>JANVCC010000076.1:10826576-11534546 GCA_025345505.1 Todiramphus chloris collaris | reverse complement strand
GCATGAGAGGGAGTGCGGGGTTGGGGGCCGCGGCCCGAGCCACTTGCCTCCCGGCTGGCGGCGGCGGCGCGGGGACCGGCCCGGGGGGCAGCGAGGGGCGGCGAGGCGGTGGCGGCGGCGGCTCCATGTGAGAGGACGCGGCGGCGCACCTGAGCCGCCGGGACAGCCGCAGCCGGCGGGGGAGCGGGCCCGGGGTCCGGCCCCGAGGACCACCTGCCCGCAGCCCGCCCGCGGGGGGCTGGACCCGCCTGCCCCCTTGAAGCCGCCGGCCCCCCGGCGGCAGCCCCGGGACAGGGGGCAGCGGGTCCCCTCCCGCCGGGGGAGGGGGGCTCCGTCTCGCCGCCGGCATCGCCCCGCCGGCGGGAAGGCGTGCGCGCTGCGAGCGGAGGGAGAGCCCAGTGGAGCCCGTCCCGAAAAGTGAGTGTGAGCGGGAGGGACCGCCGGGGGAGGGGGGGGGGGCCGGGTGCCCCGAGGCCGCCGGTGGAGCACGCGGGGGCCGGGCCGGGGGGCGCGGCACCGCCGCCGCCGCCGCTTCCCATGCGGCTCACGTTGCCGGCTGCGCACGGTCTAGTGCCCCGCGGCCGGGCGGCCCCCGGCCCGCTCCCGCCCGCTTGCAGGCTGAGCAGACGGTGGGGGGGCGACGCCACGGCCCCCGGGGAGGGCCGAGGTCTCCTCCGCAACTTCTGCCGCTCCCTTTGTACCCGCCGCGGCGCGGGCCGGCAGCGCCGGCCCCTGCGAACAAAGGCGGCGGGCGGTGGAAGGGCTCGGGACCCCTCCGTCCCCGCCCGCGAGAGCCGAGCGGAACCGCCGGGGCGGAAAGTTGTGCAAGGCAGGGAGCGAAGCGCACGGCCGCGGGGCTGGAATCCGTGAGGTTTTCAAACGCACCCCCCCACACACACCTCCTTCGGGGTGGTTTTTTAATATTTTGGAGGGGGGAGGTGGTGGTGGTGGTGGGGTGTTTTCTTTAACGGGTTGAGTGACTCCTAATAGACCCTGTGGCTGCTTCCTGCCTGCTCATTTACATAACACTTGGGTGGAAAATGCTGCTGTTATTGTCACGGGAGAACGTTTTTAAGAAGTTGCTTTTTCACGTAACGCGTTTTTAAACGCCGTTTGGACGCCAGAAGTAACGTTGGCTCTTCCTGTTTATCGGAGAAGTTGCCTCTTCACGAAGCACGAGCAAGTGCTCTTACTCCAAACCTTCCTCTGAGGCTGGGGAATGAAGGGTCTAGTTTGGGAGTGGGGACTCTGTTTGCTTGGGATTTGTTTTTGCTTTGCTTTTTAGAATTCTTGCAACGTGCAGAATTTCATCCTGAGCGAGCGAAAACTGCAGCAAAACTTTGTTTTGTTAGAGTACTTCACTTGCTCTTGACTGAGGAAAACACCATCACAGTAGTTAGCTGGGGAAGGAACATTTATAGCTGTCAGTGTTAAATTGTACAGAAGTTCAGGTTTATGTAATGCTTAGTTTTATATACCTAAAAGATGGAGAGGACACCGAATGTCGTTTATTTGATGAGACGGTATTCAGACATAGATTCAGAAATCCTAACTACGTGGAAACTGTTTGCATGGGTCTAGCATCAACACTGCTTCCACTTCACATCTCTCTGCGTTGAGTCTAGGAAGCCTTTGAGGGAGAAGTCTGTAGGATTTGTCTGGTTCTTCATTAAAAGAAGAATAAACAGTTTGTGAGCTTGCTGTGGGTCTGTTTCTAGGGTCTTGCTCTTCTGTGTTTTCTTTACCAGATGTAAAAGTGGAGAAAAAAAGAAAACCTAGCAGAAATGTATAGTGGCTGAAGGTCTAAAATACATGCATGTGAATGGAAAGCCAGACTTCCAGCAATGCGTGCTCACTCTGTGCTGCAGTTTGTTTTGTGTTATGCATTTGAGAGTGTGTATAGTGTTTCCCAACTGTGTACTTGTGTGTTCCACTGAGGAAAACCTACATAGCAGTGGGAAGTTCAAAAGTAGAGGGGGCACCTGACACTTTGCAGTTTCTTTTTGAGACCAAGTATGCTGACAGGTACGAATACTCCTTTTTTAGACCAAAATATCTCTGTATTTTAAGCTCCCTGTCATTGCTGCTGTTTTAAAAAGGTGGGAGTAAAAGTTGAACTCTTCATTCAGTGCACTCTTAGCTTTTCTTGGCCTCAGCACTAGGAGGTAAGGAAAGGAAGTTGTGTTCTCTTCAGGCCGCAGGGTTGAGATGGTGAATGCTCTGCTGTATTTAATACCTGCAGGAGCTAAAAGGCACTATGTCCTTTTTCAGTATAGTGATTACACTTGCTTTTATGTCACTTCCTGATTCCAAACTTAAATCTGCCCTTCCCTACTCCATCATCATCTGGTTGTTAATGGTGGCTTGGTTCTGTCTCTTGATGGCACTTAGGCATTCTTGTTGGTATTCCAGGTTCATAAATATCTCCAGAAGTTATATTACTTTGTTGTTAGAATGATTTTTTTGTCAAGGTTTAAATTTTTCCTCCTATTGCAGCTTAGATCTAATCAGTGTAGTTCCTTTGTTCAAGCTGAATAATTTACTATTACAGCAGAGTCTGCTTGGAAACATAATGTTTATCAGAAAGTGAGTTTAATTTACATTAACTGTTAGAGAAGCTTTTATAATAAGTAGCTTTTTAGGTGAGGGAAAGAAATCATTTTTATCTTTAGACTCTTAGACTGACAAATTAACTTTACTTCCATTATGGATGCACACAGTACTTTGCGCAAGTTTTGTTAATTGCTTCAATGGAATTTGTAGTCTCAGAATCAGTAAAAGAAAGGAATGGTGTGTGGTGATTCGGGCCTGGCAATGTTATTAAACAGAGAGGAATGCTGCTGTTCTGTCTCTTCAAAGTAAACTAAGTGAAGTATCTTTTGGTCAGCATGTTTTTAAATTCAGATTCTATTTAATGAACGTGGTTTTAATCTTCTGGGTCTTTTTCTGAAGAACGCATGCTTGTTAACTGACTGTATGTACGTGACATTTGAAATAAAAGTAACATAAAGAGCTGCTTCAGCCTTCTCTTGCATGGCCTGTGTATATCAGGTAGTTCTTGAAAGAGATGATGAGGATTACATGTAATTGCTCTTGAAAATGCTCTTCCATGACAGAAAGTATCGTGATATAGTGCATTTTTGGAACCTGATGAGTGGTTCTGTACTGAAATGCTCTGTGTAGTTAGAGGATAGACAAAGTCTGGCTACCAGAATGACTTCTATGGACTTTAAGATAGCCTTTGGTGCTTTGTACCTTTAAGGGAGTACAAAGACTTCAAATATTTGCCATATAAAGACTTGGAACCACATACAAGCAGAAGTTAACTTACTGTTAACAAACTACTTGGTTTTACTTTGTGTTGTACTGGTTATTACACAGACTGTTCTGGCTTAAATCAAGGGTCAGATTATCCCAGTATCCTGTGTCTCTCAGTGGTTAGCAGTGGTGGATGTCTGTGCAAGACTGTAGGCAGTACCATGTCCTTACAAGTCCCTGTCCCAGAACACCCTTCCAGTCACTAGCAACGTGTGCTTCAGGGCTGTGCCATTTCTGTGCATTTGGCAGCCCTTAGTGGCTTCCTCTTGAGTGATCGTGGCTTGTTTTGAATGTACAAGTTGTCATCTGTGTTGGACACCTTCTAATGCCTGTGTGGTGAGAGAGGAAGAATACTTCATCTCTGTCCACTCCTCACCTGTTGCAGTTTTGTGTTCAATAGAAAATGAAATGTGGTTCTCCAGCTTTCACTTTATATAGATTATGGGTGAAATATCGAAGTAATAATTATCTCTGTTCTCTGATCAGCTGGAATCAGTAAATAAACATTATAGCTTGATTAGGTGCTTTCCTAGATATTAAAGTACACATTTGCTTTTCTCCTTCAAGCACTCTGCATATGCAAGACATTTTCTTTTGCTGTAATGAGTGCCAGGGGCATTGCAGCTCACTTGTGAGGGAGCATTTCTTGGGCAGGGAGAGGGGCTGGGAGCAATTTCTCTGTTGCAGTGTTGTGAATCCTACCTAGTTCTTTCCACCAGTGATTCCCATCAGCTGCTGCAGTGTTCATCCTGTATCAATGTATACATTGCAGCTAAGCATTTTCTAGTAGACCCATGCTGGTGTGAGGCATGCGTGGTGTGTTTTTTTTTTTTGTGGGTTATTTTTTCTTTTGGTTTGTTTTTTTGTTAGTAAGGTGGATATCATGTCTGAAGGACTTGCTTGTGGGTTTTTTTTGTTGGGTTTTTTTCCCTTCCATATATTTACTTTGAAATAGTTGATTTATTTCCAGAGATTGATTAAAAAAATTAAAATTTGTAAACATAATGCATTTGTATTACTCTGTTTATCCTGTATCCAGAACTAAACTACAGCGTTGCTCTATCACCTGATGATCCCTCCCCAGCTGAGAAGGGGGATTGAGAAAAGGGAAAGAGACTCATGAGTTGAAATGAAAATGGATTTAATGAAACAGCAAAACTAATACCAATGCCAGAATAAACAAAGTTATACTCAGCCCAGCCAATGTACAGTGGTCACAATAAGCGGGAAAGCAGTCCTTGGGAGCAGGAAGGGGAGCGGGGTCAGGAGGAGCTTGAGCAAGAGCAGGAGCCCAAGCAGGAGGCCCCTTCTCCTCAGCAAACTTCCCCCGTTATACCGAGCGTGATGTTTATGGCCTGGGATATACCTGTGGCCAGCTTGGTTCAGCTGCCCTGGCTGACCCCAAACTGCTAATGGCCTGCGGACCGTGGCTGCCCTGGGATTCTATCCCAGTGAAAGCAGGACAATATTAGATTATAATTTAGTTTACAAGGTCAAGTACTTCAAAAGGAAGGAATGTCAGCATAAAAAGGAACTACTGTATTCAATCTGGTTCATGCTCACCATGGCAAAAACTACGTGTTCATCTCCTCAAGACTGTTCATCATGGCAAAATAGGCCTTTATTATTCAGTAGCTCTTGAATATTTTGTTTTGTTAGTATTCTCTGCAACAACTACAGTTATTCTTACAAGGGCGAAACAATGCGTTTTTTTCATAAGGTGGTGTCTTAACATCGTAGTGGACATCTTGCCCCAGTTGCTGCGGGAATTTAAGCTGTTTCCATTGTCTAGCGAACACAGCACCCACAGCCTGGCTGCTAAAAGGAGGTGTGTGAAATAGTCATTGCCCAAAACTAGCTTGCTTGGCTCAGATAAGCTTTGGCTGCATTTTGAGCTGAGATGGTTGGCTTTGTGCTGGAGGACAAGGAGTGTTGGTCTGTGCTGTTCTGATGTGATGGTTTCAGAAGGTGCATGCTCACAAGTAGCTACCAGAGCAAGATTTGCTCTCAAACAGCTGTTTCCCCCCTACCCTCCCTTCCCTAAACCTGTCCGACGTGATCAGTGTTGGCCACTGCAGTATGAATTAGTAAGATTTGTCTAGGTTTTTGACCAACCACAAATAAAGCTCTAAAATGGAGAAACATGGGATGTTTTAATTGTATATGCTTTCACGTTTGGCTCTAATTTAGAGTTGTACTGGTATGACACATTTTGCATTGCTATTTACCTTAAATTGTATTTTAAACATACAATTTATTAAGAGATAAAAGCAATTTCTCTCTCTGGAGAATCAGCACCGAGAAGTCTTATGAGCTCTTCATCCATGGTCTGACTGAGGTGAGGTGTACTTGGAGGGCAGGGCGTACTGCTGAAGCAATGCTTTCTAAACACAAGATTTGCCTCCTTACCAAAGCAAGAGAGCTGCCCATAGGTGGAGCCGAGAGGTGTTCACGTGCAGTGGTGACATCTGGCCTTCTGGAGCTGTGGAGAAGGTGTCACTGAGGAGGAGGAGTTGCAATAGTTTCTTCTAAACTCTTCATAAACAGAAATCAGTGAGTCTTCCTACTGCAGTATCCTGGGTTGTAATCGTGGCTTCGTTCTTTCCCTTCCCTGTTCCCCCCTCTTTGCTCTTGGGTCTCTCCTTGAAAATTGGAAACCTGGTTCTGGGAAAATAGCTATGCTTGTTCCTGTGTTCCCTTTTCCAGTTCCTCAACCTTTTGGTCTGATGTCAAAGCTTGTTGTTCACTCTCTTCAGCACTTCCTCCTTTAGAAATGTCTGGGTGGCTAGGGAGGAGACCTTGATGTGATACAGGTTGCCAGAATCCTCTCCAGTGTGTTCCTTTGCTGGGATCATCAAAAAACTCTAGGGGTGGTGGAGGAGAGATGACTGCACGTGAAGTGTTGGTGAGGTTTTTCTCATGAAGTACTGCTGAACTTGGTCATACCGAGCCAGGGTTACTCAGCCATGGCTTTGTGGTGTTGTAGGCTGTGGCAATTGCTTTGCATTTCTGAAGGACAGGAACTGCAAACCCAGGGTGTGTGATGTTGACAGTATCTGCTTGACTCTGACTGGCATAGTGTCCTTGCTGCACACGTTGGCTCTGTTCTCACAGATGCTGGTTAATGCTTTCAGAGCATGCATGTTTCAGGGTACTGTCTATCATGTTTTCTTCCAAGTGAGACTTTATGTTTAGATCTGCTGTAGCGTGCAAGATCTGCCTATGCTTATAGGGAGTTTGCTGTATTACAAACTGCATGTGAAAGGATATTTTTCTCCTTATGTAAAATACGTGCTGTCCTGTATAGGATAGAATGTGTGTCCTTATACATCTGCAGAAATTACAATAGTCACAATGTTTTCAGAAGTGAAGAGGCTAATTCAGGACAAGCTACTTGTCTTGCTAAATGACTGACAAGCCAAAGCCAGTGGGAAAGAAAAGGTTTCAAGCTTTTTCCCAACTTCCCTTTTTAGGAGGGTAAGCTGCTCAGTGTGTTCCCTGGCGAGTGCAAGCCTTTCAGCATTGTAGCATAGTTCATGCTTGAGAAGTCACTTGCTAGCTCTTGCAATAGCTGCAAAATCTAGCAGGCTTTTTTTTTTCTTTTGCTAGACCTGACCAGTGGGTATGTGCTTTGTTGACTTCCCTGTTGCCTAATAATGCTGTTTTATTAAAAGAATATTTTCTTAAGTGTTTAAGGCTGTAACCACTTAACAATGATAACAAAAACAACAACTTTGGATTGAGGCCTCTCTGAAGAAATGTTACTTATCTTTTTTGGCAAATGTGGTCACACGTAGCTTGGCATGGTTTTGAATCCCTTTTAAAGACAGGATGTCCACACCTTTGCTTTACCAAATGCTGTGTCTTTGCTAAGCAGTGTTACTTGTGGCCCTGAGCTAGGGTCAGGTACTCAGTAAACCTGCAGTTTGCCAGGAGTACCTATTTCTCGTGCTGTTAATATCGTCTTGTTTTAATTCACCCAGTGATGCTGAAAGAGATCTTCTAGCGTAATAGAAAAGGGCCCTGAGACTGGGATCTTGGAGATCTTGCCCAAGTTATTAGTAACGTTTGTCTCCGAGTTCTGCTGTGGCAGTTTTGTCTGTTGCCAGAGCTGATGAGTATGTCTTCAGATCTGTAGCATTTCTGTGAGTAGGTGGATTACAGCAATGACAGGTAACTTTTTTCTTTACTGCAGAGTACAATAGTGACAGTTGTTATGGATCTTGAGGACATCTTCAGCATCCTTTAAATCATGCTAAGGCAAAGTTGCTGTGTTTTTGATGTGGGTTGTTTTTTTTGTTTCGGTCAGGAAACTTTTGACTCTTTCTCCACGTACCTAGATAACTGGCCCTATTGCATATTCCAGCAAGATGGAATTTGAGCTAATCAGTTTGTTTGGGTCACTGTATTTGGGAATGGCTTTTTGTCTTAAATTGCTAGTTGTTGCAAGAGTCCTGGGGGAGGGAGACAGTGATTGAACCCACCGTGCTTGCCCCATCGCAGACCGTCCATCTGGTGCATGCTTAAACTTCGCTGTGCAGTCAAGAAGGGGGCAGATGTACATCCTTTTGACAAACCTCTGGTAGAAGGGGGCAGTTGTACCCCTTTGCTTTATGGCGTGCTGCGTTATCTGTGCTAGAAGGTAGATTCTGACTGTGCTGCCTCTGGTCTGGTTAAGAGCTGGACTTAGTCGCTGCTTGACTCCCAGCAAGACTCTGTCTTGCCCTGGACTTGCTCTGCATTACCAGCTGTGTAGCATGTGGTCCTGAATGACCGCTTCATCTTCATGAAGCTTAGCAAGAGTAGCATGCAAGTTTTGGCAGGCCCTTAGTAACACAGTACTTCTAACTATGGTATCTTCAGGAAAGCAATAAATGGGTGAAATAGGTCCTACTAATATTATCTTGTGTGGGTTTAGATAGCTCAACGTCTATTCCACTCTTCAAACCCGTTAATGACCCTGATTACCTCCGTAATGACAGTTTCTTGGCTTGTCTTGATGTTTAACAATTTTGAAATTTTACATACCTGAGAGTGCACTAAAACTAGCGTGGTTCTTAGGCATGACTTGCTGCAGCGTAACAGCTTTGATACTCACCGTTACTTGTTTCTAGGACATAACTGTTCATTTTAAGTTTTGTCTTGTATTCCCAGCTTTTTAGCTCATTGCCATGGTAAACCTTGCGAATTGTTTTGTTGTTATTTGTACTTTGAGTACTGCTATGCTTTACTATTTTGAAATCAAGTAACTCCTGATATGCAACAGAGAAGTAGTAGGCTGGTGCTGAAATAACTGAGGCTCAAAACTTCAGCTCAGCCAGTACTGGTGTTTGGCTGTGCCTGGTGGGAGCAGTAGATAACACTCGGTATGAGTCAGGAGCACAGGCAGGTCTTTTTTGTTTGAAGGGTAGAGGTGGGTGGTGTCCCATGTCATGGGGTGGATGTGCTGCTCTCTAGTTACGGGAGCTACACGCTGCGGTTGCTGACTGCCTATGTAGGAGGTACGTACAGTCATCCTGCTCAGCTTGTGTGTTGTTTACATGGGCTGTGGGAACCTTTCAAAAGGGTGCTGGGAATGGCTGGAAAAACAAAAGCTTGTTTGGTGGCACAAAAGAAATGTTAACGTTTTGGTCCTTCTCGTTCCTATTGTTCATTTACGCTGCAGTGTGGTGGGAACAAAGTTGATTGCGTAGGTTAGGCATGACCTAGCAAAGATTAAAAAAGAGAAACTTAAAATTGAAACAAATTAGCCTTCCTTCATAAATTTTTTTTTCGAACTTTGCAAACCTAGAGGGTTCTTAAGATGTTCTATTCACTTGTCCTTTATGGGATTGTCATTTCATATTGCATTTGACCTACTTAGTTACTGCTGTGAAAGGAATAGTTCCACACAGCTTCTCCCACCCCCAACCTCTTCCTATGTAAGATACTGGTTTAATCTGACTTTTTGGCGATTAATTTTGTGCCGTTGGTTTTCTACCATTTTAGTTCCTTGAATTTTAAGTGAGAGGGGAACTAAAAATCAAATTGAGTTGGCTCAGTGTGCCATGGGATGTGTGTTAGAGCTGGCCCAGGGGATGCACAGCTGATACTGAATCCTTTGGGCACTGTCTGGCCATTAGATCAGCTTGACTGTGCCCTGAAACCTCATGGTTCTGGTTTGATGATCTGCTGAAGCTGGTGGGGACTGTGTGCTGTAGCCAAAAGGGATGATTTTTTTTTTGCACCCCTTTTTGGCTTTTGTGGTTCTGTTGTCCCATTCTCAAATCCGTCTGTCTGTGAAAAAGCACGAGTGCCTGATGTTGCCTTACTTCTTAGCCTTTTGTGAAGAGGAGAGTGGGATTGCCCCTTTTAACAGCAGGAAAAATTTAAGTAATCTAAAAATGCTTATAATCTGTATATTAAAATGCAGAAGTATTGTTGTATGTATCATACTGTAAGCTATATGCATGACGAAAAACACCTTCAGCTATTACTGCCAATTCAACCTACAAAATTGAGCATATACTTGATCTTCAAAGGTTTTTCCCTGGAGTTCTCTTCATATCATAGTCATAGCTGTGCCAATCTGGAGAAACTAATCCTTTTATTCAGTAGAGCTACATTTAACACAGTGATCAAAGCTACAGCGTGCAGGAATATTAGTATTCAAATCTGTAAAACACAAGGGAAACAAATTGTTCTATGAGCAGGAGAGCTAACAAAACCTAGTTTCCTGTGGATTTGTATCCTCTGCTGCTGTATCCCACCACTGCAGTAACAAGGTCCTCATTACAGTCATATTATTTTCTGTGACCTCCCTTATCGCAGTATGTTCAGATCTTGCATCCTGACTACTATGCTACTCTCCATAGAACCTACCAAACTTTTTTTTCAGTTTCTGAGCTGGGCTAAAGGCAGCACATGTGCTGTGGCTATTGCAGAGCTATGGCTATGCTTGCTGGCTGCTGCTAAAGATTGGGGGGGAGGGTGGAAATTCCAGCTAAAAGTTTAACTTTTGTGGTATTCTCTCTGCCTTCAGTTGCCATCTCCAGAAAAGAATTAGAATTTCATTACAGAACATGTACCTTTTGGACTTTTCTTTCTTTGCAGATTCACTTTTTGGAAAGGACTGTTTCAAGTATAAGAATTATAGTAGTTCACTGTTCTTCAAGATGAGTCTTAATTGTCACAGCTTATTACGCTGTTGAATAAAACATGTTAAGACTTTTTAAAGTATGCTAGGTTTGTAGTTTAGGTGATTTTATTTTTAAAATATTTTTTACTTTTTTTTTAACGAAGCCTGGGGATCTGAGCAATTGTTGTACAGAAATGCATTGTCTCATATTAATCATTAATTTTGTAGTTACGTCTTCTGTTATTCATGATATTTTAACCCTAGAGTTTAGTTGAATATATTCTTGTTGTTATAAAACTCCAGTTAAACTTCTTACAGTATTTTTTGTTTTGTGTATTACTTTGTGTGTCTCGGTTATAGTTCACATGCATGATCTTTCTAATGCTTTTTTGGCATCCTCTTTAAGATGACTGTTGTCAACTTTCACTGTTTTTGAATTGTTTTAGTTTAATTACCATTTAAAGCCTTTTTTTTTTTGTACATTGTGTGCCTACTTGGAATGCTGTGTATTTAAAAAGTGCTTGCTTGGAATGCTGTATTCAGTTTGGGATGTACTCATTTTAATATTCTCCAAAAAAATGTTGTATACATCTTAACTTTTTTTTTTTACTAAATATCAGTCTTCAATGGACTACCCAGAGTGAATCTGTCTTGTTCTGAATTAGTTGTTAAAATCCAGGAAGTTGGTGAGTAGAATATTCACCTTGATGTGCTATAATACCTTGTTGATTATTCTTTTTCTGTCATGTATTTAATTGTTACTTTTACTTATGGCCTGTTGAGGCTTTGGGGGGGGAGGCTTTTCAAGAGTAGTTTTTTCATCAATTGCTCCTTGGTTCACTGTTGTTATAAAATTCCACTAGCCTGAAAACCCTTAGTTTCCTTTACAGCAAGCCTGCTGAGTATATTTTCTGATATCAACCTGCCTATGTTTTAGCAACAGTATTCTCTAAATAATGTTTCAGCTAGCTTACTGATGCATGAAAGGCTTGTTTGTTTGTAACACGCTAAATCATATTTACTGGCTCTTTTAAATGTGGGCAAGAACTGTGTCTTCTCACATTCTAATACTAGATATTTTTAGCAGGAGGTTAGTATTTTTTTTGTATTTACAATTTTTTTTTCCCCTCTCATTTCTCTGACATAACCCACTTCTGTTTGGAGAGTGGACAAACAGGAGTACAGAGGTCCCCCAAATTACAGAACAGGCTGATACCTGTGACTTATTCTTCCATCTGGTTTTTTTTCTGTCCCTTTTCAGGAAGGAAAACAACCTGCAGAGCCAACCCAGCGTGAGTCATTTGGGGTTTTTTTGAGGAGAAAAATGGTAGCCAGGGCTGTTTGACCAATCTGCTGCCCATTGAGACCTTGTGCACATACAGTGTGTAGGAGGCAAAGCTATGAAACTGCTGTAGAAGTTTTGATGGAAAATAATCAGTGGTGCTATGCCAGTAGAGGTGTAATAACTTCATAAATATTTTGAATGAAGGGTCAGGCTCATTAAAACATTCAAATTTAATGTGTTTTACCAAGCTGGAGGTTTTGGAGGGGTACCCAAATATCAAAATACTTTACTTTATATCAAATAATATCAATATCAAATATCAAAATACTTTACTTTACAAAATTCTATACTTTAATCGGAATGTTTTGTTTGAAAATGTGTTTATTACATAATTTTAAAAAGAAGAATTGCCATGCTGTACCCCACTGACACTCTTTCTAGATTAGTATCCTGTGTCTGATAGCAGCCATAAAAGAGAAAATTGTGTACAGGAACCCAGAAGTTCCCTAATTCTTCACATGACCAATCTCAAAAACATCTGTAAGTGGAAGCATAGGGAACATTGAGAGCAAGATAAGTGTTAAATACTTTTCTTTTTGTGCTTGCTCTCCATCTGCTTTCAGCTCACATAATCTCTGAGCCAGAGATTGTTTCTGTTTATTCAGAAACTCTTGAATGATTTCTCTTCTGTGACCTTGTCCAATTTCTCTTTGAACCCATGTGAGTGTTTTGTTGCATCCTTTCACAACAGATTCCACAGGTCTGCTAGCTAGACTCACTCATGTTTTGAAGGTGGCAGCTACTACCTTCATGAGCTGCTCTAGTGTTGGTGTTGAAAGGAGCAGTGAACAGTAAGTCAGTTACTATCCTTTTCATGTCACTCACCTCTGGCAGAGTCCCTTCAAAGTGGGCTCTTTCATCCAAATGAGACCATTTTTCAGGTGCCAGTTCGTATATACGGAAGTAATTTTTGTTGAAACAGTGTACATTTGCAAGAAGACTGTATTTCTTCACTAACTGCTTGAGGTTTTTTTATTGAAAAGGAGAGGTATGATTTGGGCACCAGTGCTTTAGTGTGGCAGGGTTGGAGTCAACTCTAGGAATAGCCACTGCAACTGAACTTTAGGCTCTTGGGGGATGTTTACTGAACAAATGCTTGACCCTGTGGAAATGACAGGTAGTAAAGTAAGGATGAGGAATTCTGTGTGTCTCCAGGAAATGGCAATTCCTGTGTAGCTGTTCCTGTGGCCATCTTTTAACGTGGTTAGAAAATCAGCTTAAAAATGCTTAGGTTTCACTGTCTTGACGATTTGAATTAAGAAACACTAGGATCTTTCTGAAATGAGAAATAACAAGTTCCTATGTTATTGTTACAATTGTTGCAACTGGGGAAAGCAAAGCAAAATTCAGCTTTTTTAATTGAAATCTTTTGGTCTGCCGTGTTGATTGTCAGCTTCCTTTTTTTTTTCTTTCTTTTTTTTTTTTTTGTTAAATATCATCATACATTGAGTACTTCCGTGAAGAAAAGTAAATTTTGTGCTTATTGGTTTTCACTAAAACTTTAAAGCTTTTATTTAACTGGGTGATTTTTAGAAGATAAATATGTGAAAAATACATTCTGCAAGCTACATCTTGAGGTCTTATTAAGGTGTTAATGGCTTGTAACAGTGTTTGTTTTAAAGCTGATTTTAAATAAGAATCATAGAATTTTTTTTGTCAAATTGATAGCTATCACAAAACCAAATCTGAAGATGCTTGTGATGCATTATAACTCAGTACTTAATTTTCTCTTGCCACTACTGATAGGCTATGATATCAATTCTTGTGGAGTACAGGTGAAGATAGGTAAATGAAATCTAGGTCTGATCCTGCAGTCATTGGAGTATACACTTAAATTTGGTCATAAGAATACCTGTAGGAAGCTAAGTGTTAGCTGCATCAGTTGCTATAAAAAAATTAAAAAAAAAATTGTCAGACTTCTTAGTGACAGACTTTGGTTGCCTCAGAGAAAAACCTCAGAGCAAAAATGAGTTTTTCATTGATAACACAATCTAAAAAGTACTTGGAACACTTCATTAGTCTAAGCTTATTTATTTGGAACAGCAAGAAGTTAATCTCTGAACAGGATTTCTCAAGTATGCTGAAGTTGTTTAGGAACATATATTCCGTTGACTTTGTACTGTGAGAGAAGTAGAACTAAACTGGAGCAGAGGGTTAATTTTGGAAGTTAAGCAAACTGAAAAGTGCAGTTGATTACAAATACCCGGCAACATATTGTTTTACTGAGATCTCATTCTTGGATGAATCTTCTTAAGCCTAAACGAATGTCTGACTGTAAAAGTGTTGAAATATTGGTCAGGGAGAGATAGGAAAATGTGAATTCAGAAGTTGAACTTAAACGTAATGCCTTCCTAATTATTTTTAATCGCTGTTCAGAAGTTGTGTTTATTTGCTTTCAAGGAGGATGTAGAAAAGCATTGTGTAACTCTCTCTTTACAATCAGCATCTTTGCAATAGTTATTGTACTGCTGTTTTCTTTGCCGGCACACGTCAGTGGTGCAATAGTAGGCAAAAGACTGCAAAGTCCAAGAAAAGCAAAAGAAAAACCTTGGAAGATGGTTGAAACTTTTCAGTAAAATTACCTGTCTATTTTTGGTATGAAATGTGATGGCAATTTGTTTGCTTCTTGAATGCTCATTGATCAAGCATTTGTTTGGCAGTAGCTAGGATGACTGCAAAACTTGTTGTAGTACTCTTGTCTCAGCTATCAGTTCTCTTTGTATGCCTTATCAGGCTGCTTGACAACTGTTTAATTGAAAAGTTTTGCATGCTATTGAAGTGTTATTGTTAGAATAAGCACTTAATTCCAGAAGAAGGATATAATCTCATGGCTTGATAGTGAGAGTCACAGTGTAGGAGGAGGGATGCTATCACTGTCCTATATAGCAGACTTGTTTATTTTCTAAATGCGGAGTATTTTTTCTGAATTACAAAGAACCTTGGCTAATTGTAAATATCTCTGACTAGGGACAAATATTTTACCATAATTCTGTTACAAGAATTTTCATTGAGAATTCAAATGCTACATCTAGTGTAACAAATAGATATCTTGTCCCCGCAAAATTGCAGTAATAAGGATGAAACCTGCTTATTTATTTGTGCTTGTGTAGTTGTGCATATAAAAAAAACCCCAGTAGTTAGCGCTAGGCTTGACAGAAAGAAGCAGATGAGAAATGGTAGCAGAATGATTGTTTCTACTCTGTCTTGCCAATAGGATAAGAGTATTGCGTTGTTAAATATGAGTAATAGAGCGCTTACACATACTTCCCCCCCCACCTTAGATCTTGTTTTGCTTTATTGTCTGTGTTAACATGTTATGCAGCTACAATACTAGTATGTTAAAATAAAGACATAAAAAGACATAAAAATGTCTTTCACAGATTCTAAATAAAGTGGTGTAGAGTAACTATATTTGCCTGTCTTTTTTGCCTAGCTGATAATGACCAGTTGCTAGTCACAGAATAATGGAGTTTACTTGTTAATGAAGCAAGTTTAGAAATTGTGAGTAAAGGAAGAGACTTCATTTTAATTCTTTCAAGGATAGCTGATATTGCACATCTAAATTTTTTTTTAGGGTAAAAATACCGATCTTGCATGGAGGAAGTTTGTGGCCATGGTCATGTTAGAGCTAGTTATCAAGAATAGTTAGAAAAAACCCACACACACCAACACGGAGCACTGGGGAATTACGTTCAAACTTGGTCTGCTTTAGCATAATTGAAAGCAAGGGACACAAGTACTTACAGTATTTTTGATCTTTGCTTACTGCTGCTCTTCTCATTTTTTCTGGTTGTCAAATCCAAATGAATCTTAGGATCCAAACTGAGTGCATCCATAGTGTGATTTTTGTTGTACAGAATTATGGTGTTCTCTGTATTATAGGTTGTCAGTGTTGCATAGAAAGCTTTTCATAAGTAATTAATAATATAAATCTTGAGTTTTTGGCAGGGGGGATACCTTCACCAAGAATCCAAAACTTTTCTGTTGATGAATAGGCATGAAAGTTCACATTGCACTTACTGTCTTTTTAAAAGTCAGTCCTAAGGTGTTTTGGTTTCTTTTTTTTTATTATCAGTTTAAGGAAGTGGAGAAGTTAACAGATTTTGGAACTTCTGAGTTAGTGATTTTTAAGAAAGCATGGTTAAATGCATTCTATGAGGTTTCTGATGTTTCATAGACTAACAAAAGGTTGCTTTATTAGTAGCTTTAATGAACAAATCGCTTTATTGGCTTAGACATACTGGTTGCTTTGTCGGTCCAAACAGCTATGGGTTCTTGTTTCAATTCACCATTGTGCCAGAGTAGAGAAGTGATAGCCATTGACCTTCTGTTAAAGCACCATAAAAAGTTTTTTGTGAAGAAGTAAAAGTGTTCAGGGAAGAGAGCAATGCAGTTCTCTGACTTGAGTTCAGCAACATAAAAATCAAGAGACTGTGTACCTTTCCTCTTGCTTTTCCTGCTAGGTGGCTCAGTACAGTGAACCACCTGAAAGAAGAAAAGGTGAGACTGACTTTCTGAAGGCTCTTTTCCCTGGAACCTGTATGTAAAGTAAGAGGTTATTTGTATTGTAGCTGTAAAGAAGCGTATCGAGTAGGTGCTCATTTAGTTCTGAATGGAAAGTGTGTTAGTCTTCAAAAAAAATTTATTATTGATTGTCTGGTTTGTTTTAGTAAGTGATTAACACACATGACTTAACCATAGCCTTTGGTTAAGTGACCATATTTCTTGAATAACCTCCTGAGAATTTGTTTGAATGAGCAAAACAGTATTTATTTTTCTGCTGTATTGTTAAGACAAAAAGGGAATTTGTTGGATTCTTTAGGCTTTTGTTTAACAATAATTATTTCTCAAAGTTGGTATCTGTGTAATGGTAAGGTGGGATGACACTGCAATCCTCCAGCTCATTCTTGGAGTTAACAAATTGCTTAAACTTACCGTTGTACTTGTAAAAGATGAGCATCTTCCTGTAACTAGAATAATAATGTTGCAGTTGAAGCTGAGGATTCAGATTTGTCAAATGTATTTACACTGCATAACATGTGAAGCTATAATCATGATTAAAAGGATTAGGAACTTTCATTTTTAATGAAAGCACTGTACAAGAACAATTTACTGTTCTCTACAACTTTTTTTAGGGGGGATGGTGAGGGAGAACAGTGCAGCTCAGATGTTCTGTAGCTGGCTGATGTCTGGTTTGCAGATTTGCACTGGAGCACTCTCATCTGGTGGGTGCAGCTGCTGAATTATAGTTTATACTTTGATTTTTGTTGTAGAGATTGTTTTGTGTGCTTGGTGGTTATGATGTGTTGGGCCTAGTTCATCATGGTGTGTCTATTAGTATTACAATAAAGCGTTTGAATTGACCGTTTTTCTCAGGGAGCAGTTTCATGCCTTAATGCATTCCTGATTCCTCAGGAAAGCCAAGTTTTCCCAGAGGCAATTTACTGGGGAAAATTATGGGAAGTAGTGAAGCTATCCTTGCATAAATTTATCTAGATTTCATTTTTGAAATAAATGTCATTGATGTCAAATTTGCACGGGTTTGCAAACGGAGGAAACTTAGAGCAGGAAAAGACATGTTTTCGTTTCCCTTTGCCATGAGGAGATTGGAGTTGGAGTTCTCTGTTGTCACTACACAGTGCCCTCTTTCCTACCTCTTCTGATTACTGCCTTCCCCGCTTTTCATCTTTCTCTCTGTGATCTTTCAGCACGTGCTAGGAGGTTTGCCTCTCCCTCTAGTGCTTTCTTTTCTTGGTGCTGTCTCCTGGCTGCAGTTGTTTTCCCCTCTCCCTCCTTTCTTGTCCAGTTCTGCCCTCCCACTCTTGTTTTGTATTTTAATGCCGTCTCACTATTTTTATACATCTTCAAAATACTTGGTTTTCGTTTGAGCCAAGAAGATGACTTGAGTCAGCCCTGATTCTTGGAGAGGCTGTGTTAGCACCCCCTTCAGACAGCTATTCACAGATGTTCCTCAGTACCTCTGTGCTTGCTGCTGAGTCTGTAGCTCAGCTTCCCCATGTACAAAATGAAGAGGTAAATTTTGCCTTCTAAATTGTTTAGAATCAATTGAGGTAACCAAGGTTTTTGACTTTATAGTGGTTAGTATAAAAATACTGTAAAAGTAATTACCATGGAAATTTAGTTCAGAGGCAGCAGCTGGCTAAACATGATTCATATTTGTAAATTCTTATGTCCAAAGTAATATTATGAGTAATGGAATGGAAGAGGTTGTGTGGATTTGAATAATACTTTTTAACCCTTTATCCAACTCTGTGGAAACCCATGTTTTAACAGCCTGCTGTTGGAGAACTGGTTTTGAGGTTGCGTTGATACTGTAATGACTGCTCGCCATCTGTAACTTGAGTATGTGATGGCAACTGATGCCAACTGTACATGTCAAAGAAAACTGGTAATTCTGGTGCTGTTTTTCATGGGAAAGATATATTAAGTAAAGATAAATAAACTGAAGTGCAGAATTCTAGCTTTGCTGCAGTTAGCTTTTTCATTATACATTTCTTCACCAGTATCGACTTCCTAACCATCCATCTCAGTAACAAATGTCAGCCTACAAACTGCATGTATTGAAGAAGGAAGACACAACAAAGTTTTTAAACCAGCAACCATCTGCATCATACAGTAGGATTTGTACTCTAGCCCTTAGCTATCACTGCGTTTGCAATAAGGAGAGTGCAATTTGGTATTAATCTTTCAAAATATGTACCTCAGAACACTATTCCTCTAGAGAAATAGTAAAATCTTTGAACGTCGTGCAAGAACTTTTCACGATACAACAAGAAACATCCCTGCCGTGGCTTAGCATTGTGCCTTGGAATCTATACAGGAAATGATTAAACATTACTTGCAATAGTGGAAAGTGCATGTGGAAGAAATTTCTTTCTGACGCTCTTCACTAGCTTTCTAATAAGCCCCTACTGTCAAGTTCATGATCAGAGCCAAGCTTTTTGTAGATGAGTTTGCATCAAATACTACCAGGTCCCACAGAGCAACAAATGCAAAGCTTGCCAATGAATCTTCACCATCCTATGGTAAATATTTGCTCTCGTCCCTACTAAAATCAACAAAATTTGTGGGTCTTAATATATTCACACACCAGAAAGTAAGGTACTCAATACAGTTCACCAAATAGCCTAGGTGAGTAAAGGGAGGGAAAGCAAACAACTGTTAAGAACCCAAATGAACTCACATCTACACATGAGAAAAGACCTAACCACTCTCTTCTTTCAGGCAAGCAAGGTATCAAGAGGAACTGGGTAGTAGTAGTTTAACCAAGGTGGACCTAAAGGAAGCTTCAGAAGACAAATCTGTGTCTTTAAGTATGCGGTCATGCAGCCTGTCATAGCCGCATGAGAGGGATTTTGTGGAATTGCATAACCTTTCCCACTCCTTTAAATTCTTGGTATATCACAGGTAAATAGTAATTGACTATTGAATGGCAAAGGCATTTTAACTTTTCCTGTCTTTGAAAAAATCTCCATTCCTCAGGTTTTCAGCTGCTGCATATTAATTAACATAGTCCAAATGAAATCATTCATGAAATGAATTCATATTCTCAACTTGAAGTTGTTCTGAAGGTTGTTCTCTGTCTTTTTGAAATCTGGAGTTCTTCTGTACCTGGTCACTTCAGCTATATCAAATTGACTAATAGAAGAAATTCTTTGCTTTGTAGTATCTGTGCTTTTGACAGTTTTCCAGACCAAAATGGTTGTCTTAGAAAACTCAATTTCCCTTAATTTGAGCGTAATGTTAACCTGGCTTTACAATGCTCAATCTCCCCAGTTTAGAGTCTAGTTCTGTCTTGACTGAGACTCTGGCTCATTTGCTTTTTCCATGGGGCTTTGGTCTTCATCACTGCCTCACTAATCAGAAGTTATTTTTAACTCATGTAGCTGCCTTTTTCATCAGTCCTTTGGGGGTGGAGATGTAGACAGAGCAATGGCATGATAGTTGGAAGAACTGGAGTTTCTATTCCTAGCTTCTGCTGCTGACTTTCTCCTAGATTCTCTTATTTAAAAGCATAGTATTAATTTTTTTTTTTTTTTCCTCATGAAATTAGAGTACTTAGCCACATCTGTAAAATGTTTTGAAATCTTTGGGTAAATGCTATTCTGAGTGTTTCTTTCAGGGGGTAACATTCTGTGAGGACAGTATAATACAGTTGCAAGAGGCAGCACCAGTAGTTCATGATTCTGCATTCAAATGGGAATCTAACTTCTGTAATGTTCTTAAGTTAATGTGGTCTTTAGCATGCATATATATCTATATACACACACAAAACTATTCCTTGTTTAATGTGACTTACAATGTGTTGCTGTAAGTTTTACTGGACATGAGGTGCTTTAATGAAAACAGGAGTTCATGTTAATTACTGTAGTGCTTGTGGAACTGTTTTAGCAGGTGCTAAATTCCTGTCGTGTTGGTATTGTTCAAAACACATTTAATAAAACATAAATATTGTTTTCCTGTAATGTATGCAGTATCCAAGACAGACCCAGAAACTCTAAATGAGAAGTTACTCTGCTTAATGGTCTGCATCTTGTGTTTTTTTCACTCTCGTGGAAACAGCTTACTGCTACAGTTGCTGCATTAATCCATAATCCAATAAAAGGGATTTATTTGAGGGGTTGAAGGCAGAGAGAAGAAAAAGAAGATTTCGATAGTGCACTGTGGGCAATAGTTATACTAAAAATAAGATAGAACTCTTGAATGGCTGTGTGTTTGTTTTTCTCAATGTGTGAGACATACACACTGAAGTTTCACAGTAGAATTTTAAGGTGCCATTATTGTTTTTCCTGCTCTTCAAGGAAAAAAGACCACACCAGCAAACCAAACAATCAACTCCCCTGGCCCGAGTTGTTGTTATTTCAGCTGTCACAAATGCAGAGATAACCGGGCACTACTTAAATCCATACAATTGGGCTGCATTAAATATCATACGATATTAAATGAATGCTGACCCTCCAGCTTTGGTAAGAACTGTGTCAGTTCAGTGCACAGCTCTACTGTGGTATACATAGCACATCTCTAGTAGCATATATGCACAAATACATGACCTTAAGACTCTTCTGACCTTAAGCACTGTGTAGGTACATCTCATGTTGAAGCTCCCGTGTAACTTATGTGCCATAAAATGCTTGAATTAAAGCCATTCCCTGTTGCAATGAATTCATATGAATGGCTTGTACTTGTAGCTGAAGGAGAACTAGCAGATTCTGCATGTCGATTTTTAAAGCTTTAGAGAAAAAAATGAAATGAGGAATGCATTGATATTTATTGACACTGATGAATGTTTATTGAAAGTTCAATGACAGTCTCTTTCCTCCAAGGGCATGCTGACAGGCATTGCTACAAGTTTTCATGTCGATATCTTATTGCTGGAATTGCATGCTTTTTGCTTTTCCCTCAAAGAAAACTAAGACATTGATGTATCTTTCTTTGACTCTGATGCTTCATAGAAACTGAATGCAGGATCTTCGAACAACATTAGTTGTTTTGGTCGAGTCTGAAAGGTACAAGTATGTGACTCAATCTCTGGAAAGTGAGCTCCGTGTTTTCCCTCTAGATGTTAGGTATAATAATTTTCATTCCTTTCTCCCTCTTCTGATGTGACGTCTTTGCCTGTAATTTTTAATGCAGTTAGTAAAGAACTCTGAAGAAACTTTATTAAAATGTTCAGACTTCTGAGAAAAGACTTTAGTATTTACCTTTCTTTTGAATATAGGATGACTTCTAAGAGCTATGAAATGCCCTATCATCACAGTAAATTGCTATCTGTAAGATATACTAGTGATACTTTACTTGGAACTGTTGCTTATTTCCCAAGTCTGAAATGAATTTTACAAAATAGCCAAGAGGACGTGCTGATTTTTAAAGCTTGAAAATGTCTCATGCTAGAATTGTCATTTAATGAACTAGTGCTTTACTCTGATTCCTAGTGTAGAGTTTAGATGGGAGTAATAGTACTGTGTTCTTAGGGGTAGATACAAAATCATGGAAATCATTCGATGCTTCAGTACACGTGTATCTTCCTGTGGGGTGAATTAATTGCAAAGAATTTTTGAACAAGATTAAGCAAAGGCATAATGAGTTCTAGACCTAAATTTTGGTTTTGGCACCTGCCATCATGCGATACAAAGCCTTGATCTGTCTACAAAATGCTTCAGGCAGTGGGCTGCGAAGAGAAAGAGTTGTTACTGGGCAGGCAGTAAAAACTGCTGTGAGCTTCCAGGAGAGCTTGAAACAAGGTGAGGAGAGACAAAAACTGTCTCTATGAAGCTTGTCTCAGTTTGAGTCCACGTTCTAGGTAGTAGTGAAGGACAGGGGGAGCTTCACAGCAGTCAGATCCAGTGTTCTGGCCCGCAGCTCCTCATTCCTCTCTCTGCTGGCACTGGACTAGTTGATTCTAAAAATAGTGCATGTTACAGATGCTCCTGTTACCACTGCATGAAGGAATGGGATCCTTCTGCTTTGAGCGGGTAGAATTACAGTCCCTGAACACGAGCAGAAGCAGAGCACCAGGAACCCATGCCTTGGTGGACATTGGTGTCTGGAGCACCTGAATCTGCTTCTGGTGCTCATCAGCTGGTTTATATATTGTTACATAAGTGTAGGTTTTGTAGGTGTGTGAAGACTGTCATGCTAATTGAAACAGCAGCCAGCAGGAATGTCTAGCATGCAGGGTGCGATTAGAAGGGATTTGTCCTTTATTTCCAGTTTAGGAATTTGTGTAAAGGACACCCAGATTTTGGGAGGAAACGGTCCTCAGATGAGATTGCTAAAGTGGAATTCTTTTAGCAAAGACAGTCTTTTTAACAAAATCAGTCAGTTCAAAAGGAATTTCATTTTTACCCTTACCTTTTTGTCCTTCATTGCCAAAGCGGTGGTTACTGGGAGAGAGTACTGGATCCTGTTTAAGTTTTCATTCTTTTCTGTTTGTTCGTTCTGAGTGCTGCTATTTTATAAAGTCAGACAGAATGTTTTGTTAGCAAACAAATGAGAAGTATAAAGCAAACAGCCCTTCCTTCTCTAATAAATGCTTCCATTATTCTTAATAATAGTTGGATCGAATTTTATGTCACGGTCCAAACCTGAGCTGATAGCCAAGCTGACAATGATAATAAGGTCTCAGTCATGGGAAATGGATAGGGTTACTGATAAACTTATTTTGAAAGGTGCTTAGTGTCTTCTTGAGTCTTTTGGCTTAGCTTAGCTTAGACTTAGCTGGCCTGGTAAACTAGTAAAGTATTATTTTTTTTTTTTTTTTTTTTTTTTCCCTTTTTTGGTTTGTTTTTTTTTTTTGTGAGATTGAAATTTAATATTATACTGATAATATGATATCTCAAACTATTAGAAATTTAAAAAAGAGTTTTATCCAGTTAAAATAGGAGGACACATGTAAAGAATGCAGTATTTATTTTCCTGTATAAGTACTAATATCATGAAAATATTTAGATGGCCCCAGAATTAAAAAAATTCTGCAGGATTATTTGATCATATTGCATATGAATCTGAATGCAGACACAGATTTAGCTGTTAATCTGAATATCTCAATTTACTAGAGTATGGTACAAAGCGTGGATGGCTGTATGCAGGTTACTAAGAACCTGAGACATGTTCTCACTGAGAGAAGTTTTGAAGTTGCATTGAGAATTCTCTACCTATCCAGTACCTTGTGGTAATTGACTCTTAAAATAATGGATCGCATGGATCAGATAAGCTTACACATGTGAGAAGTCATCTATCTGTCTATAGATATTATATACGAACAGGCCAGCTGCTTCAAAGGGTTCGGTTGGATTCTGGGCATGCAGTAGAATGACAGGTATGGTGCTTACTCTATTTGTGTCTCACAGTTAGCTACACATCCGTGTTAACACAGAAAAATGTTGGATGCCTTTGATACAGACTTTTATTTAAGACTGTGCTGGGGACTTTCTTGATGTTTGTCCACTTGGTGATGTTGTGCTTGATGGAAAGCAACATTTGTTCTGTGTGCTGGTACAAGGTAAGTAAACAGAATTGCTAGTTATACCTGGTGATAAAATTAGATGGACTGTTCAAAGAATTTGAAAGACCCCAGGGATTGTTAAGAGTTGCATTGACACACTGTTCCTTAATCTTATGCAAACTAACTGAACGGAGAATAAAATTGCAAACCATCCTTAATATCAGAGACTGATTGCTAGGCTCTTAAAAGGAAACTTGTCATCCTGTATCTCTTTTGACAGTGCAAATTCCCATAACTGTAAATACAGCTGCCTTTCTGCTAATATGTGCATCTGTGTTGGGTTTTTTTTGAGTGGGTAGAATTACAGAATTCTACCCACTCAAAAAACCTCTGCTCTGTGAGGTTTTTTTTGTAAATCATGGCCTGAAAATAGGTATGGACAATATTGCCTTAGAACAGTAACAGAGAAAAAACTAGTCTAATGTTATGTACCTAATTTAATGGCGCATAAGCCATTTAAAGACTAGTGTACAAGGTCAGTAATGTTTTTGCCTATGTGGTAGTTTTTCTTTAGTCTGAGAGAAGATAATGTTACATTCAATTTGTTACCCCTGCCTGGAGAAGTGACTCGTGGTCTCTGAAAGCAACATTGGAAAAATGCTTTACCTTTTCTGTTTACTTTCTCATCCAATTGCAAAACAGAATTGTTGTGAGAGCAACTTGATTCACTGGGCTGGAACTGTTTGAGGTTATAATGGATTACTCGTGGGAACTATTGTGTCTTGAGCAGTTGGTTATTCTAATGCTTATAAAAAAAACTAAAAGAAAAAAAAAAATCCTTGCAGCCAAGGTGGTGGTTTCAAATAGGTCCTAGGAGAATGGGGCCTTGAGTGGACCAAAAAGATCACTGTTAAATGCTCTGTTAATGGCCTATTAATGTTCTGTATTTCTTTTTGTGAGGTTGCATACAGTTGCTTCTTCCTTCTCCTTCAGTTAACTGATTAAGCAGGGATCTCAGGGAGGCTGTTGAAACTTATAGAAAACTGAGAAAATACATGGGTTAGTCTGTAGGCTGTTTTGCTGCTTAAGGTTTACATCAAAGTCATCCTAGTCACATCAACATCTGTAAGCATGCACTGGCATTCATAGATCTGTTAAATTGTCATCATCTTTTGAACAGGACAAGCTTTATGTAGTGCCTTGGCGATCAAAACGTGCAAATAACCGTTAATCTTTCACGATGACCATACCTTGAATTTTGGTGTCTTTGGAAGCTTGAAATTACTTTCGCTGTAGTTTTGTATGCTGTGGCACACATTTTTATTCCTCACATTACTGCTAAATTACTGAAATAATTTCCTCGTCCAGCAGTTGCAAACTTTTTTTTCATTTTTGTTTAGTAGAACTAAACCTATATAACCATAAAGAATAAGTTCACATTGCGTTGAAAATGCCCTTCAAGTTTTGATTTGGAAGTTTTAAGGCCCCACAGATACAAGTGAGGACCTAATTGGATTTATAATTTCTACTGCTATATATGGAACCAGAAAAGATCATCTCAGTGTTTTCATTCTGTTTTCCTCTACTAGCTTTGATAAGTAGCAGCCAGTTTGATCCCAAATTTCAGTCAGCCCACCAAAGTTATTTACTAGTCTCATTTCCTCCTTCAAAATGCGAAGAAAGAGGCAACACTAATAACGCGGATTTAGCTCTGAATATCTAGACAACCTGAAACAGTTAGTTACCACAGATGTATAACTGTGCCCATGAGAAAAGGGATTTTGCAGTGTGTATGGATTGGGGGATAGAAGATCTCAGAAGAATGCAGCTGTGATCTTATGCCCATGGCAATGTGATAAGGACACTGGTTTTGTTTTGTCGACGAAGTGTTGCACTCAAAACTGCATGTTTGGCAAAGTTCTTAGCAAGCTTTTTTAGCTTCTTGGACCCCTAATATAAAATTTTGCAATAAAACCCTCTGCCTATGGTTGCAATTTACTGTTGCTCTGTTTAGAGTCCTGTGCTGTGTTTGTACAATGTGATCCTTCTGAAGCAATGTCAATTGTGGTGGTAGCAATGGAGGAGTGTGCTAGAGGGGCTCCACTTCATCCCTGTTCTATCATCATCCTCCTACCTTAAAGCTTTGCAGTAGTTACCTGTAGTATGTATTGCTTTTGAATATTGCTAGTAAAGCATGCTTTAAATATTGCATCATGGGTGTTCTCCAGCCTCTTCCTTGTTCTTTCATATGCCCATAGAGAAGTAAGTTGCTAGAAGCAATGTGCTGAGCTGATGAAGGAAAAAAAAACCAACAAAACTTTTATCTTTTTGTAGATATTTAGAAAACCTCTGTTCTGAAGATGTTCACTCTGCTTTTGCCTTTTTCAGCTTTGAATAGCAATGTTGATGTTTGTAATGAGTTTTGATTATTTTGAAATGCAGCAAAATTAGTTTGTTTTGTGTTTTGGGAAGCTACCACAGCTTTGAACTCTGAAGCATTTCTTCTTCTGTCTCCACTAGAGCGCGCCACTAGCTGTGCTTCTAAGGCCTCCCATGTATTTACCAAGTTGCTGTTTGTGATATGACAGTCAGCTCTGTGTAAAAATGTCTTTAGGAAATGGATTAACCTCCTTTTATTTTGTCACATGTGCCCATTAACTAAAAAACCAGGGACAGAAGGGAGTTTGGGAGATCATCGAGACACTTCTTCCTCAAGACAAAAACCTACTGTATCTAGACCAGTGTCTGTAAGGAATGTTTTGATCTCTTTTTAAGTCTTTAGTGAAGTAATGTCCGTGTTTTCCCTAGCTAGTTTTTTTCTGACACTTTGTGTTCTAGAGATTACCCTATTACTTTGCCCCCTTCTTGGTGTTGCCTTTCCTGCAGCTCAGTTCTATTGTTTTTCCTCTGTATTTGCTGTAGATAGGATAAATATTATTTAGTTTCTTTCCTCTAAACACCCATGCTTTTTACATTTTTGCTTTTCTTTTACATTTACATTCCTTTTTTGCATTTTTCCTTTTCTCACTCTTGTCATCTAAGCCAGAGGTTAACACGTGTGTGTGGCATCATCAGTGGCCATGGCTGCAGGCATCCAGCGATGAGACAACTGCATCTAAAATCCTTACCAGTGTCAGTTCCTGGCTGTGCTGGGCCACACAACGCTCTGAGGTGCCTTGTGTGCCAGCCCTGGTGCGTGGCCAGCGCTCAGGAGTGCTTTATAATTTGTGTTGTGCCAAGGAGGGCCCGTGAGCGGAGGGGAGCCATGCGCAGCCGAGGTCGGGTGCTGTCTCCATTGGGAGCATCCCTGCACGGGAGGATGGGCAGGTGGCAGCAGCAGAGGGAAGGGAGGCCTGTGAGTGTACCCTGGAAGGAATCATGCTGAACCTCTCTAGTTTTGCTCTGCTAGGCTGGGTGACTTAAAAAACAAAGTGGAGAAGCGCTGCTTGGAACTGAACAACTCCAGTGTCTTCAATCTTTCGTTGTAAATTGCCGTTCCAGGCTTTTAATCATCGCTGTTTCCTCTATTCATAGATAACACTGTGAAGACCAAAGTGTTTCTTTGTACAGTTTGTCAGTGTGTGGTCAAAGAAATAAATATCAAGGTTTTTTTTTTTTTTTTAATTTCGTTGTATTTGCAGTACTTCATGTTTTGTCCAAAGTGAGAAACTGATTTTCACACTTCAGATTCATTGAAGCTCGGACCATTTTTGTACTGGGGTTACTCATTTCTCTGCAGTTGCTACAGATAGTACAGTATAGGATGAAATTTTGACCTGATTTGGAGAAGACGGTCTGTTTTAATGTCCCAAGTCTGACTTACATTTTATAAAACATAGAATTAGTTATCCATGCTTGTTCAGCCCCTGTTTTGTGTGCTGAAGGCAGGCAGCTTCTGTCTGCTTGGCAGGCAGAACATGGTGTGCAGGACCGGTAACTGGTTAGCTTTGCAGTCTGCGGAGTGGAGGGCAAGGATGCCCCATCGGGTATGACTACAGCTTCTCCCAGGGGCAGGTCTTTCTCTGCCTCCTTGGCAAGGATGCCCCATCGGGTATGACTACAGCTCCTCCCAGGGGCAGGTCTTTCCCTGCCTCCTTGGCAAGGATGCCCCATCGGGTATGACTACAGCTCCTCCCAGGGGCAGGTCTTTCTCTGCCTCCTTTCTGCATTGCTGGGATGGCAGTACCAGGCCAAGCTGTACCCTGAGAGATACCCACAGAGCTGGGAAGGGGTCATTTCATGCATGCCTGGCTGGATCAGTAATAAAGAAGTGGCTGTATCTGTAGGAGCCCACTGGAGAAAAGGCTGCCAGAGATAGAGGTGTGCTCCCTCGTTCAACATCACTTCGTGTTGTCTCGGTACAGGTTTGAAATACAGGATCTCAACAAAGGAAGAAACTGCTGCTGTTTTTTTGCACATGTAATCACCCCGATTCTTCCTGCAGAAAATGTGTGAGATTCATATTCTATCCACATCGTTAAACCTCTCAACCCAGCTCCCATCATCTGGCATCATGATTGCTGCAGCATTCTTTTATCAGGCCTTTACAAATGCAGTCTTGCTCTTGCTGTATCAACTCAGTCTATTGCTGCGTGCTGAATTTTATTCCTGTACCACAGGCGATTTCAGAAGTGTTTGGGCAATGCTTCCAGGAGGCAGTGGAGGAAATACCGTGACTGTTGTGCGCTGGCTCTGTGCCCATACATGTAATTTTGAAATATTTTCTGTATTGTGTATATATAAAGCCTCTGTGTGTATGTGTATATTCTCACTGCAAGTGACTGTGTAACACTGTATTGTTAAAAATTGGACAGGATTTTTGAAAATCATTTGCTCCTTAGTCTTTCTCTTGCATTTCTAATTGTAGAGGCAGTTGAATTTATTGAATTCCATTTCAGCTCTTACAGTATTCCCTTTTTTGTACATCTTTAATTAGTAAGCATCTATATACATTGACAGGCTTGCGCTGCGTAGCACAAACCCTCCACCATGTCCTTGGAGCTTTTTGAAACCTGACTGGACAAAACCCTGAGCAACTTGGGTCTGTGTTCAGTATTGAACCATCATTTGAGTAGAAGGTTGGACTAGAGACCACCTGAGATCCCTGAAGTCTAAACTAATCTGGTATTTTAAACTTTTTATGAGTAGGATGAAAATCTGTCTCTGTAGTCAGTAGTGGGGGCCGAAGCCTCACTGCTGGAGTGCTAATGCAACGAAGAGTCAAGGACCCAGCTTCTGCTGATGCCTATCAGTATGCTCGAGTGCCAAACAAATCTATCAGAAATGCCCTGCATTTTCCTGTCTTTTTGCTTGAGGTGGAGCGCTAGGAGATGCTTTGGTGCATATGCACAGCTGCAGGAGAAGCCTCCTGGCTCTGAGTCTGTATGTACTCCCTACTCTGTGGAGGATGTAAAACTTTGAATTAGCCTGAACATCGTTACTGGTGTGCTTCATACCTTGATAACCTCTGCTCTTACTGTTAGATCATACTGGCCTCTTGTCTGTATGGTTGCCTTCCTTCACTCTCAGTACATCAAACAAATACTGTTTATGTGGGTGGTTTTTAAAAAATTTTATGGCTTCTCCCTACTTTGGCAGTCATCTGTAAAGCATTAAAATATTGGGACCAGTACAGTTCATGTGATAAAATTTTAGAAAGGACTGTCAGCCTTCTGTTGCAAAAGAAAATGATACGGATTTTTTGTAAGAAGTAAATTTGAGATTGGAATTTTTGATAAGTAGATGTTATTGACTATTGACATTGGAGGAAAAACAAAAGCCCTAATTTTGACTGTAGGGAGATGGAACAGAAGAACACTGGGGAGGCAAGTAGACAATCTTAAAAAGTTTAAAAAAAGAGTTTCTACAACCCTTTCCTCATTTTTACAGGCAAAACTCAAACATCGATCTGTATACTGGTGTATGTGTGTTTAAAGTATTGTTTTACAATGCAGTACAGTTGATTCCCCCCATCTTCCTGAGCTGCCTTTCAGTTTCATGGAATAATATGGGCAATCTAGATTAGGAGGGACTTTGGAGGTCATCTAGTCCAGACCCCCACTCAGAACAGGACCATCTTAGCGGATAACCCCGAGCAACTACTATTTGACTACTTGTGATGTGAAACTATTTATTCAGAATGTACAGTCAATTTCTGTTGTTGTTACAATTTGTGTCTGTGGCCTTTATCCCATCCCTGTGTTCCTCCAAGAAGTCTGAATTAGTGTAGGAAGATGTTTGTCTTCCCAGGAGTTGTAGCTTTCAAAGGCAAGCCTATTTGGGTTTTTTGATGTATGTAGAGAACTTCTGTTCTTCAGTAAAGCCGAGGCTCGGATAAAATTGTGGTGAAATAGTCTTTGTTCGTGTTCTGTCTGCTGTTAAAAGTAGTCTTTCATAATTTTAGCATCTCTGCAGGCTTCTTATTTGGTGTGTGCTACCTAATACAAAGCAGGCTGAACTCCAGAACCTTTGAATTTTGGTCCCACTGGAAATCTAAGTTGTAGAAGGGAGCACAGACACCTCCCATCCTTTTCTTCAGCTGCCAGGCAGCAGTTACTAGCCTTGCAAAACTCTTAGCTGCTTTCCTGGAAGACATCTAAATCATTAGCCCTTGGTAGTTAATGAATGAGCTTTTTAAAGGGAGCTTCTCTTGGTGTGTTTGGCCAAGGGTCACACTCACTTGAGGAATACCATCCCCTTCCTCCAGCCTCTCTGCTTTCATCTGTCCATCAAGTCTGATCCTTGTTTGAACCTTTTGTGTGCTCGTGTTATTTAGTACGTGAATTATGTGCATTGTAAACTTTGTCAGCAAGAATACTTTGCAGTAAAATAAAAGTAAATGAAAATAATGTACTAATTATTTCCAAAAGCTATTTCATAAAAGTCCTTTTTGAATGATCTGACATATTCAATAAAAAGGTGCAAAGTGAAGTTGCCCAGCAAGTTGCCATTTGTTTGTGGTTTAACTTGAAAAGTAGCTTTATTTTAAGAATTCTCAGTGAAATGCAAGTAATGGTTGTTTTGTTTTGTTTTTTAAATAGAATCTCCTGGAACAGTCATTCAAAAAATAATTGGTTTTGTTGATCATTACTTTAAGTAGTTGTAGTAACTCTTGATTAATCGGTATTGTGGCTATTGTTTTATGTCCTGTCCCATCCCCCGTCCTTCTCTTCGTTGAAACTCCATTGTAAAAATCTTCTTATCTCTTTGTATAATGTTCAAATCTTGAGCTAGATGCATTTTGAATAATTAAGTGAAACTGTACTTTTACTAGACTGTTATCCACAGGAAGATCTTGGGTGTTTTCTAACAAATTAATTAGATACCAAGTTTAAATTGAATTTAGAATTCTGTTCTGTAATGTAACACTTCAAACAATACAAATTAGTAACTTCATGTACTTTTTTCCTTTTTTCTCTGGGAAACCACAAGTATATTCCCGGGGGGGCTCTTCTTGCATATTACTCCACTTTGTTCCAGAGCTGAACATCATGTGAAGTACAATTTAGCTGTTGAAGTTTCTTTTTGTAAGAGAACATTGCAGCCAGTGATTTAATATGATAGCCAGCCCTTCATTCTTTAATGTTTGTGAAGAGATTACTGCCCTTTGTCATCTTTTCTTGAGTGGCCTTCAGGAGGATGGCTTTTCTCCAGTGAGATAAAGCTGAAGAGCAGCCATCGTTGCCCTGACACAAAACAACCTAGATGTTTTGATGGTGGCCACTGCCATCTGCTTGCAGGGTTGGCAAAAGAGGACCTTTTGCAGGATAGTTCATGGATTGAGCTCACCCTGAGACTACCTGCTGAGATGATCTTAATTGAGACCGATAATGATATTACAGAACATCTCTCTCTATGTTGTGGACTGAGCTGCTTATGAAGCTGTTCTTCAACTGCTGCACTTTGCAGTTGGACATTTTCAAGGTACACAAGCACCAGCTTAGCTTGGGTCAGAAAGGTGCTTTTATAATTCAGTTTCAGTTGCACGATATATATGAATATTTGATAACACACTTGCCATTGTATCTAACTGAAATTTTGAAGTATATGCTGATTTGCCAGCTACTGGAAGATGATGAAATATTTATCTGAATATAAACTTCAGTAGAAAATGATTATTTCGGAAAATAAGGGAAATGCTTCTTTAAATTTAGGTGAACTTTTAGACTTGTATGAAATGCTAGAATAAAAATAAAATCTTGCAATTGAAAACTCTGAGGGGGAAGTTTTGGAATAGAGTTAACAGGCATTGTTTGTACCTAGAGGTGATTATACAATGCTTTCTGCTCCTCGCTGATGCAGTATTTTGGCAAATGGATTCAATATGTGATTGGTTTCATGTGCTCCATGAAGACGCATTTACATTGCATGCATACATTGCATTAAAACACTAAGGAGAAAAAATAATGGATAGGAATAGAAACTATTTGCAGAGAGTTAAGAAAGTAAGGTTTTGAGATCCTAAAGATGACATGAGTTCCTAAAGAACTTCAGCTTATCTGACATTCTCCAAAGATACTGTTCCTTAGCTAGGGGAACTAAAACTCAGAGACTGTCCTGAGATGCGTATGTAAAATGCTTGGAGGTATCTGCTCTGAAAGGTCCAAGTTGCATTCAGGAGTTGCAACCTGTATGGCAACTCTGAAGAGCACTGTGATATAAGATGGGCTGACCACTGAAAGCAGGAATACTCAAAGTCAGGTTGTTAAGAGTCTGAGAATTGGACTGCAGTGAACCAGAACCATAGACACAGCTGGTGTATCCAGGTGTTAGAATACAATCTTGGGAGGGACAGTGGCACTCCTTCATGGGAAATGTCACTGGGTAAATAGAACACAGAATTGCAAATAAATACCATTTGTGTGTTTTGTTAAAGACATTCCTATCTGATGAAGTCTAGAAATATAATGTTTATGTAAAAACGAAACACTGAAGATATGTTAAGATGCTCCAAGATTCATCAGTTAAAAACCTTCAAGAAACAATGTGGGAGGGCTCTTCCTTGTCTCTCATTGATTTAGTCAGTGATAATTTCAGTACTTGTGTGCAGGTTGTATATGTTTTCTTTTATGCCAGTTTGAAAGCTTAGTCCCTAAGAGTTATAGAATTACTTAAAATTTTTGTGTCATGGAATTTGTGAGACACAGGATATACTAAGAATCCTGAGTAGATAAGGGAAATCATAACAGCATCACAGCCATGATCAGGTAGAAGAACAAGAGGAAGACCAGGCTTGTTATGCAGTAAGGGGCAGGAGAGGGAAGAAGGGTAATATCACTTACTATATCAGCTAATGAAAAGGGAGGGGATGGAATTTTCTAATGTATGAATTCTTGGGTGTAAATGTCAAATGATAAATTATTACAATAGTAATGTCATATACTATTGTTTTTTGTCTTTGAGGTTTTTTTAAATTGTGCCTGTTAATTAGCTCAAATACAATTTTCAAGGATTTGCAGAGCGTGTTAATTTTTCTGTGCGTCACTGGTCAACAAAAATGTTTTTCCAAAGTCTGTTCAAACTGGGGTCTGAAGTCTCGAGCAAAGAATTTCATGATCCTAGCAGGAATGCTACACTATTTGTTCTTTAGGATCTCAGTTGTTTAGATATCTGTTGCTAGTTTTTCTGCTCATCGACTTAGAATGTGAAGTGGTTGTCATTTAGAGTTCTTGCGTATGCTTGTACTCTAATCAATTTATCTTTGTGTTGCTTTAGGGAGAAAGTACTTTCTGAAGCTTGAAAACCAGTAAGTCTTGTATATTTTAAAGATGGCTTGTGAATTGACTATTACGGGACCAAGTATGTTCAGAACTCCAGAGGAATTATATACTTTCTCTTAATTATATAAATAAAAATGCATCAGATGTGAATTTTGCAAGATTATTATACCTTACACGACTTCATCTGCTGTAGCTGCTTACTGCTAAGTGGTTGCAGAAACATGCACGTGTGTAAAACTTGGCTCCCAGAATGTGCACAGGTGACCCCGCTGTGACCTCAGTATTTAATTGGTCTTTCACATCTTAATATTAATTAAAGCTTGTTAACATCCAAGAAAATAATGAGCCTTAAAACCCAAGAACAAGTTGTCATTTAGAAGCAAAATCTTATTTTGGTAATATGCAATTAAAGTTTGTTTAGGGTGTTACACTGCCGGCTAATTATCGTGTATAGCCAGAGCGCTAAGTCAGTTCTACCCCTGTAATGCCACTTGCTGCTGCAACGCAAACGTAACCGTGGGCGATGGAAGGGATAGAGTGCTTGGAGCAGCACCTTAGAGAGTATATCCCACTCGAGCTTCCTCTCTGTGGGGTTCAGAACCTTTACTGCCGTGACTTTGCTCTGAGTTTTGAGCTCTTCTTTGTCACTGGCAAGCTGTCTCCATCATGACAAACACGACGTTTATTTCTTCTATGCTTTGGTTAAAGGAAAAGGATAGAAAACTACTTACTTTCTCCTTTTAGCTGTTTTTTCTTGTCCTTTCTTCACGAAGAATGGTATCCCTACCTTTTTTTATCTCCTCATTGCTAATACAGTCAGTAACTAATTCAGTCTTTACGTTCTTTACCTTACCAGAATAGCATACCTAAGCATAGTAAGCATTAGTCCTATTTTATAGATAAGGAATTAAGGAACGGAGCAACAAATGATTTTATCAGTATTGCATATAACATCCATGGATTTGCTTGTGCTTGAACTCCTGTGTAACCCTGTTGGCTCAAACAGCAGTATCCACAGCCTCCTATGTCCCCCGCCATCTCTCCTGTTCTCCTACCCTGCTCCTCACTGTCCACCTCTGTATGATGTTGATGAAGTCATGTGTAGCCTAGTACAGTGATCTACACTGGCTATCTTAGGAATGTGGCCTTCTTTTTTCCTCAGTTATTTCTTGTCCAAATCAATCTTCCTGTTCTTCCCCATCCAACTAAATGAACAATTGTACCTTTGTCTTCCCCTCTGCATGGGAGGGAGAGGGGTTTGAAACAAGGGATCAGAGGCTGTATAACCTGGCGTATAACTTCTGCCAAGATCGAAACTAGAGTTATCCTATAGTTTTTGAGTGAAGTATGCAGTGCTACTGAAATAAATCCTGATCAGCTTCTGACTGTGCAGTGAACTAGATTTCAGAACTATGCAGGTCAAAACTAATTATCTGGAGAACATCTACAATGTTTGCGCAGCCTGCACAGATTCTTGTGCCAACACAAGGCCGGGATGCCATGGGGATGGAAACACCTAAAGGGGGCTGAAGTGCACTCGAAGCTAGTGTTAAGTGGTTCTGCTGCCAGTGCTTGTCAGGCTGCAGCGGCTTCCCGTGAACTTCCCTGTGGTGAGCACTGGCACTGGGTTACGCCAACCAGCTCAGCAAAATTCAAGATGTGGCTACAGCAGGAGTTAATAAGTGTTTAGCTAGTGTCTTTAATGATGGAGAGTGCTTCAGTTTTACATCCTGGCACACACTTAAAGCTTGTACTGAAGCATCTGTACTGCTATTGTTACTTGCATTGTCTAGGTTAAGCTCATACATGATAATACCTTGATTTTTCTCAGTGGAAAATAGATGGCATGCCATAAAGTGGTAGGGAGAAGCGTATTGTCTCTTATTTTCCGTTCTGTAGACTAACTGATAAATACAAATATATTTGATAGTTTAGAATAAAGATTTGGCTATTCGTTCAGTTCTTTTTGTATCAGTCTCTGATTTTTGAATGCATGAAGGTATTCTAAGATGTATTAAGAAATTCATTATATAGCAGTCATAAGTATGGAATGTCCTTGTAGGTTCCTTACTACTCGACCCAGTTCAAAAACTGACATACTATACGCTTTTGTGAATTTTAATGCACTGGTATGACTATGGATTTTTTCTTTCTTAGGAGGAGGTAATGAAAGAATTTAATTCCTGTTTACCTTGAATTATACTGGACTTTGTATTTCTACCTGTTTTGCTTTTAGAGGTGAAGTTAGTCTTTGTAAGGGAATATGAAGTACCCTCTAGGAAGTATAGTTTGCAAAATGCTCACTGTCTCTGACTGTTAGCTTTGGTTTAACTTAGTTGTTGTTTTTTTTTTTAGCTGAAGGACACAGTTTCCCTTCTAGGATTACCATGTTGATGATCTCATATGAAAAAAGGTGAACAGGCAAGGTGCTTTTTTCATCCTGATACATTAACATCTGCTAATGTTTTTAGTTGTTAAATGTAGCCGGCTTCTTCTACTAAGAAGACCCAGCTTTTCATCAGAAAGTTAACAGGGGCATAGAATATAATTATGTGTTGTGATGAACTTGCATTTAAATTAAAAATAACTTTTTAAACTTTAACCTTCTGGTGTTAAGCTAGCATTTTCCACATGACTCGCTCATACAGATTGTATTAACTATAGCTGCGGGTCAGGCTATGGAAAAAGATCTGGACCATGACTTAACAAAGGGGTAAGGGGAAAACACATTTGGCAGGGAGTAAGAACTTCAGACAGTATTGCAGAAGGTAATATTTACAGTAAATATTTTGCTTTACTGTGAGCCTGTAGGTGGAAGGTGAGGCTTGAGTGGAGAAATGAGACAACAGATGTCTATTATTTGATAATGGTTATACTAATGTTGTAAGCTTCTCTTTGATGTATCCAGTCATCTTTCAGTTTTCTATGTCTTAAAGACCAAACCACTTGTTTCCTGCAGCCTGAAGAGCATAGAAGAGTAGGATAGCTTTATCGTTGTTCTGGTTCTTGATTTAACATGAAATCTAGTAGGAACATTGGTCTTTGTAAGGGTCTTGTCCTTCTCTCTTGAGCTTTGAAATTGGCTTGTAAGGTTTCTTATTTGAAATACTCCTACTGGGTAACTGGAAAGTGAAGGTCTGTTTTCCTCTATACTCAGACATCGATAAATCTCACATTTACTTGGTTTGTCATGTTATTTTTAGTCTGTTTTGGCATTTTCAAAAACTATTGCTGAAAAAATGGATTTCATAAAGCTGATCTCCTTCTGCAGCATTATGAAGACAGAGATTATGGATGAGAGTAAGTTACATTTTAAAAAGAATTTAGTAATTCTGACTATTGCTTGAAATTACAGTGTGGTTGGACATGAGGTCATGATGATTTGTATGTTTAAGGGTTGGAAGTTTTGCCAGAGAGCCTTTCTCCTGTTTTGCCTGTTTTTCCCCAAAATGCACCTTGCTGGGTCATGCGGTACCTCTTCCAGCAGTACGGAAGGGAGTGTGGTCTTTCCTCCTTGTTACTTGGCAGGACCTGCATGTGAACAGGCAGTGGAGTCAGTCTGCCTATATACAACAGGCCTGACACTTTTTGCAAGCATTAGACTTTTAAGACACAGAAATGTAAGATTATGTTTCTGTTACTTCTCATTCCTCCCCATTTGCCCCAGGAAGACGGGGGGACTAGGGGTCAGATGTGAAGTCTCTGCTAAGTTACTTGTGGCAATCCTACATAAAGGGGTTGAAAACTACCATTTAAGTAAAGTAAGACTTGTGTTTCAGCTTTGTCAGGTCAGCAGCATTCTGTTCCAAGGGCATAATAAGAATTGCCTGGTTATTATCTGTGCTTCTTGTGGAAAAATTACCCTCCTGTCAGTGGTGATAGTGTGGCTGTTCTGAAAGTTTGGTTGCTCTCATCTCCCATCAGGGGACGTTGGTGGCCCTGAAATTTGCAGTCAAATGGCAAGCCACTCGCTTCTTCTGTGATATTTATTACAGGCTAAGGTGTAGCAGCAGCATCCCTTTCTCCAAAAGATGTCAGGTTTTATATGCTACTTTGGGATGGTTGTTTTTTTCATTGCCTTTGTTTGAAAAGGAGTAGCACTTGTAATTAAGTCACCTTAAAAAAGAAGTGCCAAGCATAAATTGAAATTGTTTCCTTCCTAAATCGGCAAATAGCCTGAAACAAGAGCTCTGAAACAGAGAAACATTCACTGCTTGCACTGAGGTTTATGTCTGAGGAAAATATTAACTATTACAGTACTGGGCTGTAACTTGGCAGTCAGCTAAATGCTTATCCTGTACTGCTTCTCCAAGCTCTAAAGGATGAAAATCAGCAGCTGTTAGAAACAGGCACGTGTGGGTATTGTTAACAACTTTAAAAACTTAAGTGGTGATATTTAGCGTATTGAAAATGAGTAGGTAATATACTGTAGTGTGAATTTATTCTTTACTTTAAGGATTCATGACTTGTATTCAACTTAAAATCTTCAGCTGTTCTTGTATTCAACTTAAAATCTTCCTGTGCTGTGAAGAAAACTGTTTTCTACGGATGTTTTTTAGGGAAGAGGCAAGAAGAGAAGGGAAAGTAGAGACTACTCAGTAAAGCCATAAGTGCATTTGTGAGGACTGGATGGAGGAGAGGAACAACTCCTGGGCAGATGCCCCTGTATTTAGCTGTAATAGCACCATACCTAATTTGGTGTGAGTGGTTGCTGCTGCCTCTGTTCATGACTCAGATGTAGACTTCCTGTCTAATGCCAGGAACCACATGTCTATCAACAGCACTACTTAAGCTAAGTGATTGTAGCTCCCAAGCCAAATGATGAAATCTGTTGTCCTTAAACCCGCTAGAAAAGGCATCCAGAAATCTGCCACTGGATCATGTCCTGCTCTCTCGGGAGACACCCTCGCAAGCCCCACGGTGTTTACTGTCATTAGACTGTACTCACTGCGTGGGCTAAAGCTTTTTTTTCCTCTTATACAGCTGGAAGGTGGTGGAAGGGACTTGGTAATGTTGTAGCAGATGCTGAGAATTGTTCAAAGCGTGTGATTTTTTACCTAGGTGGTCAGCCAGATGAAGAGGTAAATAAGACTCTGCTGGGGAGTGATGTATTTATTGGTAAGTTAGCAAGGGATGCAAGACCAGTGACTGGAGGACTTGCTCAGCCTCAGTCAAATTTTACAAATATATATATACATACATATGTGTGTGTATATATGTGTATATATATATATTTCCCCCCCGCCTCCCTCTTTGTTTCTTTGTTTGCCTGCAATGAAGTAAACACAGGGAGTGAGAGACTTCACGTGGGTGTTGCACGGCCAGGAGAGTGGGGAGAGACTAGCTTACATATGGTCCTTAGGTAAGAGCAAATACAGGAGATTCTTAAGAGTTTTACTACAACTCCCTGTAGTTTGCAGCTCTTACAGACTGGAGTGATTAAAGTTTAGAGTGCAAAATACCTTGACTCTAAAAGATATGTTATTTTCCCACCCTTTTAACTATTTTTTTTAGTCTGTGTATTACCATGTTGGAATAAATGTTAAGAACACTCTAATCTTATATAAACCCAACTTTTTCTTACTTGCTGCATCAGTTAGCAATAAATATCAAATTATGTTTCATCTGGGAGGTGAAATGTAGCAAAGTCAAGACAAAGAAATGCAGTCAGTATGTGAATCTGTCTCGGGTATAACGAATAAACACATCCCGAGTTTGGTAAGTGATGGAGTAGTTCTTAAAAAATTACAGAGAAGAAATTGTTATCCCATCACCTTGTTTTTTCTCTCCAACAGAGTGTCCAGGTAGATGGGCAGTGTGCTGCAAATGCTGAAAATACGAGCACAGTACGGAGTTAATGAGAAGGCAGTGTGCATGTACTTCTAGGCAATGGGAGCCTCTAATTTGGATGGCTAATGATGATGGTGTTTCTATACTGAGGTGTTTGTCAGTTCAGTTAGTTGGGTATGTCACTGCATTTCCCATGGTGAATGTTGTTAAGAAATTAGAATGGCAGTGGTGCAGACTCTTTACCCCAGAGGATTGAAACACAGACCTCAAACCTCCCAGCATTACAGTGCCTTTGTGCTCTTGGAAGCCAGCACTGGGGTCATGTGCCCCTTCTGCAGAGGGGAAAGATGGCAAGTCAGGAGTTCAACAAAACACATCCTGGCATTGAGAATGCTAGGATTGTGTTTTTTTCTTTTATCTCTGTGGGTGAAGCACTGTTTGTGTTTTGTTTTAGATTTGGGGTATTTTTTGGACAGAGGTGGTGTTTGTATGTTTTGTTTTCCAAATAAGAAAAACTTGTCATCAACAAAGGGGGTCGGGTAAGAGATGGGGGTCTTAGGAAGTACAGCCAGTATTTGTCCTGCACAACCTTGTACAAATTGCACTATTCTGGAACAAAGAGCTGTCTCTTTCAACCTTTATTTATTTTTTTTTTTTAATTGCAATTTTTCTTGTTTGAGAGAGTAAGGAATGAGCCAGAGTTTGATTACCCACCCATGCATCTCTCCCCACCCTAAACAGACCAGAAGGAAGGGACTTTGAGAGAAGCTGAGGAAGACGAAAACCACCACTTGCGTTGCGTGGTGTCTTAGGTGAAATTGGACATTCCTTCTTGTGTCTTTCCTCTAACTGCTTTGAAATCTGTCTGTTATAGGGGTCAGTGTACTTGTCTGTTGTCATTACTCTTTTTTACTTTAAATCTTTCTGGTTGGTTTTATTATCTCTGTCATGGGAATGCAAATATTGAAAGACCATTTTCCCATCTTTAAGATGGGACCTTGAAAATGCAGCAGATGATGTAATTTCTAAAATAATTTGCTGCTGCTTCTGATGGAGGGTTTTTTAAAGTTTTTATTACCAGTAGCAAGTCTTCAATTAGGAGATGTGTTACCTATTTACCTATTGTACTGGTATACGAAAGGACCCTTAGTCCTTTATATGTACCAATAAAGCAGCTTTTTGGGTTATGAAGAAATACATAGCTTAGGTTCAGTTTGTGTCACTACAAGTTCATTTATTATTTTAATAAGGTTTTTAGAATTTCAGATTGCTATCATATTCCCTTGAAAATTAATTTCAAAAAGTGTACATTCTTATCTTGTACTAATTTTTACCTTGCACAAACAAATATATATACTGACAGTACTAAAAGTTAGGCATATATTCAAAACAGTGCCTTTTTTGTTTTGTTTTTAAAGCAACAATTTGTGCAGTAACTTTGAGAGGATGGATTCATTTCCAAGGAAGGCTACCAACCAGCCCTTCTCATGACCAGCTATTGAAAAGTATCATGTAGTTGCTTGCTCTGCATGTTAGATTTATTTTCTGAGACAGTAGAACTGGCTGCAGACAGAACAGGGGATCTGACCAAGCTATTTGGCAAGCTTCAGGGGTCTCTGGAGTTTCCTACTATCTTTTGGAGAGCTTCCTTAAAACTTGTTCATCTGTTGTGGAAAGTATCTTCTGTCATTCTCAACCCTTTAAAGTTGTAGCTTCTCTTGTGTTCCCTTGCTGTTTTCTAAATATGTAACAAATAAACCTGTTAGATTTTTTTTTTCAGTATGGGTATTTTACTGTATATCAGATGTGTTGCATATTTAAATCTTAGCAATGTTTAGACATTTAAGCTTTGCAATGAATTGTATATAGTATGGTGGTTTTGCCCTAATCATGTATTACTAATCAGGTGCTAATTACTGATTTGGCAAGAGTCTCTTGTAGTAGGAAGTCTTTCCCCCTGTTTAAAGTTGTATTTGTTTCCACTATTTGTTCAATAACAGCTTCATTATTTATATATTGTTTCTATATGTATATCCCTGCAACCAATTAAGTGAAGTATGTCTTCTTCATGTCACTTTATTTTTATTGGTACTTACACTTTTCATAGTCTACAGTATTTTCCACTCCCCATCTTCATCCTCCATGTCCAAGTGATATTTCATCCAGGCTTTTTAAGAGTTTGTGTGGCTGTTTGCCCATTGAGATTTTGCATACGGGAGACTATGGCCTTAGCTTAGGAGGAAAAATCATCTCTCCTTTGCATCCCTCCCCAATAGAAACAGTCTATGGCTTGTAATGAAGAGTATTGCAAGAAAGCTTTGCTAGTATGATAAATGTTTCTTCTGTAGAACCATATACAATCCTGCTGTGTTAAGTTTGGATTTGACTGTTTATGGAAGCCATGAGTGCTAATACAATGATTAAAATAGCTGGTATTAGGAACCACAGTTCTGAGGATGCTGTCTTCATGACTGTGTCTTGTCAGTGAATATTGTGAAGGAGAACATGTATTTAATAGTTTAGTTAAAACCAGGGAAGTAAGAAGATTCATAGCAAGCAATTTTAATTTCAGGTAAAACTTACCGTAGAGAGTAAAGATGTATTGAAAGCTTTGCTGATAAGGCACTAGAAAAGTAGAAGAAATAAAAAATCGGTAACACCAATATAAAATTTAAGCAAGTCTGTCTTCATGTTTTAAATGAAACCATAGGATGCTTTTGATGGGGAGAGAAAAGTTCGTTCATCTCTTAACTGTGTCGCTGTGAGTGGGACTCTAATTCTGCTGTCCACAGATAAGCAAACAGAGCAAAAAGCCTGCAGTGCTGTTACTTTGCTAGTCTTAAAAATATTAATTTATGTTGCAATACTTATTCTGTGAAACTGTGGCTGTCAGTCACTGGCTCTATCTGCCTCTGCCCTGGGATCGATAGTACATTACGGAAATTCGCATGAGGAGGGGAAAAATGAATAAATAATGAATAGCAGGCTTCACTGCTGCTGCTTCATTTCTATCAAGAATAATACAAATTGTTGTGAAGTATTCTTGCACTTCCTGACCCTAACAGGCTTGAAACCATTATCCCAAACACTGATGCTTTCCTTTAGTCTGTTTCATGTTAAGAAATACCTGTGTAATCCTTAACTATGTGCTGCCAAAGGAGAAAGCCGGTGTTTCTTCTGTTTATCAGAAATACAGGTACAGTGTTTGTGTGAGAACTGATCTGCAGTCTACTGAGAGACCAGGATTTGAAACAGGAGGATGTGGGGGTTGCTTTTAACAACGTTTTCTTAGCTTTATAAACAATAGATTCTTGTGAAAAGAGATTTTTTGTGGTATGCAGGACATGTGAAATGTTGAGCATTAGAGCATGATCCTTGCACTTTAAATCTGTGTATTAAGTTTTTTTTTTTCATTAGATCTCTCTGCTTCCACATCCTGCACGTTGCTGGCAAGCATGCATCAGCAATAAGACTTTCTTCGCTAATGTGCCTGACATATCTCTGGAATGTGGCTGGTCAGAGCTATAGCTGCTTTTTTTGGAAGTTGGTTCCTTTCAAGCCATTTAAGTAATTTCACCTGATATTACTTTAAATTTTCTATATAATGTGCTCTTTCGATGAATAGCTGTGTAGAATCGGCACAGGAAGAGCAAAGTCCTTGGCAATAGCAGCTCAATTGCATCTGCAGATGAGGATTTAAAATTCTATGCAGCAGACAGTACCTCCAGCAGGCGAGTAAAAGGTTACTGCATCATTTTGCTTGTTTGCATCTGTACTCTTTATCTACCAAAGGCTTTTTTTTATCGTTCAATTTGTTGTGCATGCTTGTATGTAGATACTACTGGAAATTGATTTAATAGAAACATGAATCTCAAAAGGGCAGAGCAAGGTGAAGGGAGAGGCTCAGTTCAGCTTGAAACCAAGTGAGGGAAGGGGGAAAGAGAAAGCGTAAAGGGGAGGGGAGAAAGAGCAGGAGAGAAATTAAGCTTTCAATGCAGTGTGAAAATGAGAAGTTTTTTTTGCGACTGTAGTAATTTCAGCTGCTTTCACATCACTTGCATTTTTCTTAACCTTTTGCTAAAGAGGATGCTATTGAACAAGCACTGATAGCTCTATAAATGTAAGTGACAATTATTTCAAGGCAGATTATCCCATAATCAGGTTAAGCAGTTGTCTTAATGTGAGACCTTCTACTTTCAGGAATAGTATTGCATACCATCTTAAACCAATTAAAATGAGCTTTTTTCAATATTACTTGGTTGGTTTCTTTTTCTATGAAAATTAAAAATATGTATGTAATTATTGCATTAGTATCTTTAGCAAAGGAGAAACTATTTCCAGCACTGCTACTTGCATGTGTTAAATTAGAGAGGTATTTAATACTGATCAGAGTATACTTACTTTTAAAGGTTAGAAGACCTGTTTGACTGTCGATTTGAATTAGTTTTGTCTTTTTTGTTTTTCTCAAAGGGCTTCTTGAAGACTTTATTAAAGCTGCTTACATGATCTACCTTTAACTTGCTTTGAGAGTTGGTTGTAGTACTTTGGGGCATTCTATTAGAAATTTTTTTTCATGCTGGGTTTAAATTTCTTTAGGCTTTTCGTAGTCTTGTTCTCACTCCACATAGGTTTTAGCAGCTCTGCTTAGTTCAGGATTTGGTAGACCTGGGTAGCATTTTTCTCATGTGTTCTAACTTTCCAGACTCTTTTTTTTTTTTTTTTTTTAAATATTATTTTTTTTCCCTTCTTTCTCCCATGTGGTTCAAACAGTCAGTCTTGGAGCATAGCAATCAGACAGGTCTTGTTCTCCAGTGTAATCCGAAGGTCCTTTTGAAGCAGAAGTGCTAGAGGAGGTTGGCATGGACGCGTGCACTGAGCTGCTCGGGGCGAGGAGCGGAGGCCGTGGCTGGCGTGGGGCTGCGCAGGGTGGGGCTGTGGGCTGCTGGCGTAGCCTCCTCTGCCCGGAGCCCAGGCTGGGCAGGCTGCGCTGCTGGGCAGAGTAAAACAGACCTGAACTGACAGGAGCCACAGGAGGAGTAGGCAGCAAGCAGTTTGGAGAGATTGCCATCCCTGCATCAGCCATCTATCTTTTCAAAGCAGCTTACTTTGCAAAGAGGAGGGGGGGGGGGGGGGAAGTACACTTTTAAAAATGGGAGTTATTACTTGATGATGAGGCTGGCTGATGTTTCTTTGAGAAACACTTTTTTTTTTTTCCCCTCCCTTTTTCCTGCCACCCTCCCTCCCCCCCCCTTCTGTTTGGCAGTCTTAATTTCAGCCAGGGAGCTGCAGAATGAGGCAGCTGAACAATTTTGAGTGTTTATGGGACAGTACCGGTCCCAGTTTTTTTAAGAATAAGCTTGTCTGATGAGCAAGTCAATGTGTGGCTGTGGCTGCAGCATTATTTCTTCTTTAATGAAGAGGCTGGGCTGTTCGACCTGCTGCTCCAATCTTCTATCTTGCAGTCATACATCAGAGCAGTTGCAAAGACTATCCATTGAATGTCTCAATCAGCCGAAGAAGGTAACTATATTTTAAATTTTAACTATACCATTAAAAGGATGCTGTATAATTTGAACTTATGTGATAAAAAGACAAATTTCAGATGTTCTTAGCAGTTTTCTTGACCTTGCAGGAGCTATCCAATATCATTTTGCCATTATCAGGTTGTGTAGCAATAGAAATGTGCTGCAGTAATTGATTTTGTAATAGGATCAGGTGATTTACTGGCTACACTGACAACCACTTGCTTGCTTGTTCTGAAACGTGGAACACTCTAATGGATGTTTTGATTGCAGCCTCGAGTTGCTCTGAAACTGCTAGATGCTCGAAGATCTAGCTTGTCATTTGTCAGAATAAAAACTTCTCTAGATAAATTTTCCAGTACCATGGGAAAATTCATTGCATTTTTTAAATACTAATTCTTCAGATTCCAAGTTGTTTGTATAATGCTTTCTGTGTAGAATTAGAAATTGTCTTAGTCAACTTTGTTCACGTCAACTTATCCCCTGTCCTGATATCCACTTAAAACACATTAATGCACGTGCTGAATGCATTTCCTGGGAACCCGATCCATGGTCAGTGTAGTCCAAACCTGTGCCTAGAGGAAAGTATACAACAATTCTTTGTGGATTGCTACTAAATGTATTTCTCTGTCAACATATTATGGTTTGGAAGTAGAAATTTGTCTCTAGGCAGAGAACAAACTGAACTAAACGAGAACCATTCTGTGGCAGAATATGGATTTTACTGTAGAGAAAGTCATTATGAGCTGTGATCCAGTGAATGAAATTAGAAAGCTAAATTGGGTCTACTTTTTGGACCCAGCTGTCCTAGCCTGATAAAATTTAAACGTGTTGTTAAACTTGTAAAGCTTTTAAGATCTGTAGTACACCATTCATCTCTAGGTTAACTGGAGAGTAGCATGAGCACAGAGCATGTTACAGTGGTTATTAATAGTTTATACCTAATTACTTTCACTTTCAAAAAAGTCTTAGTTTTTATAATTTTTTTTATTCTGGAATAAACATGCCCTTTTGAGTGCTTTTTCACTGTTATGTTCCATATCATATAAGGATGAAAACGAAAAACAAAACCAAAAAGACCAGAACAAACAAACAAAAAACCCAAACCAAACAAAAAACCCCAAAGAACAACAAAAACCAAACACCAACCCCAACCCTAGCTCACTGACCTATTAAAAGTGCATTTTAATCGTTGTTGTCACTGTTTTGGTGTAAAAAATGAGGGGGAAATAATTGCATCAGGAAGCAGAAGAGTCTTGCATGGACCCTGAAGTAAGAAACAGCCAAAAGATAACTTCAGTATGCTGAAGTTTAGAGGATGACATTTGCTTTGGCCCGAGGACATCAGTATGCTGGTGTACAATAAGCAATTAAACAACTAATAGCTAAGGTCTAATACATACAGATTTCTCAAGTGGTAATATATACAGTGATTTTAGGTGGTCTGAAGTAAATCAAGGTGGCTGGTTTTGAAATTGTTGAACATAATTGTGGTTAAACTGAACTAAAAAGTTAAGATTGTTCAGCCAGTTCTAACATGGTAAGAATCAGTGAGCAAGAAACATTTGATTTAAAGGAAAACAAAATTAAAATCTATTGCATTTATAACTCAAAGAATGTAACTAAAAGAAAAAGGATTCCCTTGCATAGACTATATTACAGATTTTTCCTGATGAGGAGAATTTACTGCTGTTTCCACATTTGTTCATGTAGTGTATTGCTTGACATTCAGATTCTTCTCAGCTCTTCGGTTTGGGTTCATTGGTTTGTGTTTTCTTACACTGTGAGTTGAGCTTGAGTCCCTTTACAGAAGTAGACTTCTATCTCATGAATTTATACATGTGAAAAGAAACCCAAATTCCCATTTCTTCAGCATGCAGTACATTTTTTTTCATTCTGAAAGAACTGGTCATTGTTTTGGAGTAGTGGAATGAGCCCAGGCATGTTTTGTGAACCTGAAGAGGAGCTGTGTTCAAAGGTAGTGATGGTTGTAGGGGTAGCACTTCACTTAGCTCAGGTTGCAGGATTTCCTTAGCGATTATTTAGTTCAGTGATTTGACTTTAAAAAAAGTGTGTGAGAAGGCAGTTTCACAGCATTTCAGCTATTTAAGTTGCCTTAACAGGCAACGGGAAATGCAGCTATTGCCTTGAGAGAGAATAATTAAAAATTGCTTCCATTTAGAGGAGTTAGCTTGGCGAGGAAAAATAAGCTTAAATAATTTGCTTTTAGTTTTATTTTTCTACATCTTCCTCAAGATTAGTTTATATTATGTGGGAGTTTTGCCACTATAATGTTGAATATCTTAAAAGTATTTCTGAGAAGGTTGATGTGATCTGCTGTATTGTTATGGTTCTAAACACAATGATAAAAAGTTAATGTCTTTGTAAGTCATTGAGGAAAAGAGTTGGAAAGAATTGGAAAATGGAAAACGGGCTCTTTTGTAAAACCATAGTGGTTTGTGTACAAAACTGCACTGTGAGACTTGCAACTCCATGAAACTGTAGCTGGGGCAGGGAAGAGAAAAAGGCCTTTCTGCTGAGAGTGATGTGGTAGTAAATGCTGATAATATGTGCTGCAGGAGTACTGTTACGCTAATGGAGCAGGAGGAGTAATGAAACTAATTGAATAGTAGTATCAGAATCATTTAAATTGGATTTAACAGTCTGAAAGTTCAGCTGGAGACTTGTCCAAGTGCCTCCTGCAGTGTGTGTTGCTGACCCTTGGGTGGCACAGTCTGAGGTGCCCCTGCTCCGTGCCCCTTGGCCACCCATTGTGGCCCCAGTGTCAGCTCCCACCACGCAACCAAATCCTGGGTGCATGGGGCATCAAGTCCTTATGTTACTGTAGGTCCCGGCACCTTATTGTTGCTCTAATTAACAAAAGCCAGCAGTTTGCCAGATTTAAAATGAGAGTTCCCATCTTGTTACTCAGCCAGAAGATATTTGTAGTGGTAGCTGCTACAAAAGCCCTGAAAAGATTTGTTTTCTAAAGAAATCCTTATGAGAACAAAATTTCACGTGTATGAAACATTAGGCTAAACGTTGTAGTAAAAACCTATATTAGAGTCAAAAGAAACTGGCTTTATCTTAAATGGCATGTTCAGTGTTGAGAATGAAACTTGGTAATTAGGCCCCAACATTTGCCAAAATTGATTTAATTGTGCACGCCGTTTAGTTGGAAGATTTTTGTAGACTCTAAAATGTTACACGTTTGAAGTGTCTCCCAAAGTGTCAGCAAAGGAATCTTTGAACAAATGAAATTCCTTTATTTAAAAAAAAAACCCCGCTATAAAAGCATGTGAGAGAATTCCATCGATTTTATAAAACTTGATGCTGCTAATATACTTTTTACCTGCTGTAACAGAACCGTTAGAGGTGTTTGCCAGAGAAATACTGACAACATAATGTTTCCTGGAAGGACTTGAATTTTTAACAAGCCCAGCTTAATGTGATGATGCTGAAATGTGGTGGTACGAGGTTTTTGTGTGCATGTGCTGTTTTGCATAACCATACTAGCTTCTTGGGGAACTGGAAGGGTTACCAGATTGTGAATATTTGTTACTAATAGGAAAAACCCCATATGTCTGTTTACTGGTCTCTTTATAAAAATGAAGAAAAATCACTGTCACACTTTTGAAATATTTCAGGCCTTTGCTTGAGAAGTTTCAATGTTTTTCTTTATATTCTGGAAAAGGAGCACAGCCCTTCATTCCCTTCTGACTTAGCATTACAGTGATACGGGTAGCACTCGATGAAGAGTTGGATGTGCAAAGCATATGCTGTAATGGCATCATCAGTAGAAAGCATATGTTACAGTGGCATCATCAGTCTCCACTGAAAGCAGAAGCAGCTCAGCCTCCCCAGCTGGTCTGTGCGTGGCAGGGCAAGCAGGGTCCCGGCTTTCACTTGGGCAGTACTTGCTGTGAGGAGCATATGGTTTCAGGGAGAGAGTGTCTGAGCATGGGAGATGTTCTGAGGGTCAGGCTGTTACCTGGGATGCTTGCTCTCTGCACCATGCTTGGGGGTGCTGGAGTTGGGGTGAGAAGGGACGAGGCTAGAAAAGAAGTGAAAGTTTACTTGAGTGTGGGTGTTACATAGCTACGTTAGAAGTTATTTCTCATGATCTTAATTCATACAATAGAGCTGGGACATTGGCAATGATCAGTCTGTTTCTAATGCAGAACTGCGGAGTGAAACTCTCTCCAATAGTGTGCAGCAAGTGCTTTCCTATTTGTGAATGCCCATGTAGCTACAGACAAAAGATAATGATCTTCTAAACTGTTTTTCTCACTCTCACCGACCTTTCAGATCAGTTGAGGGATTCTGTACCTGATTACTTAATGAGGAATTGACCAGGCTGATTAAGAGCTTCCCCCTCTTCCTGGTGAACAAACGCTAGTTCACTGGCGATTGCAGATCTTTTTAGGGCCTTATATAAATGTAACTTGAATTAAGTCCAGAATAAAATCATGTGACTGTGAAAATAGATGCATGGCATATCTTGCATCTCCACATTTGTCAGGCGTGATCATTTTATAAGAATGTAGATGACTGCGTTCTTAGATGCTTAGCCCTTCTCTCAAACTGAAAAAGTACCAATAGTGATGAAGAAGTATATATTTAAAAAAAAAAATCCCAACAAAACCAAACCAAAAAAAACCCTGAAACCCCCCAAAAAAGCCCCCAAAACCCAACAAGCAAAAAAACCCCACAAAAAACATCCTGCACAAAATTGGAGCTAAAAAATGTGATAATAAGGGGAGAAGCACTAATTATAAAGAACCAGGAACTAGAAATGCACAGGGATTTTACTATTATGTGGAAAAACTTGCTGTAAACCATTGTTCTTATTATCTGTGTAGGTATGAATCTTGCACAGCTGCTGGATCACAGTTCTGAGTTTGCTTTTGCAGGTAACATGCAGCGTGTGCATGTGTATTTATATACACAAGAGTTAGAGTTTAGATTTGTATTTTCTTTGTTTCCTGCGGCCCTTCAAATTGGTGTCATTAGAAACTTATAGTGGGATCTGAATGTCAGACTTTGTTCTCTCAGAAATAAAATCTGTGATCTGAATTCTGCATTTCTAGATAGCAGTCCTAATGTGTCTAAAAGGAACCTGGTAATTCCCACATGGCTAAGTTTAGGTCTGTTAAGAATAATGTTGTGGGGTTTGCTGTTTTGTTGTGTGGGGTTTTTTTTTGGGTTTTTATTTAGTTTGTTTTATTTTTTGCTTGTTTGTTTTGTTTTTAAAAAAAGACAAATAAAAATCAAGGCCTTCTTTTGGTAGGATTAAGAGAAAATATAAATCTAATTCTATCCAACAAAAAACCGATCAGTTATGCCTTTTTAAGTAAAGAGCTTTAGTAAATTTGAGACTAACGCTTCTTGTAAATGGGTTTTATTTTTTAAATGTTATGTTGTACAGATGCTGAACCAGAAGTTCCTACCTTATTTCTGTGGATATGCTTACTTCCCATATTTTGTGTGTGGCATAACAAAACCAAGTAACATGTCATGTAACAATGGCATGAAGTATTTCTGCTGAGCAAGCAGATATGTGTCTTCTGGAACTTCTTCAGTTGTTGGCATCTTACATCCACTTTCTGTGTTAAGGGGTTAGAGTAATTGTAACATAGCAGAAGAGAGAAGGCTGCTGAATTCAAATATGGTGGCCTTTGATATTTATGGATGAATGTTGTTTTATGGAGTGGTTTTTTTGTCTGTTCTAACCTTGTCTATCTCAGCATAGGTGGGCTCTTCTGTCTGCCAGCAGTTTAACAGTAAGAGTCCTGCAGATTTACAGGGCAGAGCCTGGAAGGGTGTGATGTTCTGCATTCAGAAAAGATGCCTTGCTGTAATCAGAAGGGTGGAGAGGGTAAAATGGACTATGAATACCCCAAGGAATAAGTTAACTTTAAATAGCAACAGACTTTTTCTTCAGAACAGTTGGTAGGCAGAGAACCTGTTCCTTGTTGGTGTTTGAATGAGGAGATGGTGGCGAGGGTGCAGAACAGAGAGGGAAGGAAGCCTTCTGTGTGTGGAAGACGACAGACTATGCCAAGGAACTGAGCAGGTGGAGAAAGGGCAAGTAGATTTTTAAGGTCAGAAGAACCATTATGATTATCTAGTCAGACCATCTGCATAGCACAGCACAGGATTGCGCCCATGCTGTAACCTCGAGTTTGAGGTTCAGCTGTAACCATATTCAGAGCTAAATTGTTCTGCTCGTTCTCTTGATGCAGACTGTTCTGTACCATGAAGCCCTAATCCAGCATTTGCTGCGTTATCATCTAGCTCTTTAAAGATCCCTTTCTATATTAGTATTTCGATTTTCCTTGGTCTTTGTCAAGCTTAAGTAGTTTCTCTTTTTTACTTTTTAAAACACAAGCTCATGATTTCTTTCCTGCTGTTGGCAAAACAGGAAAAATGATGACGACCCAGTAAACAAACAGTAACGTTTTGTGGTAAAACGCTATTACTGACATCAATATTGTCATTATCAGAACAGCAGCAGTGTAAGAGATAGCAAAACCATTGCAATGTCCTCTTGCTCAAAGCTGAATTTAGGGAAAAATAAAAAAAAAAAAAGATCAATTTCAGAAATAAATGAGATTTCACAAAAGCCCTAATTGGGGCGATTTACCAGCAAACTCTGCGTTCCAGTGTGCTGACATCACATGTCTTCATGTGAGTATACTCTCTTACAGACGGTATTACAAGTGCTACAACACAGACAATCCTGTTAATAAAGACTGTAAGATTATGTGGTTCAAACAAAATATCGGCAATTCTAAACCTATTTTTCATATACAGTATTAATACACACCAGCACCCCTGCTAAGGTTAATTTTTGCTCATTAAATTATACAAGACAGCAGTGAGCCACAGAAAGAGAGATGTCATCGCAGCAATAGAGGTCTTCAGATTCTTTAGTAGTATTACTGGAGCAAGAATGAACGCACTTCTTGGCTTGCCTGGTTTGAAATTCCCTCCAAGAAACTTCTTACCTTCTGGTAACTTAATGTTCTTCGTGTTCCTAAGAATGACTTTTCATTTTGTTAAGTACCAGACTTTACTCTTTGGGACTTTGTGCTGTGATTTAGAGCTTGTTGACTTTTCAGCTGTAGTAGATGGTGTGCAGGGACACATCACGAATAAAACTGCTGCAGTACCATTCTGGTTATTCTTACAACATTTCTAGTTGCTTAAAAATATCTAACATCCTCATAAGCTGAAAGCTATACTCGGCTCACTGTTTTGGTAAAGTGATTGAAAAGACTTCTTTTTCTTGTACCTTTTTTTTTTATTAAAAGCTTCTGTTCTGCAGCTTTCACACAATTGTTTCCTTAGCAATATTGTTATTCCAGTTTTAGTAGTGTTTTATCTGTTGCCTTAACTATCTCTACAGTTATACTGTAGTGCAAGAAAAGTAGAGAAGCTAACATCTCTGGTTAATAATAATAATTATTCTTGGTGAATAATATTAGAATCAGACTGTAAATTTAACAATTTGTTCTCCACAGACTTCCAAAGACATATATTTTTTTTCGTTAATACATATAATTGTCCTTAATTCCTTAAGAAGCCTCTCTTTTTCCTTTATCCTCCCTATTGAGATGTCACTGATGATACTGTATTGATCTACTAAAAAGGTTTGTAGTGAAGCTTTTTACTTGATGTGGGCTGTCTTTTTAATTATAGCTATATCACTGTGCTGTGCAGAACTCTGTAGTTAGGGTTGTGTCAGCATTTACATTTTAAATCCTTCATTTTTATCAGCAACTTAATGCTGAGAATAAAAAATTGCTTTGAGGTAAATCATAGAAAGATCTTAGCCTTCAGGGGGAGTCAGCAAGAGTTCACTTTATTAAAAACTATTCAGATGAATCCGAGTTAATGAAAGGTTGTAACCTCTTACACACACTCTTTTATGTGAGCTTGCAACTACTGTTCTAAATTTACTATATTTCTTAGTCTTTTATCTTACTTGAAGTACTATCATTCAACATTTAAAAAGCAGCAGAATTCATTGCTCAGTTTCTCTGGGCATCTGTAAGGAATCTAACAGTAGCTCCTGAACCTGCTTGCCTTGATGTCTTGTTGGGTTTTTTAAAATTTTTTTTTTTTATTCCTCCTCCTCACATGTGCTGAGAGGTATTTTCTTCTTGCTTTAGAAGCATGATGGTACTATGATCAAGACTGAGGCTGAAAGCAAGCAAGAAGGAATGTGATTTTGCAGACTTAGTGTACTTTGCCCTGTAGCTTGGGGAAGAGATGACTGCATACCAGAATCTGCTCCCTGCATTATTTCCAGGTCTCCCTTGCAAATTAGACAACTATACAGAAAGAGCAGGACTAAAATAGAGCTTTCCCTCCTAGTGAGTATCCTAACGACTGGTTAGAGTACTCATCCCTTCTGTTACTCTGTGCTATCTTAAGCTGCTGTACTAACGAGAGAGAAATGCTGGTTTAAATCCCCCTCATCAAATTTTGCTTTGATAATGCCTGTGTGTATGTTTCAGCATTTTCTATGTAACGGAGCCTGACATACAGACCTTATAATCTTTTCACTTTTTTGTTTTGTTTTTGCTTTAGGGCTGGGTGTTAGCCTGGTTGTTGGTCCCTCCCAGGATGGAAAAGTGCTAGAAGAAAAACAAACATAATCAGTACAGGCAACTGGCAATGGGTGCAACAAGTGAAAAAAGAGGGAAGAGGTGTAGTGCTCAAATAACTGAATTTGAAGAGTTGGCGTTGTAGTGTAGCTGAGCTTTGAACTCTGACATTGCTATAGATACAAGTCTGTATTTCCCAGGAACTTGGTATTACAGTGAAGTTCAGCATATCCTGCCCTTGATGAAGTGTGTGCAAGGCCTGTCTGCAGAAGGAAGACAAAAATCACACTTTCACCATCTGTTTGTTGCTAAGATAAAGCCATTAACTATAAAACGTACATACATACTATAGCACTGAGAAATGGAGAAAATATGTATAATAAACTTTACCCTTAGAAACTTCCACTGTATAACGAGGGTGGAAAAATACGTCACTAAATACACCTTGTTTGCGTTCTGTGAGCCTGTCAGTGGGCCCTGAAGGACAAAAATGAATGTGAGACTCTGTTGTTACGCACATACAGGAAAAAGTTGGACTGACAAGACAAGGATGTTCTCGATCCTTTATTTACAATTCACTTTTTCAAAGCCCTTTTGCAGGGAAGTGCGTGTAATAAACCTCACTTTCTAAACGGGGAATCAGATGTTGAAAGCAAAGAGGCTGAAGATCCCTCTTCAGGCTCCTGGCAAATCTAATTTGAGCATGGAAACCAAGTCTCCTCGGTCTGTATTCAGCTGTTTTCCCACTGGATCATGTGTTGTCCCCTTAGTATTTCCTTTTTTGGGAAAAGTGCAAAGAAAATTTAAGTCTCAGTTGACTGAAAGGTGGCAAAACGTGTGTGTGAGTATTCCAAGTACCTTAAAAAGGTGATTCCCACTTCACGTAGCCGGAGAAATAAGGCACGAGGAAGACAGTGACTCGCCTAAATTCTCACATCTGAAGCTGGGATAAAAATCAGATCTGATTCCTATCTTTTTAACGCTTTTTAACAAAATGGTCTCTGTAGCCCCTTCTTTACAGAAAGGTGGACCTTATTCCTTCAGTTTCTTCTGTCCCACTTCTGAAGTATATGTAGCATCTTTGCCAACTGTTGGTGACTGTGTGCCAGCTAATGCAGCTGGCGCTCGATTATTTTTTTTTATTTTCTCATCCTCCTCCCCAAGCTTTTTGGTTCCATCTGCTTGCCTGGTCACTTCTGTTGTTTGCTTTCCACTTCCCACTGTGCTGTCTCCCAGATGTGTAGTTGTCAGTAATAGTCAGTTTGTACTTTCTTCCCCAAAGGATGCAGATTACACTTTTCCTTTCTCCAAACGCCTATGCTCATACTTGAAATTTTGGATGGAGAGCCAAAGAGGCTTCCTGAACATGTCATAACTTAATGTATACCAACGCATTTTCCATCTGTTTTTCACCCACAGCCACAGCTATTTCTCACAATATCGAGAGTGACACCAAAATATTTTTCTTGAGGAGATTTTGGTTAGGTGGCATAAATTTAGGAGGAAAGGGAACAGCTAGACAAAATGTGTTGAGGAGTATAGTACAGGAGCTGGAAAAGCAGTTCCACAACTTGTTTCTCTTAAAGCTATAAAGCCTCTAATTTTGAGAGATAACTTACTGATGAAAGGTGCGTCACTAATTTTGTTTTGTATTTAGAAAGAAACCTTGCGTAGCACGAGCGATTCAAGTTCTTAAGATGTGCAAATCATGTTGCTAAGTCAGTGCAGGGCATCAGAATTACTGTGGTGTGCCAGCTGAATTTGAAACAAAACATGAATTGGCAAGCCACTTAACCTAATTCAAGTGAGTAATATGGATAGATTCTACCTGCTGCTCATGCCCATTTGAGGCTGATTATTTATTTATTTATTTTAAATATCTATATGTCTCTGCATATCTACTTCCAGTTGATTTGGTTTTTTTTATGGAGCTCAAGAAGGCAGCAACAACTGGCAGGTACCAACAGATTAAGTATTGTTGGTCTAAACTGTTCTCTCTTTTTTTTTGTAACCAAGTTTCTTTTTAATCTTGCTTATATGTGCATATGCATTAGTAGCTTCTCCTTTACAAGTTTCTTATGATCAGATGGGACCACTGAGGCCTTTGTGTAGGTTGGTTAATTTTTAAGTATTTTGTGTATCTTGTTTAATGTTTTGCATACCTAGTGCCTTTTTCTTCATCAGAATATGGCGTCAGGCTATATGACCTTTAGAGGTCCCTTCCAGGCCAAACCGTTCTATGATGATTCTATATAATAGATGTATTACATATACGTAAATTAACATATTTTTGCTGTACTGCATCTTTGTAGAGCTTCTAAACCCATGGAATTCTGGGGGGAAAAAATAACACTGCATGTAAGGGTAATTGCCATCCTGCAGGAACAAAAAATTGCCACTTCTCCATTTGGTTCTCATTAGAAATGTAGAATAATTTTTCCCAGGCTGAGAAGTTTTTGGCCATCTGGTGACCATGGTTTCCATTGTGGACAGGAAACGCATCTTTCTTTATTAAGAGAATTTCTGTGTTTAAGTCTCAAATTAAAGATTCCTCAAACCTGTTTTATACAATATAGCATTAATCCTTTTGCTATTCTATAATGCTAATTCTTTACATGAAAATATCGTGCCCCCCCTCCCCCAACTCCACTTCCAATTTTCTTGCAGACTTGTACTTCTGTAAATGAAGTAAAATAACAGCCTTCTATTTCTATCTGTGGAAAAAGGTAGGCAAAGAAGCATGGTAGGGTTTGTTGCAAACTACATTTAATGGTTCTGAGCTGTATCATTGAGTCAGTGGCCAGCAAAGGTAGCAAAAATGACTGGGATTTTAGAATGTTTCAGATCTTTTATGATCCCATTACATCTAAGAGTCCTCAAACGATGCCCCTGCTGCCACCAAACAAACCCTGGCAATGAACCCTATTCTGAGGGTCATCAAAATATGTATTGATAGATTAGAGACATTAGCTCATTTTATGGCAGTGTCTATGCTTCTCGAAAGACACTGAGGCAGATATTGTACTTTAGTTGTTGCATTGCATTTGAGGGGAAAAATAAAAGGAGGAGATGGCAATTAAGAGTAAGAGTAATCTATGGCGTAGAGCAGGCATTGTATTCCATTAGAGAGGTGAGTGCTTTTATGCAGAGGCCCTGTCAGCCAATACACAGCAGTGTAGTCTGGCATTTTCTAAGAGCAATTATTTATCTTAGCTTTGTCACTGGTGGCTGAATTTCATCTCTTCTTGAACAGAGAAGATTCTGATTATTTATTTATTTATCCGACTACAAATACAGGGAAAATTAAACATGAAAGGAAACTGTAAACCAGGTAAAGAGTAGAGCTAAGGGAGTGCAGACCCTCTGTAAAGAATTTAATCAGAACATTCAGGGATTTCGTCAACTTTTAAGTCAGTGTAAGCTTTTGTTTTATAGATCTAGCCAAATTCAGGATAAAATACATTGAAATTCTCAGAACAAAGTGTTAACTATGAAGCACATCAGCTATTTGAGGTTCTAAAAGTGCCAGTAGCAGCAAGTGGGCACAGGATTTGATTTCTCTGGAAGTCAGTAGAGGAGGCTGTCTCACTCTGAGTGCACAAAGTGTCTGTGGAAGCCTGGGTTGCAGCAGTGCTAAAAGCCAGAGGCATCAGCTTCTTGTAACGTATGGAACAGACTCTTCAAGTCCTGTCTTGTCTGCTGGTATAAGCAGCACACTTTAAAAATTTTCTACCTGTGCTACATCTCCACACAATGAAGTGGCCACTATTCCACTGTGTGTGATTGATCTTTGAATCTCAAAATTAAAATTCTAAGTGTAGCAACTATGGAAAATAATGCACACAACAAGTACCTGCCTGTGGGAATAGCGGAGAAATAAAGGTGATGGCAGTTCATTGGCTGTCTAACTGCTATGAGGTTACTTTAGTCCTTGTATCTGAAGGGGTTTTATATTAGCACATGCAGTTTTACATCTTTTTGTGACTGGCTCCATCAGCAGGAAAATGTAGGTAGTTGAACACTTCACTGTAGCTATCACTCTGCAAGTGATGGCAAATGTCCTGATGACATATATTATATAAGGTGTAATTAGGTGACAGATGGTGTCAAACTTCACTTGCAGTTGTTGGCATAGTTTTTTGAGGGAACATTAAGGACACACTAGTATTTTTGCACTTTATTTAGCTACTGCTATTCACAAATAACAGATTTTTTTGCATTTACTCATGCTGCTTGAATGCAATTATACTTTTGGGTTTAAAAAGTAAGTTCTCAGATGGCCAGTTAATATATCCTTGATGCTGAGGAAGGCAGGTACTACTGCTATATTTAGGCTTCTTTTTTTAATGTGTAAGTGTACAGTGGTTACTGTATCTTGACAGGCCATCTATCACAGTAACAGGATTGATATTCTTAGAACCACAAGTCCCATTATTTTCCACAGTAAAACTTACTACAATTGTAAATATAGTCAAATACTGCTAATATAGGAAGACTTCTGTCTTCTCTTCAGTTGGTTTATATTAATGATTGTACTGATGGCTGACAAACAGCTTCTGGTATCAGGCAAAATCTGTCACAAACGGAACATTTGTTTTCATTTTCATGCAAAGTCTGTAGTACAGTCGTGGCATTTTCTCAGAATTCAAAAAGGCATTATGTTAGTATTTAATGATTTTAATTCTATAAAATCAGTTGCTGTCCCAAGGTTAATTTTTTTGTCTCTACTAAGAAAGGAGGCCTGTTGTTTATATTCTTCTAGTCTTGGATTTGTTTTTGCTTACTTGGTCAGTAACTCATAGTGGATCTGTTGTAGATCTATCATAACAGCTCTAAATAACTTGTCTCTTGCTAAAAGTTCCATGCAAAGGTGAATAAACTTTTGCTGCTTTCCTATCATGTGAAATTTGGGTTGTGCTTTAGCAGACTTTACATTTGAGGATTGCACGCAGATTTACACAAACTTAGGTTGAGTGCGTCAAATAAAAGGAGTTCAGAGATGAGGACTTCTTGAAAATACTTGCTCCTACTTTAAACATTAATTATTCTAGTTGGCGTGTTGAGTGTCACCAGCAGACTGGTTTAACGTTTTCACTGTTTGTTTCCATTATGAAAGTCTTGTCCTAACAGTATTGATAGTATGCTGCAAGGACTGTGCTGCTTGGACTCCCTTTGTCTCCGTTGTTAGAGAAGCTTTAAATATTATTAAATTAAGGAATTGAGTTCTTGGCCTTTATGACAGTGTTCTTCTTTGGGGTGCACAAAGCCAATTTATCTTGAATCATAAAATAAACAATCAAGTACTAATGTTATGAAGTGCCCATTTCTGCTTGTTTCAGCTGTTCCTAAATATAAAACTTGGTATGCTTGAACACTTACTTGTGAGTCGTCATCTTTTTTCAGGCCGTGCATAATACAGTAGATCAATAATGCACTTTCTTGGCTACAGGCGCTGAACAGATCTGATCCTGTTTACTCTATATCTAGTAATGAATGATCTATAATTCGTCTGAGACCCTATACTGTATAATTTATTCTGCTCTTCACATTTTTTTCCTTGCTATCCGTTTATGCTTACTTCACTTCTACTTTGGTGCTGCCACATCTGCCTGGAATATTCTCTGTTGCAATACACAGCTTCAAATGTCACCTTCCAATTTCTTTTCAAAACACAGTTTTTCTGTGTTTATCATCAAGTCACACTTCCCTGTGTTACTACTTTTAATTTCCTTAAACAGCAGTGAAGGAACTTTTAAGCAGCATATCTACCCTTTGCAAGCAGCTAATTGTATGTCTTGAATTTTACATAATTCCTTCTCTTCTTAGTCTGAGATTTGCAAATTCTGTTGAGCAAATATGGTCCTTTAAACAGTATAAATGATGGACTCTGCTGCACAGGAGCTACTTGGCGTATTCTCTTTGGAAAGATACGTGTGTATTGACAGCAGGAGATCCTAGTTGGTATTAGTCAAACCTGTACTTAGAGAAAGGATTTGCCCTGTAAAGGGCAAATGAAAGCACCTGCATTTGGATTTCAAGTTTATGTACTGGGTGTGAAGCTCACTGGTAACTAATTTGGAGGTGCCAGGTGCATATTAAGAAGCTAAGTCTGGGGTGGTTCTACCCCTGTGGATCCTAAGGACTTGAACAGACTTCAGAAATACACTGAGGCTTCAGAGAAGTACTGAGCACTTCAGCCGTGGGGTATTGTGTAGTGGAAATGGTAACTGCACTATGGGAACAAGTGGGGATAGTTTAATTTCCTAGAGCCTTTTGTGGGGTATGGTAACACTTGGAAAGATATGACAGTCTTTCTTCCCCCTCAGATTTTCTTTCAAAAGATAGGGTAGAGGTTTTACAGGCTGCTTCATTTTATGCAGAGATAAAATTAGGAGAGCCAAAGCCCAACCAGAACTTAACCTGGCTGTTGCTGTTAAAGACAATAAAAATGTTTCTATAAATACAGTAACAACAAAAGGAGGACTAAGAAGAATCTCCATCACGGGATGCGGGGGGAAATATAGTGACAAGGGATGAAGAAAAGGCCCAAGTGCTTAATGCCTTCTTTGCCTCAGCCTTTAGCAGTAGAACTAGTTGTTCCCTGGATACTCAGCCCCCCTGAGCTGGAAGACAAGGAGGGGTGCCAGAATGAGACCTTCACAATCCAAGAGGAAATAGTGACCTGCTACACCACTTTAACACACATGTCTATGGGGCCAGATGGGTTATACCCAAGAGTACTGAAGGAGTTGGCAGATGTGCTCACTAAGCCTATCTCCATCATTTGCCAGCAGTCTTGGCTATCTGAAGTCCCAATGGACTGGAGGCTAGCAAATGTGATGCCCTTCTACAAGAAAGGCTGAAAGGAGGATCTGGGGAACTACAGGCCTGTCAGTCTGACCTTGGTGACAGGGAAGGTCATGGAGCAGATCATCTTGAGTGCCATTATGCATCATATACAGAACAACCAGTCAGCATGGGTTTATGAAAGGCAGGTCCTGCTTGACAAACCTGATCTCCTATGACAAGATGACCCACCCGGTGGATGAGGGAAAGACTGCGGATGTTCTCTCCTTGGACTTCCATAAAGCTTTCAACACTTTCCTACAGCATTCTCATGAAAAAAAACTGTCTGGTCTTGGCTTGGATGGGCATATGCTCTGCTGACTAAAACACTGCCTGGATGGCTGGACCCAAAGGGGTCCAATGAGTGTGGAGTGAAATCCAGCTGGTGACCTCTTACGAGTGGTGTCCCTCAGGTCTCAGTATCTGGACCACTTCTGTTTAACATCTTTATCAATGACCTTGATGAGGACATGGAATACACCCTCAATAAATTTGCAGATGCCAACAAGTTGGGTGGGAGTGTTGATCTGTTTGAGGGTAGGGAGGCTTTACAGAGGCACCTGCACAGGCTGGATCGATGGGCTGAGGTCAGTTGTATGAGCTTCAATGAGGCCAAGTGCTTGGGGCCTTCACTTGGGCCATGACAACTCCATACAATGCTGTAGGCCTGGGGAAGAGTGGCTGCAAAGTTGTCTGGCAGAAAGGGACCTAAGGGTACTGACAACAAGTGGCTGGATATGAGCCTGCAGCGTGCCCAGGTGCCCAAAGAAGGCCAGTGGCATCCTGGCTTGTATTAGAAATCGTGTGGCAAGCAGGACTAGGGAGGTGATTGTCCCTCTGTGCTTGGTACTGGTGAGGCCACACCTCAATACAAGAGAGACATCCTGGCTGTGTTTAAAAGCCATCTAGAAGTGGTGCTTGGGAATATGGCTTACTGGTGGACTTGGTAGTGTAGTGTTAATGGTTGGTCTCAATAATCTTAAAAGTCGTTTCAGTCTAGATGATTCTATGATTACAATCTTTTACTACCCCTACATCTTTCAGTACTACTGAAGCATGCAGTCTCAAAGTGTGCGGTCACTACATAAGCAAACGAGTGAGTGCTCAAAACCAACTGCAGATACCTTTCAGAATAAACAACCTTCTCTCCAGATAGTTTTGACTTTTCATCGCATCTTGTAAACATACAGTAACACGTCCTTCACAAAACACAAATAATGCATGATCTACAAGTGTTGATTTTCAAGTGTTTGTGTTAATGACTAGCTGCTTCCACATCACTTTTGAAATAGTGGATGGCATTGCTGCTACCAGAACAGAAGAGATTCAGTTGGTGTGGATTGACCCTTGTGTTTTATTTCTACTTTATTTCAACATCTGTAAATATCAAAGTCTGTTGCTTTTTCTGTGTTCAGTTGTGATCTTTCCTGTTGCTGCTTACTGATGAAGATTTGGTAAGGAAAGCATGTGCTCCTGAATAACAGTGCTGGATTTTGTAGCTAAAATTTTTTATTTCTTAAATTTAAAATTCTTAAAATTAAATTTCTTTAAATTTCTTAAATTTATTGCATCTTTATGAAGCATCTTACCTTCTAATATCTTCTGCACATCCCTGCTTTATTTTGAAAAAAGCAATACCAAAACAAAAGAATGAGAAAGTCCTTGATGAGGTTGAGCTGTGTGCTGCCTATCCTGTCCCCCTGCTGAAGAAGATTGACATGTCTCTAATCTGTTCGTGGAACTGCTCGTGCGAGTGCTTTCTAATCTATTTCAGGCAAAACGAATCTGCTTAGCTGAGAATTTAAACTTGTAAGCTAACCTGGCTCATTCTAACTGAAACGGATTAGTGATGCTTACGTGCACAGGTACGCCAGGAGATCTGGTTGGATGCAGTGATAAGCAGGTTGAGTGTGGGAGGCTGAGCTGTGCCTCAAGGAAAGTGTATGCATGTCTGTCTATGCTCCTGTTTTTTCTGAATGTTTCTCTAAAAAGCTTATTTTAATGTGTCAGAAAGTCTAATTTGAAAGCAAAATAAATTCTGTGCAGAGTGTGTTGTGGATCTTGTTGAGCATTGCTTTGTATTAGCTACTGGTCTTCATCTATTCTAACCTTTTTTTTTTCTTTCTTTCTTTCTTTTTTTTATATATATATATATATATGAGTGCTCTATTGCAACTTTATCTCTGAATTCAGTGAGCCAGGATTTCCCTATGATGCTTGTCTTAGTCCCAGTACATCTCTGGCTATAAAAAGTTCAGCTAATATTTCAATTTTCACTGGAATTGTATGTGCACAACTAAGAAGGAAAAAATACCAACTAAATCATCTTTCAAAAATATCTGTTAAAAACCAGACATCAGACTTTTCAAGTTGATTTGTTATATTTTAAGAGTCCTCCTAGAAAATCTGCTGAAGCTTTTCTTTCATTTTTCAAAAGGTTGTCACCAAGTTCTGTTGCATAACTAGGAGAATTTCTGTTCAAGCTCATAAAAATCTCATGCTTTCTTGAGGTTGGTAATGCGATTTCTACTAAGTCTTCCCTTTCTTATTGATGGATGGTGCCAGCATCTGAGCTGCTTAATACTTCCATGTTGGGGTAGAACTGATGGAGCATCATCCAATCTCTGTTCCTTCACCAGTGGCAAAAAGACCTAGTTATGTCTAGCCAGCTGTCCTGCTACTGTGAGTTGAGTTTCTTCCAGATGTTCTGACTCTTCAGAAGTTTGTAAATTTACCATCTGGGACTGAATGACTTGTAACTATGACTCTCTTAAGAGAGGAGAGTTAAAGTTACAATTGGGATTGAGGCATAGGTCACACCACCACCAGATGCCTTTATGGGTAACGAAGTTGACCTCTGCCACCGTGGGAATTATGTTTACTTCCAGCCTACCAGCTCAACAACCTCTGTCCCCATGACCAAGATGGATGGCAACCTACAGAAGCTTGGTTATGGTCTTGTCTGCCATGCTTCTAACACCAAATGCAGTTCATCCTTGTAACCAGACAAGATCATCTGGCCACTCAGGACCTTGTGAGGAGATCCTGAATGTCAATACTATGGGAGCTGAAGGAGGACTGTTCAAGCTAGAACACCTAAAGATGGGCAGTGGGCCTTGTAATGATGATCATAGAATCATTCTGGTTGGAAGAGACCTTCAAGATCATCAAGTCCAACCATTAAACCAGCACTGCCAGGTCATCACTCAACCATATCCCTTAGCACCACATCTATACATCTTTTAAATATCCCTGAGGATGGTGACAACCACTTTCCTGGGCAGCCTGTTCCACTGCTTAACAACCCTTTCTGTGACTAATTTTTTTTCCTAATATACAATCTAAACTTCCCCTGGCACAACTTGAGGCCATTTCCTCTTCTCCTATTGCTTGCTACGTGGGAGAGCAGACTGACCCCCACCTTGCTCCTACCTCCTTTCAGGTAGTTGTAGAGAACAACTAAGGTCTCCCCTAAGCCTCCTTTTCTCCAGGCTAAACAACTCCAGTTCCCTCAGCTGCTCTTCTTAAGACTTGTGCTTTAGACCTCTAACCAGCTTTTTTGCCCTTCTCTGGACATACTCCAGCACCTCAATGTCTTTCTTGTATCGAGGGGCCCAAAACTGAACACGGTATTCTAGGTTGACTATGCTGATAATACCAATGATGCAACATGTACTGATAATAGCATCTTGCTGGCACTGACAGAGGTGGTTGGGCCACCTGCATTTAATTTTGATAGGAATATGCAGACATTTGATAAATAGCCAAATGTCTCCTCCTGTCTACATGTTACAAGTCTTTTAAAACAGGTCCAAATCTGTGAAGTTTCCTTTTTTGGTCAGCCCAAGTGCTGAGTATGGCACGTGCTGATCTCTGGGACAGTTCTACCTCCCAAGCCAGATGTGCAGCAGGCTTTTTTTTTTTTTCTTTCCTATAGACAGACTTAAAACTCAAGGAATGCAAAACTCCAATTAGGCAGTCAGTAAAAAGTTTGCTCTGGTACTTCCAAAAAGAACCACAGCTGCCTAAATTTACACTGATCAGTACTTTTAAAACAGTTCCTCCACAGAGTTGTTGACGTCGAATGCCAGAGCTTCTGCTGAGAACAGCTGTGGTCCTGAAACAGTTGGTGCCCTCAGTGTCAAAGTACTTCACACATTGAAACAAGAGACCAGAAGCACCTAAAAGACCTTGGGGGTTTCAGGTCAACGCCCACCCATGAAGATGATGTATCTTGGAAACGTATACTTGATATCACTAGTGTTTGAGGAGTAAGCACAGATCTGTGGAACCCACTGGTGCCATTTCTCCCATGATAACGACAGTACCTTTGAGAATAGCAGGATCAGATGTCCCAGTGTAAAATAAAAAAACTAGGCTTTTAAAAATGATGCACACTAACCCCAGCGATCAGAATGGTAATTTTGTTTGGATTACATTTTAAACTAGTATCTTCTGGAGTATGTTACCTCAGTACATAGGATTTGGAAGTTAACAGCAGTGATTAATATCTGTGCTGGTTTTATTGTTCCAATTTTAGTAGTCTTTGGCAAGAAACGACGTTGAACTAGGAATAAAATAATTTTGAAGTCCTAAGGTTCTCATTTATTTCTAGAGACTTCTGTTCACATCATGCTTTTGGGATTTTGTGTTTGGTTTTTTCCCCTGCAAGCTGCTAAATACTCACAAAACACAGAGGGTAGGTCAAGTTTCAGTTACTTCTTAAATGTCTTAGTAATGCATCTTTCGTTGTTTTAGTCACAGTGGGTATTTGTTGTCATGACTGTATCATTAAACAGAACTGTCTCACTTAGCAACACTCTTCTAGGGTAGTAACACTAAGATAAGCCTTTTCTATAATTAGTTTTATATATAATTTTTTTTTAATTTATAGAGCCTATTCACTTTGAAATGGTACACTGTTTAAAGATGCTTTGCCATACTTCATGCTTCTTAGTTTCTCATGAGTAAGCCAAAGTGGGTAATGGTGAAGGTTTTACAAAACCATAGTAAGGGCTTCTTATTAGTAACATGCCAGAAATAGCTTGTTGAGGACAGAGTGGTAGTAACATCCACTGTTTTATTTTTTTTCTTGAAAGGTATGAAGTGATTTACTCTCTGCTGTTGGAAATTTCTCCTAAGTTGATAGCTGGGGCCCAGCTTAGTGGCCTTGAGAGATCTATAAACTGGGGAAAGAAGCAATTGTCCTTTTTAAGAATTTGGAGAGGTGACTCTTGAATTTGCAAGATTCATGAGGAAGTTGCTTAAGCATTGCTGTGTGAGTAGAGATTTTCTAGGTCTTAAGATGATAAGAATGGAAATGGAAATACCTTAGAAAGTTCAGCTTTATTTTTTGTAGCATTTTACAATTTATACCTAATTACTGCTTCAGTTGAGCAAATAGCTGACTCCTGTGTCCTGATGAACAAAAAGTAATTTCTGAACTTTGGACAGAACTGTACCATTTGTTAAGCAGCCTTGTATTTGAGAACATGGAAGCCCACGCATAGGTAAGAAAAATTAAGGTATACAGACTTGAAAGCCATGATGGATTAATTGGACTTCACATTGCCAGCATAATTTCTATTATATTCTGTTTTTCTCAGTGGAGGACTGGACCTTTTGAAAACTTGAGCTGTTTAGTAAAAGAGCCCTATAGTTGACTAACATCCTTTTTGGGCTGCTGCAGTAAGAATAGTTTATTCTAAGGTCTGTTTTGCAGGTTTCAAGCTGTATGCCTGACATAGAACATAACCTGATAAACCAGGTTTTCTGATGAGAACAAATACAGATGCCTTGTTTTTGATGGTGCTAGTGCTAATGACAACCAGTGTAGTATGCAGAAGTGTTCTATTGGTAGAAACAATTGTAGTGAAATACATCTGTTAGCAGCTAGACTGTTCCAAATGTCACTCTTACATAGTAGTGATAAAACCCCATTCTGAATTAGTTGCATAATGGCCTCAAAAGTTGGTTTAAGCTGCTGTCTGGGAAGGATAGTGATTACTCTTCACCTGCCTGAATCTGCACCTACAGTGCCCTTCAATAAAAGCAACATTCCTGACTTTAAGAGTGTAGCTTTATGTTTGCGGGTAGGTTGTTATTTTGCAGTGGTGTAAGAAGTTAATTAATCCCTGTCTGTTACCTGCACTTTGCCAGAAGCGTGTAAGGTCTGCTGTCCCTGTAACAATTCACATCCAGTGTCATCAACATAATATAAATTAGAGGAAATTGGTGAGTTTAAGTTGACTTGCCAGACTTTGTTTGGAATGGGTTAAGGGGCACTCAGTTGGCTTCAGTGAAGCTCTACTGAAACTATCCTGTGGCAGAGCAGTAACAGCATCTTAAAGATACTAGTCTCTGAAAAGGATTTCTCTCTACAACCTGTTTTTTTATCCATTCAAATTATGATCCCAATTTTAAATTATAGGTTTGTTTATATTTGTACAGGCTGCATCATTATCTCTTTTAGTTGGTAGTTCAGGTAAATCATGCATTTGTTCACTGTATCTGTGGTCAGAGCTTTCCCACCTTGGACTCAACTCTTTTTACTGCTTGTGGTCACACCACTTTTCTCTAGTAGGAAAAGAAACATAGAATATTTAGAGTTGAAGGCTTCATAGGATTTGAAAGTTTTGAATGTCTGCCTGACATGACTATCATAGGTCACCTTACATTCTTACCCAGGCATGTACTTTCACCTCTGGTTGTGCAGATGCAAAATATTACTTTCCCAGTCCCTGAAATAGTTTGGCAAAGCAAACTGAGGTTTCTGTAGGTTGTTAGGCACATGCCCTGCTGCTGAACCATACTGCTTAATTGGTTACTGAAATAAGATTCTCAGGGAGCCATTTTAAGGGCATTAAATCAATAACAATAATTGCAACCATTTCCATTTCTCCAGTGGAGCCTGCTAAGTGTCTGTTTGGGCCAGGGCCAGATTCTTTTAGACAGGTTGGGATATCATCTTCCTTCAAATCTGGCAATCTCGCATGCTGTTTGTCAGCAACTGCCTTGTGATTCTGCAAGGTCGGGTTTTAGAACTACTGCTGGAAAGCATCCCTGTGATACAGAGAACTCAACACGTAGGAGCCAGGGTGTGGTAGACAGTGCTCTGAAGATCTGAGGTTAACAAGAAAGCATTTGGGTGGTGTTTTTTTTTTTTTAATATCATGTGGAGACCGTAACTGGTGTGGTTTTTTGGTTTCGCGGTGTTTGTGTTTTTGTTTTTCCTTTGTTTTAGTGAGACATCAGGAAGGGGAATTTGTTCTGCTGTGTCCTAGTAGTAGGTGACCTTGTTTACTTATTTCTTTCTACTGCTGAAGATGCTGAAAATTCAGACAAGCTAATGTGTTAACAGATTTCAGCAAGTCTGGTAAATGCTGCCATTGATTCTCCTTGTATTTCTAGCTTTTATTAAAAGGAAAAAAAAGTGCAGGTCAAAGGCTCCTTATCAGATGTTGATGCAAAGACACTTAATGAGTCCATTGACTAGTATAAAGTACATGATTTGGAGTTCATATTTGAAAATATGATATTCAGAATGGAGACAATATTGTCCAGTGGATACTGCACAAAATCTGATTGAATGTACAGAGCTGAACGTTTCATAAGATATTAATTTGAACTGTGGACCGATAGGCATTCTTTATAAAATATGTATTAATCCTTGTTCTTTTAGAGCAACCTCATAGAAATAAGGAGGAGATTTATTTTTTTCCCACCAAAATGGCAAAATGACACTAGTGTTAATATCTTGTGATGCTGCTTGAAGCATGTTTCTACCCCAAGCTGATCCCTAGCTACCTTTTCTTATCTCAGTAGCTCATCAGAGTTATAAACTGAATTTAACATAAGTAAGAAATTATCTTTCTCTGTAGTATCTTACAGCCTATTACTCCCAGCTGCTTTAATAGTACTGATAAATTCCTTTTTTTTTTTTTTCTTAGCAATCAGGACTACATGATAGCTGAATATTATACATAATTGTCCTTCAGACTGTTTTTAAAGAATAGGCAACTGAAAACAGGAAATTAAAATAGAAATTTTTGAGAGTAGTTTGGAATAAGCAGTGTCCACTATGGATCTTGAGGTAGAAAATGTTGATGAAGATCGCTTGGCAAGATTTTGCAGTTTTTTTCCTTTCTCCCTTGTCTGTCATCTCCTGGTATGCTTAGAATAGTAGAAGGACTGGGAAGTTAAAAAAAAAAAAAGTAAAAAAAAAAAAAAAGGTGTAGTGTTCAAATAAATAGATGGCTATTTAGTCTCTATTAGGGAATTCTTTACTTTTACAATAACCTGATCATCTTTTCTAGAAGGTTAGTGTGATGCAGAAAACTGCGTTAGAACAGAATAAAGGGATTGCACTTTTCATGGCATAAGCTGCATTGCTTCTCCTTTATTTCACTGGTCATTATTAAGAGGCTTGAAAATACCATTCTGTTCCTTGAAGCTTCTTGGCAGTAAAGGGAGTTGATTACTCTTGGTGAGTAAAGGTGTAGTAGAAGAGCTGCTTCAAAAGAGGGTGTTTATTTTAAACTTTTTTTAAAGATTCTAATGTTCTTAGATAGTCACTGTTCTTGATTTTCAGTTTCCTCAGCTTCAGTCCTGCTATTTTGTCATTTTTGTCTTTTTAACTGTAGAATGCTCTTAAAGGGCATAGGTGTTTCCATCTGTTTGTGTGTTGTCATTCCATGTTAGAGGTGTCTATCTTAAACACCTCTGAAATAGGGAAGAGTTTAATACTTAATGTTGATTTCCTCCCCATCCACCCATTTAAATGTAACTAAATTAAGTTTAAATTAAACTAATTTTAGTTGCTATTTGTCCTCAAGGACTGTTTCCCTACTTCAACTCAAGGTGACCTTTTCTGGTCCATCTTTTCTGCCCTGTGTTCTAAATTAACTTTGGTTTTGTTTTTTTTTTGCTATCTCTGCTGTTCTGTGGCTGCCTGTGTGTGCTGCACTTCTGCAACACTTCGATTGGAGATTCAGTCCAAGAAATCATGCTACTGTTTTGCCAGAAGCTGACACCAGCCATCTGGTAAAATTGCAATTCAGTATCAGTAAACCCCATAATTTGGGGAAATGTGCTAAAAATGACTTTTATGGTTAGTGGGCAGGAAAGAAACTGGGACAGAGAAGTCAGTTAGGTACTTTATACATCACTTTGAGGTTTTCAGACCAAGTGCCTTAATTGCAGCATTCTCGCTGCCAAATGCTGTTTTGCTTTTGCCTTCAGAATAGTTTGCATTAATAATGAGCAGCTTTGCTTGGAAAGTTATTTATGTATTGTTCTTACGATAGAGGTTTGCAGATCAGCACTGTGCTCGGTAACACTGTGTGAACGGAGGCGCGGGGTGGTTTATCCTATCGTTCTGCTGCAGCCTGGAGGTTTTCCCGTTGGAAATGCATCCCGGCCGTGTTCAGCCATGGTGTGGATGCTGGAGAAAACTTTTATTAAGGCTGTTTTGGCCATACCATGATAGCCTGTGTATTAAGCGTGATGGTTGTGAAAGAACTCAGCAGGAACACTGTGGGAGCAGAGAGGAGATGCCAACAGCAGCTCTCGTTTGTGTGTATTCCCAGGAAGAGGTGGGCAGCTAACCCTGCCTTGGTGGCTCTGCGTGGGCTGCGTGTTCAATGCGTGTGTTAAACTAAGAGGGATTACGTTTCTAATTTAAGACTTAGTGGTGATGAATTTACTCTCTTCCTAGTAAGCTATTACAGCGAGTAATTATCCTCATAGTTAATTTCGTTTGGGTTTTTCTCAGTTCAGCATACAATGATAGGATCTTGCTTTGCTGTTAGATAAAAATCCTTGTTTGCCTAAATAGTTGGAAAGGTGGTAGTTTTTTCTGCTTCGCAATCCTGTTGCTTGTTTGCTTAAAATAGCATTACTGAGCGATTATTCTGGACTTTATAGCTGAGATCTCAAGTTCTCTCTGTTTAAAATGTGTTAGCTCAGTACTGAGTTTTCCATGACGCAGTAATGCAAACACTGAAGTTTGCTCCTAGAAAGGAAGACTAGCTCTGACATCCTTATGACTCCTCGGGCTCCTTTCCTAGGGATGAAGGGCCTTGAGCTGCATAAAACCATCCTAAGCAGTTTGCCCAGGCAGCTGGGGAGGTCCCCGTGTTCGGTGCTGTTGATGAAGCTGTAAAACTGGCTTTTGTGAGGACTTCTGTGACAGGGAATATAGGTGGGCTGGTTTGGGGGCAGAAAGGCACGTGTGGAAAGTGGAACACAGTGACTGGTACTATGGAGATTTCAGGCCATCTTGGAAAGCTATCGCAGCTACTACAGACCCCCAAACCTCATTTACTTATTTTTGGGGAAGAGGAGTGAAGTCAACCCCAAAATGGTCCAAACCTGTGGAGTTTTAAGGACTGCTTAGTCTTCTGTTGGACTGTAAGAGGATTTGTGATCTTTTTTGTAGATAAACTCTATATTAGATGTGTACCTATCATGAAGTAAGAGCTGGGATGATTCTGTTCATACATTTCTAGCCTTTGCTAAGTAGGCATGAAACAGCATCTTTACATTTGAAAGGAGCATAACAAACTGCCTGCCAATTTTTCTAATCTGATGTTTTTCAGCCCATGTGCTTCTCAGCTAATGTAACTAAAGATACTCTGTTTGTGTTGCACTAAGTATGGTCTAATGTTTGGTTTTGGCAAGAAGCTCTCATTAGTATGCACAGTTTACGTGAGATCAAAATATTAACAGATAGAAACTTGCTGTTCTGAATCAAGCAAACAAGTGTGCCTGTGCTATATCGATAGCAGTAGTGGTAAAGGCTTTTTGTAGTAATCTAATTTGTGGGGGGAAAAAAAAGCACAAAAAACCCCCAACCAAAACCAGTCAAACTAAGAAAGAAGCACCAACCCAGAAACAAACCCCAATCACAACAAAAAAACCCACCACCAACAAAACCCCTCAAAACAGGTATGCAGTAATTATGTGAGGTAAGAATTTTTTATTTAAAGAGGTAAAAATTTTTATATAGGAACTCAGTGGTCAGGTTTTCCAAGCAGAAGGGGTAAGACAATGTAATCGAAAATTGTGTGCTTTGCTTTTCCAGTGCAGACATCTTTTCAGTGAGAAAATGTGCTGTGCTTGATAGTAAAGATTAAGTGAGGGCATGGACGGTTATATAGAGGACTTGCTTGTTTTGTTTTCAATAGCTGCTGGAAAACTTGGCACCCTTTAAATAACTAAAAGTTCTTTTTCCTGCTTTCCCTTTTCTGAGGAAAAGAGGAGAAAAGCCTTTCGTTAGTCACACATGATATTTAACTTGTCACATCTCGCTGCTTAATCCTTTTCCTTTAAAGAGTTGTTAGTAAAAAGAGAAACCAGCCGTCTTCTGTGTAACAGTCATTATTAGTATAACTGCTAAAAATAACATGATTATTTTTATGAACACGGTAAGTCGAGTTGTAATACTGATCTCCTCCTGCTGTGGATTGTTGCCTCCCATGGTATCTTCCAAGGAATTTTAATTATTTTCTTCTAAATTATATCTATTTACTCTTCTTGATGAAAACATATCAATGCAGATTTATGAATAAGAAGTAACTTTTGTACCTGTCTTGGCTTTCAGGGGCCTGAGAGGTATGAATAGGATTCTTGATAAATGGATGTGAGCTCCCTCTTTTTCAACACTGTACTGGTGTTAACTTCTCAGTTGGGATATGGCTTTGAGGCAAAGGACTTGGAATTTTAATTCAGTTTTCTTACTAGTGAGTGGTGGAGACTTCCAACAATTTCCTCATGGGTTGCTTTCACATTTCCTTCTTGCCTCCATCCCATCCTTACCACAGTATCTAACAGTAATTCTCTTTTTTTTGGGTCAGTTTTTAAGGTGTAACTTCTGTAACACAGTATTGACTAATGATTTGCTATGATATTTTTTTCCTTTTTGAACCAACAAAATACAGGCATTTTTTAACACTTCAAACACAAGAATTAATGTAATGAATTACTTACAGAAAAGTATTTAAAGAAGAAAAAAATATGTGGACTTTTTCTCTCCTCCAATTATGTGTTGATTGCTTTAATTTTGTCATCTGGTCCCAATACATTTCATAGCATAATGAAACATAGCACTCTACTTACAGTCACTATCTGTGAGGGTTAAGTAATCCCGTACCAAAGAGCCTGGGATTTTACGGTGATGGGTGAAGAGTTTTGTTCATCTGCTTATTCATGCAATACAGTGTTAATTTGTTTCTGAATAAAGGAATGACATGAAAAGTTAATGTTCTGTAATGATGTTAAATGTGCGTGAATGCAGATCATCTAGAAATTCTATGGAAAAAAAATAAATGTAAAGAGAAAAAGTGATCTATCCATAAAATAGAATAATTTAGTCTTCCATGCTAACAGAACAAAGACCAATTGAACAGAATATCTTAACTTTGATTCATCATTTAAGTTTTAATGAATGTTTGGACATCTGCAGATAGAAATCTATGTAGGAATGTAGCTGAAAGTCAAAAAAATGCAGTCTCTGTGCTGGACTCAGTGATAGAAAATACCTAATTGGACATGATCATAGGTATTTTATCATAATCTAAAGAATAAGTATTGTTTGCAGCTCAAGCTGTTTATGCTAAATTTTTACTCATGAAAGGTCTGTTCGTCTTGCATTACACCTCAGATATTTCCTTCTCATGCCACTCTGCCAAATATATGTAAATTTTGGTAGCAATTCTCATTTCCTAAACTACATTTGGTATTCTAATTTTCTAGTGGGTTTTGTGCGTTATTTCGGACTTTATCCTATATGAATTACTTTACCTGAGTCTATCAAAACAGGTAGGCCCTCTATAGCCCTTTGTCTTTCTAGCCCAGGGTTAAAAAAAAAGAGTTCATTTTCATGGCTTTTTTTGTTTGTCCCTGTACCTGATTGCAAGGGACATAGCTTTGTCATGCTTTTACCACCCACATATCATCAGCTATCATCACTCATCTAAATCCCTTCACTTTCTGCAGGGAACGGATCAGAATGGAGCAAAGTGTCTAGGACTGTGAAGTAGCACTGCAGGCCAGAAGGAATTGGGAGACTGAGGCATGGCTTTAGCGAGGGAGCTGTGTTAAGAGGTAATCCTGGGAGGAAAGAGTAAGCTTGGATGATGAAATAGGGAGAGGAGGGATGTTGAAGTAGAATTGTGGGGTTAATGGAAGCAGGTGAACAGAAGGAAAAGACATCTTACAATAGACCATATGTGGTGGGAAGACTGGAACTGTGATTGTTCAGAAACATTTAGGAGGGGAGGTGAGGGTGCAAGGACTTGATGAACATCAAGCCTCAGAAGGTAGACACAAAGATGGGGCCGGATTACGGTAGGGAGGGCAATAATGAAAACTGGCCACACAGGAAGATTAGGAGCATCTGGACTTAAAGTTTCCTGTGCAAATTTAATTAATTGTTGTTGGGTTTTTTTTTTAATTGTCTTAATACACAGTCTAGTTTTCTGTGTGCTGTCAGATCTATGTTTGACGCGAAGTAATTAGAGAAGCATTTTCATTTAGCATTGGTCACTTTGACCACTTGGCACTGAATAAACAAAGTGAATCGATCGTTGAAGTATCTAGAGAGAGAAAAAAGGGAGCAGGGTCATTTCTAATCCAACCAAAAAGTTACCTGTGCTTCTTCACAAGGTGTTGGCAAGGCTTTACCGGACAGGTTGATAGTAGAGCAGGAGCAGAGAATCTTTTTAGCTGCTAACTTGTTTTGCAGCTTGGAGTCATGAATAACAGAGTTGACAGTGAGATTCGTGTGTGTGTGTTTGGAAGAAGTTATTTGTCATTCTTCGAAAAAGCATGCATGCTCTTAGAATGAAATGCACTGTTAATGATGTCTTTTATTCGGACAAAAAGTAATTGAAAGTTTTTAAAACTGTATGTTAATCCTACTCTAACCAACAATTTGTGCTGAGGAAATACAGGTTTCTTTATTTTCCTCTTCTGTGCAACTTACTCAAGTCAGAATTTTATGATTTGAGGAGTCTGTTACTGTGATCAAGTTTGCTACCCTGTGTAACACAGAACAATTGGCTCTCCTATAACTCTTGTATAAAGCTCATAACTTTAGCTTAAATTCTGGCTTTATCTGAAGCACCTCGTCTTGAAGTCGTTACATGAGGGTAATTGTCCACAACCATAACCTGTAAAAGAAGGTGGCAGATTCTTCATCTGACTTAACATAGTTTCAGTTTCCAGTTATTGCACATTGATTGTTTTGGTTACTTTGCTGTTGTTCAAAACCTTTCCCATATACAAACTGTGTAGCCAGTAATCAAGTCAATATATGAAACATTTGCTTTAATACAGCATGTAAGTTGCTTGCTCATAGTGTTTTGCATTGTCAGCTATCACGGCTATACAATCCAAAAATAATTTTTTTCATAGAACATGGTCCTTTATCTTATAAGTATTAATTATGTAGTTTATTTCTGCCTGCTTTACCTGGATTTGGATCAGGAGCAAACTTTTAAAGTGTAACTCCTAATTGTTCACACGTGCTCTCCAATAGAGTGAGCTAAAGCTCCACAGCATCTTCTGGGTGAAACTGAGTAAGTGTACTCCAGCTGTGAGGGTCAGGTTAGGGGTCAGAGCTGGTCTGGAAATATCATCCCTTTCCCCTCCTCTGAGGCCATACCCTTAGGGTGATGCTTCTCTAGGACGAACAACCTCAACTCTCACTGCCTGTCTTCATAGCAGAGATGCTTCATCCTTCTGATCATTTTGTGACCCTCCTCTGAACCCTCTTCATCAGGTCCATGTCTGTCTTGTGCTGAGGAATCCAGAGCTGGACACAGTACTACACACAAGTGGAGCAGAGGGACAGAGTCCAATTTTTGTCCCCCAAATCTGTCATCTTAAAAGGATTTATCTTAGGGGCATCCACTGAGCATAAACCATGTCGTGACTGTAACTGTTCTGTCTAGACACTAATTGCTGTCGTGAGCAGCATTTAGCACAGTGTCCAAGTCAGTCTAACTCTCTAGTTTCAAAGTTCATTCTTTAAAAGTTCTGTTATTGTATTGGTATTGTATAGCCATATATATAACCATATATATGTATATGTATAACCATATATAATATATATATGGTATTGTATAACAAAAGTTCTTTGTTAAAAACATATACCCCCACCTCTCCGCACCCACTTGATATCCCCCCCTTTTTTTTTTCCCCTTAACAGTTTCAAGATAAAAAAGGAATAAGAAAAACCAGCACTACTGATGGAGATTTTGGATTTTCCCATAGTTAATACGCTTTTATAGGTTAAAAATGTTCAACAACTTTTGTGTCTGCTAGAGGGACAGAGATGTTTCGGCAGCAGAGCAGGAAGTGGTTGTACTCTCTCAGTAGAGTGCAACCTGATGAGATAGGTAAACATGAGAAGTTTTCTCCACAGTTTCTCAGTGTTGCTTGGCGTTTCTTACAGGTGGTTTGGAGCAACTGTTGTTCTTAGGTTATTTTTATAATCTATCTTCCCTGTAAATCTAATGGATAAAGCTGCAGAATTCTGCTGAAGGAGCATTTAATGTTCAGGGTAGATGGGAGATGTGTTCATCAACTCTGAATTTAGAGTTGGTTCAGTCCAGGGACTTCCATTTTCCTTAGGAATTCCTTTTTTTCTGGGTTTGTTATTGGGTAATTTTAGGAACTGAGACTGTAAATGAAGGAGGCACTGTACTAGCTGAAAACACAGCATTTCGGTTCTCTGGTAGTTGATTTGTAAATACACTTCTTCCTGCAAAATAATAATAATCTTGGCATATTCCTTATGTACCCTATATATGCAAATGATTGTATCCTTGTGTGTTAGCTGACAGTAGTTAGTTTTGAAAGCACTTAGGTGACAGAAGGCAGCTTTAAGGTTTCAGATCTCTCAGATAACGTAGATCCATCTGTTCTTTAAAGACTGTATCACTTCTTTGCATATTGATGATTTCTGATACGGCATTGCTTGTGATTAAATTTTGATAATGCATTTTACAGTCTTCTGGAAAAACCCAAGTGTATTTGTGTAAATAGATTAAAACTGAGATCACTTAGGACTGAAGCTAACTTTCTGAATTGATGGTTGCTACAAAAGTACAGGAATAATAAAAAATATATAATATTGCTAGTGTATGTTCATTTTTTTAATTGGCTGGGTATATTAACAGTAGCAACAGTTATTTTTGTCACCTAAGCATTTAGCAGAATCATGCATTTTATTACTTAAATATTTCAATGCTGACCCTTCGTGTTGGATGCTTACAGATACAAATTGAAAATATGTATTAAATTATGGAAATGTGCAACATTTGCAGTTTTATCTTGTCCTAAAAACAATTTATGCATATGTTTGAAATAATGCTGTTGATACCGAAAAAATGCAATTAAAAATTTGAAGCTTCATTCGTGGCTCTTTAGAGAATCGTTTGTGGTGGAAGATAAAATTGCTAGATTGTGAAGATGTAAATCTTGTTTGCTATTTTTTAATTATTATTAATTATTTTTTTACATATATTTAATGCTTAAAAGAATCCAAATCTCTTTTCTTTTAATGAGAAAATAAGATACAGTTTTGTCATGCTCAGAATGCCTGCATTAAGCCTCATAAATGAGTTGTAGTAACCTCAGATTATATATGCAACCAAATTTGATGTTTGACAGAATGGGATGTATTGAACATTGCTCCAATATGTTAAGCTTTCCAGGCTTTGGGGAAAAATATTAAGTAAAAAAATTCTCATAGACGCCATAAAGAGTTTCTATAGATAAAACATTAAACACATTCACTTTTGATGCCCTTTGCACTGGAGTCGTTAGCCTCAGGTTTGGGTGCTCTAATACTTTTTTCCCACTGGTAAAAGCAGGAGTTGGCAGAGCCTCTGCTTCTATCCATCATGTCATTGCCTTGATGTGTGGAGCTTAATTATCTTTTAATCTTAGTTTCTCATTCAGTGACTGGACCTAATTGCTGGTAGCCACTTTCTTTAGAAAACATATTTCAGGTTTGAACTAAAAGGTTTTCTCTGGGGGCAACTGTCATCTGGGTAGATAAGTGGAACCTTGAGAACGACGTCGTTCGGATATAAGTAATGTTTCCCTGAGGAAGAGAGGACAAGCGTGCAGAATCCCATCTATGAATCCTTCTCTATGCAAGACATGAAAAATCAACTGTAAAAGTGTTTCTGTGGCTTTTAGGGTACAACACAATGAAAAATACCTTAGAGCTATGGTTTCCTGTACTTTCTTCCCTCCTCACCAATCAGTTGAATGTTTTTACAGATGTCATTAAACAAAGTTGGGGGTTATCTGTTCCACACCTCCATCATCTAGGGCTCTAGGTTTCTAGGGTATTTCTTTTGATTGTTTTGTTGTTGTTGTTGCTGTGGGGTTTTGTTCATTTGTTTTTACTTTTTTTAACCTCTAAGAGATAGAGGACCTTCTAGTACTTATATCCTTGACTGTCCCTCCTCCAAGGAGGCTGAACAGTCGTGCTCCTTTCCAGTGTTGCACTGCTCTTTCAGAAGCTCAGGCTCATAGTGTAGCCTGCTGAGTATGTGATATGGTCTGTGGACACCCAAGGACTGTGGTTCCATACACGATGAAAAAGCTAGCTGTTTTCTCTTTGCATACATTTTCACATGCAACCTGTGAATCTAACTACTTATTGAGTTAATGTCTGACTTCACCTGCTCAACACATCACTTGAAACTAGGGGAACTGCAGTCATGATGTGCCAGCTTCAAAGGTTGTATAGCTGGAAATCTGATAGTAAATTTAAGATCTAGCTAGACTGTGTTATTTCCCTCTCTTGTACATTACTTGCACACGCATGTGTAGCCAAATATGTGGATAATTTGAAAAGTGTTAGTATTTTTCTATGTCTGTTAACGTGAACCTAACTTTGGCATTTTTTTAACTTCTCAGAGTCTCATTCAACAATTCTTGTAGTGTCTTAGATTTTGGAGAACTTACTGCTAACAGTGATTTTTGCCAGGTGTGGTATGTGCTGCATGAGCTGCCCACTGATGTCTGCTTTTGATCATTGGGCATCTCTGTGGCCAATTTAAGGCCTGGAAGTGATAAGGCTATATTCTTTAGTGGATGTTCTATTCTTCATTTATCCAAAAGAAAATTATAGTACAAAGAAATTAAACTTTCAGTTATACCTGAAAATATGCCTGTTCTTAAGGTGTAAGACCAAAAGCAGCTTATAGTTTGTGAGTAATATATAAAGTCTGTGCTCAAATGAGAGGTAAAATATAATACTGTTTGAAAATTATTTTTCTCCAGTTTTTAGCAAGAAGTATCACATACTTGGATTTCCTTTTAACAGGAATGTTAATGTTTCTTGTGGATTCTCTAGGAGGGCAAGTAGTTCTGAATTTCGCAGAATCTGATGATTACAGAGATTATGAAATATTGATTATGAATTATGAAATAATCTCTGCAATAGATAGAAATAACTTAATAGAAATAACTTAATATAGTTTAATAGAATAAGTAGCTTAATAGAAATAACTCTCTTGCAACAAAGTTGCATGCAGGATGTTTGGGTTTTTTTTCAGTTGCGTGTCAAGCAGAAATTGTTCCTTGGAATTTGAAGTGGTTAAGAGTAATATAATGAAATAAATTTTCAATGCATTATGTAATAAAAAAATGTAACTTTTGTAATTTCCCACTTCTTTTTTTTTCCTTAGAATGTGAAAGCATTTGCATCTTCAGATAGCCTAGCCAAGGTCCAAGAAGTAGCAAGCTGGCTTTTGGAAATGAATCAGGAACTGCTCTCTGTGGGCAGCAAGAGGCGACGAACTGGTGGATCTCTTCGAGGTAATGCTTCCTCAAGCCAAGTAGATGAGGAACAGATGAATCGGGTTGTAGAAGAGGAGGAGCAGCAGCAAAGACGACAACAAGAGGAGCGGCACATTGTAAGGAATGGGGAGATAGGAGAAGAACCTGGATTTGATGACAGGCATGAGTCTCAGCAAGAACACTTAGAAGAAAATAACAATAGACTTATTACAGTGGATGAAGAATCCACTTGTAACCAAGAGGAGGAAGATGATGAACATGCTGGTGATCAGGAGGAGGAGGTGGAAGAAGAGGAGGAAATGGACCAGGAGAGTGATGATTTTGATCAGTCTGATGACAGTAGAGAAGATGAACATGCTAATGGTAACAGTATCACAAATTCCAATAGCATCATGGATTTGCCCATTCACCAGTCATCGCCATTCTACATAAAGACAAAGGTGAGAAACTACATCTTTTTCTGTTCTTAATCCTCATTAACTCTGGTTTTAGGAAAATAATTTGTTTATTAAAGTTTTACAATGAATTAAAAATTTTACTTCCTAAAGAGCTCATTATAAAGAATTTATGTAGTCCACAAAACATACACTGTTTTAACTGTTAATAAATTATTTGGATTCATTTGACATGAGCAAATACTCATATATTTAAAGGAATAGAACCTTGATGACTGTCTTCAAAAGATCAAGGTGTTATTTTTTACATACTAACTCATACACTTAAATAATGTTGGGAGAGTCTTATTATGATACCTTCCTTCTAAAAGCAGGCAAGAAAAGGTAAGCGATTATACATATGTGGTATTTTCTGAGAACATCTAGTTCATTTAGATGAAAATATTGTCATGAAAAAATAGGGTGGAATATTACGGAAACATCAAGTTCTTCCTGGCCAGGTTATAGTGAGTTCAGTGTCAAAATGTAGGTTAAAAGAAGTGTGTTAGCCAGTCATTCAGGTACAAAATCATTACATAATGTCATATGGTATCCTGCTTGTGAGGACCTTGTAAATTCTGTGCAGTGTTTGTTGAGGACTTTCTGATTTGCAATAAGAATTTGAGAAGAAATATTTCTATTTTTGTTCCTATGTTTATCACCTAACATTTTAGGTTTTTAAAAAAATGGTGTTGGATTATTAGTTCCAGTGTACATCAGAAGTTCACCAATTTTCAGATTCTTCACGAAGGAGGAATTCTGATAACTCAGCAGCAGGAAAAACTCAAAGAATAATGGAAGCAGTGATGCTGGCTAATAAATAAAAGAAGCAGGCAAATGTTATTGTGGAATAATATTATTCAAAGGCTATATACCAATTTCTTTTTCTTAATCATTAGTGGATAATAGAATACCTGGGCTCCTCTTGCCTTGTAAAAACAGAGTGACAAAACCCCTTCAAAGTTTTATAAGGTACTTTAAAAAAAAAAAAAACAAAAACAAAAAAGCCACCCAAAATGTGATTTTAGACAAAACCACAAAAAAACAGTTAATGTAAGTTAACAGGGTTCCTTCCCTATGTGTTTGAGTATGTACATGAATGTATAGAGATGAAGAATCAGTCTTGATGATGCACTACAACAGGTAAATAGGATGAAGATTTACTTCTGGAAGCTGCAGCAATATGTTTTTGTAATAGTGATTAGTATATAATTCACATGTGTGTTTATCTCAACTAACATCTTGGACTTGAAAAGTCATGTTTTCACATGAGTTTTTAATAGATTATATATTTTCTATTGATAATTCTACTATCCAGGGTACTGAAATATACACTTTCTAATTTGGAGTGAAGTACTGTCATATAACATGGCATTCAGGTGGCTTTTTCCAGCTCATTCTGGTTTTATTCCAGTGCTTTGGTTCTCCTCCATTTAGTATGACTTACTGAGTATCATATCAACAACTTGCATCCAGTATGGACTTGATATTTAATGTAGGAAATGCTTACATTCAAACATATATTTTTTTAAGTCTCTGAGTTGGAAGCTTTTTGAAGAACTTTGTAAATAACCATACTCAATTTATAGACATAGTTTTGATTTTACATACATATAGGGCATAGTTTTCAGTGGTGGTGAGTTCTGAAGTTTTGGGGTGGTTTTTTTTTATCACCTCTAGTGATGAATACAGTTTTTTTTCTTTTTTTTTAAGGCATATTTAACATAAACTGAAACAAGCTGGTTTAGCTTGAAGGAAGTTGCTTGTAAGTGTGTTTGGTTTTTGTTTTGTTTTTGTTCTGGTTTTTGGTGGGTTTTTGTTTTGCTTGCTTTTGTTTTGTTGTTGTTGTTGCTGTTGTTGGGTTTTGGCTTTTATTTTTTGTACAGATGTAGTTTCTGATCTGATAGCTGCTTTGCATATTGGTTCTGTGCAGTGCTGGCCATTTTTGTCTGTGCTTCTGCAAGAACTGCTGGGGAGCTGGGTACCAAACCATATTTGGGAATTGTTCTTGATTCATGGTGTCACTCTCCTTTAGGCAGTTATAACTGTGTACCTGAAGGATTGGTACAGGTTAGAAAGATCCTTGAGCTGGCCCTGCTGAGGGTCATGGTTACGCAGTAAAACTGACATAATGCAACATTGATGTTGTTGATTCATTAATAGACCAACATTTAACCACAGGAACACATTTTGTGTGAAGAAATGTTGTAGAAACAGAGCTGTGCTGGAGTATGAATGAATTACCAGAATAAAAGTAAACATGACTAATTAATAAGCTGCTTTTGAGAAGAAAAGGGAGTGTTTCTAGACTCATCAGCTGTATTTACAAGTGATTTCTGGGTCTACCTGTTGAAGGTATGCTAGGGGCTTGAACCTGATAGACTTATTTTTAGCTTTTCAGATACATTTCTCAACATTTGTAGTCTACTATAGTTCTCATAACTCTGTCTGAGCTCCCTGCTTCCTTACTGTATGCTGTTCTCTTGTGAAACTTGCTTTGTGCCACCAATATCTGCTCTGGTGGCTGAACTGCTGCTTACCCTTTGTGTGTCAGGTGTAAACCTGGCTCCTCAGGAGCATGCATTCCTGATCCAAGACAGTTTCTAGTTCGGTCTGGTTGTACAAAGCAATATTGGCAACACAGTTTCTGTCACTACCACATACCAAGAGATTATAGTGAGACTGAAGAAAAGAGCAACTTCTACTGCCATAGGTGGTGATGTGCAGCTCATATCAACTTCTTGGTTTCTCTGTTCTTTTTCCTTCTACTTTTTATTCCTTTCCTCATAAACTACTGAATAAGGTCTCTTTCTAATCTTTTTTTTTTTTTTTTGGTTATTGGCCTTTGGGATCCTGTGAAGTTAGGGAAGGAAATGGCAAGGTTCCCACATAACACCACAATGTATCCTGCTTGTGTTTGCTGTCACCTGGACTCGACAGCAGCAAGCTTGCTGTGTTCTACCCTATAAACTTCATCAGAAGCACAAAAAGCATTGTATTTGTATGTAACTACATTTTATATGTGTTCCTGTTTAATGTTTATATAATATGTGTAAAATGACATATAAATATTTGTCTCTTACTACTGCCTCATGCAAATAACCAAGATAATTGTTTCCATAATGTTCAAATGTTATGACTATAGGGCATGTGCACTTGAAATGAGAAGGCCAGTGGTTCATGAGGGTCTTTGTTGCATTCACCAGCAACTCCCAGGCATCCAGAAGAGTCCTTGTGGTCGCCTCTTAATGATTTCCTGCATAAAATGTTAGGCTGCTCTGTACTGACTTCTGCACAAGCTAAAGCACATTTTTAGAAAAAAATTCACCATTCCAAAACAGGAAAGAGTCTAGCAAGGCAAATCTATCTGAAGCTTAATAGTTTGTTATTTATCATCAGTGTTTAAACTTCTGCACCTTTACTCTACCTTTTTTTCTGTTACCCATCTTTTTTGACCATTACAATTAAATTTGTGTTATACTAAAAAGCTGTTTAATGAGTGGGGCGCTTTTCCCTGCATACATAAAGCAATCAAGTTCACTTCTGAAAGGTCTCTTAAATGTTTATAATAAGGACATTGTGTCGGTTGTGCGTATTTTTTGATGTTTTGTTCTTGTTATGGTACTTCCCTGAACACACTCTGATTTTTGAACATCCATCTTGAATCATAGCTATCAGAACTGAGATTAAAGCTCCAGTAGCAACAGTGCCGATGGCAATTAACATTTGTTCATGCTATGTATTTACCTGTTTATTTAACAAATGATTCTGTTAACATTTCTGACTGCAGCATTGCATTGAGATTTCATGTTTGACTGATCTAACATGATGCAAGCCTTTTTTAAGACTGTCTTCTGTGAGGATGGCCTGTGTCCTTTTTACGTAGGGTTAAGAATTGATGCTTGCTTGTATTAACGCAACTAGAGTTTTTGCATATCCAGTGTATCTCATCAGATCCTTTACTATTTGTTAACTTTCAAATTGATCTGTGTGCTATCAAATGTTGTCATGTCTTTTTACTAAAAATATTAAATAGTGCAGGATGGACAAAGTAAATACTATGTGCTGGACTCTTACAGAAGCATGCTCCTGATGCTGATTTCTCACTGATGACATCGTATTTGTGGCATCTGTTTCCAGTGCTCTGTGGTGACTTTAAATTAGTTGAGTTCCATAGAAATGGCCATGTAACAATTAACCACAACATAAGCAAACAAATACATTTCACAGTGCATCATGTATTTCATAGCAACTGCCCTTAAATGATTTTATCCCTCTGTACGTATGGGGTTGTGTGGTCCTGCAAGGACAAGAACGTGAACAAGTTCAGAAACAAGTCTAAAGCCACGCTCACATAGGTAGCTTTGGGCTCTCAAATAGCACAGACCAGGACAGATTTTTTTTTTACTGCGAGGTGCATAGTCCAAGCTAGTATGTAGAAGCTCAATGATATAAAGGATTTATTTTTAAATCGTTTTTGGCTTTGTATGAAATGACAGAATTAATTTTTAAAGCTAAAGAAAACTAAGTTTGCACTGGGCAGTTGGTGAGTATGTGAAGTGAAAAGGGACTCTTCTAAAAACAATGAAAGTCTGCAGTTACTGTCAGAGCGTTGAGACTAAAAGCTTTGTAGGGATAAAGGGAGATAAAGGATGATTAGAGAAATGCTGATCCTTGAAAGCAGGTTTTTTTTGTTCTGTGTACTGCCTCTGTGTATATTGTGGAATATTGCGGTGGTTTTCGAAGTGTATGTTAATATTTTTTCCCCTTTCTGAGCAGCAGAGGGAGCTTTGCTGCAGCCTCGTGCAGTGTTCCTTTGGCAAAAGTTGTTCTGCTCTTGCAGCTGACAACTTGAAGCCTGTTTTTCAAGTCTACGGAATAAATACAACTGGAACAGAAAGGCTCAGTGGTTTTCATTTGTGAAGAAGTCTGGTTTTCAGGCTATGAAATTCTGTAAGAGTATTTACTTCAAAAAATAAGTATTAAACATTTTCAGATGACTTGTGTGATAAGGATGAAATGTATAGTTCTCTAAGTGCTCAGGAGAAAGAGAGAAACTTGGTATCACAAAAAGAGATTCTTTCTTGCATTGTTATTTTTTTGCAGGTATCACACACATAGGATAGGTAGATTCTTCAAGCCTTTCATCTCCTGAGTTGCCTCAACTCCTCTGAAGAGTCTTTAAACTCTTTTAAATTTATTTAAATTATATTTAACTCTTTTTAAAATTATATATACTTATATAATTAGGCTAAAGCTGCATCAAAAAAGATACACCTTAAGAATCACTGATTAAAAAATAACACAAACAAAGCATTTGCAATGTATTTTTTCCCCTTTTGCTTCTCCCTGTGTTTCTCCTTTATTAATTAAAGTTTCTTTCACATCACTCTCTTTAAAAGGAACTGGTAAAATTTTTCCTCCCTTGATTATTCTGTACTACTGCACTAAAGTACAGTGACTTAAGCAAATGACTTGAGATAAACAATAAATCTAAAATCTAATTTTAGATTACCTTTGCATTACCATAACAGTTTAGCTATTTTGGAGCAAATTTTGCTGTTTAAAAAAAAAAAAAAAAATTACTATTTTTTTACTCTTCTGATAACAGAGCCTTATTTTTATACTAGACTGTAATAATATTAGAAATATTCATACTCTGAGATTAATATCAACCAGTACTTTTAACCTTTGACTTCTTTCTCTTTTATATACTACCCAGTTTAATTGCTAATGATTCCAAGCATGCAGGATCATTTGGAAAGGTTATGCAACTGTCATTAAGATGTAATTTGTTTAATATTAAAGCATCCATGGAAGGAATGCAGATTCTTAGTTTCTCTGTAGATAGCAAGGTTCTTCCCCATATGTACTAACCTGCAGCAACCCTCTTTACTACAAATATAAATGCTTCTTTTGAAAAATTCTCACTTGCTTTGCTTTTAGTTGGCTATTTTAAGTAATGGCTTCATTTGCTGTCCAAGGCTCGCAGAGGTTTAGCTGTACTTTTGCCTTTTTCAAGTAGAATTGCTCCCATGCCTTCATTTGCAGGTAAAACTGTAGTTATATAATTGCTACTCTGCTGATTTTCCCTACTCTGTAAGCAGATTGTGAAGCTTGCTGATTGATATGTGGGCTCTGCTTGTATTAATGTGGTTATCCCTGATACAGTTTGTGGCTTATTGAAGAACTTGGCTATCTAGTTCAGCTTTCTCATGCAAAACTCTTGAAGAAATACCTGGTAATTAAATTTAACTGTTATATTAAAATGCCACTTGCAGTAACAGGACAGGAATTTCTTCCATAATAAATTCTAATTTTTCTTTACCTTAATGAAGACTGTCACTTTTTTTTTTTGTATGGCTTTTACAGATATTACTGCAGAATTAAATGAAAGTGCTAATGTATACTTTGTGAATAATTAATTGGATATAGAAAGGAAAGTCAAGAATCTGTGAAGGAAGAATAGTTGTTTAACTGAAGACATTGCTGACAGTTTGCGTCATGGTTTTGATGACACGATTATATTTAAGAGGTAGATTTTCACTGACTTTTTTTGGTTTTCCCCTTCATTACAGAAGGATGCATGTTTTTTTGATGCAGAACAAGGTAATGCTGATTTAATTTCTCATTTAGTTTCCTGTTACAGAGATTGTTTACTAGAGTAAAGACCTAGCTGAGGAACGCACAAGCAATTTTCTACTTCTGTGCCAATCGTTGAGGTCAGTCTTTAAACTCCTGTCAAGGGATTTACCTCAGCTAGCCACAACAGAAAATAAACCTACAGAGCTTTTGATTGTGCCAGATTTGTCTGTGCAGGTATCATGACTTAATGTTCAATTGCACCTTCTTTGCAGTGAAGACTTCATCTCAGAGTGTACACCTTCCTTCTTTCCTGGTGGTTCTTACTAGACATGTCCAGGAGTTTCTCCTGAACATACTTGCTCAGAAGTGATGCATTGCTGCAAGACTGTAGTGGCTTGAATTGTCTTTTAGTGGTAGGGCTATGCAGAGCTCCTTAAAGGTAAATACTGGAAAGGAACTTGCCCGTGTTACTCAAACTGTCATATCAGTTTACTTTGTGTAGAATCAATTAAATTGGTATCTTCAACTTCTTAAAGCAGTACTTTGTAGTTGTGCACTTTTTCATAGACTTTGAAATCAGTGTCAGTTAGATGCCTACATGGTTTTTGCTCTGCTTCTTTGGAGGGGGGGAAATAGCAGTAATGCCATTTCAACTCGCCAATTACATGGCAACAACATTATGAAGTAGAAATAATGGAAATGTGCTTGAGAATACTTTCAGTATGCTTACTCTGTTGGGGTACATGGCTTGTCTAACAAATACACTTGTGAGCTCTGCTCCACTTAAATATACCATTTGTTCCTTATGTTCCTCAGGTGCTGTTGTTGCCTGATGTGATGGTTAGCCCAGATATCTCCAGCCTGTAGTGATACAGCTGTATTTACTGAGCATTTTATCAGTGGATGCTGTTGCTCTGAGTGTTAGTTTTATGCTGCTTCACCTTTTGGGGGTTACCAGAAGTTGATACTACTGTTTGAGAAACTTTGTACAAATGGTGAATTGAAGTGTGAATGAAGTAAAACTCTCACTGGTGAGCTGGTTTTCAATTTTGTTGACACCCCACCTCCTTCTTCCCAAATGGATGGTGCTAAATATTCTTTTGGCTATGAATTTGAAGTGTATGTTTAAAAATATAAGTTATGATCAGAACACTTCTTGTATTCACTGATGTTTCATACTTCTATAATTACGACTTCTGAAATTAGCTTAGAGGGCCAGAAGAACAGAAGGTGATCTGAGAATTACGTTTAACAGCTGCTGTGGGACTAACATTTTTTTCCTGATGTATTTCTCACTCACTGGAATCTGCAAAATAGCAGTATGTCCTTTATTTCTGTAGGAGACTTTTCGTTATCTTTGGCAGTATGTTGTCTCTGGTCTGTGCGTGAAGCTACGCTTGTTTCGGAATGATCCAATGTGCGTTCCGTGGAGATCTGTTAATCTGCTCTTATGTTCTGTTTAGGTTGCGTGTGAATGTTTTACATTTTCCTTTTTTGGTGAAATTTCTATTAGAAAAATCCCTATAAAAACTAGAACCAGTGTTTCTATAAATTGTTCTCTTTGTTCCAAGCATCATCTTCCTTCTTGTCCATATTGTGGTTAATGAAAACAGACTGAACTTCAACTTCATGTAAATTTTGCTGGAGTTCTTCCCATTGTCTCCTTGGTCAAACAAGTTCAGGATTTCACTGAATTACTGTAGACTGTGCTTTTTGTCAAAATATCTCTAGAAAACTTGGTGTGTGTTGACTCTGTATGTTAAAACTTATGATGTAATGTTTCATATAATTAATTGGGATTTAAAGGTGAAAGTAATGAGTTCTCGTGTGTAGATGGTTATCTCTATAATAATTGCTGAAATACAAGTGGAAAACATTCCTATCAGGCATTTCTTCTCTTTTCTCTCCTTTCTTCTCTTCCTGCTAATTTTAGATTTTGTTTCTGTAGTGTGTAACAGAAAGAATTGGGAAGAGGGAGAGGATCTGAGGAGGGCAGAATTACTAAGGAGGTGCAGAGATTTTTGTCCCTAGTCAAGGTGGTCCATACCAAATATTTATTTATGGAACCTTACCTTTTTCTATTGTTGTTCTTACAAAAAGCTGATGTTTTCTACTGACTTTACTACCTGACTGTATATTGCATAAAACGAAAGAAGCAAATTACGAATTTAGTGTAATTCAGTCTTGGGAGACAGTGGTTATGCTTTTCAGCTGTGCAATGAAATATTACTCTGTTAATGCTTATTAAATTTTAATACATTTGTTCAGTCCCTGGTGCCTCTGCTGAAGCAGAAAATGTACCTACCTCCACCACAGATTGCCCGCCAGGATAAATTCCACCTTATTCATCACCAGAAGTCATTGCTACTTTTAAGTAAAGTATGAGCAATGTTTCCTGTAAATGCAAATCACATTCTTATTCTTATGTCACCCAGTGGAAGTGGGCAGGAGACCCTTTGTTCTTCTTATTTAAATTATGGAGTGTCCATTAAGGATGGCAGCTACTGTGGTGATTATTGACCCAAATGTATTGAGTACTAAAAAACATGAAAAAGCAAAAAATATTGAACACTCTTTTTAGTGGTGTCATAATTCCTTCAATTCTGATCCCTTGTTTTTTTAAAACACACAGAAAATAATTCACTTAATTAAAATAAATAAAAATGAAATGAAGAGAGTCTAAGTGACACAGCTAAATGGGGGAAATCAAGACTTCAAATCGTTCATTATGGATCCCTCTTTCTTGCAAAATGTAATACCATTGTTCCTTCTCCTTAAGCTGGACTTCATCCACAGCAAGGACACATTTATTTGGTACCCTGAGGCATTCACCCATCTGCATAATTCTTCACTTTGGTGTAAACTACTAGTATTACGTGTCCTACAGCAAGTAGGCTAAACACTGTGTTTACATGTATGCAGGTAAATCTGTTGTGGAGGATGGACTGTTGAAACTCTTCCTACACTCTGCCAGAGTTTGCACTGTATTTCTTTGCTGTCAGGTTTTGAAGTCAGAGTATCAGACAGCCAGTAAACTGAAAGCTGGATTTGTTTGTCCGTATACAAAAAATTTCTATGAAATACTTATAAGCATTTTTATGACAAGTGATATTTGAACAAATCAGAGAAAGCCAGTTTTTATTAAATAAAAATACAGGTAGGGCTTCCCTATCCTAAAAAGACCTGAGGGATAAAAAAAAAAATTAAAAAGGGAAAGAAGACAAATTAAAAAATGAAGGTGGCATCCATACCAACCAAGAGTGCTAGCCCTTCCACAGAGTACTTGTTTTTATTCTGTAGTCTAGGCATTCTTTTCTTCTCATATTTTGAGCTTTATAAATAGCCTCACACCCCTTTGCAGTATGCTGTTAACCAGCTGAAAAGGATTATATAGCTTCATTTGGTGCTATCAAATGAATGCCAGTGTAACAATCAGTTGTTGTATTCATTAGATTTACATGTATTTTACAGTTCTAGCAAGAAAAACCCAATCTTGTATCAAAATTAATCTTGATATCTATGTTATTCCAAACATACAAATTATAGTACTTTGCATTTTTCAACCTCTTATTTCAGCAGTAGATAATATAGCTCATATCAAGAGTATTACTGTTTTGTCAGGCTTTATACAAGAGTATATATATTATTTTTTTATGCTGAATAAACTGTATCTGCACGGAATTTTTCACTACAGAAGGAAAAAATTTTTTTTTATTTTAGGTGTACTTGGTGGCAGAAATACTTACAGAACTTTTCTGATGTTCTGGAGGTTCTTTTTTTCCATTTACTGTGTAGAAAAGAATTTTTAATTTTTGGCATTGAATTTTGGACACTGTTCAAAAACTGATAATAATTTAAAAAATATTTTGGTACTGCCTTGTGTATATTTTGTGCATGTAAGTAGGGAGTTTCACATTGAAAGTCTTGCATTTTACATGGAAGGGTGATACGGTGATAAGAAAAGCTGAATTACTGTATGGAAAACTAATTTTTCCATTTCCTATCTTCCTTTCTTGTGAAAGCAGCCTTTCTACTAATAAAAATACCTTCTTTTCCTTCCCCTGGGTTATCCTCAGCTGAGAATTTGATTTGTGTTTTGGTGTTATGTTAAATATTGTATGACTTCTCTACCTGTTGTTGTAGTTCTTAATTCTCATCTCAGCTTTATTTAAAGGTGCCATACAGCACAAATAAATGGTCAGCAAATAAATTCTTGTAGAACAGCTGTAGCAATTCTTTTTAACAGCTGGTGCAACTCTGACTAGACCAAAGAGTTAAACGTGCTTATCCAACAAGTCATGTTACAGCCAGTGAGGATTGGGCAGACATTCCTGGAATATTTGTAAAATGCAAGATGATGCAGCTGAATTTCTGTTACATACCTGGAATATTTTTGGAAATGTTTAATGAAGAAATGAAGACATGTGCTTTAAAGGTGGAAACAAAAATGACAATGACAACAAGACCTCAGAATACAGTAAATAAAGCCAGGAGGCTTGGGGAGTAAAGTCAAATACTACAGGTCTCTGGTTACAAATGATTATGTACACTTACAGGAATGTCTACATGTGGTAGGAATGATTTTTTTTATGTAATGTGCATGGTTAAATTATATGTTAAATTATGTGTTAATTATATGATAGCATCACTGGTATTGATATTCTGTAGTCTTGCCGATGTGCTGTTTATTAGACAGTCTAGATGTTTCTTTCATAAACACCTAACATGACCTTACAAAACGTTAGCTTGTGCAAGTGGTCCCTTGGAATTTGTCAAACTCTCTTTTGCTCCATTACTATTGTAACTGAGGCCACATCCCACACCTAGTGCTGCATGTACCTGCTTGTTCCTATCCCTTACTTCTGAGAGGAAATTCTAGATTTGGTGAGATGCTTAGGAAGCTTTTATCATTGATGCCTCTTCAGGACCAGTTTCGCATGCTAAGGGATCCATGGGCAAAGAGAGAGGGTGTAATAGCTCATTGTGGCCCAAAGACAGAGGTCTTGACTACTCTTCCAAACACTTTTCCTGCTTGTTGTGTTTGTCTCATCATGCTCTGCCTGCTTTTTGAGCTGTTTACATTTGCTAGTGTAGTGGAAAAATAAACTTGGCAACAACAAAAATTGAGGACTTTCTGGTATCCTGCTTATTGGAGTTGTTTCAGAGCTCACAAGCCTGACACGTTCTGGAGCCAGTTTGAGGAAGAGTTTGGAATGAAATGGCCAGAACCAGGCAGAGACATGCTACTCCTCTCCTTTTTGCTACTAGAATCTCCAGCTGACTTGTTTGTCTCATTTCAGCTCCAAAGTTCAGCTGGGGGATTGAACAAATTCGATGAAGATCTGTTGTTTTTTATTGACAGACACTCAAAATCACGTGCCTTGCTGGTCACAATGAGGAATTGAAAGTAGTGAACCCGTGCTATGGTTTGTCTGACCTACTGCTTGGGTTCCCCAGCAGGCAAGGTTGGTGGAGTTAAATGCCATACACAAGTATTAAAAGGCAGTAGATGGAATTTGAGTATGGTTTCATTTCTCTGTGCACTCACGCTTAGACACCAGCATGCTTAAACAGATAGGAGCATGCACGTAGGCTTGAAAAATGTCTAGCAGATCTGTTTATCTGATTATTTCCCCTTTGTTCTTATACTTGATATTTCATATCTTCCTTGGCCTCTGCTAGTGGATTTCTGGGGAATGCTCAATATGATTCTAGAGCCAGAATTATAACCAGGAAATACCATCTGAGTGACTTCAACTTAAGAAAATCTGGATTCTTCTTCACTCTGTATTAATCTTTATTGACAAAGAAAAAAGCTTGTGAAGTTGACACATATGCCTATTGTTGTCTTTCCTCCTTTTCAGAACTTATACATCTCTTGACTAACTTTTTAGCAAGTTTGACAGAGAGATTAACATTACACAAGTTTTTAAGATAACTAGATAGTAGGTAGGAAGAGGAGAGACTTATTAACGCGTTTGCTGAGGAAGAAGTCTACAGTGTGACCATCACCTGGTTAGACACCATTGCATCCTTGTGGAATTGGGGTTTGCTCTATGTAAATGGGCTCAGTTTACATTTTTTCATTACTTCACACCATAGAAACCGTTTATTAGTCAGAACTCATAATAAGGTGTAAGCCTGAAATAAAGCTTTGCTGTGGCTGGGCTGTTCAGAATGACTCTTCCTTGGAGAGCACCTGATGTGTCAGGACCATAAGGTCTTGGAGAAGCCATAGTGTAATTCAAGCACCACCAATGCAGTTGCAGTTAGTTTTGCACAGTGGTGTCTTTTTTCTATACAGCTTATTTGTTTGCCTGTACAAAGCAGGCTAATGTGCAATGTATCATTTGGGAACTATTTGTATACTGGTATTAGAAATCCCTCACACAAATAATCTTGGGACTACAGTAGCTATATAAGAGTAGTTACTAGTGTAGTATAGACTACCTTGCTTTACCAACAACATGATTCTCACTCTTTCTACACATGGGCAGCAGGGACCAGCATGAATGTCAAGGGAATAATAAGACTCACGTATAATGTAAATTAAAGTGCATTCTATATGTTACAGCTATGCAGAGCTTACTAGAAGTGTTATTTAGGAAGTATATTATCAAATATATTCAAAGGATTATTATGCTACTGTTATTGAGAAAGTGGCTTTAAAAATGTTGCAGTGCTCTGCTTTATCCATTTGAGGGCAGCTGTTCACTGATGCTAAGAACTGTGGAAAAACTGCCTGAGGTTCTGCTTGCTGCATTCTCTATTTGCGAATGCTTCATTTAGGTTTGTCTAGGTCTTGTACTGTTCCATCACCATATTAAAAGGTAATAAGTTTGTTTATTATTTTTTAGTAATGTTAATATGCAAAGCAATTGTCATCTCTAGGGGAAGATTTTGTAAAGTTTGAGTAAGTTGTTTTTCATTGTTGGGATAAATTCTTAGATCTGTGTCTTAAAACCATGGCCTCCCTGAATGAAGTATGCTGAGTGAGACAGTTAATTTCATAACATTTGCTTTCTGGTAACATTTACTTTCTCATAAACAGCTCATAAAAACCTCTGCTACAGGATCACTTTGAATTACTCTGACTAGAAGTTATAAGAATTATTATTGCTTACTACATGCTTCCATTTTATAGACATTTCTTCACCATAGTTTCAAACTCAAGTTTTCAGACAGTTTTATGCATCTAAATGAAGTGATCCAATTTCATTTGTGATCTTCTAATTAAGATGACAGGCAGGCACTTAAGAGCATCACTGGAGATCAGCACCACTTAATTTAGAAACAGGATGTTAGAGAAATGTATTATAAATTGCTAAAGCTCATATTTTCAGTTTCACTTTTGTAAATTTTATACACGTTCTCACCCTGACTAATGTAAAAATACTTATAAAGATGAAAGCAACAGAGTGCCTCTTTAAACTTTACATTTAGAGCTTAAATTAGAATTATATGTGTAATAAATACAAAAATAAGTTACAGCTACTATATGCAACATATTCCTGACACTTCTAAGGCTGCCAACTCTCTCCACTTTTGTCACACTGTTACACCCTCTTACTGCTTAATTTAGACTGCGTTGTATTTTCAGGCTAAGGACTTTCACTTATTAATTGTTTATAGCTGTCCAGCATAGTTTGGGGTCTTTAAACATTACTGTGGTTCAGTAATACCTACAGTCAGTAATGTGTTGCAAATCTAAGACAAAAAAGAAGTGACGATACATAGAAATAAAACTGGGCCAATGAGATCTGCTAGTGCAAGTGTTTTTTCTTGGGGACAAATGATAAAAAGGGGGAAAAAAATAGGCAGAGATAGAACCTGAAGGTTTTCCTTATTGCTATGGTAAAGTGTGAATTCTAAGATTGTAATTTTGTGTGGGACAAAAATAGCCTTATTTTACAGTGGCTTTATCCACTTAGAAAGTGGAATACAGTGAATGTGAACATGATGCTTCTTTTCAGCTACAAGAGTGTCCCCATGGAATTACTTTAGAATAGTTTGGAAGTTCCAGAGGAAATGCTAATACACTCTTGGGACTTCTATCTCAGATAAATTGTCGGAAGGGCTGACAGTTGGAGTTTTGTCTTTTCAGAGGTGTGAGAATAACCTGCAACTGGCAACTTGTGCTGTGAGCAGTGCTTGGAGAATGCTCTTCAGTCTTGTCTACACCCTGTCTTGTCTACTCCCCAGTTTTATGTAAATCTGTAAATGGGCAAAGTTGTATTCCTGTTTTGCAGTTTGGTTATGAGCTAATTTTTTTTTTTTATTTTATATATTTTTTCAAATGGAGATGTAAGCCTGTAAAGTCATAAGATACTAGGCTTTAATATAATCTAATAACAACTGGTACTAAAATAGTTATCTGTCACACTGTCAGATTCTCCTTTCAGCAACTGTGCAATAATCTAAATAATCTTTTAAAACTGAGTTCATTTCAGCAGTTTCTCTTGGTGTGCACACACACACACAGACATTTCTGTATGCAATTGAATGAAATATCAAGTATTTATGAAAAGAGAACCTGAAGTTTGCTGTGTTTGAAATACTGTATCTGATCTTGTGTTACATATCTACTATTCAAAATATATTGATATAAACACATTTTAGTAAACTTTCCACTGTGTTGGAAGGATTGAGACAAGGAGTGGTACCTCAAAAATGGAAAACTTTGACCTGCTGCTTCTTTATGAATGATAAATCAATAGGGATATGTGAGTTGTTTTGGGGTTCTTGTCTCAGTTCTTCAGTAACTCAAGGGAGAAATAAAAGGTTAGTCTTTTGCCCTCTTCGGAGCACTTCAGTTTTCTTATTTGAGTGACACTGACATCTCAAAACACCTTTCCGAAGTCTTCCACCCAAGTGGAAGCTTAATATTTGTTGTATACCATGTGAAATAGTTTAGAATTAAGCTATAAACGGTGATCTAATGATATAGCTGTTGAGCACAGGCTAGTGGTAAACTCATTTTTACAGTTTATAGGATGAAGTACAAAGAAGTAAATGAAAAGAGTCTTTTAAAAGAAAATGTAAGTCTAAATGTGCTTTAGAATCCTATTTGAATGGAATGATAGAAAACAAACAAACAAACAAAAAAGTGTATGAAAACACTGTGCTACCCAGCATTCTATAACAGTATTTCTGTATGCAACACCTGTAAAGAAATAATGATTTGTTTGTTTGAGAAAGGTATTTTGTTATGAGTGAGTGCTTACTGTAATGTATATATGCTCATTGAAACATTAGGAATTTTTATAGAGTGTGTGTTTATTTGATTTTTTTTTTAATAGTATTCTATGAGCAAATATTCAGTATGGGGAGGCCCTCTACATGTGAGTGAGCTATGCTTGAAGCTTAGCCTTTTGAAGGGGAAAAAAAGGGCTAAGTGGAGATGCTAATACTGGCATATTTTAATGTTGTCTTTTGTCAAGTTCGTGTTGTGCTTCAAGCATTAAAGCATAACTGCACTCCCTCTTTTGCCCTCACATAATTATATAGTTAATTATCTTTCCTGGGTTGTGCATAAAGGGACTAGTAAGATTTCTTAATGGTCATTTATTCACTGTGTTTTGGATTGTGACCTGACTCCGTTCATACACGGGCTTTGATGGCTTTCTGTGTCTCCTATCAGCAATTTCATAAGACATTTTCACAGCCTTTTGTCTCTTTCTACTTAGTTTTGCTCAAAAGGATTTCAGAATTCGAATATACTTTTTAAGAGACGTGTCTGAGTATAGGGATCAGAAAGGGATCTGGGGAACATAGAGGCATTGTAAGAAAGCTAATTTGATCAAGAAATTATTTAAAATGGAAGTAAACTAACTGCAAATAATCTGAGCAATACCTTGCTGCTCTACCTTCATGCAGTGGAGTAAGAATGTTTTTCCTGAACAATGTCCCTCAGTCAGATTGGTTGCCCTGGGCAGGCAGACCTCTCCCTGTATCCTTCAGGGGGATGCTGTTCTCAGAGGAAGAGCTCTTCGTTTCATCTGTCTGATGGATAGGCCTGAGCAAGCTGGTACCCAAACCTGTGATGGCCAGAAGAGGGAAGACTCTCCCAGTACCATTGCATCCCTAGAGCCAAAGCCCCCCCGGCTGCTGCTCTCCCTTCAGCAGCAGGGAAAGGAGAGGAGGTGCAGGCTGGAGTACTTATATGTAAGTGAGGAGGGACAGAAAGAAGTGCTAAAAATAAAGGTGTAGGTGGGTGGTCTCTGTTTCTATTAAAAGGGACAGTTTCGAGCCATTACCTTCATTTTAGGGGACTTCCTTTTTTTTTTTTCCCAACTTCTTTTGCATTTTTGTTTCCTTTTTTTGACTTCTGGATTTAGCAATAGGTTATGTTTGTGGAGACGGTGGTTAAGAAACAGCAAAGTCCAGGTCAGGTTTTTTTTTTAGTGACTAGCTGTCAAATTTTATGGAAAGTCCAGAAGTTGTCTGCCCGGAAACTGGTAGGGTTGATCCTGCGGTGACCTTGTTAATGTCTGAAGGTTGCAATCTCCTTGGATTCTTCTTCTGAAAGCATAACACTAACTGAAAAAAAAAAAAAAAAACAAACCACAGCTTAATATATTTCTTTTAAAGTGCAGGCTTAAGCAATTGTGGCTATTAAAACTCTGGGCAGTCATGATTTTCTTCTTCTTTTTCAGTCTGTGAATCCCTTTTTGGAGAAGGGCTCTTCTGACATTGCAGGGGAGGTCCACCAGCTGTTTGACTGGCAGGAGCAGTCTGCCTGCCCCTTCATACTTTAATTCCTGTCTATACTAGGATAGCTTGCACTTCAGTGAGCAGCAGACAGGTCAGGACACTTGGCAGGAGAAGGTTGAGAGACAAAGGCAGCAGGCAGCGCGGAGCTGAATTGCCAGTCTGAAACTTATTTAAAAATAAAAAAAAATCATGCAACTTTAGAAGCAAAGTTTTTAGCGATGTTCTTGCATTATTGCTAGACTTGACAAAGTAAGAACAATAAAATGTCCAAACCTGGGAAAACTGCCATCAACCATGGCTTGGTTCCTGTTGACCTTAAAAGTGCCAAAGAACCTCTACCACACCAAACCGTGATGAAGATCTTTAGCATCAGCATCATTGCACAGGGCCTGCCCTTCTGCCGTAGGCGGGTAAGTGTAAAAGCCTTTAAAACCTCAATTTTGATCACTTGGCTTGTAGCTTAGTGCTTTGTCATGGTGCATTCATTCCATGAGGAAATATTTATATCTGTTTTATCTGTTCACTCAGGGTGCCATAGAGGAGCCCTTGGGTAATTTATTTCAATAATTCTGGTGCTTTAATTTAATTAAAATTCATACGTGTTGTCTGAGCTATTACTTATTTAAAGGGGCATGACAAAGTCTCCTTTATAGCTGTAAACCACGTAAATTAAACAAATGCTGTACAAAATAGGTGCATTCATAAATGTGTATTTTGCTTTTATTCACTCTTTTAGGTGATGTAGTTGTTTGGAGTAAAATACATTGAATGTAATTCTGAATTCTATTGGCACATGTGACTTGTTGGATATTGAAGTAAAGAATTCACATATGTTTAATATTTAAAAGTTTTTAGTAGGAGTTCTTAAAATATGATTTTAATACTTTCGTGACTCAGTAGCGGAGATAACATTTTTACTGTTACAGAAAATAAAAATAGCGTGTTACTATGTGGAGGTTGCAATATAGTTTATATATAGACAATCCTAGCCTGACAAACTATCATGAGTCTTATGCTACAGCTTCAGGAGCTATATGAATAAAGTGACTCTTAAAGCATATTATATGAGTAAAGAAACCCAACAAGTACTTTAAATATTGTTCTCTCTGTAATATACAATTTTCAATTAAAATGAGTATTTTCAAATCAACTTACATGATTTCATTACTCAGTTTGCATACTGCTGAGCTCATATTCTCTAAAGTAAAATTACTTTTTCTTCTTTATTATGCTTTGGAACTTTTTTCAGTAAAATTATAAATAAATTTATTCTTCATAATGAACTTTCCCAAAAATACTTTGAGTTTTCTATTGCTACTAAATAAATACGATTTCCATTTATTGATGCAAGTTTTAAAATATAGCTGAGCTTTTGTAAATGTGCTGGCTTTCCTTGAATGTCAAATATTCCTTTTAGTAAACCTAGTTAAATTAGAAAAAAATTAAATTGGACAAAATCACAAAATCACACAAGCTTTCAAGCTTGATTTCTTTTTACTGTGTTGCTTTGAATGTCTGAGAATGTTCCTTATGTGTCAAAAGTATATGGCATGTATTGAAAGCTAGCAACATAATATCAAACTGCAGCAATGCAAAAATTGGAACATATGTAGCCACGTGACTGTTTAATATTGATCATGTGCATTTCAGAAGAGGGTTTTTTTTTTTTTTCCTGAAATTAGATATACATATCTGTCTGCTAAAAACTGAACGGGAACATTTTATAAGGTTGAAAGTGATAAAGTAACCCTCTATATTTTAATAGATATGCTTTCCAATTTCTTATGATGTCAGAACTGTTTGCTTGAAAATCAGCATTTGTAATATGTTTTGATAGGTTCCGTTCATTTGGGTAAAGGATAGTATACAGCATAGAAGATAAATTTAGTAGGTACATTTCACAAGTCTGTGGCTATATTCATATATTACATTGTTGGAACTTTAATTCTGAGGTTTTATGTGTGTATTTCCTCTAATGAGAAGTGTGGTCACACATCGACATCACAAATATGAAAAAAAAATATTTCTAAAGCAGTCTTCTGAAGGGTTTGCATTGTTCCCAAGTGACCACGATCTATCTCGGTTGTCCTGTCCTACACCATGTTCAAGCAGCTAAATGACTCGGAGGTTTTAGGTCTTGGAGGGTTTAAGTAGACGTTCGATATCTACTTTTCTTTTGGCATTAGGACTAAGAAGAAAATTAAGAAATGCTGAAAATGTTGTGTTTTACCAGCTAAGCTATCGTCAAGCTGTGTATCTTATCTTCTGAACCGACTTCTCAGTATGATGGCTGCTGAGAGCTCCGCCTTTTATCTCATGCCTTGCAACACGCAAAGCCTGCCTCTAACTCATAACGATTACCATATTGGGTTCCTTCCATGCAAACTCATGCAGTTTGCTTACAAGACCTGCATTTTCATTTCTGAATATTAAACAAACCAAAAAAACCCCTAACAAAACCACTCCCTACCTCCCCCCCCAAAAAAACCCAAAACCCCAAACAAACTAATTTTGGGTATGTGAGAATCAGTAGTTTTGTTTTTATAGATTTATAATTTTGTTAAACATAACAAGAAACATAATATTAAACATAATGTTATTAAACATAACAAGAACAAGACATTCATAACAAAATATGAATTCTGACACAAAGTCTTTACCAATACATAACTCTTAGATCTGTTTTTTTAAATGTCTACTTTCTATTTAACAGGTAATGCATTGAATAATTTAGCATTTAGTGTTCAGACTTGATGTGCTCTAGAACAGGAGCTATAGTTTTCTTCTAGATTATTGAGTTGATACGTCGATACTAATTTTTTTTCTGGCTAGTATATGATTGGGCCATTCAAACACTGGCCTGGTTTAAGATTATCAACCTTCTCCTTGTTTGAACTCATTTCTTCCCGTCCTTAATTGTACATTAAACCAAGTAAAACATCTTTAAAATGTGTGCTATGATCCTTGGGAGTAAAAATACTTCCGTTATGAGAGCTGACAATTCATAGCTTCTGCATCCTCTGCATTAGTTATACTGGGCTTCTATCAAGAAGTCCACTATAAATGGTCACAGGACTTAACAGCTTGCCCTTATACATTTTCTCAGTTTGCTCATGTAGTTAAAACACTTGTCTGCAATACTACTGATCTGAATCCAGTTAAAAATAGTATTGCTTAGCATTCTTTGCATAGCATTTGAGAATGACTTTAGTACATCGCTTTAAAAGTACTGTGCTTATACAATAAATGTATGTATTCCTTCAAAGCTATTGCTGAAAACCATGTGGCATGGTCAAATGTGGACATAGCCATGGTCCTCTTTAGCTATTCATGTATCTTTTGTAGTCACTGAAGTAGACTTTGCAGTATAATATGAAGAAGCAATGAATACCTTTCAACTAGTACAGTCTTCAAGGATCAGATATCATTTAGCTCTTCAGTGCGATGTAACTGCAGCTGACCACTGAACTGACTTACAAGACAGTCATGTATATCACGTATGTTCCAAAATCAAGTGCCCTATTTTGTTTGCCGTGTTAAATACTGACAGTTGATCTCTTAATTATGTGATTTTTCCCTTAGACTGCTCTTAAAACACAAGCAGTGGAAGCGTTTTTCCTTCTTATAATTCATAAGTATTTAAGAAGCTCTAGTTGAAAAATAGATTTTTTTTTTTTTCCCCTCTTTAGTTTTCCATGTTTTTTCCTGAAAACTCCAGTAGTCGTTGCTCTTGGAGGTTGCTGTATAACAACTTCAGAAGTTGCTGTATAACAATTTCATCACATCGAATATATGTTTTTTGTGAAGTGCTAATAAGCTGGAGAATTTGTGAAAGTGAGTTATTCACTTGCAGCATTCCTGCGTGCCAAGTTGCTTAAAGTAGCACTGAATTATTAGAAAGCAAGGATTTCAATGTGCACCCTATGGTATTCCAAGCTAGAGAAGTCCAGGTAGTAACTGTATCCAGTTTCAGTGCCCATCCTCTCAGAAACCCCAAAGGTTCTGTTACACTGTTCTGTTTTGTGTGAAGATTTTTCTTCTATGTGCCTCTATTTCACCCTTTAAATGTATCCAACCACATTCTGGCAAGTGACCAGTTCATCAGTGTAATGCTTCACCTGTAGGTTGAATGTAGGATAAAGCTGTTATGCATTGATTTATATATCAGCCTGCTTTTTTAATATATATAATTTTTATATATATATATTTTATATATGAGCACCCACTGGTCTTGTGTATGGTATTCGCCCATTTGTTACTATTGTAGAGCACTTGGAATGAGATTGCAATTCCTTTTCCTCCTCTGATTGACCAAAATTCTAATACTTTGTTTGGAATACTTGTGTGTCTTATGCATGAACAGCTTCACTTACTTAGACTTGTTTCTTTATCCCTTCATTTTTGTGTTAAAACAACCAAAACACCCTTTTCATTGTCAGTCAAATAGATGTAAATGATTGCACGAGCAGTTTAACCAAGTATTCTGTCCATTCGGTTTTTCAGGGAAATGTCCTGGATTTATATATATATATATAAATATATCATATTTTTTGCTTGAGTATAGCACATTATTTCATGGATGACAGTAAGAAGTTACTTAATGGACAAAGAAAATTTTAACTTTCTCTGAAATGGTATATCCTTCCATCTTAGGCTTCCCTGTATTTCAGCTGACTTTGGGTCAGGTCCTGACTAATATGAAGAAAGAACAAAACTATTTTCCCCTTAAACACAAAGTGTGGGGGGAATAAATTATTTTTCCTTTGGAATTTCTAGCCATTTAGTAAGATGATACTGTCAGAAGAGCATGAAGAAAAAAAATGTATGAGAATGTGCATGCATATATATATCTACATGTATAGTTTTTTTAATTTAAAATTTAAGGGAATCTTAAGAGTCTGTGTCACTGGACAAATCAGATCACTCCCAAAGGCCTGCATCTTCTACAAGAGATGTTTTGGTTCTGGGCTTTGTGGCAGGGAACTTGCGTTATGGGCACTGGTGGTAAAATGCCCCTTTGAGTGGCTGTCAGAAATAAATTTATTTCAGAGCTGGTTTAGCCTTCACATTTCCTTGTTGGTGTTAGAATTTGTCACCTGAGTAGAAGTACAGATCATGGATATCTCAATTGATACAATCAATTGATACCTACATGAATGGAAGCTTGTTCTTGTCCCCCATGCTTCTTTCTCATAAGGAGTGTGTCCATTGCTCTGGATATACAAATAGTCACTATAAAGCCAGCCTTATAGAGTTCTCACTTTTCATTGTTCAACTTGTAATTTATAGTGTTTCTTTTCTCGCTTTTATTATTTTAGTAGTTTCAGTTTTGGAAGATCTTTGGAATCAAACAGGAGTACTTTGAGAGGTCCAGCAGAAGGAAGTTAACTTAACAGGCAGATGGTTTTGAGTGGAAAGAAAGAAATACTGAAAAGTTACAGAAATGAGCAGCACTAAGTTTTGCATAGCACTCTGCCTAGAGGGCAACTCCTTTTAGAAGATAAATAATCTTGAATTATGAACTGTTTCCCCTCTCTCTCTTTTTTTTCTTTAAGTATATGCAGTCTTTCCACTCTGAATCTGCTTTTCCCATGCCTTTCATCTCTCACAAGGGGAATAAAAGTTATCCCTGCGTGAGGTGATATCCTTGAAGAAAAGTAGTATGTTACTTATCTTCTTAATGTGGAGCAGAGGCAGTCTAAAAATTATCTTCTTCGCTCTTCTTGGTTTCCTTCTTTCTGCAGTTATCTCTTTCATTTTGCTTGCAAACCAGTTGACTCTGTACTGTACCTGAGAGGGAATATAATAGAAATCACAGGGAATATAATAGAAATCACAGAAGTGGGAAGAGAAGTGGACAGATCCTCAATTGTCAAGTCAAGTTGGGATGGTTCAACCTCACTTAGCTGAAGAAACTTGTGGTCTTTTTCAACCTCAAAACCATGGATATGGTCAGATATAACCAGTGTTTATAGCTCTGTACAAGTAGATACAGGCAGAAGTATGCTGTAGTATTCCTGTAGACAGGAACAAGTTCCCTGTGTCTCTTGGAAAAAAAGAAAATTGCTAAACTGTGCATCTCTGGTCCAACCTGCTGTGTGGCTCAAAACTACTTGGACAACCTCTGACAACTTCCTTGAGGTTTGGGGGATGGTTGGTGATTTTTGTTGTTTATTTTGTTTGTTTGTTTCTTTTCTTTGTTTTTTTTTCTCCTAACCTCCACTGCACCACATCTCATAGCACTCCGAGACCACTTTTTCAGGATATTCAGTGATCCTGTGTCACCAACCGTACTGCCTCTTGGAGAAACACTTTTATATTTAAATTGTTATACCTGTTTTTGGCCAAGATAAAAGCAGCTGTCGGAAACTCATATTTAATGCTAGCTAAAATGTTTTCTTTGTGGTTTTGATGCATTTAAAGCTTCCATTTTGCATGCAGCGAGCAGTGCTGTCTGGTGCTGCCTTGATGTGCGGGTGCAGATGCTAAAAGCATCATTGTGATGATTCCTCAGTCAGTCACTTCCCTTCAGGAGGTGTCAGAAGGAAGGTTACCTCCATAATTTTTCTCCCAATTGTTTAGATGTCTTTAGAAGCCTTTATTGTTATTCATGTTGGGCTATTCAGATATACTGGATTGACTTTGTGAAAGCTCTTTACCTGCTTAAAGTCTGTCTCTTTTATTGTCTCAATCTGTGGAGGTTATAGCTTCCAGCAGAAGAAAAGAGGGAATGGGAGGATGCAGTGATGCCATAAACTCAACTGTCTCTTTGCCAATTGATAATGCTGGAGGGTAACTTGTGAAATGTGTCTTAAATACTTCATTTATTGCTTTCAAACCTAATTGCCTTAACCGTGAATCTCCTTTTTCTCATTTTGCAGTCTTTTGTATCACTAAATAAACACTTCTTGTCCTTCTACAACAAATGAAGCCATTTTAATTTCCTGAACAGATATTTTCCAGGTATGGGGAAAGGACCCTTTGTGAGGAAAAAATGCTCTGTCATGTCACGACTGCCTCTTAATACAGAAACACAAAGGTGACAAATTAATTTTAGCTGGCAGTCTTTGTTCTGACAATACCCGGATTTTGAACAGAAGTCAGACTGAACTAGAATGACACGCAGACAAGTCATAAGCAGTACTGTAGCATTAACATCTTGCTCTCTGCCACTTACCACAACTGATTGTTGTTCCTTACGTGGTGAACTATTACTATCAGGGATGATGGTTTTGCCACTCCTCAGAGTGAAGATCCCAGTTCATTCCTCGTTTCACTGACTGGCTTCTCTTTTTCTTCAGAACTCTGAGGCTCTGGTCTGCTCTATCTCACTCGCCCTTCACCTAGTTTTGGACTGCTAATTCTGCTTTTTCCTTGCAGCTTCTCACTGATATTAATCCTCTGGTAAAAGTGGGCATCTTTTTCCTCTCTCTCCCTTTGCCCTCTTTTCCAGCTCCTGGTACGCTAATTTGTCTTTGGTTCATGATAAAGTTGTTTGAAAATGTAGTTTTACATAGGGACAACAGCAGTATCTTTCTAAAATCTATTCAGATTCTTTATAAGGTTACTCAGTTGTCTGAAAAGGCAAGAAAGCAACACTGGAGTTGACGTGACTTTTCCCTTTATTTTTAGTCAAGAAAGTCTGCACTTCTTGGTGTGTTCCTTGAAGTGGTGGTTGCAGATCATTTGTTGCAGTCACATGCAGTTTGATCACCTTTCAGAACAATGTCTCAAATAGATGCAGTTTTAATAGTAAAATATACAATCCATAAAGCAATGGTTATCCTTTAAAATTCAGGTGATAATTACAAATTGTACTGCATTTGTCTTATTTGCACCATGTTAAAAGTTTTTGAAAGAGAAGTGCTGGTTATATATGTCATATGAAAGTGTCAGTCCTCTGCAAGAAGGCAATACAGTAGATCTGTCTTGAATAGCTTTGCTGCTACTGTATCATTTTGAAGTAGTAGGCAAGACATCCTAAGATTTGCATGTGGTGTTTTTTGTTTTTGTAGATAATATATTCTGTATATATATCCTTCCCTTAATCTGAGTTTAGCAATGCTTAATCCAAATATTTTATACTTTGTATCAAGGAACTCCTAACACTTGGTGAATACTAAAGTACGAAAGTTCTTTGTGAGCTAGGGAAATGTTTTTGTTTTTCCAGGAATAGTATAATAATGTAGCAAGGACAGCTAATGTTGTAATTAGTAAAACTTGCTTCTTTCCTCCCTGTTTCAGATGGTTCATTATTTCAGATAGCTTATCAATCTTGTATATGCTGTGTTGCTTTCCACATGCAAGGCAGTAGGTAGGATTTTATTTGTAAATTGTGAAAAAGAGGCGAGTTGTATATTGTTTTAGGAATCTGTAAAATATGTAAATACATGCAAATTTGAGACCTGATATTTTAATATGTGTACCTTCCAGGGGAATTTCTCAAATTGCATTTGACTCCAGGTTCTGTAGTCAGCGTGTATTTCAGTTTCTAGTGTAGCTAGTATGTCATGAAGGTAACTGGTTCAGCAGAATACTCTTACATGATATTATGGGGGATCTTGCCTCATGATTTAGATGTCTCCATTTATATACACAGACATGGGTCTAAAAAGCATACTTTTATTGACAAATATTATTGTTCGTATTATAGTAATATTGCCCTAAGTGCTGTATGCAAAATTGACCCTGCAGAGAGAGCTACTTGTAGAGATGAAAGACAGAAGACAAAATAGGCTAGAAACATAATGCATTGTCAGCTGCTAGAAACAGAAAATTGTTCCTTGGCTCACAGGCCAGGAGTCTGTAGGTGACACTGTAGTGCTCTCTTTCTAAGGATACACTCCCAAAAGAATTTTACTTTCTTAAAATGGAAAAAGAACAGCAGAGGAGGTGCTACAGAGGTATTTTTAGTATGTTTCTAGCACCATTTTTTTTCCTACTTACCCTGTGTTTAGGTAGACTTACTACTATACTTAAACAGTTAAGATTTTGTTACTCTTACTCAATGTGCATAATATAGTGTTCTGTAAGTACAAATGGCAGTCTCTTCCAAAGCATGTTGCTATTAATAAACCCTAACACAAGATTACTTTTCACGATAACAGCAGCAGCTGGCAGGAATGTTTGCAATTTTAACATATTTCCAGCATTGCTACATTCCATCTTGCGTTTCTCCTCTGGTTCGTTGTCAGTGAAATTTCAGGCTGAATTCTTACCATGGGTTTCTTTGTGGCCTTGCAGCCTTTCCTTCTTTTGCTTCTCCTCCCAATCCTGTCAAGATACCAAGCTAGGAAAAAAGTCCTCTCCTGTCTAGTGCTTATTCTTACCACGTAGGTTTTCTAAAGCAACTCTCTTGTTTTTTCCTGCCTTTTTACACCCACCTGTCCTTTTTTAAACCTGCCCTGTCCTTAGCCTCTCCTTTTATGCCGTGTGCAGGTCTGGAAAGCCATTCCTGCCCACACATCTCCTTTAATGAAACAAGGAATTGTGTAGCTGGCTAGTCTAATATTTCCGAACTGAACCAGATAAGGCATCAGGTTGAATAAATATAAAAATACAGCTGCTACAGCATCTATTAATTAGTTTCTAAATAGATGTATTTAGGTTTAATAAATTCTAAAATATTACATCAATCAATTTCCACTTCTTACCCTCACTTCATTATCTCCAGGCTCTTCATATCTCTTCTCTTGAATAGCATCCAGAATACATGCTTGTGCACCTTTCTTTTTTGGGATGAATGTTTTTGTTTTAAACAGTAATAATCTTCTGTTTCGTGTGTTCTATCATGTAAACTTGCCACTTATTTGCAGTTTCTATTCACACTGATGCAGGAAATAGGTAAGATTGTCTAACAGACATTGCATATGGCAAGAAAACTAATCATACAAATTAAAGAAAGCACGACTACAGTATCCCTTTAGCCTATGGCAGGATCTATGGTGTCTGTGCTATTTCTGACTGACATTTAGCTAGTGGTATAAAATTGCTTCTGATAGAAATTGTTCATTTTCTCATCATGTTTGAAATATCATTATGTGTTGAGGTCGTTTTGTAGTACAAAAGTTTGACACTAATTGCAATTAATGTGAGGGCTGAAATTAATTTCCAGATTTACTAAAGACATATGCCCATATCAGTACTTCCTCACTTCAGAAGGAAAACGGATTAGAATAACAACAGCAGTTATTTTGCTTGATACCTAATTTGTATGTAGCATTATGTGGATTAAAACTGCAGAAGTGGATTCATTTTAGGGTTGTTTTGTTGAAGTTTTTAAGACACACCTCCCCCCTCATGGGTTAGAGAAAGCTTGTTATAATTTTGTTGGAATTATTCCATTTAGCCGTCAAGTTCGTTTCCTTCTCTGCTTCTGTTTTCTCTCTGCATAAAGAACTGGTCATCATGGGGGAAAACTTCAGAGAGTTGGAGCCATTCCCTCCCAGGAGACAAAGAGGAGGCAGCTTGAACTGCCTGGTACCAAACCGTGTGAGTGATTGTGGGTTTCCGTGAGATCTCTTGGCATCACTAAAGTTAGCTTTCCAAATGGGCTGCATATTGCACTGCCTTCCTGAGTGAAATTTCTTTGGAGCAGCTGATTAATGTGGATCACTTTCTGGACCTGGCACCACCTCAGTTTATTACATCTGTTCAACCTGTCTTCCTTGGTTTGTCCTGTGCATTCCCAGGAAGGGTTGTATCCAGATGCAGCTGTCTTGTAAGCACACTACTAAGCCCTGCGCCAGTCTTCAGATTTCTGGGAAGGCATCCAAACTTCTGAGAGAATTGAGAGGAAATAGTTTCCTGTTCTGAAGTGCTGGCCCATTTTAATGTGAGCACACAAGTTAAATGTTTTAAATGTCCAGAAATACTGCAGATTTGTCTGCTTATGGCTATGTTTAGCAGATCCAACCTTACTTTTCTCAATTTAGGAAGAGCTTGTATCAGAAGTGACCTTTCTGGTATGCAGAGAAAGTAAATGCTTGAAGATGTTTGAAGACATCCTCAGGGAATAAATTCATGGCAGTGCAAGAGGCAGATGTGGAAATTTTTGCCCTCCAACTCCCCACCCCCCACTCCCCCCCACTTACCCAGCACCCTGACTTCTCTCTCTCTCTCTCTTCCTGATACAGAGGGAAGCCTGCAGTAAAAATACTCACTGGTCACTGAAGTGCAAGAATATTAAAAACCGTAATTGCATTTCTTACAACTAATTTGGAGTATCTTTCTGACTTGGGGGACCTAATTTATACAAATAGGTAGCACTGGCAGCTGCTGGCAGTTGACACGTAGACCAGATGAATTTATAATTGCTGAAAATCTTCAGCATACCCTTTGGGCTTCATCAGACCATTTATGTCCCCTGAGGTTATTCAGACATAGTTCCCCAGTCATAATAAGTACTACAAACCTAATAAACCTAATCTTTCAAGACCTCTCTGTGGTTTATTTGATCTTAGCATTGTCTGTCTTTTGCCTACATATGTTGATGTAAAAATCGAGGCATGTTTTTTATTAATTGGCCTTAAGACCTCATATTTTCTTGGTGATTTTTGAAGATTTGTGATTCAGATTTACACTACTTAAGCATGAACAAAGTTAGCAAACAAAAAAAAACCCTTTAAATCGAACTGATTTCTCTGTGAAGAGATAACTGTAGTCTTCATGATACAACAAAATGTGTCATTATTTTGTGCATAGTTTAACAAGTGTGTGCATAATGTATGGTACTTGTATACTTATGTATTTGGAAGAAGATAAATAGAATCCTTTTTGAAAAGGTACTTGTATTGACACAAATCAACCCTCGGTGGGGTGAAACGTGAGACAGAATTATTGAAAAATAAAGTAGTACACTAGGTAGTAGTTTTAAGTGTCATTTAAACTATTTCCACTGTTTCTCTAATTATAATTTCAGATTGACTGTATCTAGGAGTTGTTCTATACTTTTGCTTAGCCTTCAGAACCATGAAGTCAGGACATCCATTTGTGCTTTTTCATGCAAGACATTCCTTGCTGTGAGGCAACATAGGGCACACACTTTTTTCTAGCTCTATTTTTTTTCTGTATTCCTGTAATGTAGCACAAATTTGAAGCTTTGATCTCTCTTTACTAGGAGTTTTAGCTCCTTTATGGAGTTTTGAGAAACAGTCTTGAGAAATAGTGTTTTAGTGGCATGCGGGCATATGGGGAACAAATAATCTTTAGCTTATTAGGATACAAATTTGGGGGAAAAGAGGAATGAGGTGGTGTAGAAAGGGAATTAAATGCAAACATTGGGACTTTGAAGAGACTGTATTCCTTTATAAAGGTTTCCAATTTAATTTTCTAAAACAAATACTGAAATTAAGGGGAAAAATAATTACTGCTGCAAAGTAGCCCACAAAATGGAAGTAATTGAATAAATGTGGTCCCCTCTATATTGTATGTACCTTAAAAGAGTATTGTCCAGCTATTTCATTACAATCTTTAAATTGGCTCAGCATTATCAATAAGCTTTTTAAATTTTTTCTCAAAGAACAAAAAAATCAGTATGCATTCCAGTAGAGAGGACATACAAATGTGTGTTGTCTTTGAAGAATCAGAGTGCCATCAGAATGGATGTGGCATTTCAAAGCATGTAATGACATGGATCACAAAGCTGTTGCCCTATTAAAAGCCTAATGTATGCAACCATCTTTGTATTTCTAAAAGAATGTCAGTTGCTACTTATAAATATGCTAAAAACCTTCCTGAACTTCTGAATTCCTTTGTGACAGTGCTTGTGAACTTCGTGGTCTATTTTTAAAATCCAAGATATAATTTTCATTCCATAGCGTGCCATATTAAAGCTAGTAGGTAATTGCTTCCTTTCTTCTCCCATTCAGAACTGAGGAGTCATAGCACCTTGCTATCTAATACTCAATAACAATCCTCAGAATACATACACAGATATAGATGCTGTTCTTACAGGGAGAGTTTTCAGACTTCATTCTAGCTTCTTGCCAAGAAGTAGTGGCAGTGCTGCTTCGTAGGACTCTCCTCTTGATGTGTATCTATCACATGCATCAAAAACCCTATCAAACACAAAGAGTTTATCTGGCCTGGTTTAGATGTGTCTTCATTAAAGGTTTTCACAAATGGACAAATTAGCAAATGTACTACTAAAATATGTATCCAGGAGAACAAACTTTAAGGTCTTCCTTTTTCATTTTTCTTTCCTTTTATGTTACCTTATATCCCAGCTTAAACTGAATTTTTTCGGTATAAACAAAAGCTCATTTTTCAATAGGAAGAACAGTAAGTGGGAAACCCCTTGCATATTGTCATTTAAAGTATAATAAATAAGGAAACTTTTTTCTTTATCCAGTCCTGCACTCCTCACATCTTGAAAATAATAAATAAAAAATTCTCCCAGCTTACCTTCAGTATGCAGTTCCTATTCTGTATGCACTAGAGGGAAGACAAGAACAGAGGTGGAGTTTTAAGCAGTACCTTTAGAAACAGTTCTGGAAACTAAGGTAAACTTGCCTTACATCCCGTTTCACCTCATAGATGGCTGCTGTCATACTCTCCAAATGGACAAACAGCTGCTGCTAAGAACCCCTGTCTTTTCCTTGCTTAACTTGGAAAAGCTGCAGTGATTTCTTTCCTGTTAAACTGAAATGGCAAAAAATATTTGTATGGAATGCTGGCCACACGCCAAGTTGCAACAAGTTCAAAGTTGGGGTTTTCTGAGATGATACAGAAAAGCTCTTTCAAGAACTAGCTACCTAACCATGTTTTGACTAGTCCCTGGTCTAGAAGGCATCTAGCTCAAAGACAAAGGCACATGAGACAACTTTATCCCTTCCTGATTCGGTTGGAAATCTTTGTCTTTGAGAGGGGGAGACCTCTTGAAGGTCCTCTGAGTGTATTCTACTTTGTCTTCTGTTCAGTTTCTATACTAGTGAAGCTTTAGGGGAAAGCATTTGGTTTTGTGTACTTAAAATTCAGTTGTTGCATCAGTGTAGCTTGCTTATTAACAAATGGTCTCAAACTGAAACATTCCTCAGATTTTACTCTCCTGTTTTAAGTAAAATTGTATATACTTATTTATTAAGTATGATAAGATATTTCAATATATAAATGGAACTGTATATAATTGAAGTTAACCTATTTTGTGTGGTATACATATATATTTAATACAGAATGGGGTAAAAATATCTGGGATATATGATTTTTTTTTCTGAAAGTGTAATTTTGCTTCTGAAATTGTGTTAACCTCATTGGGTCAAAATAGTTAGTAATCATTCAATCGAGATTTAGAGAAAGACAGTTTTTCCATAGAGAAGTAAAGGGTATAGGCAAGAAGATGAAATACTGCTGCATAGAGACTCTCCAGAAAGATAACTTGAGGGCATTATTTTGTAAACAAAATTAATTAGGTGTTGAAAAATCACCACTACATTTGAAGTGTACAATGTACTTCTTTTTTCCTGCATTTGTGAGTGAGAGTGTTTGAGCTCTCATTTACAGCCGTGTTTATTTTCATAAAAATACAAAAATCCCTAGATCAGATTCTCACCTGAAAGCAAAATTGGATGTGGTTGGGACCATTTGATGGATTACTCTAAATAAAAATTTAAGAGACTCTGCTTATCTCCAGATGCAACTTGAGCTGCACTTCGTGTAATCTTAATGTAGTGATTTGGTTACTTTACAATGGTCGCTTGAAGGGAAACATTTTCTGCTTCTCTGGTTGATGCATCAAATTCAGAGATTTTTTAGAAATGTTATAGTCATCGCAGGGTGGGGAAAGCCAGGCAGTGAAATGCCAGTCCCAGGCTTCTGTTGTGGGTGCAGCATTGCTCCGTTGGGTACAAATGTCATGAGATACACAGGAAGTGAGACTGACAAAAGACCCAACAGAAAAATGAGTTGCTATAGTACCAAGCAGCCAGAGCTGTATTGCTAAATATGTGACTGTTTCCGTGTACGTGTGTCAGCAGAATAGAAAATTTTTGTAGTGGTAGAAGGTATTGAAGTTTTGGGGTTTTTTTTTTTTTTTTAGTACTCCCAGGGTGGCAGTCCCAGTTGATAAGAACTTGAGGTCATTTTAAAAAGTGACTCTGTAGATTATACAATGAAGTATCTTGAATATATTCTTGAGAAATTATATATCATGACTTGGTTGAGAATCCCTTCATTTCATAAAAAGAAGACCTGACCCTGAGTGTTGGACAGCTGAACAGCCATAGTTCCTTTTTTAATCTCATTTTATGTGTTGCTTGCAGAGCCAAAGCTGGATTGGTTGTAGTTACAGAGATCTGACCTCTAGGTGCCACCAGTATGATAGAAATACAAATTGCTATTCTTAATCAAAACCCATCAAATTAACCTTTTACTGACATTGCAAGAAGCAACCTCTTTCATAGAAGAGAAATCCCCAAAGAGGTCGTGGGGGTTCCCTTGAGTGCCAGCTTCAAAGCTCAGAATGGATATTTTTTGGGAAAGAGCCCATGAAGTATGGTGGCTGATGCTTTTGTGTAAAAAAAAAAGTTATATGACTAGATAGAGGAGAAAATAAAATACGTAATGGCCCAGATACTCTCACTGAAATAACTGTAATAACTGTTTTTCAAGATGTATTATAAAGCAACTGTCTTGTCTTTTAAATTCCTTCTTTTCCTACTTGCAAGTAGTTAGAAGAGAAAGCTTAAATTTAGTTTTCTCATTGCTAGTAGAAAATCATTTGGCTATTATATTTATGGATATGGAAAAATTGATTTTTGCTATACCTAGTGCCATTAGTTATGGGGTTTTTTTTTCCTTAACTATTTCTTGTAACAGTTTGTTATTAAGGGGATGCCCTACCCTGACCTTGGTGAAGAAGCTCTGTAAGAAGTCCTTGTAAGCTGGATTCTGAAATAGGTGGTGTATTTGTAAACACACAAAGCTACAGTAATAATAATAATGTACTAAAATCTGATGGGGGGGGGGGATTGCTGAAGTTCAGAAAAAGAAATATATTCATTGTCTTTTTTGCCATTATTGTAAAGAATGCAGATTGTTCTGGTTTGAAGGGTCTCTGCCTAAATTTTCAAAATCTATAATTCAGATAAATGTTTTGCACCTTTTTTCGTAACTGTTGATAGTCCAACTTAAATCATCTTCTTTTTTCAGAAAGTTGTGCTTGTATGCAGGTGAATTGAATACTCTAGTAGATGTGTTCAGTCTGTGATAAAAATTAAATTCTCAGCAGACTCTGCTAAGCTGGGTAGAATTTTTTTTTTTTTTTAGCCTGAGAGAGACATTTGTGATGTTCTTGTGAACTATAGCGTGTCTAAAATCTCCCATAGATTTAATTTAAAGGACATAGAAGGAAGAGCTCTGGTGTATCATTTATTTAGTTACCATACCAATGTAATGGATAGAACAGATTTAAGGTATTTTATAGCAAAAGAGATTTCTAAAGCACATTTTCTACTTAAGGCTATGCTTATGTACCATTTGAACACACTGCACATGAAATATTTTGATCTAGATTTTTTTAAATTACAAATTTTGCCTTCTAGTTCTTAAAATAAATTAAAAATAATTGTCTCTGTGGAATATAATGCCTTGCTTTGTGGTTTCATTGTGTACCCCGTTTTATTTTCGTAATGAAAACTACAATTTTGGATCTCAGTGACGTTCACAGGGTCCTTGGCATTTTTCACCTCCTTTATGCCAATTCATCATGTTGTAGGAAGATCTAGGAGGAACTGCAAGTTATTGTCCTGGCTCAAGAGGGATTTTGTAATACTGGGGAAATCCCCAAGTTACTGTAGAAATCTTTTCTACAAATACATCTTCTTAAGGGGAAAAAAAAAAGAAAGCTGATTTTCTCCCTTTTATAGTACTGAAAACTGAACTGAAAAGTGCTAGAACTTAATTTTTGCTATTTATTTCTATATTTTATGGAATTTCTGCGGAAAAGTCAGCCATTAATTTCTAGAGATAAAAACATGTTAGGTAGCTTATTTGAACAAATGGTGTGAACATACATATTTTTTCATATTAATGTGAACAAGTAATATACTTTAAGTTAGCAAAAGATGTATCCTATCAGGTCTGAATATAAATGCTAACTATAACACAGTCCTACACATAACCAGAAACTATTAATTTTAATAAAACCTAAGAAATTTCTTTATTAACATAATAAATTTACTCATATTGTGCATCACTCTTCTTATTTTTTTAGTTGCTAATTGTTTTTAAGTGCAAGCCAGCCACAGCTATTGAAATAGAAAATAGCTTCTTATACTTTTGTCTTGTCACGACGTCTGTAGAACACAGAGAAAAGTAATACCTTTTGTTATTCCTTTATTTTCCTCTTCAGAATAGAATCACAAAATCTCATTGTCTTTTCTGTAATTTAAGAACAGTATGAAGATTGGAGTAGCGCACCACAATTTCTCAAGATTAGTATTCAGTTCAAAATTGAATAGCTCTGCTGCTTTGAAGAGGTGGAAGATATAGATTTACTCACACTAGAAAACAAATTATAATACATTTTTTGCTTTTGTATTTGATTTAAGTTCTTACTTCTGAAAAGACAGAGAGATTAAACCAGCTGGAAGGTTATCCAAAACTAATATCATTAGTAACAAAGAGAGGGCAAGAAAGGGAAGAGGGGGGGATGAGGGTTTCTGCATTAGAAGATTGAATGATTTCTGAATAAGGTTCCTTCCCCATAGTAAAGGTTTTAATGTTGTGTGGATCTGCCAGGTACTTGTGAAATACTGTATGCTTATGGTTATTAGGTATCTACTTGCAAACCAAATGAAGGTGCCAGCTGCCTCATTTTTTCTGCAATTTTGCAGTTATGTTTTCCCAGAAAACATCTCATCCTACCAAGACTTTTAGAACTGATCCATGACTCTACATTCTTACCTTGGCTGCAAGATGTAAATATATACTGGGTTTTAATTTTATTTTTTATAATTGTTCTCAAGATATAGTCTTCACAAGAAGGTTAAGTCAATAAAATAGTGACAAAAAGCTATTAGATTACTCTTTGGAAAATGTTATTGCTGACTTGACAAAAGTCTTGCTTAATGCTTTTGTATATACAGCGGATTTGCTGATTTTACTCTGAGGCATGTGTCTTGTGGAGATACCAGAGACCGTTTTTAATCCAGTCTAAAGTTTCTGTCTGACATCCTACTTAATGCAGTCTGAAGCAAAAATTCATACACCCATCAGAACAACAAATTTTACTTTAAATTTCAAGCAGAACAACAAATTTTAGTTTAAATTTCAAGCGAAGTATCACTTAAGTTTTAAATCAGAAGAAACAGGATGCTTAGAGGAAATCTATTATTTTAAAAGTTGAGGGAATTTATCAATAGTATAAAATAGCTTAGATTCTCCTAAACAATCTCTCATGCCATTAAGAGCTGATTCTGATGGAAGCTTTATTCTTCCATTCTTAACTTAAAACTTCTGTCATGGCACAGTATATCTATTTTAGTATGTTTGGGTTTTTGTATTCAAAGAAATGTTAAATTTAACTGCATTAGTGTTGTTCTGAAATTGTAATCCACCATGTAATCAAGCTAGAAAATTGATACCTTCTTTTGAGAGAATGGACTGAGTATCAAAGTGGAAAAAAAAAGTGATTTTCCCACTCAAGTAAAAGTTTAATTTTATTCTAATTTTCTTCCATTATCTGTACATTTTACTGGGGGAGAGGGAATTGACTAATATTAAAATTTAAGAAAATTACAGGTTAACATAGTTACCGTGTTAATTTTCACTGAATGCTTTCACATCGTGCAGCCTGTGTTGTTTCTGTAGTGGACATGAAGGGGCAGTGTAGTGCTGTCTATAAATCTACCTCTGTTTTCATCTTTTCCATCTGTTCTGGAAGATCACATTTTGAACTGTGATTATTTTATCTGTTGTGTTCCCTTACTTGTAAGGGAAATATGTTAATCTTTTTAAGTTAAAGAAATATCCTAGAAATGCCAACACAGTTAAGATCATTCTTCTTTAAAATGCTTTAGTTTTCTCCTCACTACTCTTTATACTCCTGAATATAGATGATATTCAGTATTTTTCTGAGACTGTTAGTGTTTAAAGGTTTACATATGCTAGAAGCACGTGAAGGGTATGGAGAAGTACTGGCAAAGTGCAACTATCTAAACAGTATTAAGAAAGCAACTGCAATTCCTAGTTTTGTTAGCTTTTTAACTTTGGATATTAAAGTACATTTATCATACATTTTGCTTGATGACAAGCATTATATATGCATTATTTGAGACCGCACAGAACTGAGCTACTGGAGATGCCTCGTGTGTTTTTCTTGAGTAGCATCTCGTGTGTTTTTCTTGAGTGTTTTTCTTAAGTTGGCATCCAAAACAGATAATGTGTCAGTACTGTTTGAAGCCACCATCACAAACTGAAGGGTCATCATCTTGGGGGGTACGGTTTGAAACAATGATTGTAGACAGAAGCCTGTCTAGGGAGAGGTTTCTCATGCTGACAGTGGTGAGATGCTGGAACAGGTTGCCCAGAGAAGTTGTGGCTGTCCCATTGTCAGAAGCGTTCAGGTTGGATGGGGCTTTTGAGCAACCTGGTCTACTGAAAGGTGTCCCTGCTCATTGCAGGGGGAGGGTGAACTGGATGATCCTTAAAGGTCCCTTCCAACCCAAACCTCTCTGCGATTATTTCTGATGTCACTGTTTTATCAACAGAGCCAACATTCACTCCACTCTTTTCTTATGTCAGTGTTCTGGTTGGTGTAGTTGCTGTTTTGTCCAAATGATACAATCATGAAGGTTTTGAGGTTAAACTTTAGGAATCAATGACTGTGGCTTTGCCAGTTGCAGTAGCAAGCCTTTTCTTGCATACTGTTTTTTTTTTTTAATGTAGTTTACATGTTTTTGGTTTTTTTTTCCCAGACAACTCTAGTTTTGTTTTTGTGAACATCTAATTTTATTTCAAAGTAGTAAAGCATTGAATTCTAGTCTATCAGGACTCTAGTCTGAAAAGGTAAATAACACTGTCGAGAAGCTCAGGCTCCTTTGAAGAAGCAGGGCAAACCGGGTTTACTGCATAGCAAACACCATCTACATACAGCACTTTTGGAGTATCATATTCCTTCCTCCTGGAGTGCTGGTGAGCTGAAGAAATACATGTATCTGCAAAGAATCAAAACCACTTTAGCAGATCATTTCTCCATAGAGAAAGTATTGTACCTCCTCTCTTAAAATACTTTTTCTTATCTAGTGTTTTTATGTGAACAGTTTTCATCCTATAGTTCAGAGAACAGATTAAACAGAACTAGGAGTGATATTTATGACAATTTTAAAGTACATAAGGTTATGGGAACCACTGATAATTTCAATGACTGGTAATAAATATATAGACAATATTAACACTTTAGCCAATAAGTGGTTTAGTGTTATTAGTTATTTTATGTATCTCTGTATGTTCAAAATGTCTGTTACCTGTTTTGTGTCTCAATAAACTTTTTCTTAATTCCTTAAGGTGCTTAAAATATGAAAAGTATTTTAAACTGTGTCCCAGAATTCTCCAGATCAAAAGAAAGAATCAAAAAAAGATCAAAATACATATTCTTTAACTTAAATTCAATAGATTTGACTTATGTTAAAATTTGAAATTAGGTGGAGATTTCCAGTGAAGTTTGTGGGGTTTATTTATTTATTTATTTATTTTCTTCTACATATGACAGGGTCATGATAGACATAAGCAATACAAATGTCATTTGAGAATGCCATTGTATAGCTGCATGACAAGCTCTTTCCTACCCTGAGAAAATTGCTTTCTCTTTGTTTTTGTTTATTCCATGATCATCAATGAAAAGATGCCAGTAACACAGCCAGTTTTGTACGTGTGTTCTGTTTAACTCTCTAAGTGCGATGTGCAAAGGTTAAAAGATTGTGTGAGCTTTCTTAGGAACTGCATTATGATGACCTTGGAGGTAAATACAATTTTTTTTCCCCCCAAGATGGAGGTGGTTTCACTCTTCACCACTTTTATAAGCAATAAAGTGTTTCTATTGCAGTATGTCTTACTAGATGAATTTTTGAAAAATATCTTGCTAGCCTTGCTTGTCACAAAAGACAGATGTTAGGATGCTGAGGGATTGAAACAGCAAGGCTTTTTAAATTAGGAATTAAAAAAAAAACCCAAAGCCTTACGTATCAAACTCTTGATAGAGCACTTGTTTGGCCAGTGTCAAAACACCATCTTTTCCCATGTTTTTCTTAGAAAGCGTTCGCCTCCAATTCTTCAAAAGCAACACTAACACTCTAGATGCCATTGGGAAATCACAAACAAGCAAAAAGTCATGTATTTTCATGTCAGCTTTATGTATCAAACCTGCAAGCATCTTTCACATCTACCAGTAGAGAGAGAGCTGCAATTTCAAGTGCAAAAGTGCATCTGCAATTTTTAGACTTCAGGCAAACAGCATATATCTAATTAGACTCTTGCATAAACAAATACTCGACCACATGCCTTGTATGCATGTCAGCTGAATACAGTTACACACTAAATTTCTTAAAAGCAAATGTCTTGTGCTCATTGCTTTCAAAAGCTTGGTGTCTGGAGAGCAGCGTGGATGTTGTCAGCATTTTTAAAAATGGATAGGCTGAGAGGGCTATTATGCAAAAAGTTAATAGATAATATGGTGCTTGTTGGTCACACATGCTGAAAGTACCAGAAACTGAAGTAGGAGAGTGTGTTCCTGTTCTTAAGGGCTTCCCCAGCCAGTGAAGAGATTTGTTAATGAATGGAAAACTTTCATTAACAAGTTGTGTCCTTTAAAAACTAACTGAACTTGCAAATGATCAGAATAGCATTTGGCATATCATTAGTACACGAGGAATAAGCCTTAGAAAATTCAAAGAATTGGTTCATGCAGTTCAACAAAAGTACTTTAGAATTTGGGCTTTTTCTTCGGTAGCTTGTGCCCCTTTGGTCTCTTAATTTTCTTGCTATCTGTGCAGACCCTTTACATTTTTTTTCCAAACCTCCCCCCCACCCCTGTTCAATAGCTAATCTGCTAAATTCATGCTACAACTGCTTCATTGAGTGGAAGCGTTGTTCTGCCCGCTTCGTACCAGCTTTGTTACTGTGCAGTATTTTTCAGCTGTTTGTGCTCATTACCATACAGCTGGTATTTAGAGGAGAGAGGGAAGCAGGCAGAAGCTTTACTGTCTGCAAGTATAAGAAGCTCTTTTGCAAATGGGGTACTGGCAGATGGGACATGTGTTCAAACGGGTTTCGCTGATAACAGACTGCATTAAAAATCATTCTGAGAAAGTCTAAGGTCAGCCCCATGAATTCAGAACTTGAGAGGTATTCAGCTTTTGGAAGACCTTTATAGAATATTAATTAACCCTAGTCCATGAAAGTGACAAATGGATTGTTTGCAGAAATGTTAGATACTATCCTGCTGCCCCCACTTTATGGTTCGTTTCCATTATCATCTCCTGGTTTGGTTTCTGGAGGTTTTATAAAACCATAGGGGTGTACACGGTGCTCACGATGAGGGCCGCTGCCAAAACGTATGAGTGAACAAGTAGTAAAATCCCAGATCTCATGAAAGGAAAAATAATTTCCCTTTTGATGTTGTGACTGAACTTCACATTATACATAACTATATAAACCTTTGCCAGAAGCCAACCCTTTACATATGCATAGGAATTGATTCTCTTGCTAGCAATATGGGGACTTCTGCACCAGCTGAGATGATCTGAAGAGATAATTGAACAAAAGTTTGTGTCTGGAGCTGGTACATCTTCTATTTGGATCTTTTACTGTAGCTGGGAATGGGGGACAGCTTTTGGCCATATGGGCCGGTCTTCCAGGCCTGAAATGGAAGCAGGAAATGTTGAGGCTAAGTGCAAGCTGAGAACAGATGTTCTGCATCTAGACATTGACGTTAATCATTTACTGTCTGAAATACAAGGTAATCGGTATGTGCTAGCACAGCTCTGCACGGCTCTAGTGCATGGCCCTTGTAAGAGGATCATCAAATTCCTGGCTTCCTCCTGGAATTCGGTGCATTTTGTGCAGCGCTCCCAGCCCCTTGGGATGCTCAAGGGTGAGTAAGCGGTCGCCTGGCGCAGATGGAGTGCTCTGACAGCTCATGAAGGATGCAAACACCAGTGGGTTAACATTTTTCAGAGTACCCTCATTGTCTCTGACACTCTCGTTTCTAACCCTCCAGGAATAACTATAGAGCACTTTCCAAAGCATTGAGCCTAGGTCAGTAAGACTCAGTAGAACTACTGATTTCATGGCACCTTACAATCTCCACCCCCCCACCCCAGTTTCACCACTTTCTTTCCCATTGCAGACAAACTGTTTCCCACTGGAGACAAACTACTTCTCCATGACTACGCTTTCTGCTCGGTGGGAACCAGAACATCTTAGATGCATACCTATAAAGTAGATCAGGTGGGCTCAGAGGCATACCTGAAACTGTCAGCTCAACTCCCCGCTCTCCTTCCCTTTCCCTGACACAGCTATATCCCTCGGGATACTGAAAGATACTGCCTCTGCCCAGGAGCCTTGCTTTACTCATATGAGGCAGCGTGCTGTATTTGTGGATGTTGGTTCTGTGGCACAGCAAGCTAGTGTAGTTCCTAAAGCAGTTCCTGGAAGGCAGAAGACAAGCTCTGATTCCATATCCGCTAACAGATGTTTGTACAACGTAGTCCAGATTTTTATGTTCTGGAGAGAAGAAATCAAATTGAGATGCTGCTTGCTTACTTAACTGTTTGCCCAGAGTTTTGTTTCCAGAGTAGTTACACCGCATACAGAAGTTTTCAAGAACACTGCTCAGCTGCAGGAGACCATTGCCACTTTATAGCGTGAGCTGCACATTTGGAAAATGTGATGCAAAGACTTTTGCTTTGAAGGAGTTGGAGTGGCTATGTTTAAAATATTGATAAAATTGAAGATTTAAGGTGGGGCTTTTTGTGTATTTTGAGTTGCGAGTTAAATGCTGTTCACTGGTTAACTTCCATATTTTAAGCATATTCATATTGTGTTTGGCAAGAGTGAAGTGCAGAATTCACCAACAGCAACTTGTTGAAGTTCTTTACATCAAATATAATTTATTGGAATTCTTGATGTGTATCAAAAAAAAAAAAGCCCAAAGTAAGATCCTGTTTTGATAGCTGCTGCACCAGGGATAATTCCCTTCCATCCCCTGAGTTTATGAATTTGAGCACTTTGCTTCTGCACATCTGTCTTAAAATTCAGTTATACAAAAGGACAAGAGGTTATGAAGAGCTGCCATCTTCTGTATACAGCTTGGCTGGCTGGAGACTTTATTTGCACCCCTCTGCCTTCAAACCACCCTTCTCCTTTCTCCTTCCTTTCCCAGTACAGCTCCTCTGCCAGAAGTTGTTTCCTTCCTTCAACTTTGCTGGCAAATGGATCTTGTAAATGCTCTAATTTGCTTGAGGCAAAGTAAGTTAAGTTTAAAAGGCTATCAAAAGTGATTTAATCTACCTGGAAAACCTTTTGCATGAAGGAGATGAAAGAGCAGCAGAGCTCTAAGGTCAGTAACCTCTTGCAGAAAGGTGATAGAAAACTCGAGGGTAAAACATCTTTAACTGGCCAGGTTGTTCAGAGTGAACATCTATCGGTGGCGCACGCAGAGCATTTCTGTCACCATAAATGCCCACCCATGACTGCTTGTGCTAGCATCACTACTGTGATTAAAAAATCCCATGCTCGAGGTTGTAGCCAGACGTTCGCTTGGCTAAAATCCACGCCACTGGAAACCTTCATCTCCCCCTAGCTGGTTGCTATTGCCCTTTTGGTGGCAGTTACAGCCTGGCTAGAGCCAGCAGAGCTCCCACACCGGCTGTGGGGCAATCAGCCAGAAAAGCTTAGCTGATTTAAATGGGTGATTTGCGCTAACCCAGATAATTTTGCCTAAAGTGGATTTAAAAACTCTCCTATGGATTGTTCCTTTGGTTCTGCAGTGGGGACAGTAGCATCTTCCCTTGACACAGGCATGGCACAACAGCTGCGTGGTGTCCTGGTGTGACAAATGAGAGGCATGTTGACTAAGGACCCTACTCAGCACCCTGCCCAACCCTGTGGCTTAAAGTTAAGGAAATGCTTCCTGTGAACAGAGATGAGCAGAAGTCTCTACAAGTGCATTTCAGAAGTCCTTTTAGGTAAACTAAGAAGGGTAACTGTAAATTAACTAGGTGGTTTGTTCTTGCATACCAGAAAGCACTAGGTACTTTGCAGGCTGTGGGTAGGTGGTAACAGGGAACTTTATCATTTAAGTCTGAATGTTTAGAGGCATGATGTAATTTCAGTGTTAATTTGAATTCAGTTCATGTGTAAAACTAATTCAGTCGGAGTATTTGGCCAGTAAATAATTTAAGCTTTTGCTGTAAAAGGAGTCAGAATGTCTAGGTAAGTTTTTCATACTAAATACAAAATCATTACATTTATGGTACAAATTAGAATCTTCCAGATTGATTATGTCCTCTTTGTATCTGCAGTAAGGAATCTCAAGTTACTGAGACTTATGAAAAGCAAATTACATCTTTAAAGTTGTCTAAGAACCACCTCTTGGAAATCCTTTTGCATCTTTCTACCTTAAATATTTTGAAAAAAGTATGGAGTTCCTTTGCATTGTAATAATTCCTACAGGTGTGTTCTAAAGTACACACTGCTATTTAAGAAATAATGCATGCGATTACTGCTGTTTGCTTAATGGCCAATTAACATTTAGGGTTTAGAATTAATAGATATACAGATTTGAACAGACTGTGAGATCTTGGGATATCTATATTTGCCTGTTACACTGTCTACACATGAGTTTTGTGATGAAGCTTGTAGTAGGATCTGAAGTGTCCTTAAGGTAATAGACAATCTTGCATTAAAGACTAAGAAATATTCTTAACAAGCAGACAGCCAGTAGTCACCACTGTACATGCAGTAAATGAAGTTCCACCCAGAACCTTGTCCCACTAAAGGTATTTTACACTGATTTGTTTCAGAGAAGTAAAGATAAAACCTTCTGTGAAAGAACAGTGGTGTACTTATCTATAGCAACTGAAAACAGTGGAGAAAATGTAATGAGCAATCAACATCTGAAGCAACTGGCTATCAATGAGAACACATCAAAGACAGTTTTCAGTGAAAGGATGGAAATTACTGAAACTTAACAGTGTTTAGAGACATGGTTCTGGTGTTGTTATGCTGAGGTCCTGGATCTCCCACCCTGGATGCCTCATTGTGTTTGCAACCCGAAGGGAAAACCAAAATTGTCAATGACAACAGAGAATGTCCTCTTGAAGTTTTTCCCTATTTTGGAAAAGATTGTCTCCTTCTGTAGTAAAAGAAGGCTTTTAGCTCAATTTTCCTGTCGGGAACATTCCTGCTTTGGAGAACTCTGCTGATGGGCCTTCAGCATGTTTGGACAAATCGTCCAACCCAGTGAAGTTAACCAGTTAAAAAAAAAAAACCCAAACAACAAACCAAGAAACAAGACATCAGTCCTACATCCCTGGAGTCTGTGTTAACAGGTGTACTTTAAACTCAAGAGCTCAGTATTGCTTCAGTGATTAATAGCATTTGATGCTTAGTATTCAATTAGGAAACCTCCTCAAAAAAAATAAGAGGCAAATTAAAATAATTGGGAAATCGTTGCAGTGTTAGCCCTCCATGTGTATTGTTTAAACAGAGGTATACCCAGATGTATGGCAGGTGAAAATACCATTAGTGAAGGTGTACCTGCAGTAGTGTCTTAAGTCCTGAAGGGAAGTGGTTAGTAGCTTTATTCACCAGCCTTGCAGTAGTAGGTTTTGCTGATTCGTGCCCTTCTCTGGTTTTACTCTGGTGCTGCTTTCTTCAGTTTTATTCATTCAGTCAACAAATAGCTGTCCATAACTTTGAGTAAAGAAAATTCTTAGATGTTGTCCTGTAAACATATTCTTTGAAGCTGTGCTGAAGTCACAGGTGCTATATTTTTGTCTTGCTTCGGGTCTTGAGCAATCTCTGGAAGTACTTTTGGGGTTATGAAGGATCTTTTATAAAAATTCAGAATGGAATTATACAGCCTGTTCCTATCAAGTCTCTTCAAGAGGGGTTTTAGCATGATCCTAGTGCGTTTACTGTTCTCTCATTTTACGTATGACTAGTGACTGTTTCACTCATTTCTGTTCCTACATCCTACATTTGTTCTTAGGAAAGAAGGAAATGCAATCCTATTAGTTTTGCAGATGTATGGAGGGAAAGCTGAATCGAATTGATAGATTTATTATTTTTCAGCATATCATGATTTCCAGAAAGTGCAGGCTGGATACACAGTGTCAGAGAAGTCAGCCTGAAGGCCTGTACTGTAAGAGAATGCCACAGGGAGCACGTTGTCCTCTGAGAATTATGTTGATAAAAGAATGGAAAATGGCCCTAATTCAAAATAGGAAGTACAAAGAAACAAATAGCATGTCCCCTCTGAAGACAATGTGAGAAATGCAAAGATATCCCCCATTTGTAAACCAGACAAATTATTATGACAGATGTCAGCTGTGAATAATGGAAAGCACTTATTCTGGTCCATATTAGTTTAGGCAGGAAGAGAAAGAGTACAGCCTCCATTGGCTGCAATGCAGAGATTCATGGAGGTCTTGAAACTACAGATAACAGATTTATTCTGGTCAGCTGAAAACATCATCTGATGAGGAATTTCTAAGTAATAGCCATCATGGGTTCAGCTGTTTCCAAAGCAGAAAGATAATCAGCTTCCTCTTGGTTACAGAAATTTCCTATTGCAGTGTGTGCTATATATCAGATGAAAAATGTACATCAGACAGCATGGTTTAGCAGCCAGAAATCGAACTTTGGTGTGACACCCTGTCTGTAGGTACCCATGCTCCCTGGTAATCCACTCAGGCAGCAAGTTGACCTTTTTAGCTTGGGGAAATGGGCAAGGAGCAGCAGTAAAATTATCACTATATGGTCTCTCCAGTCTCTCTAGTTGTCAGGATTTAAGAGAAAACAAATTGTCTTAGAAAGCTGGCTATAATCTAGGTGTAATATGGCATTTTTCAGAGCGGGACTAACACAGAATAAACGCTGTACTGTCTGATGAAGCAGTGGTTCTCGGGCCGTTGAAGTTGGTGGTGAGTTTACGTGGTGCTTTCTACCTCACCAAGTAGATCTGTTATTTCAAGGATCTTTTCAATGCCACCAGAGTCAAAATTGTGGTTGTTTTACGCTGCAAATGCAGTTTTACCTACGCTTGGGGAATATGAAAAAGTACTCAATTTAATTGCAGTAAATTCTTTCAGAGGGAATATAAGAAGTCAAAGATCTTCACTTGTGTATTTCTCATCAAAAATCAGGACAGACACTTTTGGAAATCTCAGTGTAAACCTTGTTTTTCTTTTTCCCTCCGTGAGGACAAGCACAACGGTAGGACTGCACTTTCAGTCCTTCTAGCACAGCACCAGTTGATTCTCTGTGGGAGTTGTCATATTTCTTATCCATTAAAGCAGACTCCTTAATAGCTCCTATCACAGTCAGGCAAGCTTTAGAAGTTTAGAGCATCTCTTATGAGACCTGGTATTATGCATCTAATTCAGACGAGTATGTCTCGCAATCACGATTGCATTGTTTCCAAAGAAAATACAAGAATTATCCTCTCCTCTCTGACGCATCAAAGCCCAACTCTTAGGAGGGCTAAATCTTCTGGCAAGAAGGCTATGGTAAGATTTGTTACTCAGCTATGCAGCAGTCAGTGCACAAAAGCTGACTAAATACCGTTGTATCGTCCATCAACCTTTAGCTGTGCATTCTTGACAGAAGTTTTCTGTTTGATGTGTTCCCTTTATGAAGGGAACTGCATAGATTGTGTACATTCTTTACAGTGCTTTTGGTTGTTGAATCTCAAAGAGTGATTCTTTCTTATACAGTAGAGAGGAAAAGATACTATCATAATGATCTGTAGACAGTAGCATGCTTTTAAAAAGGAAGAGAAGCATATTTCATCCGAGGAGCTTGTTTCTTTTGAGTAGTAAGCTTCCAGGTGGTGGTCCACATTGGAAAAAAGGGTCTATCCAAAAAGTTCAGTTCTGTTTTGTCAGATCATGTTATTTGTGCTATGGAAAACAAGTGAGGGAATTCCAGCCTTCAGGTAAGGACACAGGTCACCTTGAGTGAAAACTGTCACACTGCGGCAGTTCCAGGGAGCCGGGCGAATGCTGCTTTGGTGGCAGTGATTGGCATGTCTGGTCTGTCTGTAGTTTCCATCTGGCATCAAGAGCAGCACCTGAGGCAGGAGGTGGAGGCAGGACCACCCCGGTCGGGTACAGCTGCTTTTTCCATTGGCGTTGGACAGGCCCCAGAATTTGGAGGCGTGAGTTTTGGCCTTGGCAGAGGGGAGAAGCTTTGAGGCCAAAACAGATTTTGCATCTTCTTTCCCCAAAGGCCTTTTCTCTCATTTCAGCTTGAGTTGAAGCTACAAGGGAGAACCCAGTCTGCTGTCTTTTGTGCCTGTTGTAGTGGTGACATAAACTGTTGGCCATGGTATTTGTGTTGCAGCAAGAGCCACTATCTGTTTAAAAATCTCAAGTTTCCAGAAGTGTATTCAAGATCCGAAGCAGCATTTTTAAGAACAAAAATGCCATTTTTATTAAAATGTGAGGTTATAATAATGCCTTTCTGGTTGGCAAATAACTGATTAACATCAAGCCACAACTTAAAACATAGTGCTTGGAACACCGTGAATACAAAATTGTATCCTTTCCTATCCTGTGTGTAGGAGGAAACCATCATAATTGCAGATACAATGAAGCGGTGGATTTTGACATTTTATTAAGGTTTGGACATAAAATCACTCTTCAATGTTCTGTTCAAAGAAGCTTCTGCAGAAAATAGCAGAAAATTATCATGCACTGATAATGGAGAGAAACACGTACTGAACTTCAGACTTACGCTCTCGTTACTTGCTCCCTCGCGTTCCCAGGTTTTTGCGTGTTGTCTTTATGGCTTCTGGTGTTCTGAGAGGAAAGTTACCATTCATTTTCTGGAACTAAAAGGACATAAATAATAATGGTTGAACTCAGATATGCCACAGGTTAACAATAAGTATAGAAATTCTTTGTTCTCAAAAGCAAAACTAATATCGTTCCCTACTATTTCCTTGCAATTTGTTTTCCAAACATACAAGAATTTAGCTGTCTCTGACCATTTACCTGAGGTTGATGTGTTACATTTCTTTGTGGTAAAGTTCTTAAATATTGTTCAAATATTACCATTAAATTCCGGGCTCTGAGTATAATCAAAGTCACTTTGTTTCGTAAAGTTACTTGTGTAATTACCATTTTGAGGACTTTGCATAAAATTATTTCTGTAAGCTGCGTTTTGCACACATTTTGGTGCAAGAAACTGATCGTAGCTACAATGGAAGGAAAACTGTTTATGGGGTAAGAGGGGCTTTCTCAGTATACCCCATTTAAAGAAAGTTTTTACTGATTCAAGAATTACTCAAACAAATCTACTGTGTTCAAATAAGTAATAATCTTCCATTTCATGTCTGTGGCAACTTAAAAAAGCCGAGGTTGTTGTTATGACTTGGCTAAAACAGGTGGGAGAGGATTTGCCTATTCTGTTTATTTACCAGTGAACATTTTTAAGAAAGAAAGGGGTGTGGGGGGGTGAATGACACATGACAAAAGGAAGACCGGATATTCAAACAGGAGTTTTAAAAAAAGGCACACAGAAAGAGAAGGTCATAAATTCTTTGTACTGTCTTTGACTTTGTACTTTTTTGTGTATTTGAACTCTCCCTCCCAGGACTTTTTTCCTGTTGCAGATTTCTGTACATGAGTGGGTTTCTTAAAGAGCTTGCAGATACAGCCTTTAAAGGCGTCCTTCAAGTTAGATAGCTGATGTTCTAAACTTCTGTAAGCAGATTAGGCTTTGTCAAAGTTTTTGATAATTTACTTTTTTGTTTGTTTCTTTATTGCCAAAGTATTGTCTAAGCTGTAGCTTTACCATATTATTTTTCATTCTCCATTCAGAGGTTATCTGTGGTAGCTTATACCTTTACAGGCAAATCACATGGATGATGAATGTGGCTTCATGAAAGCATAGAGAGATTTTCTGGTTAAAGAAGAGAGTGAGTATGGTTGCCTCTGCCAGAGTATCGATCATTTGTGTAATAGCTTTGCTGATGTAGCCATAAGGTTTTATGTTTTGAAAAGTCCCAGTTTTTACCTCCTACTTCTCATCTAACCAAACCCTTCATTTGATTACAGCTAAGCTGGGTGAAGAGCAGTTTTGTTGGCAAGGAGTTCAGATCCAGTCTTAACATGAAGCTGTAGCAGCTTAAGATACTATTTCTTCCAGCTGTTTGTGGGTGCTCTGCTCCCGCAGCACAGCTGGTAGAGGGAATATGCTAATGCCACGTCTCTGCAAAATCCAGGGGCTTAGTGTACACTGTTGCAGTCACTGCTAAGCATGTGTCTAAGTCCTGTAGGTTGTTTGCCTGGGTAAGCTCAGCACATGCCCTCTCTTCAGGGGAAGTGCCATCTCAAATCTGCTGGCAAAGTTGTTTGTCAAAATGAAATGGATATTTTAAATAGTAAGGCTCTGCCAACCTGGCTTGTTTGACTGGAGGTGGATTAGGTCGGGTTGTTTGCACAAGCGCTGCTTTGCTGGCGGGTGCAGGGGGCTGCAGAGGAACGGGTGAGTGACAGAGGACTGAGGCAAGCCTGTTACCCCCTGGGGCATGGTGGGCACTGCTTCCACTCCTACGGCAGAAGTAACGTAGCTGTGTCAGCATGGAGGGTAGTTGCAGTCCTAGGGAAGTTCTGTTGGCATCGGTACAGCAGGAGCAAGGGCTTTGTAGTAAAATCGTCTTGGGAATTGGCATGGCAGTGCAAAGTTTGTGAAAGGTGGTGATTTGAAGATATAGGTGTTTCATCAGTCTGTTTGGAGTACATATCTTCCTTAATAATTAGTTGGTTTTGAAATTCAAACTTGTATGTAGATGCAAATGCACATTATGGATAGTATCTGAGCGGACTGATTTCACTGAAAAACCTTTCCATCTGGTGAAACCAAAACCACTCTCAAAACACATGAATAAAACGTTGCTAGAGTTTCTTTCTCTGATGTATGACTTTATGCCTGCAGAATGAAAGTGCTGTTTCATGTATTTGGCCTGAGCAGTAGTGGGGGAATCATTGTGGAGTGTGCTTCAGAGCATGTATCCAGGGTTTCTGGAAAGTTTATCTGCTGGTACGTGCTGCTGTTTCTCACTGCTTCTCTGACCTTCTCATAAACTGAGAATGCAAGGGACCATAAATTCAAGTCTTCACTGCAACTGGCTGCTGTTAGCTGTCTATGAGCAGACCTCACATATATGTATATTTATTAACATGCAGTTCTTAGCAGAACTTAGGCCTCCGGTGTATCTGTCCTGTGGGTTACTGGGTATCTGTGAGTGGGTTACTGTACTTGCCCCTTCAAAGAGCCAAGCAATGTTGCACAAAGTCACGTGTAGCAGCGTTGGAAACACAACTTGGGACTACTTTAAAAAAAAAGAAAGATACATTAGACCAAAGACTTGTTTACTCAACTAAGTTGTCTTTTGAACGGAATAAATGAAATGTGTTTTAGTAATGCTATCTGCATACCTGTCTGTTCAAAGCACTTGTGGAAAAGGCTCCCCACAGAGGTCGTAGAGTCTCCTTCTTTAGATACTTTAAAAGTTTCCTGGATATGTTCCTGTGTGGCCCACCCTGGCAGGGGGGCTGGACTCAATGATCTCCAGAGATCCCTTCCAACCCCTACTATTCTATGATTCTATGGCTTGGCCTGCCCCATCACACAATAGGGTTGGTGTTTGTGTGTGATAATGAGCTGGGACTTGACAGTACAGGAGAAGGTCCTGTAACTGCAGTGTGGATATGAAACACAATTTTACAACAGATTTCTTGATCTTGGATTAAGTCATTTGCCTCTAGAATTTCTCAAAGAAAACCACTCTTGAAAGTCAGGTATGCCACTCTTTGCAGGTATCATATTCAAGAGTTTTTAATGGTTAAAGTAGTAGTAATGTGGGTTTGTAAGATCTGTGTTCAAATCCTGGCAGTACCATGAGTTCCCAGTAAGAATTTGGATCACTTATCTTACCAATAGGGAATCCAATGTAATTTTGGCTTCTGTGAGTCTGACCAGTTGGTACTATGAACATGTCATCTTCCAGCTCAGCTATGTTGGCTGAATAAGCTGCCACCCTTTGGGCTACTTGCAGGTATTTGTCATGCGTCCTGCCAGCAGACTTCTGCTGTTTCAGATCTGCTGCTTAAGCTGCTAATGTCGTCACTTCTTAGCCTGTTTAAGGGGAAAAAAGTGCATTTATTGCCAAAGATCTGCTACTATGTATAGTTGTATAAGCCAACTTAGCTCACTGACTGAAATAGGTTAAGGAGGGAAGAGTAACCTCTTCTTCTGGTACAGCTGTATCCAAAAGAGGATATGCCCATGGCTTGCCATGTCGAGAGTTGGTTTTGACTAATTTGTTTCAGAAAAGCTTATGAAAGGTACACTCAGTCCCTGTCTTACAGTGAAGGAAATCTGTAGAAAGATGTGGGTGTTTCATTAGAAGGAGATGGCAGTAGGCATGAGGAGTGTTTCTGGAGTAGACAAACCTCTAGTCTAGGTTTGTTACAGATGTAAAACATGTTTGATCGTTAGTGGTAATCCTGTAGATTCAAAAATGGGTTTTGAACTGGGAAAATCACAGTATTCTCCTTTTCTAAAGCATTTATTTCCTTGTCAACAGCAGTTTTCTACTGGTGTAGTCTAAAGTCATCCTCTCTGGTCTGCATAGAGGCATCATTATGGAGAGTGTGCGATTGCAGACTCGCTGTTTGAAGCCGTTGCCCCAAGGTTTCTTTACAACCAAGAGGTGAAAATGGCAACATGAAGAAACAGTCTGATTCCTAGCCAGGTTTGTAGTCCTTTCCTCCTTTAGGTTACTTAAGCTCTCAGCTTGTGGGCCCCTTGCTCCACTCAGTCCCACTGAGCTGGGGTCTCTACCATACCTCTATGTAGTTCTTACTTTGAAAGGGTGATCTTATTACAAGGAATATTGATGTTATTTGACAAGAACTTATTATACACATTGAGATATCTGTTCTCTTCCTTTCTAGCCTCAAGATCACTCACAAAAAAGTGCTAATAAATATATTAGGAGATCCTTAAAATTAGTTTAACATGAAGGAGCATATATACTCAGTTCTGTTACTGGTTTAATGCAGATCAAGATAATATTCTCATCTCATTCCCAAAGGCCTTGAAAGGAATAATGCTATTCCATGCTGGCATCCATACAGATAAAAGGTTGTATAATTGCATTATATGGAAGCTACTGCAAGCTGCTTCTCTTTTCCCTTTCATTTAAAAACATTTTGAAGACACTAATGCTGGGGGAAGGGGGACTCAACATCTGAGCACTGGGAAGTTTTTCTTAGCTGTGTGCTCCTCCAGAGTTTTTCTGAGAAGTGTGGTTTTATTTTGGGGAGATGAAAAGCTGGAAGAAGGTTTAGAAAGACCTGTCAAGGGCATAAAGTAGTTAATTTGCATTCCTGAAATTCTTATGTTGTCTGGAAGAGATCAGTTGATAATTTTTTGCAGGCTGAGGTTTTCATTGGAGAGGACCAGATTTATTCAGATATATATGTTCCTGTTCAAGCTTACATTAGAGAGCATAAGATGGATTTGTGACAGGGGCCCACCTGGATGGTGCTACAGCAGCCTTTGTCCATTGAACTTCAAACTACCCTCAAAAAAACTTATTGACACCATCAGCCGCATGGTGGGATCTTGTCTGGAGACCAGTTGCATATTCTGCTTCATGAAGTGCTGAGTCTGACAGTACCTCAGTAGAGAGAAGATGAACTGTACATGAACACTTGTTGAGATCTCTGTAGGTATGACATACCTTTGACCACAAATTCTCCTCAAGAGCTGCAGACACTTTGCTTGCTTATTTTGCATATTTAGGTAGACATAAAACTAGACAAATACTAACTGCCAGATGCAGATAAAGAAAATAACTTTTCAAAAGACACAGAGGATTGGATTCAACCTGCTAGTTGATCTCATAGCCTTTACAAATGTTTCTCAGGCTGGTAACCCTGTTCTTATACTTGAGCATCTGCTAAACTTGTAAGAGTTCCACTTCCTATTGCAACCAAAAAGTATAGTTTCTCTGAAGGTGGAGGGAACATTATGATTGGTTTTCTTACCTTTTATTTTTCCTTCTGTGATGAGATTTCTTTTGCTACAGCCACCTCTTTAACCTTGGTGTACACTGCTTCTGCTTAGAGAACAGCTTTAGGATCACAACTCTTCGAAACAGATACCTTTTAAATTGTAATAGATGTCCCCTGGAACTTGGAAATGGGAAATGAATTGGATTTTCCATGTCTTGGAACTGTTGACCCATGCTTTCGATCAATGCAGGCTCTGGCTGAGTCTTCCTTTTTTCTCTTTCCCACATTTAGTGTATAGCACTGAACAGATAACCCCACTCACTATTCACAGTTCTCTGGCACTTTTCAGAGTGCAACACAGAATGGCCAGCTCTCTACCTGCTGTAAAAGGAAGAAAAAAAAATCCACTCTTAAACTAGAGGCATGCAATATAGTCATGTAACTAGTTACCGTGAACAGGAAAAGTGAACAAATCTCAGTTAGTGTAAATGTTTTTGCTTCTTGGTATCCTCACCTGCTGACATTTAACTCTCCTCTGTGATGTGGCAAATTAAGTCCTTAGCACATATTTCCTTCAGTATTTTGCATAAAGAAGTACAAAGCGTATCCAGCTTCTCTGGTTAATGTGATAACTACTCTGAGAGAAACTAGTGTGCTCTTTATGACTGAGTAGCCCACACATCTTGCCACAGATTTGAGGCTTGTCTGTCTTCAAGGAAGAGGATTTCAGAGGACCCTTCAAAGGACTGTACTGATAAGGAGACTGACATCCCTATCTTAAGCTGAAATGTATCTTGTTGTTTTAGCTTTTAACTCAGTAGTCTGAAGTACCGAAAATGCCTCTCTGAGTTACAGGGAAAGTTAGTATCTTCTGCTATAATTTTTGGCTTGGCAGGTTGATTGCTCAGTCTAAACTCGAGGCTGTTGGATTCATTCTTAAATTAGCTTTTCACCAAACTTTGTGTTAATCAGAACCAGTAAATATTAGCGTATTTTTCATAAGGCATATGAAAGATGCTGTACTTGTTGGGTTAAAAAAAAAACACAACAAAAACCAAACCTTTGCCAGATGACTTCTGACTGGGTAGTATTCTTGTGCCAGCTCACTTAGGTTACGGTGAACACCTTCATTTTTTTCAGTCTTGGGTACCAGAGAGCAAGAGAGTTGCTCAGTGTAATGTTGCATGCAAATCCAGAGACCACCCGCTGTTCCTAAACACAGGGATTTCAAGTAATTTGTAACCAGGAGAGACTCTGAATGAAGCTTGCCAGAAATCTAGTAGGAACTCACATAAGAGTCCTTCGTATTGGTCAACCAATTCAGCTTTTTGAATTAACATAGCCTAGGAGTTTCTAATCCCTCGGGTGATAGTGGTCTGCCTTCTAATTTTAGTCTCTTTCAGTTCACAGTTACTTGTAAAGCACAATAGACCAGTGGGGAAAAAAAAAATAAAATCTGCATTTTAAAATAGTTTTTGAAGAACAGTGTAGGCATGAGTCATACCTGTCCCTGCAGGCCCTAAAAAAAGCTGTCGGCAGTTAGCTGGTAAGAAGTGTATTTAAACTTTGTTCTTGCCAATTTAAATCACTGTATTCAAAAGCATGAATGAGGTTGTAGTATTCCATTAAGACTTGTTTTTATCAAATTTTAATGAGGAAATATACAAGCAACAAATGAGTTCTTCCCAGAATCTTCTTTCTAATCAAATATTCCTAAACATTGTCTATGATTTGACAAGGGACAAAAGCAAACATTTTCAAATCTTGTCCCGTGGGGGAATTCAGCTAACAACTGGAACTGTATTTAAGTAACTGCATGGAGATTTAAATATAGGTTGGTAAGTGAATGATCTGGTCAGTGGCTTGTAGTGTGTTTTGTTGGAGGTTGATAATGAAATGGGAATTATTCAGATCTGGCCAGTTTTCAAGGTGCTAGTTTGTTCTGCATATGGAATTAGACTAAAGGGAAGAGACCACATGAAGTGCAAAGCTCTTGTTGAAGGTTAAATTACAAGGAGCCTAATGGTACTCTGCACTTTGATTTCTTCCAACTTTCTGATCAGAAAACTGAGACTTCTTCTAAATACCAGACTGCGGACTGGTGCTCTTGTACTCCTCCCTCCCACTTCTCTTTCACATCAGCCAGACCATGACGTGTAGCATGATTTCTTTTTCCATTTCTGTGAAAACAATTGGCATAAACCAGTTTAGCACTGATTGAATATTAGAGATGGAATATGGTAATAAAAGGAAACTGGGGAAAAAAACCAAAACCCTAGAGATTTGTCAGAACGTCATTGGCATCATTTTAGCAATGTTATAGTTAATAACATGCTTTAGTAGTTGCTTTCAGCAAAAGAGAAGGAATAGGAATTAGGATGTACATTTGCACAAGCTTTATTGCAGCATCTTTAATTCCTCTTCTTGTCTACTAATTTCAAATAATAGTTTGTAATATTTTTGCATCTTTCTAGAATATTAAAATAGTTTAAGATGCAAAGAATAAATTTCCCCAAACAGCCAGCCACATTGGTAACTTGGATTATTCCTAGACATTTTGTTTTGTAGTATTGTAGTATTTCATTGGCTTCGTTTTTTTGGTAAATCAGTGACAATAGATGGGCTGTTTCCATCAGTAATTGGATTTTTGAAATACTAAGAGTCTTCATAACATTACAAACTTTAAAACTATGGTTGCCATCTAATTTTGTGGTTACAAGTGAATGGAACAGCAAGCCAAAAATTTCTGAAATCTCTATAATCTGCTCCATCCTGTCTATAAATAAAAAACTCATAAGTTTCAAACCCCAGGAATTCAGATAACTGACTTGCTGTTTATCCCACAGTGAATGGATTGGTTTTTCTTACCTAAATAATGCTAGATTCAGTGTTAAAAAATAAAAATAAAAAAATTAGCAATTCTTATTCTTCTCGTCTGGATGAGGGACTACTTACCCTAAATTATGCAGTGCTATATTTCTTGTAGAGGCAGGCAAGCATGTTGTATGATTTCTAGACTGGAAGCACCTGTTCAGGGAAGAGTTTGTTTAGATGGGGCAGGTTTGCTGGCCTGCTCCCTCCTCCTGTAGCCCCTTTTGACATGAAATTGCACACTGTAAGGTTAATGACAGTGGGTTAGCAAGGCTTCAAAGCATCTGGTGTGACCCCGGCATGCTTGGCATTCCTTTCTGCTGTGCAAAGGTTTGGCATCGATTCCCCTGCGGCTGGAAGAATGTACTCGGGAGAAACCAGCTCCCGTTGTGGCTCCCCCAGGCCTCTGGAGAGGGGAGAGTTGTCATGGCAATAAATCATGAGGGTTCATGGAAGATGAGTAAATCCCCTTCTCTCTGCTCTACTGTAGGCATGGGTTGTGGTGAGAAAAGGAAGCTGGATCAAGCAAGTGTAGTGTGTAATTGTTCCCTTTATAACCACCACCATCCTTTACCAGTAAGGCAGAGCGTGCGTGTCATGGAAAAATGACCATCTGTGTGTACCAGAGATGCTTTGGGCTGCAAGGAGTCTGTGTCCTACGAGGTCATAGAGTTGACCAGGCTGATCCACACCCTTTCCCTGGACTGACCCAGCTTGCTGTAGCCAAAGGCAACATGATCAGAGTTGCACCTTCCTCATAGTGGCTGCTTACAGCTGCTTTCCAGATGTGGCCAAGTATGGGGGATAAAAAGACAAATATTCCCTGTGTACTGCAGTCCAGACACACACACCCTTGTTGATGCTTGGACATTGTATAGAAAAATACTTCCCCTGAACTCCAGGGAAGGAGAAAATATGGAAGAAGATGGAAAAGCGAAGGAGGAAGAAAGTGGGATAGTTAAGTCTTGTTAGACTGTGATGCTGTGGAGAGGGCAAGTGGGGGGAAACCAGTGGGGAATTGGTGGGCCAGCAGGTTGATATAGGAAGCAGAGGGTGGGGTAATGGAGGGCCCTGGGGCTGGTGATTACAGAGAAGAGAGGATGAGGAAGAGATGAGGGTGAGGAAGAGACGAGCAGAGGCCAGGAGGTTCATAGATAATCAACAGAACAAACTCCCCTCCAAATCTAGAGATTCATGCATCCTATCCTTCTGCTATCAGCAGACTGCTGTGAAACTTGCTGGCACATCATGTTTCATCTTCCTCTCGTGCTGTTGCACCAAGGGTGGCATCCTGCCGTGATCCTCACCACTGGTTATCTGCAGCAGAGGCGCATCACGTGGGGGTTCAGGCTGTTCCATGCCACTGCCATGCCAAACAGGGAGTCGCTCTGTTGCCAGATGGTGGGGGGAAAATTAAATTCCCTTGATGTTACAAAGTCCTGCCAGGATGCCCTGCCTAAAATGTTCACAAGTTTGCCTTTGCAAACTTGATGCACGTGCACAAGAGAATAACGGCGTATCTTAAATGACAACTTCAGACACTGTTTCTTCCCCAGAATCTCTGTCTTTGCTTAGCATGCACCATGCACAGGGCTGTCTTGGTAAGCAGCTTTTTAGGAGTAAAAGCATCTTACACCTGTCATTTCAAACTCCTTAGAATGCTTGGGTTTGTAGCCTTATACTCTCTAGGTAACACAGGCAGGAAAAGAGATTGGACGTTTTAATAGTTTTTTCTTCAAATTCTTCCTAAATCCTTCTGGTATAACCTATAATTCCAGGAATTCTTCTGTCTGTAGCCCAAAGGCTCACCACTAACTCCTTGTCATTCGTACGTACCACAAAATGAGGGATTGAAACTATTTTGTAAATAGATTTCTATAGCTTATGCCAGGTAAATAATCACTTCTCTTGGCAATCAAAATTAAGCTATCTCCAAAGAAGATAAAAATGGCTAATGTAACAAAAAGGCAAGCAGCAGATACCAGTGCTCTATTTGTATTCAGTGTGAAGGATAGACATTTTTAGAAAGCCTTCCACCTCCAGACTTTTTCTGTACAAAGGTGATTTCCTAACCTGCTTATATTTGAGTGAAAACAGTTTGATCACTGGTGTTCAAAGGAAAAATGCTTGCTTCACTAATTTGGAAACATTCTTGTAAATATAAACAAAATCAACTCATCTCTATGGTTTAAATATTGAATAAAGGAACTGATCCCTGTTAGGGTTAGTTTTCTTTGGTATTGTGGTAGCCACCTGTTGATAAGCAAGAATGGCTTGTGCTTTGTGCACGGACGGTAGATTTAAGAACAGTCTCAAGCACACAGTTTTCTAACTTTATGGAATATGTCACAGGCAGAATCTGTGAAATGACTATAATAGGAATATAATAGGAAATTACTAAAAATGGAGCCATAGGAAGGTATTTTAGGAAGTGATTATATAAGCACCCAAAGAGCAAGGTGTGGCCTACTATCTTCATGTTGCTCCAACACGAATAAATACCCTGTGCCCAAGTGGCATCTGGCTGCTGGTGTGGCAGCCACTGCCCTTGGCTTCAGTGGCATTTAAGGATATCCAGGAGAAGAGCAGGCCAAGGGAGCAACCTGCAGGGGATATATGGTGCCAGCTTCTTCCACAGAGCAAGCATGGGTTCCAGCAGGTTGCAGGGGCTCTTCAGCTGGGCAGGGTGACACCAGGGTGGCTGCAGCAACCTGCACGGTGCCACTCGGGGCTTTGTGCAGGATTTAGCACCCAAGGTCATCTCCTTGGGAAATTTAGGAATGTACTTTGGTCTCTGAAGCAACTGCCGCTGTGTCTCAGAAGCACAGCCCTGTTCAATGTGAACTTGAGTGATTAGCACAGCTATTAACTGCATCTATAAATAGAATTCATCTTACAATATATTAAGTTTAATGATACAATAAATAGATTACGGTTAACTGTAATAGGAGCACAATGAATGGAAACGCAATTCTTACGAAGATCTGCTGCCATTAGTGAATGTTTTGCAAGAGCTTTATATGTAATACCTTCTTCCTTTAAAAAATGAATAATGTAACAATACTGTGTAGAAACAAAACACAAAGAAGCAACTCATGTCCCTGTTGCACAGAAAGCAGTCAAGTACGTGAAAGTGCAGGTTGCATTAGCAACCTTAAATTTGCTCCTTATAAATATGCATTCTGAAAAATGTTTATTATGTGATAATATTGCTAGTTTTAAAACAAACCATACAAGATTTCTCTGTAGGAAACTTGCATGTGGTTACTGTCATAGGGAATTAAAAGCAACATGAAGCCTAGCTCCACTGATATTTTTGTCTTCATTTATCTTTTTCTTTGGCAAGGAAAAAAAATATGCTTTGGGGAAAAAAAAAAAAATTTTGGCTTAGGGTTTTTTTTGTTTGTTTGTTTTTTTTCCCCAGTGAAATAATACAGTCCGAATGAGAGAGGCTCCCTGGAGTTTTAACATGGCATGTTTAAGGAAGGTTGACCATTATACCCCCTGCCTGTAGTTCATCTTGTTGTGCTTGTTTTATGGTAAAACTTCAATATTTGAGTATCCATTTCCATTTGACAGAGACTCAAATATGTTTTTCAAGGCAAATAAGTCACCATGTGGTAATAATAGAGCCCCCTGGGTTGGGAGGACAAAGCCTAAACCCTAGTTTCTTGCCCTTTCACCTCAGGCTATAGTTTGGCAAGCATTTAAGGTATCTCTTCTAGGGGCTTGGGGAAGTTAAAAAGGAGAGCAGTCTGTACTGTACCTCTTGCTGTGCTGGCACAGACATCTGTGTGGCCCTGCAGCGAGGGAGATGGAGAATCTGACCTGGCTGAAAAACAGCCCAGCAAAAAGGTGTCGCTAGGTCAGTTGCCACTCTGTTTGACCACACAGGCAAACAGTGAAGGCCGTGGTGGCACACCTGAGAAGGTGACACAAGCACAGAAATGAATGGCCAAGGGCAGCCATGGGTGCAGGGACTGATTTTTATTATATTTATTTGTTTGTTTGTTTATTTTTGTGGCTGTTCTGGCTTAAACGCACATCAAACCACATCTGAGAGAGTGATTCCTCTAGGTGTAAATAACAGGCATGCGCTTTATGCATTGGACAGTCAGGTCACAGTTCCTCATACATTTTTCTCAGTGATGTAGCTGGCTCAAGAATTTTGTGCCCTGCCTGTGAATTCCTTATTTGCTTCTGCTGTCTCAGTTCTTTGTGAAGGCATGGTAGCAAATTAAACCAGTAACTGGTTAATGAATCTGGTTTACAGAGCATTTTTACAGATGTTTGTTCCTGCAGAAATAAAGGTGAGAGCCTTTCAGGGATGGGAATGAGCAGGTGAGACTGGGACATCTCTAAGCTGGTGTTGCCACCAAAAAGCAGCATGTGGAACTATCCCTTTCATAAACGGGTGTAGGACAGCTTTGGCTGTAGTCCTTTAAAATAACTTAAGCATCCAAGCATCTGTTGCAAATCCTGTGCCCAACTACAGGCAACCAACAAAGAGGACAGAAAGCATGACCTTCAGAGGGCAGTTCTGCTCTGCTGGAGACACAGTGATGCCATATTACATGAAGCCTGTCTTTGCAATCTCCCTGCTCTTGAAAGATAATTTGAAGTTTATTCTAAATATCCAATGTTGAAGTCTGTTACATACACTCCAGGTATAAATCCTTTTCAAAGCTATTTCTCTGGCCGCTAACTATCGCACCTTCTGAATTCTATCAGGATGTATTTAAAACTCAAATTTGTTTTAAAGGCAAATGTTAAAAGAAGTGGTTTATGGGAGATCACTAATACAGATGTATAACTTTAAAAATCGTACTTGCATAGTATGAACTTTGGTTATAAAATCAGAATTTATTAATAAATGTTAATCAGATGTTTTAGTTGCTATCTATGCTGTTTCCTACCCTGCAAAAATGGGGGCTATTTTCAGTTTTAACTACGGCATCTTACTGTGTATGGAAACAAAGAATAGTAACAACGTGGAGGGTTTCAGTTTGAAAGCAATCTTCAAAATGCTTTGCCAAGAAACATTATACAATTAGTAAAACAATCGAAGTACCACTTTGTAATATGCATTCTCGACTCCATTTACGTAAGCTTTAGAAGACACTCTGTAATTTGCTGTAGTGCCTCTGTGTGTCCTTCCTCCCATAACTGAGCTCCTGTTGCTTTCCCTACACCACCCCAAACCTTCAGTTCATCAATACTGCAAAACGTGTCATCGATCAGTAAGCTGCTCATCGGTGCATAGCACAATGTGCAGGAATGTGTTTGACTTGTACTACACAAGATCATAAGCTTAACTTTCTCTCTGTAACTATGTCGAGGCAAACCTCTCTAAGCCTGCTGCAGGCATTAGAAGTAAATAGAGTAGAACCTCCATCTAAACTGCTTCCAGGGAGCCAAGTTGCACTTGTTCTTCCTTTGTACTCAGAGCACAGCAGCTGTTGGACACAAACTGGTGCACTTAAATTCATTTCTTCAAGTCTGTTCCGTTGCATCAATACTGGTTGTGTATTCTACACAAACATGCAGTTACACCTGTGATAAGGTGTATTGTATGCTGTGCCTTGAACTTTGATGGTTATCCAAATATCACTTCTCCTTAATGGGTCAGTGTCCTAAAACTTTGTCTTTCCTGCCCATAGATACAGAATTTACCTGTAAAATTGCTCCATTTTAGCACCTAGGGCACATGCTAGCCTATCTCAGGATGAACCAGGAGAAACCACGAGAATATGGGATTTCCAAGATCCCAGTAGGTCACTTGTTTCATTTCATAATACATTCAAAGAGAAAAAGATCTGACAATAATAGTGGTGCCCTTTTGTAGAGGAAAGGCCTGCCCTGAACGAGTCTGGAACATGTTTAACACTTCCTATCATATGGGTGTGTTTTTTCCTCCTTTTCTAAGGCTGTGTACAAGTTGGACTCGAGCATCTGCCTTTTTCATTGACTGAATGGAGAACTTAGTCTTTTAAATGTAGGTGTGCTAAACTAAGCTGTAGTTTAATATCTAAAGCAGATGGCAGAATTACTTCTCTGTGGGACCAGATTCTTCCCTGGATGGGAGCATTTGGCAAATTAAATGAAGTCTTTGGTCAGATGAAGAGTTCAAATATAGAAGACAAAGTGCTGGATGCTGCAGCTGCCCAAACTAGATTACGAAGCAGAAGGGAAGCGTTTAAAATGTACGTGGGTCCATATTTGAGAAAGGAAAAAAAACCCAAACCCTAAACGTGACTGTCCTTCTGGGGTTGTCTTTGCTGTCTCCAGGGTAAATCTTGCACAGCTAAGGATTTGGCCCCACTTGATTAGGGTGTTTGGTTTCCTGGGTGGAAAAAAACCCGCAATCCTATTAGACAACACACAAAAATCCCTCTGAAATGTTTCTAAAGGAGTCAGTCTGCTAAACGTCTGCTAAATGTGCAGAGTACACAGAATCCCTTCTGGCACTGTCTTGAATGATGCATTTACAATATTAATGAAGATACCAAACCATATTGCTCCACAGTTCCTCCTGCACACATTATGCTCCTAGCACACATATGTGTATGTGAAATGCCAATTGTGGTTTTGCGTTCCATGGTTTAAGCACCAGTGTACTTCCAAGGTGCTGACTGGCCATAACCACCGCCAGACCATCCTGTGGTCTCTCCACTAAAAAAACAGTTCTCCAAATGAAAAAAAATAAAATAAAAAAATGGTATTTTCTTTGGTCTTTTGCACTGTAATCTCTGTTCTTCTGGGGCTTATATAGCTCTGCGGGTGATTTCTGTAATTCATTCTAGTCTTTCATTAGAAGTAATAGACTGTCTTAATTACAGTGTGGCACATGATGAACTGGTAAAGGTGCTAGAAATGTTGCCAACAGGAAAAGAATTGGATGGTGTGAATTTTTATTAATTAAGAGCTGGCAGTACTGACGGGAAATAAGATTGGACTTGTGTCCACTGGAAACTATGTCATTTTGGTGTAGACATTTTTCTAAATGTCATGAATCGTATTCTGTGGTTTTAAAATCCTGAAAAATTATCTTCACGTTAAACAAAATAAAACCAACCTTTGAAGTTGAATATATATCAAATAGAAAAAGAAACATGGCAACTTTTGATTTTTCTCTTAATGTTGCTTTTTAAACTATAGTCTTCCACAGGGTACCTTAATTTGTGATGAGCATTTACTTTATACCATTAAGTAAGTATTCTTAGAGCGGGTTAAGGTACTGCAATAAATATTGCTGCAAATGTCAGTAGAGAGGTAAACAAATGCATCATCTCTGCTACTTGCTGTCAGGCTTTCAAAAGCATCTGCAGGGTTGGGGTCTTATTCCTCTACGACTGCGTTTTCCAGGAAGGTGCAAAGTGAAGCTGTGTGACTTGCAGCTCTACTCAGTCCTCCCAGGTTGGGCAGTTCCCCGCTATTTTGCAAAGCCTGATGTAATTTCTTGCAGTTGAGAGCGTGGTATATTCATGACACTAAACTTTTCCAGGAACAGCGGAGTTCTCAAAGTCAACAGAGAGAGTGAAAGCCCTTTCTAGACAGTAATTTAGAGCTTGAGCCTAACAGTAGGTGCCCTTAGTCTCTGGTGGAGGGTGTTCCTCTCCATCAACTACAGAGAGCCCAGGCTGTGGTTAAGTATTTTGAAGAGTAAATACCCAACTAGAGTAGTCTTGCAACTACCCAGAGACCATCAAACTTAATTTGAGGTATAGAGGATGATTCTTTATTTGTAGAGACTCAAAAGTGGTACCACTGTAGAGAAAAATACTAAATAAGTGAGAGTCAGAGCCATATCCACATGCAATTTTTGTCTCTTGCTCTGAGAAGGGCAGACTGCTAGATGAAAGATGGTCACCGTTCAAATGTCAAAATCTGTCTGTGGTATCTGTATCTAAACCTTTTGTGCAGAATAAATATCTGATAGGTACCAAGTTTTCTACCGCTAGCAAATGATTGTTGGGGTTACTACATGGGTCCTGACCGAGGCAAAGAGATCAGCTGTTAAGTCAGTGGATTTTTACTGTGAGAGAATAACATTATCAAAAGAAAAGGAATCAGTAATAGTACTCCAAAAGAAAGGAAAATAGTAATTTCTAATTATTATTCAACTCATTGACTGCTTGCTCCTAAGCCATTCTGTTCAGAAGATAAATCTAGTTATGCTGTTGGGATACACTTGCCTTTGGGCGGGGGGAGAGGCTGATCCCTGAGGTTTTCCTGCCAATGCCTGCTGCAGTGCTGGAGGAAGAGTAGCTGTCGTCTCCCCTCTGCATCGAGTGCACTTGCGGGTTGGCGAAGGAGCAGAGATAGCTGTGAACATCACAGGGCATTATGCATGCATGTATATAAAGTATTCCTAAATCCCCACAGCAATAATGTTCAAATTCTTTCTTACTCTGATTTGGTTATTAATTTGCTTCCTGTGATTATTTAATGTGTATACGCAGCCTATGTGTTGTTTTGTTTGGGTTTTTTCCTTCCCCTTTTGCATGTGATGTGCCAGCAAAGGAAGACAGTAATAGTCTCCTGGGGTATGTATAGCTCTGTTCATATCTGAGGTATGAAGTCAACTCAAGACCATTTTGTTCTCATAAAATATACACCACTGCAGTTTAATGGATAATGGCATAAATGCCAGGATTTGATGGGCAGAACCATTTTCACTGGGAGACAAAAAAGGAATATGAGGACTCCGTGTTAGATGGGAGATATGGAAAACTGCACAGAGGCAGGATCCTGTGTGCTGTGGGGGCAGTGATTTTGTTTATCTGAGAATGCTAACACCTGGCACGCTTAGCTGTTATAATAATAAATAGGAGTTTGTTGGTTGGTTTTTTAAGTACTAATGAGGAACCTGACAGGCTTTACAGGAAGTAATTCCACTCTTTTAGGTGTGTGTTCTTTTTCCTATTTTTTTTTAGTACTGCTTTGGGTGATAAAGATGGTTTCCCCTCAGGTCAACAGGAACTGACTACATGTTTGCTTCTGTTTGAGTGTGTCGGTCTGGAGGGCAGCTGAATGTCTCCAATTCCTGCTGCACCTGGGGAAAATTATAGGGGAACGCTGGAGCTTCAGCTCATGATTGTGGTATGCTTTGCTCTGAATTTGGGCAGAAAACTTCGCAGGAGGGGAAAAAAAAAAAAAAAACAAACAGCAAAACCAAGGAACAGTTGCAGAAGCTGGAGTCTCTTATTTGAGTTGTCTGTTTAGAAAAAAAAAACAACCAAACAAAATAAAAATAGCTGCCTTGCTGCTGTGCTGGTTGCAGGTATCTGTCTGAGAGCCCAACCATATGTCAGGAACTTCAGTGCCCTTGAATCGAACCGTAAGGGTGAATTGAACAGATTTGGTGATGTGCGCAGAGTAGGAAACGACCGAAAAAAAGGAGCGTTCTTTAGCAAGTAATTACCTAGGGCTTTCCTTAACGCTTTCCCCCTGAAATAGAGGTGAGAATCGTTCACAGGATTTGGAGACCGAGCTAAGATGGCTTGGTGTCGCCTGAGGGCTGTCTTTTAAGAGGGAGGGGAGCGTGTGCGCGCAGCCGGCCCCAGGTGCGCGGGGAGCGCTGCCTGCGTCCGGGGGAAACCCGGGGCCGGCTCCTGCCTTGCACGTTGTCGTCAACCGCTGCCGTGCCGGGAATTAGCGCTTTCATTTGCGTTACATAATTGTTGGATTCGGGTCTTTCAACTCCTAAATCCTCAAGCCCCGCTCATCCTATTGTGTAGCCAACAGAGGGTATTTCGGCATCTTTTTTTTTTTTTTTTTCCCTGGCAAAACTGTAGTGTATTTCGAATTATTCTACAATTAACCGCACTTTTGAAGGACTAATTTGCGTCCGTCCACGGAATGCAATCACGTACGAGCCGAGCCAGGCTCGCCGAGGGCGGCGGTATAATTATAATTAGTGGAAATGAGCTTGTTTTGCTCCCGCTTGGAAAACCGTGAAGCGTGTGGCACTGGGGGAATGGCGCGAGGGTTGGGGGGCAGGCCCCCGGCCTCCGAGGAGCTTTAGGGGAAGGGGGGTGCGGGGAAAGGGCGGAGAGGTGGGGAAATCACCCCCAACCCACGCCGCTCTGGTTTTTAATGGGTTTTGTTTTTTACCCTCCCCTCTTTTCCTCCCGGGGCGGGGGCGGCTTCCCGCCGCCGTACCCCGCGGGCTGCCTCCCGGCCGCGCAGCCCGCAGTGCCGCGCCGCCGCCGCTGCGGAGGCGGGCGGGGAGGGAGGGACGGGGCGGGCGCGGGGGGGGGCGAGGAGGCGGGGAGCAGGGAGGGAGGGAGGGAGGCCGGCGGGCGGGCAGGGGGAGCCGGGCTCGGCGCGGCGCAGGCAGGGTAGGGTAGGGTAGGGCAGGGCCGAGGCGAGCCGGGCCGGGCCGGGTCGAGCCGCGCCGCCGCCGCCGCCCGCCGTGCCCGAGCATGTCGGCGCGGGAGGCGGTGACCTACCTGCCGGAGAAGGGGCTGTACTGCCAGCGCCTGCCCGGCCGCCGGGCCCGCGGGGCGCCGCAGCCGCGCAAGGGGAAGCGCGTCGACACCATGGGCTTCTACGGCACCCTCAAGATGATCTTCTACAAAGTGAGTGCCCGCCCGCCGCACCTACCCCGGCTACGCGCCCGCGGAAGGAGGGAGGGAGGGGGAGGGGGAGGTAGAGGCGGGCGGGGGCCGCGCTTCTTCCGCGGCGGCGCTCCGCGGGCGGGAACGTGCCGGCGGGGGCGCGGAGCTGCCGCCCGGCTGTGGCTGCAGTGTGCGGCCGGGGAGAGCTGCCAGCGCTTCTGGCGGGCGGCGATGCGGAAGACACTTCCCTGGCTTTTTTTTTTTTTAGTGTATATCTATATATATACTGCAATCTCCGATTATTTCGATAAATAAACAGTGACTAAAGGAGTTGTGTTTTCCTAGCGACAGTTTAAAAACGTACGGGGATGTTTGCTCGGCGGCTGGGTGTTTCGGTTACGTGGATACCTTGCCGATGTGTAAATGTTGTTAGCAGACCTCTCTGCTGTAGAGAAAGTTTTATGTTCTTTCGTATGGTAAACGACATTTTTGATGGTGTATTTACTTAGAACCTGCTGAGATGCTGAAAGTCTGCCTGTGTGGTGGACCCTGGGAGAAAGTTCCCTAAAAATACCTGGGAAAAAAAAAAAAAAAACCCAGCCAAAAGAAACGGGTGAAACCATTATTAGGCAACGGATTAGAGAACTGCATCTCGGTTTCTTTGCTAACGCAAAAGAGTAAATCACTGTAGCTGCTGATTTTACTGCAGCCTTCGTACTTCTTATTTTTAAGGTGTGCTTTTGGAAAACTGCTCTCCCTCTTCTGAGAAGCAGAAGAGGAAGATGATTATGATGATAACCTCTCAGAAAGGCAAGCTGGAAATAAAAATGCTCCTCAAACAAGAAAAATCCTTTCTGAAAAGTCTATCATCAAATGCTGAAATTCATGCTCAAACATCTTATTTATGTTTGCAGTGATTTGACGGCTTACTCATCTAGCACAGCGATAAAAGAGGGTATCCATTATTTTTCAGTGATGCTTATGACTGGCTTTTTTTGGGGGGAAGCATGGGGGGCTGCTCTTCCTGGGAATGTGAGGAAGCAGGGAGGGTGAGGTTGGTGGTTTGGTAGCGCTCAGGGCGGTTCTGGCTGAATGCGTGTAGTGAAATGCCGTGGAGTGTCCCATGCGAGGCATGGACAAGAAGACACAGCTACAAGGCAAGCACTTCTGGTTGCCTTGTAACTGTTACTGTAAAAACAAGAATAGTTAATAACCATAGCTAGCTTTCCTTTGTAATCACTAGCAAAGCAGAATGCAACATCTTCAGTGACTGTTTTTAGGGAAAGCCGTAAAGGTATTTTTAAAGTTCTTTTTAAAAAATAAGTAAAATCACAACAACAGCGTGTGGATCATAAGCTCCAGGGAATCCTGTTAGTGTTTTGGTGTTTTGTTTTTAGGTAGGTAGGCTGTTGCAGTAAATGGTTAAATAACTATGTCATAATCTAACATTAAAAAAGATCAAATCAATCCTATAAGAAAGATGACAACTTTTAAAATGTATCTTAAATACTAAATTTTGAAAAAAAAAGGAGCAAATGGTCAAACTAAAGTCTGAATTTTAGCACAAGTAGTTTATGTATTTTGCAGCTCACAGACGTAAACAGCAGTAAGCATTCTTCTGCTGGCTAAAGTGCTTTGGTGTATCATGTCTTAAAAAAAGAAAACCAACAAAAAACCTCGGAATCTGCATTTGGCATACGTATGTCTCATTGAGTCCAAAAGCCTGTGGTTAAAGATTATCCAAATATGTAGAAAGTAATCTTTGTTTGTCTGACTGGATAAATATGGCTTTCACTGGTTTCCATCTCTTTGGTAATTTTTGCAGACTGGCTTCCCCTTTTAGCAGCTGCCCTGCTCATTATTTGGTTTTGATCATATCTAATTGGGGGTGACATTCAAGACCGAGGTTTAGTGGTTTTCATCCTTACCCTTCTTGTAAAAGCGTCAGTTAATCTGTCAGTCAGTTTTACTGCAGTTTTAGGAATGTTTTCAATGTACAACCTTAAAATAAAAGAGTACAAAACCAATTTATTTATTTATTTATTTATTTTTGATGATTTGGATTATAATACAGACTGGTTACCTAAAACTTAACCATTTCCATGAGAGACCTAGCAGTGAACCTGAACACAAAGAATGAAGGGATTTGGTTTAGTTCTTTCCTTCCCCTCCCAGAACAGCGAGTGAACAGTTTAGTAAATAAACCAACAGAGAGTTCTGCATACTTTGTCACATTTGAAATTTGGAAATCAAAGGAGTGTAATTCCCTTAGGTTTTGAACCCTAAACCAGCAATAATACATAGATGCATCGCATAAAACATGTATCAAATATTGTTGAAACTAGGATCTTAAAACACTGCTTTAAATCATCTTGTGAGTGTTAACTTTGTTGAAATTAGGTATTAAACTAAAAGGTAAAATGGATTAATTTTACAGAAGTACCTGTAAGTAAGGCTGGTCATGTAACTAAATCCATGTTGTTACTCTTTTCCCTCACCTTGCAGATGAAGAGAAAGTTGGACCATGGCTCCGAGGTCCGTTCTTTCTCTCTGGGAAAGAAACCCTGCAAAGTCTCAGAATACACAAGGTAATTAAATTAACAGATCACTGGATCCTGATCCTTGCATATATCCCGTCTTTCCAATTGCTAAGCTTGATTCATGGCTCCACTTAAAGTGCTGTATAGCAAAGAAGGGGTGGTATCAGCATTCACGTATTGCTTAGCAAATTTAAATGATGTGAACTGAGGATGAGTGTTAATGAAGTAGCTGGACTTGCATTTCTTCAGTTAAGGTTTGTGTTTCATTCTAAATATAGCATGGCCATTTAACATAGAGATTTTCTGAGGGCTGAAGCGTTTCTGGGAATAAAATCAATCAGATTTTTAAAAAGGGATATAATGATAAACCCTAAGACTATTACAAACTGTGATCAAATGTATCACTTTGCTATGGTAACAGGAATGAGAGAATGGAAATTTATGTAGGCAGAGCAGACCATCTGATCTTAACAGGAACACACACGTACTTGTTATCCACAATATGAAAGCATTACGGGTTCTAGTCTGCTTCCTTACTGCTCCTAAACGGTACCAGATTGCACAAATAACCGCTGCTATTCTGGTCAGGTGCTCTGTGGGGTAAAGCACTCCTAAATGTGAGCAACAGTGGTAGAGTAGGGCCCTGGAATCACACCTCATAACTGCAATACTTACTTTACAGTTGCCATAACAATTGTGCTTGGATGTCACGCTGCTTCCCATCCTGTTTGAATTTACACCATTTTACGTTTTCTCTCTGCAATAAGCATCAGCCCTCCCACAAGCATTGTGATTGCCTCCCAGAACTGTCTGGGGGTGTTACTTCTTTTGAACATGCTATAGTAGTGTTCAGTCAATGATGGATCTTCTGAAAGTAATTTATATTTTATTTCTCTTCCTGTAAGAGGTTTGTCAGGTGATGAGTGGAAAGTTAGGACAGTGCGAGGAAACATGTTCCAGGGTTGGTTTTCAGATGTGTAAAACACTTCAATAGAGAAAAAGAGATGATGTCTCGTTGCTGAGAAGCACATGTTGCAGCTTCCATATCCCCCTCAAGTCTCAAATTGGTAGGTTCTCTGGGTTTCTAAATCAGTCTGCTGGAAGAACAGTCTTGCTGGACACCAGTTCTTCAGGTGTCACACCATTCTCCACACTCCCGTAAGAGCAACAAATGAAGTGCAGGTTTTGTCAAGAGTATCTGTTAGATCCAGAGGAACTGCTGGACTCATCCAGCCTCCACAGAAGCCTGACTGGCTGTTTCAGGGGAATGGAAACATACAGGAGAAATAAAGCACAAACAAAAATGTTGTGGTTTAATCTTAGGTCAAAGGAAAGAAGCTTTTAGATTCTCTTTTGAATAACTGGTTTGGACTGAGAACCAGTTTGCAGCAGAAGAAATCAAAGTGTAACTGTTCTACTGCGGCAAGCTTAAGGCTACATATTGCTCAGATCCAATATAAGGCAATTTTAAGAGCCTTATTTTGTACCTTAAATGTTAGGACTTCTACTAGTTTTCTGTACACATGATGAGAATGAGAAAGCTATAAAACTAGGTTTTATTTTAAAAATACTTTCAAGTGACATTGCTTGGATTTTGAGTCGTTATTGGTGTAAAAGAATCCCTAAATGACATCCAATCCTTTCTCTTTTAGATGGGTTGATAATGTTTTATTTAAATAATATTTAGGCAGGTGATGCAGTTTTTGTGCCTGCTTGTTTCCATTTTCCCTAGGATCAGACACTCTTAGAACTGACAGGCCTGATGAACTTTCTTTACATAAAACAGGTAAAGCCGGTGAACAAATGTCATTAAGAGGATCCTTCAGCTGTGAAACAGCATTTTTATATCAGCTTCTGTTTCTGTTATTACTCAGTAAAACTAACAGTTAAAAATAAGCTTGTTCAAACCAATCTTTACTTTTCTTCACCAGTTTGGGTAAATGTTAGGACATGCTATGATTGTCCTTCAGAACAAGGAAGAGTGGAGGGAAATATTTGTAGAGTATGATGAGATAAATATTAAAATGAACTTGCCTTGCATCATTTGAAGCTATTCCTTTAGCCAGTGAAAACTCAGTGAAACCTCAAAGCTCACAGCTACTAAAAAGCTGGATTTATCATAAACAAAAGCAAAGGGATTCTTTGGAGTCCTGCACTGTATTCAAAATTTTCATGCTTGTGCAAATGCTACTGGAATTCCAAATTTCCTGCTAGGGAATACAACTTTGATATTCTGTGAACGAAGTACTTTACATTATTTAAAAAAAAAAAAAAAGAAAACCCAGTCAGCTGTATTTCTTTAGACTCCTACAATAGCAGCTTAATCCCAGCTCTTTTCAAAGCTCCATCCCATATGAATGAGCTGGTTTTTAACATGTCAGAGTGAAAAAAATCAAACTGTAATTCACAGAGCACCTTTGGCTCCTTTTCCTTCTTAACCTAACCCCTCCCTTTAATTCCTGTGTCACTCCATCAACACGCAAACTTTGAAAGACTACAGAGTATTTCAAAGCCCAGTTCCAAACCACTAAGCCACTAGAACTGCTTGATACTACTAGCTCTTTGTCAACAAAATATATTAACGTCTAAAAATAGATACATTTTTTTTTCTGTTTGGTGATGAAGCAGCTGTAGCACATTTCACATACAGGTGAGACTCCTGAAATCTGACTTCCTGCTTCACCAGCCAGAAGGCACAAACGCAGCCCAGAAGGAAAGGAAATACTCTGGCAAGGAAAGAAATACTTAAACCTTTGCCATTCTAGACAACGTGCTGGCCAATTAACAGAGTGGTAATTTTTCAGCCTGGAAAGGTGATCTCCATTTTCCTCCCAGCTGGAGGAACTGCAGTGGTAGAAACGGGTGGATTTATGGAAGTGAGGGAACTGACCTCTTGAGTGACGCAACAGAACACTTCTTCACGTTCCTGCTTTTGCATAAAGAGTTCACATAATAGTTACAAATTCTATACTTATATTCTATACTTTCCTTAACGTTTTGCACGTGACTGTTGCTTTTGTATTTGTACTGTAGTACTACAGGGCTGGTGCCATGCTCCGCCACACCTACTACTTTTGGGGACCTGAGGGCAGCCAATGGGCAGGGACAACAACGTCGCCGCATTACATCTGTGCAGCCACCGACGGGCCTTCAGGAATGGCTGAAAATGTTTCAGGTAACCAGTGCTTAGAGAAATAAACATCTGAAGCAGTTTACCTCCGTGATTCAAGTAAAAAGGTTGCTTCAGTAGAGGCCATCCTCCTTATGCCTCCCAGGATGTCTGTCATTGATTTTGTGTACTGCTGCAAAACCAGTATGGGCATCGACTTTAAGGAACTGTTGTTCCCTGTTTCAGCTAGTTACTGCAGAGATTTACAAAAAATAACTGCTTTCTCTGGTTTCTTAATAAAATAACCCTTCCTGTTTGATGCTTTCACATTTTCTGCAACGTCTGTCCAACGTGTAATAGCTACCTCTGTGGCCTCAAGCTAACTTTCCACTTGGAGACTAGTAAGCTTTAGCACATGGCTTGCTTCAGTGCAGGTGTAGCACTAAATTTGCCATAAGTCTGGTGTCTTCTAAGAATAGAAAGAAAAGTTTAGCAAAAATAGATGAAAAGTAAACTCAATATGTGTTTTTACTGTTCTTTGTATACTGAACACAACGTCTGCCAGTACATGTGTACAGAATTGAACAGAGTGAGGAAAGAGGTTTTCTGTAGCTTTCCAACAGCCTTCAGCAATGCCTAAAATTTAAACTGACAAAAGAAAGGGTGTGAAGGACAGTGCTGTGGACCAGTTGCACAGGATGACACGTACTGGGCACCTCTCTGCTCCCACCTAAGCCAATTTTGTGTGTGCTAATAGAAACACAGTTTGGGGCAGGCCTCTGCTCCTATTCTATAACCCTTACCATACAGTTTTGCTCTGTATTTTTAAGAAGCAGGGATGAGTCCTAGTCATTGATTTGAAAACAGGAAATATTATGTCTTCCTATCTTGATTAATAATAAACTGTTACTTCTAAAAATATTTTCAAAAGGAGTAACTAACTAATACAGACATTGTTTCAATTACTGTAACAGGCAAAGATAGAAGAGCACTATTGTAGGTACAGTAGCGAGCATACAATTTTGTAGGCAGAAGTGTGCTTTTGGCTTGATTCATGCTGCCACATAATACCATTGATCTCAATCACTGTCAGTTCTGAACATTAAAATCATAATGTAGCACTCCTTCCCTCTTTATTTTTGCATGTTTATAATCTGCTTAAAACAGTGGAAGTTTGGAATTAAGATATTCTTGTTCACATCGGTTTCTTAAAAATACATTTAATTATTATGGTCTATCTTCTTTTTTAGACCGTTTATAGAAATACGGGGTTTTTAACCCCTAAGAATGACATTTGAATGGTACTTTGTATATATGATAATGTAACACTACATTGTATTTTAAAGCCTTTGTACTAACAAAAGCTATTTTGTTAGCTACAATGTACGATGTGCATTTTCTCACATAAGATTGCTAGTTATCAATAGTTGTATATTAATAAAAACATTGTGACAGGATGAAAGTTTGAAGAGAGTGATGCAGACGTGCTTGACACTAAAAGCGATGCTATCATCAGTTTGGTCAGGATATGGAAAGAAATTCTGTACACCCACAGAAATTTTGCCTGTAATTAAGTTGTTACTGTTTTAGGGTCCCAAATTTGGGGGTAGTCATCTACCAATTGTGCTTTGATAAATACATCATTAGATACTTTTGACTTTTCAAGTATTTCGTTGCCTAAGTACCGGTACTAAATGATACACTCTTTAGAGAGAGAGAGAAAGGGAGAGGCCTCTCTCTCATAACTGGAGATCATCGAGAAGCACTTATTGATCACTTCTGTCACTGCTAGTTTTTACTGTATTCACAAAAAGGAGCCCCTTATTTTAGAAGCAAAAGCTTTCAAAGTCATGTAGGTGTATCTCAGGGTTACATCTCCTTGGTTAATGTCAAGCCACTGCATTTTCTGTGTGCTTGTTTTCCATGTGAATTTTATGAAAGGGGCAAGAGTTAATCAGTCAAATGATAAAAACACACATTCTTAAAGTAAGGGGAGGTAGCTCTGCCCAAAGGGTGGAATGAAATGGCTCATGTAGCATCATACTTGCAAATCAATACAAAGTTTTTCTTGTACAGAAACAGAAATGTGAAAGCTTTTTTCTTTGTGTACTGTGCACCTGCTAAGCTGCTTCACAGCACTGTCTTATTTTATATTAAAGTATATTTCCAATTAATGTAAAAGATAAATTTCTGGGGGCACATCATGTGTACTGTTTCAAGGTGGAACTATCCTTTGGCATAGAAACTGGCAGTAACAGGTGCTGCTCAGTTATTCTGAGGTCTGTCACCTCTATATTGATCTTCAGCATTTGTCCCATGTTATATTTTCAAAATAAAAAACAAGACCACTCTTTAAATATTAAGAACACTTAAAATGTCCTTTTAGAAGTGGAGTTTTTTATATTTCTATATTTATTCTGAAAGTGACAAGAAACTAATGCAGGAAGGAGAAAACAAATGTAAACGTAGTTGCACTTTCTCTTTTAAAATGAAGATTTGTATTGATTTTGATGAAATGTTAGCTGGAAAGAAGAAAAAAAAGCATTTTAATAGGTTCAAACTATTTAAATTCTTAAAAGCCTGTTTATTTTTTCCATTTTGCAGTACCTTGTGGCTTCAGGTCTTTTTAATATCCACTATAAGATTTTTATAACTCAGTGCCCAAGCGTATCTTTACAAGATTTTTTCATTTACAATATATTTTATTTTACTTGAATCAGGATATGTTTTGAAGTCACCAAATTGCTTGCCATAAGAAAAAAAAAAATCTGCATGCTAAGTTAGTCAGAAATGGTACTGCTTTAAAATTACTAAGTTCTACCTCTCTCTTCATTCTTCCTACTTCACATATTTACAGTGTTGGGTTTTATTTAAGTAATGTGACTAAAAATTTGCATTTCTGTCCCATTTCTGTCTAGCAAGAGTACTGTTCCTTGCTTTGACATAAATAGTTGGCTAAGCCACCTAAATTCAAATTACTTGCCATTCTCCATTTCTTATTCTGTCAAAGATGCTCACGAATGAGTAAATGTGCAACTGAATAGTCTTACGTGAAGCAAGTGGTAAAGATTGTATCATAACCACCATTTCAGCATTTTTTGCTTTGTATCTTGTGGTGGGGCTAGTTCAAGGGTTTAGTGTTTCTGTACCACCCCTACACACAGGATGGGAGAGAGACACACTACACCTACATACCCCTTTTGGCTTTATTGCCACTATCAGTTTGTTTCACAGAATCACAGAAGGGTGGGGGTTGCAAGGGACCTCTGGACATCACCTAGTTCAACCCATCTGCCAAAGCAGGTTTACCTAAAGTAGGTTACACAGGAACATGTCCAGGTGGGTTTTGAAAGTCTTCAGAGAAGGAGACACCACAACTTCCCTGGGCATCCTCACAGGAAAGAAGTTTTTCCTCATGTTGAGGTGGAACTTCTTGTGTTCCAGTTCATGCCTGTTGCCCCTTGTCCTATCACTGGGTACCCTGTGGTTTCAGAGGAGTAGTGCAGACTTAAAACAGATCTCCTGACCATCTCTGCTTATTTCCCATTTGGTGTGGGTCTTAAGGTAGTTTTGATCTGTACAAACTAGATTCCTGTCAGAAGAAGCTCTGTGTTGTCCAACCCAAGGTTCTGAACCAGTCAGTGCTCCTCTAGACAGGTTCACATCACATGTGGTACAGATGTTCAGCCCAGGTGACCAAAATAGGTCTTAGAGATGGGTTGATGTGGGGCCTTCAGCAGCAGGTGCTCTCAGATACCTGCTGATGTAGACACTGGTTCTTTCAGTGGGTTTTGCTCATGTGCTGTTTTTATCCAGATTGAGATACCTTTAAGGTGGAAGATGGCAGTGTTCTTGGTAACTGATCCAAAAGTTTGACAGAAGCAGGCTCCAGAAGAGCCCTTCCTTCAGGTCTCTGTAACAACAGACCTCCATTAACAGTACTCAGTAACAGAGAACAGTACCCTGAAGTTTAAACACTTAAAGATAGGTGACCTAAATAGACCTATCATGGAACAAGGATGTAATCACTACAAACTGTAATCGTATAAACTGGAGCTATCAGATGAGAGCTGCGTGTTAGAAAAGCATAGATCATGGAAGAGTAGAGGTGCAGAACTGGAAGATGCTAAAAGGATAGGTGGCAGGTCAGACAGGAGGCATGAGGTGGAAGTTGCAGAAGTTGTAGAAGCAGCAAAGATGTAATTTATATTGATTATAAAGCTGTTTTGCATGCCTGCAAAAGACAGACATTTAAACATAATAGCAAAGGGGAAAAAGAAGGGATGAGTTTCCAAATAGGTAGTGCCATGGCTGCAGCATCTGCATTACTGAGTGAGGAAATGCTACGAACCAGCGAAAAGGCCTTTTGGCTGACATACCAACATCTCCCTGAGGAAATGGGAGGGAAGAGCAGGGATCCTTATTTAGGAATCTCAGATAATTCACAGAGCAGTATCAGTAGTCCCTGATGGCTTTCCAAGAGGTATGTGAATGAATCCTGGAGTTAGTTTTTCTAGGGGAACCCCTGCCCATAATAAAAAGTTTTATGTTAATTTTGCATTAAAATTAAACTTAAGTTTTGAAGATAAGGAAAACCAATTAAATGCATTTAAGAGATAAATTATATTCTTTACAAGGATCTTAAGTTTGGAAGGGAATCGCTTGGTAGAAATCCAGGGATTCTGGACACTGCACCACATGTCTCGGAAGTCTCCAGTCATCTACAATATTTGAAACTTTGCAAACTGTTTGACACATATTTACCTTTTTTTTTTAATTTCTCTCTGTCCTGCAACTTTTGTTCGCTGTTGTTTATCCTGAAAGCCACAAACTTTTTCTTATCCTCTCTGCTCAGTGTGCTAACTGCAATTTTTTTGCAAACAGATCAAACTGTGGGGCCCAGAAACGGTAATTTATTAGTCTTGCCTTCATTAATGCAAACAGTTGTGTTCACCTGGCAAGGCTTCATCCCTATTTTCCATGCCAAACATTCCCTCAAGAGACCCCTTACCAACCGTAGCTGGAGGTTTGTTTGCTTAAGTGAAAGACTAAGAGGACAATGTCCTAGAGAAAACATTTTGTAGCAGCTGATTGCTGAAAAAGAGCCCAAGGAAGCTGCCTGTAGCCATCCCCTAATGATGAATGGACAGATGAAGGTACTGCTTTTATTCATTAGTATCTTTTTTCCATTCTTGAGTCTCGTTCTTTTCCTGTTTAGCTCTATAGTGTATTCTAAAACCAGAAATGTCTTAGGTGTGAGTTTCATATTAAGATAGTGTACAATGAAGTTATAAATCAATAACAGCTTTATAACTGCTAGCAACATTTGCCACAGCAAAAAGCCATGTTCTTCAGATTTAGTTGTTCTAATGTAATAAATGCAGCTGCTTATAAATTTAAGGGTAGACTGACCTTGAAAATTTATATTATAAGGAAGAAGCACAGGTATTAATTTCCCTTTTTTAAATTCTTCTAAATTCAAACACAGCTGAAAGATGAGATTAAAGTTGGCAAATGTTTGTACCTAACACCAGCTAAGCTCTGGGTTAATGAAACAAACAGCATTTGGAAAGTTGGTGAGATAAACAGTTCTTCAGTGTGTGATTTCTGGAGAACTGCTCTGTGATGCAAAGGTTTCTATTGGTAGAAATTTAGAGTAAAAGCTGTTTATAACAGCACTTCAGCAATTTATGCCGAGACATTCTTGTTCTTTATAATATTGAGGTATTGGACATGAGACATGGAATCCCTCATTTCATAAGCTGACAGTCTACACACATATATGGGTGGGGAATATTTTCTTGCTGGCTTAGACCATTTTGCCAATTGCCAACTGTATGTGGAAAGACCCGGGTCATAGGAACTTCCTTCCCCTTTCCCTCCACTATTAGGGTAGGCTGTCCAGTATCTGCCATGCACTTGCTGTAGAACAAGAGCATAAAACTGGGGGGAACAAGCAGCTATACAGTGCTGGCTTTGTCTCAACTGTCCTGGCAGGTGCCTGCTCTGTAACTGAGGCAGCTTGAAGCTGCTTTGACTGCCCTGATGGAATGGGGTCACCTGAAAATCAGGTGGGTCATCATATGGGTAAATGATACTTTTCTTGACAGTCTTAAATCGTTTGACGTTTTAATTATGGAGAAATGATGCACCACAACGATCTTTCTACCTCAAGAAAAGTGGGGTATTTATCTGCTTTGCATTTGCCTTCAAAAATTCCACCTTCCCCTTCACTTGTCTCATTGCTCTGCAGAAATTACACAATGTACAAACATTGTAGTCTTGCAGGGACTGGGAGTTGGTTGTCAGAATCAAAGCCAGAGAACAGAAATTTAGAGCGTGAGTAATAAAGGTCCTGAAATACATGGCAGATTAATACAAAAATCTTAATTGTAATGTATCTTGCCCTTTTTTTTTTTAATTTCAGTTAGCCTCTTACCGTAACTGTAATATCATTTGTACGTGCTAATTTACTTGTAAATGTCACTCTGGAAAACATTCAACAATATGAATGCGAGTCTGCTCTCAAAAAATGTGATGTCTCATTTTCCCTCTAAGGCTTTATTCATGCTCTAGTTCTGTTGCTAAATCAGTTAGCGGTGGCTGTGGTTTTTTTGCTGTAGAAATTACGTGAAAACAATTGAAAGTAAGAAATAAATCAAAACTCTTTGATGAGCACAGATGAGTTTAAGATGTGCTTTTCAGATGTGCAGTATATTGTCATTAATTTTTTTTTCTACAAATGATGCTGCTAATCTATGTGTACTCAGATGAGTGCCTTATTAAAATCTTCAGATTTTATGGTGCCCATTAGTAAAAATATGAAGTAAGAAAATTACCAGTCAAAATTCCCAGTTTATTCAAGTGTAAATTGATACTTACAGAATACACATTGGTTTATAGCCAGAATTCTGAAATTGCAGCGTTGTCACTTAGGGACATACCATAGTAAAAAGCAGGCAGTAAGCTAATATACTTTTAAAGTTTCTTTCTTTCTTTTCCTTTCCTCTCATTTTATCTGGAGTTTATGGTCTACCAGATGAAACACAAAGGTTAAAAGTTATCATCTCACTTGAACGCACAATGGAGACAGACAGAGAGGGTGCGCCTTCTCTTGCAACCCCTTCTTTGTCAGTAATGTGTGTATAGATTTCATCAGTTGCAAAAGAAGCTTAATTAATTTAATTATTATTATTAAATATGATTATCTATTTAATTGCTAATCTGTATGTGTGCGTATAACAAATCCTTAGCTTATGAATCAATGCGGTAATTTTGAATATTTTGTGTTGATTAACTTCTCATTTTTGTGTAATTAACGTGAGCGTTTATCTTGCTGGTTTTTTATATGCTTGTATACAGCTTGACAAGGAAACTTAAAGGTGCCTTATTGGCAAAGCAACACTTACTAACATAAACCAAACTAGTGCATTAAACTAAGCTTACTGTTTCTTTCTCTTTTATTTCTTTTTCTTGCAGAGCTGGAGTGGACCAGAGAAATTACTTGCTTTAGATGAACTTATTGATAGTTGTGAACCAACACAAGTAAAACACATGATGCAAGTCATAGAGCCCCAGTTTCAAAGAGACTTCATTTCCTTGCTCCCAAAAGAGGTGAGAAATACAGGTTCATGCTGGACCATGCAGTGCATCAACTGCCACCTTTTAAAAACTTCCATGCTAATTATGGCATTCGGTTTTGCCAACGCAGCAATGTGAACTGATTGTTAGAGGTCCACAGTTTGGTACACTGCCACAGCATGGCTACTGGAATTTCAGATTAACATACCTTTATACTGATAGACATGTAGAGACCTGGAAATACACGTGACTCCTTTAAACAACAAAATTCCAGTAGTTTAAAAAAATATCTGTGTATCTGGGCTGATTGTTCTTCTTTTTGGAGAACAAATTCCATTAGGGCATTCACACAGAAAACTTTCCTGTGGACCTCTCTGCACAGTATTCTGTAAATATAAGCATTATTGTTTAATGCTTTAAGTGGTGGGGGTTTTGTGAGTATTATCTTTGAGTTTATTGTAAACAACTGAGCCCTAAAACCTCTACCAAAAAACCCAGAAGTAAACTAGAAAAGCACTTTTCATTAAGGATAAAGCCAAACCCTAATTAAGCAGATACCTTACAGTAAATCTGCAAATCAGATCATGTTATATCAGGTTAAAGAGAGACTAAGATTTAGATTTCAACGTGTGTGCTTCTCAGCTTGTCTAATGAAATGCTGTCCACAGAAGAATAATTCTTGATGTCCTCACAACTAGAATGTGAGAGCGGATATGAAAGATTACAAATCCAGGTTGCCACAATTATGAAATGAATGTATCTTAGTTCGTTTAGAAATGGTTTTTCTGACCTTGATTGATTTTAGGAAATTGTAAATTGTTCTGTTACTTTGCATGGGGAAGAAGTCTGTTTTCTTTTCCCAGAACATGTTGGGTTTTCCATGTAAACATTTTCACGAGGGCTGAAGTCTTTGTGAGTCTTCAGTTACTGACAAATTACAAAGCAAGTTCTGAAAAGATATTCTGGTGCTAGTATTTGGTTGCTGTGGTCTTATTACCTGAAGACTGTTCTGTATCTCTTGTTTCTTCACTTGGTTTTTTTTCTGGTGTATATCATATTTTTTAATACTTAGCTGTATGAGGTTCTTCTTTCCTTTTATATACTGTCATATCTTCACAAGTCGGGAAGCGTCGCATCCTTCCCTTGCTGGTTAGCATTTGTAAGGGTCAGAAGCAATTTGTGCAATGAGTGTTAACTTAGTGCCCATGCCATGAAATTAGTATTTACAGAAGCACTTTCTGTCCTCCTTCATGAATGGAAAGGACACTGAGGGAGGAGAAGAGCTTAGTAAGACCTCGGCATGGTTGGCACATTTCTAGAGAAGCTGTCCAAAGCAGCCTTATTTAGAGGTGGAGGAAGTCAGTAAGACTTTGTATTTTGAGAAGACAGAAGATCGTTGCCACTTCTGCGTTTATTAAGTCTGGAAATATAATACAGAATTGATAACAGTCACTCACAGCTCAGTTCTTTGCATGATTTAATGGTAAAACTAATTCAAGTACAACCAGTGATCTAGTTATGCTCTAATGACCATATTATTTCAATCTTAGCAATTTACTTACAGAAAAGATACGCTATTAAGCTGTAAAGCTTTCTTTCTCATTTATTTTTCTTGACTCCATTGTAAGCTACTTCTGTTTAATTTGTTTATTTTTAGTGGGTTTTCTTGCCTCTTGGAGCTATTGTCAAGACCTTAGCTTCAGGAAAGGATGACTTCACCAGTGAGCTGGCTTAAATAACTTTTGCTGCCTAGCCCCTAGTCTCTGTCAAACCAAAATTAACCAAGTTAAACTAAACCCCCCATCATCCACCATCTCCTCTCCTTTTTGAAGCTCATTCTTCACCCAGATCTCCAAAGTGATGCTGTCCCAAGCTACTTAGGCTGGCTGCAGTAGGGGTGAGGAACTGAGCTGTGGGGTCAAGAACAAGTTGTTAGGGTCAGTAATTCTGTAAACAGGCTTTCCTGTCAAAGCCCAGCATCCTGTGAAAATACGCTCTCATGAGTTGTCTCCCTGCATTAACATCTGTAGTTATCACTAGCGCTGTTGGATGCAATGCAGGGATTTTATTGCCAAACCAGAACAAGATGATGATTTGGACAGGAGGACTTTTCTTCAGAAACATTTTTAACATTGCAGAGACAGTAGCTTAGCTGAATAACCAAGAAAATGTTTGCTTTCCTCCTGAGGAAACGTGCAGGCAAACAATTAAGCTGAAATGAATAGTCTGCTTGCTTGCTGAGACTTTAGAAATATTTATTGAAATTACTTGTTTGTGAAAACCAGGTCTTGAAACCAACAGTTTTGCTGATGTTAGCCACAGACATTTTATTGTGGCTGTGTGAGTGAAGAAAAATGTAAGAGCCTGCTTATTATTGGGTATTATTAACACTATGGTAGAGAGTAGTCCTAAATACAGTTGAGTTGAAAGTCAGATCTTTGTCTCAGCTCATGGACCTAGTTAAAAGCAAACTTCAGGTAGCAAAGGGACATCGTCTTTTGTGCACTGCTAATCTTAAAGTCAACTGTGGGCTGTGTTGACCCTATGATGACTATTTAGATAAAAATAGTCTAAAATAAATGTCACCCATATGTAACCTGTTTTAGAATCGGTTGGCTGGCAGGTTTTAATTAACACCATCTTAGCAAGCATCCATAGCTGTAGCTAGGACAAGTGATATTTAAACAAACTCTGCTGTCAGTTAAGGAACATCCAGCAAAACCGGAAAGGATCTCTCTCCTGTTTGAGTCTTGCTGCATGCAGGACTACCTGATGTGTGTTAGGAAACAGCACTTCTACATACCAGGAATTAAGACAGAGAGGCTAAAAGGACAGGTACATTTGTTGCTCTTGTAATAGGGAGCCTGACTCCAGCTCCTAAATGCTGGCTCCCTGTGTATGGGCAGAAGGAAGCTTTGTCAGCTCTGTGCCCTAGGGTGCATATGGGTTCTAATGCCTAACTCAAGACACAGGTCCCTCCAATGTGGAGTCCTACGTGCTCAACGTGAGCTGCAGGTGATGACTTGCAAACAAGGTGTATGTGCAGTTGAAAAGCACACTGTTCTGGTGTACTGTATTTTTATTTCCTGCTCAGTCACTGGCTGGTCTAGATTACTAAAAGCAAATGTTTCTCACATAATAAGGTCAGAAATCTGCTGAGGTCAACAGCCTATGGTTATGACTTCCTTACTGAATTTCAGTCTGCTACTTGCCTTGAAGTGCCAATTCTATTTATATATGTCGTAACTTCAGCTAAAAATTAAATAAGTCCTAAACACTAAGTCCTAAGTTATGTCAGTCAGAAGTAAAGGTGGATGATCTGATTTCCCTGACAACTTTTGCATCCTATTGATTACTGACAAAGACCCCACTGTTTCAGCACGTAAGTAGTTCTCTGCATCACTTTTTATCACTATTGTTCTTTCTGGAGAGTTTTTAGCTGTGGAAGGGACTTTGCCACATCTTACACTCTTACTTTCCATGACTGGAGATACGCACTGTTGCTGTCAAGTAGAAAGTCTGTACTTGGTCGCTATACCCTTAAGGATAACTGTCCCTCTGTTTTGGATTGTGTTTTGGATGCCTGTGTCCCTGCTTAAGACTTCAATACATCTGAAGATACTTGTGGGGATTTTGGGGGATTTTATCATGGTTGTTATGTCGCTCAGCTCAGTCAGCTGAGGTCTGAGTTCTCCCAATAACCTTCAGTTTTTGTCACGTGGAAAAGTTCATCTTCTGGTGCTCACTGGGATTCCCCATACGTTTGGTAACATACTGTGTACAGTAGCAAAGACATATTTCAGTCAGTCCTGTATCCCCATCCCTAAAGCTCCCTGTAACACCACTTAGGAAGGTGTTTGCATTCTCATCAGAAGATGAGCAATATGCAGGCTGCATTTCCTACGGAAAACTACAGAGTGCTTGTGAGCCTGAGTGCAGGTAGCATTTACTTTTTCTGTGTTTAGGCTCTCATGGTGAGCACTGTACTTTCTATTTAAGTTTGCAAACTAACTTTTGGTATAGTTGTTAGGTAAAATGGCATAGACACAATTATTCTGTTAATGATTCAAAGTAATGTGGATTACGTTTTTAGAAAGACAGCAGTGATTTCAGCTGCTGTCTACTTTCTTGCAAACAGAAGAATCATTTCTGATGTGATCTGTGTGGGTTTAGTTACTTAAGATGCTTGTTATACTTTCATGTGCCCATCGGAATAAACTGTAGCTCTGTTAAGATTCTGAGATTGCTTAATAATTTATCGGTTCAATTTTCTGTATTTCAGCCCCTGGTGTGTGATAATACTTGCAGTTACTTCACTTTTCTTTTCAAAAGCAATACAGAAAATACACTTTATTTTTCTTTTTCTTCCCCCCCCCCCCCCCCCCCCCTTCTCAGCTGGCACTGTATGTGCTGTCATTCCTGGAACCCAGGGACCTTTTGCAGGCAGCCCAGACATGTCGTTACTGGAGAATTCTGGCTGAGGATAACCTTCTTTGGAGAGAGAAATGCAAAGAGGAGGGTAAGGCTGAGCAAAAAGATGGATGTAATGGTCAAAGTGTGGCTGTCCTAAAAAGTGTGGTTCATTTACATAATAAGCTTAAAGTTTTATGAAGGCAATTTGTGAGACTTTAGATTTACTGGTAGTGATGCTTTGAGCTACATGGTATGTATCTCTCTTGAAAGTAGGAAGCAGAAATAATCCATGGAGTACTAGAAATGAAATTAAAGTTAAGTTTGAACATCCTGTTTATAAAGTATACCAGGTATATGTTTTTAAAACACAATTGTTTTTGCTTTTTAAATACGATTTTTATTACAAAATGCAACCAAAGCAAATAGAGCTGAGGTGTACAAACGATAGGCATATAGTTTTGCAGTCTGTGAATTACATGGAGGAAAACTGTTTAAGTGGTCAGGTAGAAGGCTTGCTGTAATTTCACATTATTTGTAGGAAAATGAACAAAGCAACAGCCCATGGCAGGGGGAGAAAGTGCTAACTTGATTGCTTAGAGAGGGATGCACGATCTGTAAGCCCCATAAATAGTGCCTGCTTGTGCCAGATCAGGAAGATACAGTGGTTCAGCAATAATATGAGTGGGGGAAAAAAGGCTCCCAGGAAAGTAACCACATAGTTGAGCACATGAAGATGGAAAGCTTTTATTTTTAAGGAGAGTTACATGAACAAGGAGTCTGTTCTGGGGAGAAGAGCACATGTGTGTGATCCCTGACCAGTATCCCTCTTGGACACAGGCAAACATGGGACCTCTCCAGGCTGCCTCGGAGTATGGGGGCAAGAACTTGTGAGAGGTTGATGCAAAGGCCATGGGCAGGAACACCTCCCACTAGAGCAGGTGGCTCAGAGCCCCATCCAGTCTGGTCTTAAAAACTTCCAAGGATGGGGGTTCCACCACCTCTCTGGGCAACCTGTCCCAGTGTCTCACCACCCTCATGGGGACGAAATTCTTCCTAATGTCTAACCTGAACCGACCTATCTCTAGTTTTAGTCCATTCCCTCCAGTCCTATCACTGCCCAACAGCCTAAAAAGTCCCTCCCCAGCTTTCTTGTAGCCCCCTTCAGATACTGGAAGGCCACAATAAGGTCTCCCCAGAGCCTTCTCTTCTCCAGACTGAACAACCCCAACTCTCTCAGTCTGTCCCCATAGGAGAGGTGCTCCAGCCCTCTGATCATCCTCGTGGCCCTTCTCTGGACACGTTCCAGCACATCCATACCCTTCCTGTAATAGGGACTCCAGAATGGGACGCAGTGCTCCAGGTGAGGTCTCACAAGAGTGGAGTAGAGGGGGAGAATCACCTCCCTCGACCTGCTGGCCACAGGCATGAGAACGCAGGCAAACAAAGCAGTATGGTAGACTGGTTAGACTTACTGAGGTGCTCACTAATAAGAAGGAGCAGTTAATTCAAGACTTGCAGCTAGAGACGAAGGGGGTAAAGGCAGAAGAATGAAATCCACATGCTGGCAAGAGACAAGACTCTTGCTAGCAATGAGATCCAGTGAAGAGAGGAGATACATAGAAATGAGAGAGTTGTAAAAAGGTATGTGAAAGGCTAAAACAAAGCACTACTGCTGCAGTGTCAATTCGGAAAGGACATCACTATAATTGAATTTCAACCAGGAGAGGACAATCCTAAAAGCACAGAGCCTTTCAAATCAAGAAAATAATGAAAAAGCTCACTAAGTTACGGTGAACTTAAAGGTAATGAAGATGAGTGACCAGAGGGGAGGACTGCAGACAGAGAGGTTTACTTTTTGAAGGGTTCCAAAATGACTCTGTGACTGGTTACGGAGTTTGTGGGACGATGCCCATTTGAAAAGGGCAGTGTTCTACATGGGATCTGAAACCAAGCTCATAGGTTGCCAGCAAGGAATGATGAGCTAGAGCATTTTCAGCCACAATACAGTAATGGCAATGCTCAAACAGCATGGAAGGCTGTAGCATAAAGAGCTGAGGAGCAGGACGGTGTCACTGACGCACAGTACAAATATTGGCATGTGGGATGTCGTTACGTCAATGCAGTATTTAATGTCAGAGGTCACTGTAAAGGTCTGGGAGAGTTGTTTTCATTGGGGTGGCCTCATCTTTCCCCCTCCCCCCTTTCTTTAAAATTCATTTTAGGGATTGATGAACCATTACATATAAAGAGGAGGAAAGTAATAAAACCAGGCTTTATACACAGTCCGTGGAAAAGCGCCTACATCAGACAACACAGGATTGATACCAATTGGCGGCGAGGAGAACTTAAATCACCTAAGGTAAGTTTCTGAGCTTTGTGCATGGTGCCATGAACAAAGCAAGATCAACTAATAGGTTAGGTTGGGTTTTTTTCAGACAAGCCAGACTATCCATGCACAAAAAGGAATGCCCTATTACAGGGGAAAAAAAAAAAAAAAAAAATTGTGTTTTAACCTACCCTGGGTTTAAAATAATTTCTGAACACCATCTTAGCAAATCAAAAATGTGATACATCATACAGCAGAATTCTTTCACTGCTGTTCTAAAAATTTCTGTACAATTTTTGAATTCCTATAAATATGTCAGTCTCTTTGAGACATGTAATCTCAGAAACTCGATTGGAAATACTTACATTTAAATTAAACATACATATATATATGTATGTATTTGTAGAGCTGGGCCATGTTGCAACATAAAAATACTCCACAACTATTCTGTGATCATTTCATGCTTTATTTTTATATGTATTCTTCTAAATTGAACAGCATGAGACAATAACTTCATTCCATGTGAAGACTTTTTAAAAAATGTTAAAATTCTCTAATGACATCGCTATGTTGTCATTACATCTTTTCCGATACGAAGCAGCACTTCAAACCTCCTGTAAAATATAACAGCAACTGTCTAATCAAACCTGGTATTGAGCAAGCAGTCAGAAGCATGAAGAAAACCCATAACCTTTTAAGGTTTTAAAGCAATTTGCCTGTTTTCCCGTTTTCTGTAGAACAAAATAATAAAACCAGAAAAATTCACATGGAAGACCTATGTCTATATCCTGCTGTTTACTTGGCTGTGACTTATATACATCTCTGGCAATGGCTCTGCATTCCTTGCCTTGATACGCCACATCAACTTATCTTGGAATTATTATTAAAATTACATCCTCAGGCATTACCCAAATGCCCATTTCATTTCGATGAACATCTTGAAAAAGTGTTCAGATATCTTAAAACATTCCTCATCCTGTGTATTCTGATAAGGGCCTTTTTTTTTTTCCCCTGCATTGCAGTAAAATATACTGAATTGCAGTTTTTCCCAAATCAAGCATTCAAAATCCCATCTCTATAAAGCAACTTTCCAATCCACGTCTCCAGCACATTAAATGGTTGCTTCCATTTGTATTCAATTAATGGTTTTCTAGTTTTTTGACTTTAGGGCTGCTTGGCTGCAAAGGATAAATACAGTCAGCCTTGACCACTGAAATACAAATAATAATACAATCCCATCCTTTTTGTTTAAGATTGAAACAACCGTTAAAAGTAACTCAACTGAAAAATAAAGAGATGGAATAACTCGGAGAGGAAAAGAGAGGAATCGAGCAACGTCCACTTAGTAATTCAGCCTAATTTTATTAGCAACTTTTCCTGGTACATCTAGGAGGCTTACAATAACTGTAGTGTGCTTGCTAAGCAGTGCAGTGTCACTCTGTGGAAGAAGGAAAATACCTTCTTTGGTCCCAGCTGGCGGTAAATTAGACTTGACACACAGGATTAAGGGGCCTTGTTATTACTGAGGCAACCCTAGCATTTTATAATTTATGAATCAGAAGAGCACGTTGTTTCTCCTGCTTCTCTCTAATCTCCTGCGTTAAATTGTGACTGTACATTTTTATGTTCTTTATCATCAGGTGCTCAAAGGCCATGATGACCACGTGATCACATGCCTTCAGTTCTGTGGGAACCGAATAGTGAGCGGCTCTGATGACAACACACTCAAAGTGTGGTCAGCGGTTACAGGCAAGGTAAGTTGGTTATTTTTCTGAATTCCTTAGGAAATGACCTACAGGTTGAGCACTGGTATGTCAGAAATGCTGTTGTGCCAGCAGACCACACTGCAGGGTGGTCTTTGGTGCCGTGCAGTGCAAGAATAGGAAAAAAAAAACCCATGCTGGTAAACATTTGGGTCATCTTTTCCTACACAGAAATTAGTCTAGCTCAAAAAAGTCACCTTGATGTGAAATTGCAATGCTGCTCATGTTGCCATTGGCATATATCCTTGTTCTCTTGGCAATTCTGCTATTCTTGTGGAGTCGTCTGTGACACGGATTCTAAAGAATTTGGGTAGATAACATTACTCTGTCTTCCTTTAATCTTAATTTAGCCTGGTTTTGCCCCTCCGGATCTCCCTTTCTCACTTGTCTTCTAGCATTCTTTCTGTTGTTTTCAAGTTATTGAAATGGGTTGTTCATTTTACTGCTTCTGATTTCAAATACAGAGTTCGTTTTTCTCTAAGCTATTATGTTGCTGAACCACCACCAAAAAAAAAAGAAAAGTAACTTGCTTTAGGTTTAAATATTTCCTATTAAATTTGATCCAGCTCAGGCAGGAATTTAATAAGCTTCAATAATTTAATTTTGGCTTAGAGAAGCAAAACAATATGTGCAATCAAAAAAACCAGTACTGAAGATTTCACTCATGTTAGAACATCACAGCTACTCAGCACACAGTTTTTGTTTTAAGGTGACTTACTGACCATGCTCCAAGGATATAGAAAAGGCCTCAGGGAAACAGTTCTTTTTTCCTTCTAGACTAGTACTGTGTGTACTTAGCTTTGTTTTAATGATATAGTTATGTGAACAACAGCACAGCTATTGAGGATAACAAGTTTAAGATGTGAAAGGTACCCACTTTATAATGTTCAAGCTGAATGTATTAAGCATTTGTCTTTGCATGCCTAGAAGATCCTTGATGGGATCGTAAATACTACTGTGGGGAAGAATAAAATTAAAAGCAACAGGCAGCCTCACCCTGCCTTTGTTGGCTTTGCTACAGCAAACTGCCTAATGAAGGAACCCATATTGAAATTTACATTTTTTAATTGAAAAGGGCAGCCTAAACTCCAGTGAAAAATACCTCCTTTGTACATACCACGCTCTCAAAAGCAAAATGTTCCTTTAAATATCTAAAGTTGATCGTACTAGCATGACTTAAGAATTCCTGTTCAGTAATTTTTTGAAACTAATTACAAATCCTAGTGTGACTATTTACCCCAAACCTTTAGGAGAGACAGAAATTGCACATAAAAGATGGAAGAATATGGTATGAGTCCTCATGCCTACTGATGCTGAAGAATTAATAAAATAAGAAAACCCTAAAGGTTGGTTTGTGCAAATGAACATGACTAAGTAATTCCCTTGACAGATGTAAAGCCCAGAATAAGGACTCTGTGTTCTTACTGCTTCAGAAGGATAATTTCTTAAAATATGAGCAAACAGGTTGAAATAAAATAAAATACAAAAAAACCCCAAAAAACCCCCAAACACACACCCAAAAAAAAAAAACCCCAACCAGGAACTGTAAAAGTGCATAACTGCTATGAAGTGAAAAAGATGGATTTGATAGGAGTAAATGAAGCTAGCAGACAGAAATTGCAGAAGACTGGTAAAAGGTGTTAAATGTCTGGAAATCTGTGTGCCTAAAAAAAGCAAGGTATTTTCAACGATGTCAGAAAGAACAGGATATTAACAGAAATTAGTATACTATCACTGGCACAGAAAAACTATTTATTCTGGGAAAAGATTCATGTGATGGAAAGACAGCATACAGTGATAATAGAACACTTCATTTCAGCAGAAACTCACAAGGGTGTTAAATAACTACCAAAGTTATGCTTTTTTCTTACTACAGTTGATCAGATAATCTGTATTTGATGATTTTTTTCTAAAGTAACCTGTGGGTTAAAATTGGTGTTTTCGAAAAAGTATGAGCACAAGGAGAAGGTCCAAAGGATGGCCAGAAAGCTAGAATGTGTCAGTGTTTAAATGGAGTAAACTGAAAGACTGGGTGTTTAGGATACATTATCTCAGATAAAAAGTACTGGACTACATCAAGAGGAGTCAACTAACAGTTAAAGGCATGCCACGGCAATTAATGCCTCTTAGCATTAGATTACAGAAAAAGAGATCATCAAACTGTCTTGACCTCTTTTCTCATGAAGTTACAGGTTTGACTGATAAAAATAATAGTGCAGAAATAGATGGCTCTGTGCACTGCAAGACTGTATCCCCATGCCACGACTGAAGAAAATAGAGCAATGCAAAAATCAATATGGCACATATTTAAATGGGTTAGAAAGTGGGTAATTATAGTGATCATGTTGTTAATGTAAATGCAGAATCTTCGTGGAGTATCTTTCTAGAGGGGTCTTGCACGGATCTCTTGTTGTTTAATTAGCACTTTAGAGAAAAGCAGATACTGTCCTTACTTGTAAGGAATACAGCCTCAGAGATGGAGACAAGTCATTGTTCCAGAGTGATGGAGGTTTTATAGAAGTAGGTGTGAGCAAACACTGTCTCTGCATGGTGAGAAATCACATCATGCTTTTGGGATCACAGAAGGTAGGCTGTGCTTACGTAGTGTGAGATTCTCTCCTGGGCAACTGTAAAGTCTGAAAAAGGTTTGTGATCTTGCAGTATTGGTGCTGTAGCTGTGGCTTACAGAATGTGATTTTTCTTGGATAAACAGAGAATACAATAAGACTATATGGTTTGTAGATTGGTGGTAAAACTAAGAGAATGCTCTCTCCTGTTCTAACATTTATGCTTCAAAAAGCTATTGGAAAACCTGCAGTGACTCAGAAAAATGCCAGAAAAAAAATGACTCAAGGTTGCAAAACATGCCCTGTATTGAGAAATTTGTAAAGACAATTTAGCTTGCCAAGGGGAAGATTATAAGGAAAATTCCTTATAGTCAAAGTACCAACAATTGAGAGAGAAATCTGAGGAGTATTTTTGAAAACATAGGATTTGATTATTCAGTCACAAAGTAGTCTCCAGCGGTCTTCTGGCTCTTGCTATGTGAGACTGCTGTTACCTCCTAGATTACTTTTTCTCCAGTTTCCATTCACCTTTGTCAAAAAATCAACTAAGCAAACTATTTCTTTTCAGTGTTTGAGAACACTGGTCGGGCACACAGGCGGAGTCTGGTCATCACAGATGAGGGACAATATCATCATCAGTGGATCTACAGACCGAACGTTGAAAGTGTGGAACGCTGAGACTGGAGAATGCATCCACACCCTGTACGGACACACCTCCACCGTGCGCTGCATGCACCTCCATGAGAAGAGGTAAGGCTTTGTCCAAAGCTAAAGCCACAGTTTGGCTTCTAATTTACACTTGGGCTCTCAGAAAACGGTTGTTAAACTTGGGTACCTCGTCCAACATTGAGTGAAATACAAACCAGGTGAAGCATTCAAACTACGTACAAATCAACACAAGGGATGAGATGATTAATAAAAGCAAAAGCATGAAAGTACTAATTAAAGAACAGAAAACTGAGTCATGTACTCTATAAAGTCAGACTCTGTATTATTGCAGAACTAATTCTTTTTACGCCGTGTTGCCGTCTCGCACTCTGAATACTTTCTCCTTCTTGTTAAGGCTCAAACTTGCATTCATTTTACAGAATAACTTTTTAATTATAATCACTTCATAATTTTATTTATATATTTTATAGATCATAAATATAAATTATATTTTGTTTATATATTAAGATTATATTTTAATTTCTACAATAGTAAACCATGTCTTGATTCAGTGAATGTTGACAAAGCTCTTTTACTTGGTAATATGGAGCTGTGGGCAAAGGGCCTGATAGTTGTGATTTTTTTTTTCTTTATCAATTCTATTAATATTAATTAATATTAATTCCTTCTCATTTCTCTTCTTGCCTAAGAAAGCTTTTAAAAGTATAAACTGAAAAAAAATCAACCAGAATAACTGTTAATTTACTAAAACTTCTGAAGATCTTCTTTGTTTAATTGTTATAATTAGTTAACTCAGTCATTAAAACAGAATGCCCACAGCACTGGCAGGAGCTTAGCGTATTCATAAGCTTTCATGGTTGGATACAGCAGTCCACAGCATTTCTCATGGCATCAGTTTGCTGTTCAGGAATGAAGTGCCTTTTTAAATACTGACTGCTAATTATATCGAGTAGACAGATCCTGAGGAGGTGAGTAGAATAAGGAGAAAAACTCTCAAGTCATTTGCAACCCTAATAAAATGTCATGCCAAACCAGATCTTTGGTGGCTTGTGGACTAATGCTATCTAATGTCCCAATTTAAAACTCGTGACTGATTTATACCCAAGTCTAATTGTTTTCATACTTTTATGTGCAATGCTAAGTACAGGAGGGGTTTTCTTGTTCCTCCAGAGTGGTCAGTGGGTCTCGAGATGCTACACTGAGAGTTTGGGACATAGAGACGGGCCAGTGTTTACACGTTCTGATGGGCCACGTAGCTGCAGTTCGGTGCGTTCAGTATGATGGCAGAAGGGTTGTAAGTGGTGCATATGATTTTATGGTCAAAGTGTGGGATCCAGAGACAGAGACCTGTCTGCACACACTGCAAGGGCATACTAACAGAGTCTACTCATTACAGGTATGTGATTTTCATCTGCTGCTTTAGTTTCCTTAAATAACATTTAAAGTCAGTTTATTTCACCTTGTGTATTAAATTGTGGGTACCTACCCAGAATTATAGAGGTCACAAGCATATAGAGGCATCTGTGATAGTCCCCTCTCTCATCTTGTTACACTAATTATATATTGTCTTAATTTAGAAACTGAGATTTATTTTTTTTAGAGGAGCATTTTTATTAAAGCACCTGGGTACAATAAAGACCAAATCTCTCTACCAGCAAGTTAAATACTTTTGTGGGTTGCTGGGTTGTTTGGTTGGTGTGCTTTTGAAATCTTGCATGTATTTTGGAGCTGTTTTTACTTTGCCCAATGAAATTCTAGAATTACTTCTTTAAGTAAATCAGATAATATAGTAATTGAAAATGTGCCAAAAAGCCTATTGGATTAATGTTCTGAATTACACAGGTCTTACTTTGTAGTCCCATCTTCCAGTTCCAAACTGCAATTCACAGTAAGGCTAAACCTAACATTTTAATGTTCCAGTGTGAATCTCCAGCCTTCTACTTCCTCTTCTCTGAGTAGAGGCCAGATCTACAACTGTGAGGCTTTGTCAACAGGGATGTTATTGTAGATGCAGGTTGTTAACGGCGCTGCTCAGTGGCCCAGCTCTATTGCCTACCAGTCACCCGGACTGCTCATCGGAATGAAGCTGGCAAAGATAACACATAGACCTCATGTAGACTTTTCTTATCTTGACTAACCCAAAAGATCATCTTGTTCATTCATAGAGTCAAAGCATCACTTCCAGGCGTTGAAAGGCGAAAGAAATTAATTTCATGCTTGTGCCTGTTCTCACCACAATCTGGCAGGACTTGAAAAAGAAATTAACAAAGACAGTTCAAAATCGGGAAGTTGCGTTCGGCGAGTAACTGCTCTGGTTTGTGCCTCAAAATGAAGCTCGGTGCTAAAGGCATTTTTCATAAAGTATGTCTTCCATAAGGTATATTTCACCATAATAGATTAAATATGGACAAAATACCCAATTGATTTCACAGAATCATCACAGTTGGAAAAGATCTCTAAGATCACCATGTCCAACCATCAGGAAAAAAAAACAAAACAAAACCAAACCACACACACAAAAACCCACCAAAAAAACCACCCAAAAACCAAACTAACAAACAAAAAACCCACCACCAAAACCACCTCACCATCCCACTAGAGCATTCCCTGAAGTGCCTCAGCTACACATTTTTTTAAATTTTTTGGTGACTCCACCACCTCCCTGGGCAGCCCATTCCAGCACCCGACTGCTCTTTCAGTAAAGAAATTCTTCCTAATATCTAATCTAAACCTTTCCCAAAACATGTAGCAAAATTTAGAAAAAAAAAACCTCCAACCCTTCTCTTACATTCAGGTGCTGAGGAGTATTCCCTAGACAAGCTGCAAGCAAGTTAAAAATGCTGCTATACTACCTACCTATCTCTCAAAAATGTTCCAAAGATTGTAATTCATCTAGGGCAGTTTGGGAACAGTATGTTATTCAGCCTCATCTTCACCAGTAGCTCTTGTTTGGCTTATGAATATTTGTATCTTGCTCTGATACTGTACCAAGAACAGATAAAATAATTGGGTTATGTTACACACCCATACTATTTACATCCTGTAAATGGAACTTGGCATTCTGCAACAGATTTCAGGCGGGGCAGGAGGCTGCAGGTGCTTACAGTTTTAGGACAGAAAGATTCTTTAAAATTGCTTGGTGAGCTCCTGCCCTTTGGCCTGAAATAGCCCCAAACAGCAGAACTCCTATAAAAAGAATAATAAGGCTGAATACTCAGCCCATCCTCCCTGTCACTGCTTCATGGCAGGTTCTATTATACTTCAGTATTTCCCCATTTGTAGCTCCCCTAACTTTTTCCAGAGATACTTACGCAGCAGTTGAAGACTACTGACTAGTTGGCGTTTTCTTAGCTGCCTTTGAAGTAATCCAGAGATTCTCAAGGTTCATGGATAACAGCTCCACCACTGATCCAAAATGTTGTCTGTATCAAGAGTAAAGTCTGTCTTGAATGCCCAGCCTTACAGCTCTCTTTATGAATACCTTATGTACATGGAATACAAGTAATTTGCAGGAAAGGGGGAAAGAATTCAAAATTTGTTAACATCAGTCTGGTTTAGTTCTTTTTAGGAAAGAAAAACATTCTGTAGTGTTTCCACCCAACAAGTCTGCTGGGCTGCTTCACACTCCTCATCCTTTTAGCTGAACTCAAATTAATTTGCACCCTCTTTTGAAAGCAAGGTGCCGAAAACAGGATGCAAAATTCCAGTCAAACTCTTTTATCAATGCTTACTAGAATTGAAAAGCTATTTTTATAGTGTACCCCTGTTTCGGAAACCAGAGTGTCCTCTTTTAGTATATTTTCACCAGCAATGCAATGCATACAGCAGATAAGCAGTCTGTATGTGCCAGTCACTCTCTAACCCTATTTGGAATCTGGGTGCCATGCTTAATCATGTTTGACTGTACAGATCTAAGATACTTGTTTTCTGTAGGCTTTATGAAAATAAGTAAGGTCAGAAGTTGAGTTCCCTTAACTGGGTTCTTTCTTTGCCATCATTACATACCAGTCCGTCCACATGGATCAGCAGTGTTGGATTGCCCTACTACAATGAAAGACTCCCACCCACCCTTCATTCACCCAGGCTGCAGCTGTAACCTTCATTCATTCCCTGCCAAGCTCAGATCTTCACAATTTTGTCTTGACTTTTACGCTCTTTGCCTTGTGTCAGTGCTACCATCTTAAATGTCACCCAGTCCTAGTGAAAATACTAAATGCCAGACACCTCCAGGAACTCTTTCTGATATCTTCAATAATGCTGTGGACAAAGTCCTGAACAAGATAGTATCCCTGCCTCAAATTTGCCTCCCTCTTTGTGAAAATACAACCAGGACATCTGCTGTTTCACATGGCTTTTTACTCTGTCCCAGAAAAAATATCATACTGGTTAAGATCATTTTCTCACAAATCTATGTTTGCTGCTACTTACTGCACTGCTAAGGGCTTAACAACCAGATTGATTATTTGTTAGCTCCTTCTGGAAATTGAAGTTAGGCTGACCGATCCATAATTCCCCATCTCCCATCATCACCTCCTTCAATAAAGAAAGGAATTGTATTTACCATCTGAAAAACAGTCTGTCTTCCATGGGTTCTCAAAGTTAGCAGCAGATGTTGCCAAGATTGTCTTCAAACAACCTGCTGCATGCAGAGTTTTTCCCCATCCTAGCAAAACCTTGTGCTGAGCTGTCAGTGCTGTCAGTACTGCGAGCCTACACTCAGAGGGCTGAGGACTGAAGCAAAAAAGAGTTAAATAGCTGGCCTCACTTGATGTTTCCTTCCCACTGAGCATAAATGAGCTTTTTTATTTTGGCCTTTCCTCTTGTTTGGGTTTTTGTTTTTTTTTCTTTTTTAACAGGGTAGTGTTTTATCAACCTTAAAGGCTCTTGCTAGTTTTATCTTGTTTTGCGGCCTGCCTTTCTGATTTTTGTCCCAGTGTGCTCTTTTAAACACATCTATTGATCTAGTTTCTACTTTTTGTACAATTCCTTTTGCTTTAGCCAACTGGGTCTTGGTAATTTACTACACTTCCTATCTTTCCTTCACACGGTATAGTTTGTGTCTTTAAGGAAGTGCCAACTCTCCTGAACTCTTCTTCCCCTCAGAGAATAGATACATAAAAACCACATGGGAAGGAAGTCTCAGTTTATTGAAGTATTCCTCCTTGAAGCCCACTGGTTTTATTCTACTGCTCTTTGCCCTTCCTTTTTTGAGAATTCTGGACTCGTGTCAATGTCACTATCACTCAAGTTACTTTCCACCTTTATATTCCCTACATGTTCAACCCTCTTGGTCAGAAGTGCCTCATCTCTCAGCTGATTCCTCTACATGTTCATGTTCTACATATTTTACTTTATATATAATATATACCCCAAAAAAATCCAAGAATTTGGACATTCAGATTAGCCTGTATGCCTTTCCCTACAATGACCAGGAAGGTAAAAGTTTCTTACTGCACACAATTAGGATTATAAATTGGCTAAACCCAGCATTTTTCAATCATATTCCTTCCATTTTCCTGTATTTTGGTTTTTGTGCAGTTGATTCTGGATTAATGTTGTTGCCCTTCTCCAGTTTAAAATCCCTCTGATGTGGGAAAAGCAGGTTGGGCTTATTAAAATCTGTTAGGAAAACTACATCCTCTTACTGTTGAGTGCCGTGGTACAGTCACTATTCTGTTCTTTTTAAAGGATCTGTATTACATTTAGAAGACAAGTGGTTCAGTCTTTCTCCTCGAACCACATACTTCATAGGCCATGTCTGCAACAAGAAATTCCACTGACCATCAAACATGGCCATCTCTCCCTAGACTGAATTCTCACTTTGTAATGCAGTTTCCAAACGTATAGTAGCTAATGTTGCATTTAGTGAATTAAATGCTTAATAGCCTTCTTTGTAAGATCCTGATGTAATTGTTTGTAATAGATTTACCTTTCTTGTAGTTCGATGGTATCCATGTGGTGAGTGGATCTCTTGACACTTCCATCCGAGTTTGGGATGTGGAGACAGGCAACTGCATTCATACGCTAACAGGCCACCAGTCTCTCACAAGTGGAATGGAACTCAAGGACAATATACTTGTGTCTGGGAATGCTGATTCTACAGTCAAAATCTGGGACATTAAAACAGGACAATGTTTACAGACATTGCAAGGTGAGCTTAAACTACCTTTGTGTAAGTCAAGCTGCCTGCAGTAATCTATGCTGCAGATTCTATATTTTAAAAAAATAATTTCAAATAATTACATACAAAGAAACAAGCACAAACCACTCACATTTTAAATATTTTTCTGGTGACAGCTGTATAATCTTTCTCTGAATTAGAAGAACAAAATGTATTTAATCTAATCTGTTCACATCACTTGCCTATTATGAAAGGCAGATGGTCTGGACTGATAGCAATTTGCTACGGGTGTATTAGCCTAATAAGCCACAGAAATATGTAGGAAATGACATCTCAAAACAGTCAGTCAACGTATTTATTTAGGGGTCACTTGGATGTTTCAAAGTCTACTGATTAATTGGATCGGGAGGCAAAGTACACTGTCTGTTGCAATAAATCAAGATAAATGAGCAGAAGAGATTTTCTTTATTTCAGTAAGGGTTTTGTTTCCATTTTGACAGTTGCCACTCAGGCATCCTGCACACAAACACATCGTTTTGTTTCTCCCCACAAAAAAAAAGTCTTATATCATTCCCATATATCATATGCAGCATTGCTGGCTGGAGCAGAAAATTAAATTTCCCCATAAAGCAGACTCTGCTGCTTTAACAGTATATATTTATACCTCAGTCTATAACTGTCAGCATTTACTGATAGAGGAATCTCATAAGAACACTTCAAAGGGACTTGGAGACAGATGTTTACAGCGGTCACCTCTTTCTGGGTGGCTGATTTTCATGAATGTCCAGGTGCACACAAACTAAATGACCACAAAGAAGGCAACATTGGGAAAGTTTGCTAAACGTGCATTCACTTTCTGAAAGCACTCAAGGCCTCTACTTTTTAATGTACAAAACCTGAGTTAACACATCTAATGCATAGAAACAGCTGCATGCAAATAGCTAGGTTGTATAAGCAGTGCTGTCTGACATCACTTTCTTATCTCCAAATAAAAATGTTTTTGGTTTACATTTACAGGTCCCAACAAGCATCAGAGCGCTGTGACCTGTTTACAGTTCAACAAGAACTTTGTCATTACCAGCTCAGATGATGGGACTGTAAAACTTTGGGACTTGAAAACGGGTGAATTTATCCGAAATCTAGTCACATTGGAGAGCGGGGGAAGCGGAGGCGTCGTGTGGAGGATCAGAGCTTCTAACACAAAGCTAGTGTGCGCGGTTGGGAGCCGCAACGGGACTGAGGAAACAAAGCTGCTGGTGTTGGACTTTGACGTGGATATGAAGTGAAGGGCAGAAAGATGAATTTGTCCAAACGTATAGACGATGTTCTCCTTTCCCTCCCCCTGGAAAAAAAAAAAAAGGAAAAGAGAAAAAAAAAAAAAAAAAAGAAAAAGGAAAAAAAAAAAAATCCCTTGTCCTTGGTGGTGCAGGATGTTGGCTTGGGGCAACAGATCCTAAAGACCTACAGACTACGAAGGAGAAGACAAAGATGACAAACTATAACTGACAAGAGAGGCATTTGCTGTCTCGTCACATAAAAAGGCTACACTTTTGACCGGGGCAGCTTTGCAAAAATACGACTTTTGAAATGAAACCAGGTGCAATTATTTCTTTACTTTCCTCCAACTGCTCCTTGAGCAATTGGGAGGTGAAAAACAAAACAAAAAAATTGTTAACAGTTCTTCTTAACAGGTTATTTTACCACAAAGATCTTGAAAGAAGCTGCACAGGCGAGCCTGCTCGTGCACCCCTGGGCCACTCTGGGTCCCGGCAGCCCCTCCGAGCAACGCGCTGTCCCTTAGCCCTGCTCCGAGCAGGGGGTTGGACTGGACAACCTCCAGAGGTCCCTTCCAACCTCTATGAGCAGTCACTGGTTGACTTTCAAAAACTAGAGAGCATCTGCAATGAAAAAAAAACAAACAACAACAGAAAAAAACAACACAAAAACAAAGAGTCCATTCCTGGTGTGGAAAAGCTAAAATATTACTGTGAATTGTTTTGTACAGTTTTATAAGAGCTTTTTTTTTTTTTTTTTCCTTTTATTCCTCCTTTTTGGTTTTTTTTTTTTTGCCAACCATTGCCAATGTCAATCACAGTATTAGCCTCTGTTTAATCTATTTACTGTTGCTTCCATCTACACTCTTCAATGCATAAGTTGCTCTGAGGTGGCAAGTTGTCCTGGGTTTTGAGAGTCCTCTGATGGATTTAATTCGCAATGCTGGTGCTAGAAGTAGGTCTTCAATTATGGGATTGTTGTCCCACCCCTGTACTGTATTCCCAGTGGCCAAACTTATTTATGCTGCTAAATGAAAGAAAGAAAAGCAAATTATTTTTTTTTATTTTTTTTTTTCTGCTGTGACGTTTTAGTCCCAGACTGAATTCCAAATTTGCTCTAGTTTGGTTACAGAAAAAGACTTTTTGCCACTGAAACTTGAGCCAACTGTGCCTCTAAGAGGCTGAGAGTGGAAGAGTTTCAGACAATTAAGAGTGAAGTTTGCCTGCAAATAAAGAATTGAGTGTGTGTGCAAAGCTTATTTTCTTTTTTCTGGGCAAAAATTAAAACACATTCCTTAGAACAAAGCTATTGCAGCCTGTTCTGTGGGGAAGTTTTTCTTTGTGAGGGCTGTGGTGAATGGAATGAACATACATTAAAAAAAAAACTGACAAAATTTTTAAAAAATATTATAAAATACAAAAATGAAAATAAAGTTGCTGGTCAGTCTTAGTGTTTTACAGTATTTGAGAAAAAAAAAAGAAAACAAAAGAACAACTGTTACAGTTATTGTTGGGAGGAACTGACAGAGCAAAAACTTAGGTTTTTGTAAAGATGTCACATGCAAACAAAATGAGAAACAAAAGAGTCAAATGGTTTGCCTCATTCTCCAAGAGCCACAACTCAAGCTGAACTGTGAAAGTGGTTTAACACTGTATCCTAGGCGATCTTTTTTCCTCCTTTTTTTTTTCTTTGTTTTGTTTTGTTTTTGTTTTATTTATAGTCTGATTTGAAAACAATCAGATTCCAGTTGGTTAATTTTAGTTCTGTAACAACCTGACATGATGGAGGAAAACAACCTTTAAAGGGATTGTGTCTATGGTTTGATTCACTTAGAAATTTTATTTTCTTATAACTTAAGTGCAATAAAATGTGTTTTTTCATGTTAGTATGTCTTTTTTTTTTTTTTTTTTACCCTATTTCTTGTTGTTAATTTAATCTCATATACCCTAAAAAAGGGCAAAGCAGGTCAAGTTGCTCATCTTACTGGTAGGTGCTAAAATATGTCATAGGACTTTTTATGTAACCCTTCCACAGACAGGTGTGCAAGTGTCCTCTCCTTCAGTTGCCATATAGGATTTGTGAGATGAGCCTCAACAAACATGCAGGAAAGCCATTAGCTTCCTATCCACTAAGAACATGTCAGGATTTGACTCTGGAGGGAGTTAACTATAAAAAAAATGCTCAAGTACACAAAAGTTCTTCTGATAGCATCCTGTTACTGCATCTTAAATTGAAACAATGTTTATTATTTATGGATTTCAATCAATTGATTGCAGTCTGACAGCAGAGAATAAATCCATAAATACAACTAAAAATCAAAGTTAGGATTACAGGAGAGCTTGTAATAAAGCTTCTGAAGAAGGAAAAAAAACCCCACATCATTCCAGATCAGTCCCACAGCAGTTTTATCAGCACCCTGAAACCAAGGTAAGTCATCAGCTGTCTCAGAAACTTACCACTTGAGTGTCTGTTTCTCCCTCAAGTCATCTTGACCAAAATCATTTCTTTCTTCTGTGTTAGTCTCTTCCATCAGGGCAAAGCATTTGTGTGTGACAGTTTTCTACAGGGAACATTAAAGAAAACCAAACCAAAACATTAGAAAATACATGGATGGAAAAGAAAACTACTTATATACTTATACATCTATAACTATGTGCTATTCAAATGTAGTTCCAATCCCAACATTATGCAAAACAACACCGAAGGATCACGCTTCCATCTGGCCTCTAGAGATTAAAAAGCCATACAAAATGACTGAGCAGCTACAAATTGTAAAAAATTGTTCACTGAGTTGGTGTCTGGGGGGGGAATAACAAAATTGCAGCAGGCATGGACATACAAAAGCTATGATCACCTTGGTATTTATGTAAAAACAATTAAAGAGCTAATCCTCTCCTAAAATGACAGTGAGAGATTGTCAGGAGTTCAAGTTGTTCTGCTGAGAATGTATCCAGGATTCCCAGCCCCCTGATGACAGAAGGTACATCAGTCTGGGCTGAACTACTTATGAAAGAGGATGAAAATAGAAGGGTAAAAATGTGAATATTTTATGCAGGGAACAGAGCAATAGCTTTTAAGATTATGTAATTTTCTTCCGTGATGTGTAGAAATTGCAACAAGATGTTTTCAAAGAGCAAAAGCAGGGGCCTGAGACAGTGCAAGAGAAAGATTTCTGAGTAACTTTGAGCTGGAGGGCAGGAATACAAATGGGGGCAGAAGAGAGAAATGACAGAAGAGGAAAACTAACAAATCCGAATCGGTTCAAGCTGTGTTTAAGTACACTTTATGCAGCCAGTATGATCAGGACCAAACTGTGCTTAACCAGAACTGAGAAGTTTTCTGGTTGATAGTGTAGTTTCAATGCTATCTTCTGTTCAAATTAATGTAGAAGAATTTGAACCTGTTGAGCAAACCACATCCATAGCTTCCTTCATCCCAGATTTAGGCTAAAAAAAATTTACTGGCTGCAAAGTCAAGATGAGATAGACTGTCACATGAAATACAAAAACCAATGCAGTACTTAAAACTTACCTTTTTTTAAAAGGCTTTTCCCCTTTAATAAAACAACTTCACCTAAAGATTTCTATTTTGTCAAAAGTCTGTTCAGGTTTGTAGGAGTTGATGTTGCTTACGAGACACCTGAACAACGTAGTTCAATAAGCAGAAATTTGTTAATTTAAGTGACAGCGTTTCAAAAATGGGCGTGTAGTAAACACATTGTGTCAGAAACTGTTCAAGTGTTTGTTCTTTACAGTCTCCTTATTACCACCTTTAAGCTGACACACTCATCATAACATAGTTTGCTTAGTATGATGCCTTAAGTTTGGCAGCACATTCTCTCTGTTGAGCAAAGATCTTCATTTTGTGTAATTAGATGTTGATTTTAAGGTGGGTGAAGTGTTTTGCTGGGGTTTTTTTTTTTAAGTAAAACCATTTATGAATAGGAGTATAAGACTATAACTGCTTTGTGCTATCAACGTGCAGGCAATTCTTGAATCTAGTGGCTGGCTGTGTGAAAACATCTGCAGCTATCCTAGACAGATAATTGCACCAGTGTTTCTGGCGTCTTACTCTCTTGTTTTAATGCTGACTCCCTTTTATCTTTTTGTTTTAGCCCCAGAAAGAGTGTCCTCCTTTTCTCCTGTATTTGAAGTCAAGTAAACAAAATTTGAAAAAGAAAGAAAAAAAAAAAAAAAAGTATTCTTAGTGGACCTTGATTTTAGCTAACAGTAAGTCAGAAATAGCACTGCCACTTCTTCCATTAGCTTTTTCCTACAGTCTCTACTTACTCAAGAGATAAGATCAGATATTTAACAGCTCTGTCTACACCAATTTGTAGTTCAAATCAGCAGCTCTCCCAACAGAGTACAGTGCTGCCCTGGAGCACGCAAACAGGATTCCTACAGGGTGTAACTAAACCTGGAGCAGCGCTCCAGGAGTACACCCCAGGCACACTAGTGGAGCATGTGGGATCAAACCAGAGCTGGTCCAACACCTCAAAAATACATCCATGTGGACATGAGGTCCTCAGGACAAATAAATTGGTGTTTCAGCTCTGCTTCTACTGCACAACACTAATTGCTAGTGCAGGTGTAGCCTTCAAAAAACCCTCTCCCACAGCACCCCTGACTTCTGATTCATAATCAGCAACCAGCTCCCATACAAACAGCAGCAGCAGGAAAACAGAATCCTCCTGATACCACTACAGAGGTTTTGCCACAGAAAAAGTTCAGATGCTTTCAACTCTCAGCAGGCTTACGGAGAGATTCTTCTTACTGGCTTATGAAATCCAGTTTAAAAGAAATACAAATGGCTGTCAACCTGGCCAGAATTTTCTACCGAGTCAACACCTGCATCATTCAGAGAAAGAAATCATGAAATTCTCTAATTATATAGGCAAAAGAACTAGATCATAACAATAAAAAAAGAAAAACCTGCCAGTACTTCCTTGAGTGACTTTGACCAAACCACTGTCAATTGCTTAAAGGGTAATATCCAAAAACACTGGCCGCTGAATCTTTAATAAACGTGGGAATATTATTTTCTGTCATTTTAGCTACAACCTTGATCCCTCACATTGTGCAAAGATACACATGCTATGTGATGATGTTTAGTATTTTACAATGATCTATGATGTTTATGATTATACGTGAAGTATATGATCTATATGATATACACCAGGTTTTTCAAACCTCATCTACAAATGGCACATACAATTTTTCAAACACCTCTTCAAGCATCAGCACAGGTTCATAAATACAACAGATGTTTTAACACAAAAGCTGTTCCAGATCCCTTCTGAGAGACAGTCTGACAAGCTAGGTATCACCAAAAAGTCGGCAGCCAGGACAGGCTCTTTCTCCCTGTTCAGGTTGCCAAATGGTCCAGCAGCTGCAGTGGTACCTCAGAGGAAAGGAATGGTGCATTGTGCTACCTGGAGTACATGGTGCTGAGGGGAAATGCAACTGCAGTTGCCTAAGAACCAATGGCTTCATGCCCACGTTGTACCATTACTCTAGCCTGGATGGGACATAAGAGCCCTGTGAAACCATAACGAAGACAGGATGGAATCTCCCCACCAACTAGAGATGACAGAAATCTTTAGTTACAGAAGTTGCCACTCAAGAGCTTGGGGGCACAGAAGTATACAGCCATGTTTCTAAACTACACACTATACAGGACAACTGAGACTGGACTGCATCCTCCAGCTCTCCTTTGACAGACATCACCTCCGCCTTGCTTAGTTCCAAGTTCAACTCTCTGGTCCCTACTCACAAGCTGATTTTGTCCAACCCTACGCAGCAGCGATAGTTTTGGTGAGAGACAAGCAGAAGTCTTCTGCATCACTGTGCTGATGGAATCTGTGCTGTACTTTTTGCTACTTTCTGCACAGGGAGAGGATGACCAAGCCTAACACCGAATTCTCCAAGGTAGTACATGAAGAGGAGAAGACATCATTCTGCCTAGAGTGAAAGATTTGTCATCAGTGTTGCTAAAATGATTTCTACTCAGAATTTAGAATGATGGTGCAATTGGGTAAGTTTCAAGTTGACTTCAATTCCATGGACAGTGAAAAAATACGGAAGGTCTATGTCAGCTGGATCAGAAATGGCCTGTGAAATTCGGAGAAAGGTAGGTACAATTAATCTGGGGCTTTTTCTGTCCAAGAACTCAAAATTGTAACTCCTACAATGGCTAGTGTGGGGTATTTCATAATTCCCATCAACAAAGAAGAGGAACAAGCATCCTTTACAAAGCCTTTAGTCCGTCTGCCCCACAATTGAGGATAGACCAACCATGTTAGTTTGAACTTACATGAACTTCTCTCACCTAGGCGGGTTGTTTGTTGGGAAGATGAATGAAATGCCCCCAGACGTTCTTCTGTTGTCTGGCTCCTCACGTCAGCTGGTCAGATGTCTGAGGTGCAGGTTTCACAGGGTGCTTACCATGTACTATTTGAGAGTGCTTTGTTCTTTTAATTTAAAACAGGAAACACGGAATGTAGAAGATCCAAACACTTCAAAGGCAGTTTCCACTGCCAAAGGAGTTGCACTTAAATTCATTCTCTAGATTAAATATTCAAATCTAACAGTGTGGGAAAGATGCTCACACTTCCAAGAGGACTGACAATTTCTAAGGGATAGAGGGATTCAGATTAGCTGGCTGTTAATATCAGTGTGGTAAGCTGAGCAGTACAACTGTTCCTAAATGCAAGTTTTATTTTGAGCTCCTCAGTTTGAAATTATGTTCTAATAATACCCTGGTTTTGCAGGTACAGAATAAACATGGAACACGTTTCCTTTACCCTGATACCCAGAAGATCAGAGTGCTCCATTTCGCCTCTGTTTTCAAACTGTGATTTGCTTTTAAGTTTATTGATACATTTCATTGTCGATTTTACATTTCCACATTAGAGTCTGGAAAAACAAAGAACTCAAAAGCTGCAGACTAGACAGAGCTCCAAGAATGTGCCTTCAGACAGTTTGCTGCTACTTGTCTGCTTTGGTATTCCTCCTGTCAATTGCCAGTTGACAGGAATGTTTCAATTAACCAGCATACGACATTTTCCCAAACAAACAAGTTTTACAGAAACATGTTATGTTGTCCTCAGGGGAAAAGTTTCTTTAATCTTTTTGTTGGTGTTTCTACTGCCTATTTAGCACATGCTGTAGGCATGCACTAGATGCTGTCTTTACATTCTGCTTACCACTGCTGAGTTTCAAATGCACGGATTTCATCCAAAACAACACGGTACATGATGTTCCTCGTGTCCACTCTTCAGTCTCAGACACATTTTTACATTTATAAACCAGATAACTGATCCATCTGGATTCACCTGTTCACAATCAGTCATTTACCAGCAGAACAAGCTCTTGAGACCTCACTCTTTATCACTGTTGGCCATATGGCAGAATAGGGACAACCCAGGGCAGAGAAGCAATAAGATAGAGGAATGCTGTATGCGAGATATCACTAATGTGGTCATCTGTTAGTATAACTAAATAGTATATGGATCCACTAAGCCCACAGGTCACCCATTTGAGGAGAAAAATTCAAGATTACAGCCTATATTTTAAAAGGCGTACAGCACATACTCGTTTCTATACATACACATTCACATCATGAAACACTTCAGTTCCACATATTTTTAAAAAGACTTGACGACCACATAATCTTTCTGTTCTAACTGCTTCCTTCATTTTCTCCTTCCTTTGGCACCCACTTCAGTTTCCTTATGTTTCATTTCCTCCTTTGTCCTGTTCCCTGTGTTTTTCTTTTCATGTTTTACCATTCATGTCTCTATTTTTCACATTTTTTAGATCTTCCTTATCTTTGCCCATTTAAGGACTTCTTTGCTTAAAACTGTCACAGCCAGCTTCTCTCTTCCTTTATCCCAAGATCTGAGTTGGTCAGTTAGAGTCTTTTTCACACCACTCAACAGATAAACAGAAGATGCACAGAAGATACATAAGAGATGTGAAGCAAATACGGAGCACTCAGAAAAAATCATTTCTTTGTCAGCTTCAACTTGAAAGATCTAATATTTGTATATCCACAGCCCACAAATTACCTAAATGCTCCAAATGTAATAGGATCAGGCCCTCTAAGCACAGACTGGTCTACCACCAATTTCACAAACAACTGAGCAACAAGCATTGCCTAATTCAATACTCATCAAGTGTTTTCCCTTCTGCTTTCAGCCAAAAGAGAGTATTTTCTTTAAAATTCATGTTTTCCTGATCCTTAGGAAATCTAACTTGTAAAGGCAAGTTTGAAACTATTCCTCACTATGAAACATGGGTGGTACATGGTTTTCTAAATCAGTGCAGAATTTGGAAGTTACTCCTAGTGGCAAGCTTCTAGACAGATTCACCTCTGGACAGAAACTACCATCCCAACAGATGCTTATTTATAAATAAGAATAAGAAGCTATATAAAGAGCCTTATAAATTCTTATAAATAAGAATTTGAGGCTGTAAATGAACCTATATTCCAAATTTAACAACAGCAGCTGATATTCCTTCCAGTGCTACCTACACAGCACAGCTGGGGTAGCACGGGCTGTCAGGGTACATTAGGAAGAATACAGAAACCACGTCTGAAACAATCTAGTGTGCATTGCTCACTAGTTCTTAATGTGCAATGACAGCATATGCAATGAAAGCTCCAGAGCCAGGGTATGATGTGACTTCATACCAGGTATATTACCTTGGCACTTGTGAAATTTCACTGTTCTAAGTGTAGTGACACAACATATCCAATTGAAACAAGCCAGGGACATCCAGCACTTCTCTGGGACTTGGCTTCTGCATAGTGTTAAACCAACATAGCTTAATTCAAAAGGATAAGTGGCTATTAATAAGGATACAAACTGTGTCCAAGGCAACAAAGCCACAGATAAGACATCTTCGTTTTTGTAGAACAAAAACAAACAAAACCCACGCAACAACGACTCAAACCAACAAAACTCAAGCCTAAATCCCCCTAACTTTCATCTCCCCGTTTCATTTCAGCTTAATGATACTGTTAACAATTGTAGGTGACCTCCTGTCCTTGCAAATGCATTCGCAGCCTGAGCTGTCTGTATACCATATTCACAGACTGCATGTCTGCATTTATCTGACAAAAAGATGAATAGGATTTGCCCCATGTTATTGTTTTTATTTTTGCTCATTGTATTCAAGCATTTTGCTCTTGTTTTGTTTTGGGTCTTTTTACAAACAGCACAGAACCAGCAACTGCTGCACTTCCCCGTGGCTTGAACAAAGCTGATGACAGATGGGTGTTGCTGCTTATAGTTTCCAGGCTGAAAGATCACTGAATCAGGGAAAATAAGTCAGAATTAGGCAGAGGTTCAAAGTCCAAAAAGCAGGACACGTGACTAGCATTGTATCTCAAATGCCTGAGGTAAAGAAGCCTTCCCCACTGACAACCAGATTAATACCATATATAGCAAACAGGAGCTACCATGTAGTGTACGAAGGCAGTTAAACCTGACAGTAAAGGAAGCAGAAATTCTTCCACAGACATCAGGAATGCACCAGAGAAGAAGAAAAAGACCATAGGCCCATCAGCATATTCTGAGTGGCTCTTGGAAAATCCACACAGTGCCCCCATTATGCACTCTGATTTATCAGACAGGGCAATGCAGACAAAATGATTCTGACAGGAAGACAAAAGTTCCTTTAATCTTCAACTCTCCCAGCAAATTATGCTAATTAATACCTGAATCCAGTTATTTATGCACACAAACTGGAGCTCACATTTTGCTTCGTCACAGACGTGCTCTTTTGCTGCACGCCTGGCTAGAAGCACACAGAGGTGCACCTCCAGTCATTGACCTTTCCCTCTGGGCTGGCCACAGCCACCACACACCCAACAGACTCTGTCTTAAAGGATCTCACTCTCTGCAGCCACTCTTTAAAGATTCAGGATATTGCCCATAAAGATTATTCTTCCTATCACTTTGGCTTTTGGTGAAAGCAGTATAGGTGAGACAGAAGACACTGCTTCACAGGCCTGAGAATGGGAGAAGTGTTCTTTTAGCTGTGTGAAAACCAGGAAGAAATCATCTCAGTCAGAAAATAAATTGAAGTAACAGTAGTAGTATCTCACACTAACTCCAAATTTACCTTGCCTGCATTTTAGGACTCTTCCCCTGTTAGAGGTTAGAGGTACAGAGACAACTGCCTGCGAAGTTGATGGGGTATTTTTCCTTTTCAGGAGAGATGGTTATTTCAATCATCTCTTCTTACAAATAGTAGAAAACCTGCTTTCAGTGTAGCACGTAATCTCTCTTTCCGCCAGCCTAGGATATAAATTTTGTGCTACTCTCAGAAAGCAACGTGGGTTTTTGAGAGCCGTTCTCGTTCAGAAGCCCGCTGCGGGATGCGGCGTGTCTTCTGACAACCGTTTTGGTAGAGAGAACATCTCCCTGCCTAAGTTGCCATCTCTCCTCTTCGTAGGCATTTTCCAGCATCCACCCAATGTGCATTGAACAGTGAGCAATTGAGAGTTCAAGCAAATGATACGGAGGAACGGATAATTAGCCCCTAGGAACGCATCCAGCTACAGTTATATTCCATGAAGGTTAGAGGCCCAATTCTTCCTCATTTAAATCTGATATTGAAGGAATTTATAGAGCTTTATCCAAGCTACTAATTTGCAATTTTACTGCAAACAATTTACAATCAAATGAAGTGAAAGCTAGAAGCAAAGAGTACATTAATGATTTAATTTTCTTTCGCATTTCTCTTCATTTTATCTTCCAGTGAAGACCAATCTTAAAAAAAAAAAATTGGATAATAGGCTAGTAAATAAATACGAACTTTTTTCTTTTAATTATTACTGCCTAAAAGCTGAATTGCTGATATGAACTACACTGTTGCCTTCTGCTAAGGACAGGCCTGTATGACCAACATCTAGCAATAGAAATTGGGAAAACAGCAGTATTTCTCAGACTGAAAATTCGTGCTCTAACAAAGAGGTACAAGAAGTATAGAAGTATCTGGATACAAAACATAGTGTTCAGGACTAGCAATATGCAATTTGTCAATTCTACAGCCATGTGCACTAGAAGTTGTTACTTAAAAATTTCGTAACTGCTCTGTCAAAAGGACACAGGAATGTCAGAGCAGCTTTTGTAATACACCACTGGAGCTTCATCTGCACTAAGAGAGGTGTAGGTGCAGCTAAATCAGTGAATTTTTTTTTTTTTTTTCATAGATTTAGAGGCAATCCAAAGGCATTGGTCAAGCACCAAATCTCAGCCTCAGGGAAGGAGCTAGGACAGGTGGCTGTTTCACAGGGCAGTGGTCAGTCTGAGCCTTGCTCTTAAGAGAGAGACCCGGCTGCCCTCCGGAACTGTCTTTAGTGCTGAGCTGATCTGCTGAGAGAGTCGGAGAACTCACATTTTTAGAAACGGTTTATTTTCTGGAGATTTAGTGATCTGAGGTGGCTCAAGGGGGTCAATTAGCTGCCAACACGTGGGAAGCAAATGTCCAGGAGCAAGACAGGTCTGCCTCTCACAGTGTCAGAGAGACACCAAAACCTCAGGAGACACTGAGTCAAGCTGATATCCCAAAAGCTGCTGGAGAAAGTGGGGGTGCTGCGTTCATCTCAATTCCTTCCACTCCCACATCTCCCATCTCACTTGTTCTCGTGCTCACCTGACACCCAGACCCAATTAGGCTGGTTAAACACCTCTGGTAACAGTAATCAGTCAGATCAGCTTAGAAGCTCAACCCATGTCCTCTGACCCCTCTAACCACGCTGGCAAACATTACCATGATACCGGACCAGATGGAACTGCTTTCCTTAAAGAAGCGATCCGAAATTTTGCCCTAACTTAAACATCCATGGGTGGACAATCAGCACAAACTCTGAACACTGAGATACATGCTTCTGTTATATAAAGAAACCTTCTGAAGAAATGTAATGGCTGAAGAGACCTTCTATGCCCTCAACATGTCTGCCACCTCTGCAGAGAAGAGGACTTGGGCACCTATATGGCAAACGTTCAAACTCATCTCTGTGTCAAGTCCCATTCATTTGCATGATGCCACATGGAAAAGCAGAAGGCTGCTGTAGAAGCAGAAATCCCAGGCACTGCTGAGAAGCTCTTCAATGTCTGGGTGCCTCCAGGTATTGCTGCACCATGTCTGCTCATTATGAGCCCAAAAGGAATGAACAAGAATAACCTGCAGTTACAGAGCTTGATCCCAGCATGGAGGAACAAGGCTGAGCCCTGCTTAATAAATGTGCAATTGTGAAATTGCAAGATGCTGAGACACATAGTTGAGCAGAAAGCTGGGCCTGGCCCAACTTGGCTGAGTGAAGTAAATCAATATGCCATCAAGGAGAGTAATCCAGCAAGGTAAGAAGAAGTCTGTTTTTCAGAACACTCTGTCTCCAATAGTTTGAAATCAAAATGCTTTCTTCTTCTACTAAGCAAACAGAGCACAACGCATTCCCCTGAACCAGAAGTGTATGACAGAAACCCAAGATGCAATAAGCACTTTTCCATGAGCATCCTTCTAGGCTGACAAAAGAGGCAGTGAGAACCTGTACAGCTAAATCAAACATTAGTATCCAGAAATAAAACGTGTTTCTGCCCAGGTCTTTCTGAGATGAGAAAAAGAAAAAACAACTGAATTCGGATAACTCGAGTGGGACATTAAACACTACACCAGTGAACAAAGAACAGACTTCAATTCCAATATCCAAATACTTGTCAACTTATTGTCAGAACTGACTCACAGAACGTCTAGGTTGGAGAGAACCTTTAAATACAATCTAGTCCAATCCCCCTGTGATAGGCAGGGACATCTTTCCCTACATCAGATTGCTCAAAGGCCCATCCAAGCTGACCTTGAACACTTCAAATGAACAGGTATCCACAACTTCTCTGGACAACCTCTTCCAGTGTCTCATCACTCTCATTGTAAAAAAAAAAGTCTTCCTCATGTCCAATCTAAATCTACTCTCTCTCAGTTTAAAACCACTGTGCCCTGTCCTGTCCCTACAGGCCTTAGTAAAAAGTCTCTCTCCACCCTCCCACTAATGCTCTCACTGGAAAATGCTATGAGGAATAGGCTAAGGAAAAATATCCTGAATGGCTAAGAGAAGAGACAAGTGCCACACTGGGACTTGGGAAGGCAGCAATCTCAACTAAAGATAAAAAGAAATCTTTTTTTTTATCATCTTCATAGAAATTAAGAAAATTGATGTACTTATCTTCTCGTATGCTGCAGGCTCATTCACCCTGGTACAAAAAGAGCAAAGTGAACAAAAGCTGTAGTAAGTCTGACAGAACTTGTACAGTTATGAAGGGCTGCATGAGGTGCGTGGCCCTGAGCTAAAGCCTGTGCCCTCCTAAGAAGGAGCACTTGGGGAGGCAGCAATGCTGGTCATTAAATCTTACCCCAGAATACTTGGCAAAGACAGGGAGTAACGTGCAGTTGCAGTTTTAAATTGCCCTTTGCACTCTGCTACCCACCTTGGAGAGGCTTCGTGGTGGTCCAGCCTTCCAGCACAAAGAAGAGGACCTGAAAGATGCCAACTGTCAGTGGCTGCAGGGCTCATTACAGCAGTCACAGGCTACCATAGGTTTTTCTGAGGTGCAGAGATTACCCAGATCTCTTTAAGCCTTCCCTTCCTTGCAAACACCTTTGCCTGCAAAACCATTCACCAAAAAGCTTTCCGCTACTTGATAAATGATTTAATCATTCTCTGTGCTAAGAGCTTAAATTAGTTAACTCTCTTAAGAGTTTAAATTATCTAACTTGCATTTTGGCACCAGGGCAGGGCAAAAAATTGTTAGAAACTACCTGTGAAAGATATTTGTGAAGCACAAATTTACCAACTGGTTTGGCAACAAACTATCAAATGCACAGGCAGAAGCATAAGTGGAAGATGTAGATATATGTACAAGGACAGGATTATTTTAGGACTGTGCCAATCATTGTAATGTGGGAAAACAATACAAGGATTCACAGGGCAGACACCCAAAGACCTTAAGAGACCTAAAATGAAGAGGATGTGAAAACAGCTTCTATAAAATCCCCAGAGATTTGAAGATGTGAAACTAGGAATTTTGTGGGTTCAAATAAAAAGAAAGATCCAGACATAAAAGGAAGAAATTAATAAAAATCATATCATTGTGATAAAGACATTTCGCAGTAAAATTCAATACGCAGTGGAATGGTTTCCCAAAGCAATCATCTGAAGTTTGAAAATTTTAGGCTTTAAAAGTACACCAGAAAAAATAACAGAATAGCATTCTCGATTTGAAACCGGGAAAATATATGTCTGTGTATCATTGAGAATAGAAGCATACATGCTTTTAAAGTCCTCCACAAGGAAGCATCTCACAGAGGATATGACACGAGGTAGAAATATGGGGCTAAAGCTTTTCCCACTTCCAGTATGCAATCTCTTTCCTTCCTCCATCAAGCCAATATCGACTGTTTCTACCACGCAGCAAAGTGGGACGTGTTCTACTGATGTGCAATTACTCTTGGGAAGGTAAACAGTACTTCCGACACACCGCTGTAATCTCAGTGCTGGCCTCTAATGGAAGTTGTCTGCTTATTCCCATTTCCATTGGGATGGCTGCCTGTGATGCAACTCTACAGTCAGTCTGGCCTAGATTGCTCCCCTGAGATCCCAGAACCATTCAGCGTGTTGAAAAAAAAGGCATTTTAAGAAACGTAGAAACATAAGTACTTTATCCCTACTTGACTCCATGCCAAGGGACTTGCACAAAAACCTTGTGATGTTTCACTGCTAAATATCATGTAACAATTACTTTTCTCATTTAAAATCCTCAGTTGTTAAAAAACCAAACAGCCACCAAAAAACCACACACACAAAAAACCAAACCCAGTAATAAAAACCAAAACCAAACAAAAAACCTCTTCTGCTAATTAGTAAAATCTTCACTTTGATTGTCCAGAAACTGCCACAACATAATAAGATTTCTCAGTTTCTTTATCATCCTCTCCTACAAACACAGATTTTTTTGATCTTCAGCAAGCTTGGTTTCTTTTCTCCTTGTTTCTTATGTAATGGTGTAGTCAGACCTGTTCCCTTCTGAATCACTATTCTATGTCATTAAGAACAGCTCTCTGCTATTGTAAGCACCAACATCCTTTAATCCCTTCATTAATTTAAATATATTCTAAAAGGCACTTAGCTCTCTACTGGGACTCCAAACCCACTGCTCTATTAGGAGAGTCCTATACAAGCTTCAATTTCTAAGTGCAAGACAACTGTCACACTTATTCCCTGGAAGCATCAATACTGGTGGGTGTTTCTGCTGAGAGGCAAATATACTGTCCTTCTCCAGCTCAGCAGGAAGACCAAGGGCTGCAAAAGCAAGAGCTCATCTCTCATGACTCATTTTTGGAAGAGTTCTCACAGGTCTAGTGACACCGAAGTCTCTTAAGTGCCAGTACAAAAAGATGAACACATTTATTTTTTTTAATAGAAGCCTGAAAAGGTTTCTGGAAAGTAAGGAAGTGTCACTTACAGAATATAGCCAAAAGTTCTCAGCCAAACATCTCCAAGGGCTTTAAAGAAATACTGGTATCATTATCCTCATTTTACAGATGGAAAAGAAAAAAACCTGATAAAGTAATGCCAATGTCAGGGTCATCAATTCAACTGAGATTTCCTGGGATTGTTCACGAATACACAAATCCATTCTTTATCTATATTTATTTAACAGGTAATGAAATAGATTGTAGAAAACTTGGCCTTGTTCTGAAACTATAAAAATTATTGTAACATTAGTTCTGTCTGTACAAAAATCAAGATTATATGCAGCACTGTTCTCCTTATTCTCTAGTTGTGACTGAAGAGTGGTTAGAGAGAAAAAGTGAGCTTAGCAAAATGAAGCTCATTACTTAAGGCTTGCACGTACTTTAAATTCTAGAGTGAAATTTCTGTCCTAACTGAAGTTCACACTGATTTCAGTGGGACAAGGTTTTCACCCTATAATGTGTGGTAAAAGGGAAAAGAGATAACTTCGTATAGGCACTTTAAAGAAGTGTGACATTCAAAGGAAAGAAAAGTTAAGTCAATGAAGTATTTCATGTAAACTCAGTGAGTTCATTTCCCAGGCGAGCCAGATATCTGCTGAGCTTGCCTTAAAGGGCAAAAAGTAAAGATGGCTTCACCTCCTAAATGTGGCCTGGGGCACAGTTAGGATGATTTACCTTAAGACAGTTTAAATGCTCTTGGCTTATTCTGACTGAAGATCACATCTCCTGACAGGCAAAGATACTGGAGCACTGAGGTTAGGTCAGAACCTGGCCCCAAGACTCCAAAATAAAAGAGAAACGGCACATCACAAACAGCTAAAAGATCAACAGCCTTCATTGCAAAAAAAAAGCTATCAAACAGCTTTGCTAAATAAAACAGAGGCAGTAATACTTATAATAAAAAGCATATTAATTGAAATTGAATTAATTAATTATGCCTTGCACACTGACACCTACAAGCAAACAATTAGAAGGAGGCATAGTAGAAGGCATCAGCCTGGTATAAGCAACAACAACCTTGTAGGCGAGAAAAGTTTGTAATCAGTCTTCAAAAACTTGTGGAAGACAAAGAGATACTTAAAGCGATGGAGAGAGGCAGATACACAGAGCAGGAAAAGGAGAATAGAGAGCAACAGATTTCAGTGCCTCTACCTGTAATTGCTGGCAAGGTTAGAGAACAACAAATATTTAATCTGCAGACATGGAGAAGACAGCAAGGCGATCAGTGGTGGTGGTCAACACAAATGACATCAATCCAAACTTCTACAACATTACTAGAAAGCCTACCAACGATGCCCTAATCTATCTCATGTAACACTTTCATAGTCAACCAAAGGCAGAATGAGTATATATATATATATATATACACAGTGGGCACATTCCTAGTTGAAAAACTGTATTTGAAGGACAGCTGTCACTAGCTTGCTGTCTTACTGAGACTCCTAGCATACAGTCACTTCATCAATGCCCTGGATGATGTAATTCACTTGCCGCTCTTGCAGACCACGTAAAGTTGCAAAGGGCAAACACTGCTAGAGAACAAGATTAGAATCCAAAACAATCATAAGAAAATGAAAACCTGGTCTGAAATAAATAGGATGTGCCTCAGTAAAGACAATTGCTAAGTATTATATTTCAGATCTTGTCAGCAAGCTGAAGGTCACAACAATCATCTGCACAAATACTGGATGCAAAACGACCAGCTAGGAGACTGAAGAGGAACCTGTGGGGTTAAGATGGCTCAGAAATCAAACATCAATCAACACTGTCACACTGCTGGGAGAAGAAAAGAACCCCCCCACCCCCAAACATTACAGCGCTAAGAGCTAACAAAGCCTCCTCCAGAGTAGTTCAGGACTCATTTCAAAAAATCCCCTGTCCGTACACCACTTAGAATTTAGAGGGGAGAACACAAGGATGAGCAATGTCTGGATAGAAGGCCCTTTGAGCAAATGCTGAAAGAATGAGAGAAGCTCCATCTGAGGAAGAGACTGGCAAGTCAGTTAGCATGCATATAACATGTATAAGAAACGTTGCTGCAAAAAGGAAGAAGTGAAATGCCCTCCGTGCTCAAGGGTATAAGAAACCACCAGTGAATTAAATATGCTGCTCAGGGATATTGTTTAATTTCCATAATGAAAGTCCCTTTGGAAAGGTTAGATAACTGTTGGGAGCAATGTTTGAGGTACAGCTGAACTGCCCTGTAGATGGGGGCTGAACAGATAATCTTGAGGCCCCTATTTTACGTGATTATGATAAACCCTAGTTTTCAAAACACTGCATATGACTCGTTCACTAGGATAATGCATCATTTACAAATTACTATTTTCAGTGTTTTTTCTCTCTTTAGAAAACACAGCATTTTTCTCGACTCTCATTAGTGATATTCCCCCCCCACCCCCTCCAGAAGCATTTACTTTAGAACTTCTCACATCAGACATGCACATTTGAACAGTATGCAGTATTCATGATGCTACCCTGGCTGAGCAAGGCATGGAGCCAATGGTACCCTTGAGAGCGTAGGCAAGGGAGAAACAGGAGCAAACACAGTCAGCAGTGCTTGTGGAAGGAGGGGAGTGGAGGCTGGGAAGAGAAAAATGAAAGGAAAGGACCCGGGGCTACCCAGAACAGACCACAGAGTAAAGAATTTTGAAGTTAGGGCAACACTCCAAATGTAAAGAAAAGTGGTCTGTCTTGTTAAAACACCCCACTGAGCATGCTGTTGTGCCTCTCTATGTTTTTTCCTCCTCTCTTCTCCCCTTCACCCAGGATAAGTGGAGTACAGAACCATCCAGTTGGCGGCCAATGACAAGTGGTGTTTTCTCAGGGTTCAGTACTGAGGCCACTCCTGTTTAATATCTTTATGAATGATCTACATTAGTGGATCAAGGGCACCCCCAGTAAGTTAGCAGGTGATATCAAGTTGGGAGGATGTGTTGATCTGCTTGAGGGTAGGGAGGCTCTACAGAGGGACCTGGACAGGCTGAATCAAAGGGCCAAGACAAATTGTATGAGCTTCAACACGGCCAAGTGCCAGGTCCTGCACTTGGGTCACAGCAACCCCATGAAACACTGCAGGTTTGGAGAGGAGTGGCTGGAAGGCTGCCTAGCAGAAAAGGGCCCAGGGGTACCAATTGACAGCTGACTAAACATGAGCAGCAGTGTGCCCACGTGGCCAAGAAGGCCTGTATGTACACTTGCTTAGGGACAGGGTTTAGCAGTGGACTTGGTAGAGTTAGGTTAATGGTTGGACTTGATGACCTTAAAGGTATTTTCAAACCTAAATGATCCTATCCTGTGTTTATACTTGTTCTGCTTATTGAACATGACCTTAAAATGGTGTGAGGTGGCAGTGGGACTGATGCTGAGTTGTCAAAGAAACTGGAGAACAGAAGTAGTTGAATGCAAGCTTCCTTGGGAACCAAGGTCAGAGTAGCTTTATAGGTTTGTTCTAATGGGTTGCAAAACAGGAGCTTAGATGGAAACCAAGACTTTATTTAGAACTTCTTTCCCAAAGGTAGATATCCCATGGCTGCTACTTTTCTAAGCCAATGGTGGCAGAAAACCATGAAAAGAATAGAATTTCTACTCCCTTCTTAGGCACTTGGCAACTCTCCCTCCCAATATACTGCTTCTTATTTAATTACCACTTCAAACAAAACTGCATTATATCCACAGTCAATGCTTTGCTTTCCAGCAGGCAGAGCAACATTGTAAAGAAGATTTAAGGCGCATCACTTTTAACAGCCATAGGAAAAGAATACAATATTCTTAGCAGAAAGGCATAGAAGAAACAATGGAGGTGTGACAGTTTGCTTAAAAAGGGAGGGCAGGGGAATTAGAGGAATTACTAGTAAGGACAGCAAAAGAAGGAAGGCTACACAGAAGTGAAAAATGTGGATCTTGTCCTTTCAGCTTTTACATTGAACACTGAAGGAGTATGACCTAAAACATCGTTCAAGTTGATGCTAACATTTTATTCACATAGCCCCAACAAATGGAAGTAGTGCAGATACCAAACTGCAAACGGAACACATGGCACTTGCTGTCTTTTGCTATTTTACTTAGCAAGCAGCAGCTACTACCTTGTCTGCCTATCATTTTCCCCCTAATGCTCTCCTGTTGCCAGGTCCCACCAATGCTACCATCACTCCAGAGGAACAGAAAGGGCCTTAGGCAGTTTCTAGCATTTCTACCACTGTATTAGTAAAATCAGTGGAGGTTTATTTGACACAGCCAATGCATCACCAGGCACAAGAGCCTTCTCTGCACTACACCACCTGCCACTCTGTTGTTCCTTCCAAAGCACTGAATGTATTATGGGAAGTAGCCATGAAATCACCTGAGATGAGCAGATATAGAAAACCTTTCCAAAGCAAATTTTCTTGTACTGAAAAGTGGCAATTTTTCCTTGATGTAGTAATACATGGATTGAGTTTGGATGGTATTTTTCTGCCTGTTCAAATTTTCATCTCCGCAACAGATGGAGCAGAATAGTTATAGCTGTAGGCCAAGCCCTGAGAATTATTCTAGTGGAGGCAATAATAATGATCACAAATGGTAAATGGACCAAAAGTTCAAATTTAACTCATCAATACATTATTTTCCTTCATTGCCACAGAAATCTTAGCAATAACTGCTCCGTGCTCCTTTCTGAATGTAGCCAAAGACTGAGCGTGGGATTTCCAAAAGTCATCTAAGGGACTTCAGAGCTTAGCTGGGCAGGAATTCTCATGTTTCTACTCCACAAACAATACCAGCCTTTGGAACATAGCTAGGGAACATTTGTTCCCTAAAGGAATAAAAATTTAAATTATCAGTGTTTCCTACCAAACAGGAATTTCAGGATTTCCTTTCAAGTAAGGCAATGCTGCAGACTTCTCCATAGCTGAGGAGTGTGGGAACTGAAGCACCCTAGAGCTGCAAGCTTAGCAGCTCCAGGAATTCAGTCTCATGAGGTGTTACAAGTCAGAAACAGAAGTTTCAGCTGCCAATCAGCTGGTGCACAACCAAAGAACCTGGGATCTGGGGAAAAAGACAACTCACCATACTGCCCTTATGAAGATAAGGAACCAACTCACATGAGCTTTTTGAAGTGAACTTTAAGTCTAGGGTATTTTTTTTTGTGAGGTTGTTTGTTTGTTTGTTGTGTGGTTTGAGTTTTTTTGTTTTATTTTAAATTAAAATTCAGACTTACAAATAGATTCTGATTGAAATATTTGATCTTATGTCACTTAGGTAATTTAGAAAAATCCTTCCCTTCTATAACTAGCATTAAGAAAACAACTGCAGAGAAAGTCTAATATAGAAGGGTAGATTAATCTATATGCATTATAGTTGAATTATCAAATTTGTTTTTGTAACAATATAACACAGTACCAAAAGGAATTGCAACCCATTGAGAGCTCTTTAGTCCTAAGTGAAGCAAGTCCAACATCACAATATGAAGCTTACCTGGACTGTTAGGTACTTGCCACAGTGCAACAGCACAGTACCTTTTTAGGATGCACTTCCTAGCACTTTACAGTCTTTTCAAGTTCTACACAAAGAAAATCCACCTCCATTTCCTTTATTACTAGATAACTCGTGGATATCCACAAATGAATTATGAGATCCAGCCAAGAAACATGTAGTGGCAGGTTGCCTCTGAGGGGAAATAAAAGCACGAATGAATATTTGGGTGCTGCCTTAAGAGAACTGGAGATCTTTCAAAAAGAATTAAAAAAAAAAAATCCATTTTCATTTCAACCCATAGGTCTCCTATCCTTTTGCCAATCCTCCTTCTCTGCTAGGGAGGGATCACTGGGTGATAGTGCAACTGCTACAGTTTAGCCCCAGATATGGGCTAAACGTAGACAGCTGCAAAACCATACAAATATTTAAACTGAGTTGGAAATCCCTGGAAGGCAAAGCACCTTTTCAACGTCTTGAAAATGTTATTCAATTACAGCTTTCTACACTATACAATCTTCTTACTTACCATAGAATATGGTAGGTAAGGTACCAGATTAAATCAGTTGCACAGCCACAAGGCATAGTGCAATAAAGATTCCATTACCCAAATCATCTTATACCTAAACAAACGGAAAATATGAAGACATTTACATTAACATCAGGTGCAGATATAAACCCTTCGTTACTAACAGGGAAATGATAGTGCAGATGTCCATTGTGCGTATGATTGTAACACTGGGCCAATCATTTATCAAACTGCCTCTCTTATTTAAAAATACATTAAATATGTGCATGAGCTCTGCATTATACAGTAGCAACAAAGACAAGAAACATTCTTCTACTATTTATCATCCATCAATGTGAAAGTGGGGGCTGAAGTTATTATAAATCATATTTTTTCACTGAGTTTCTTCACAGAGCCTAAACATTTCTCTCAGAAATGTTTATTATTCCAAAGTTGATGGCACAATGCAATCCAGGCGACAACCATACTTAGGATTTCATTGATTTGGATTTTTTCCCCTGCTTCTTCCAAAGCTTTAAAAAAAGGAAAAACAACCAAATGCTCATCTGGACATTTTTTTCAGACGTGGAAATTGTCTGGCTCAAGGACATATATACAAAGCACAAGAAGATGAAACAAAATGGGCCAAAGTTTACTTATTAGATTCATGTGCATAGTTCAGCTGAAATGAGTCAGACTGCCTCTGACAGACTCCATCATTCATGAAATCCACATGCAGCAAACTGAAAACTAAAAAGGAAGATGGAGAGGAAACCAAAGAACATTCTTTGGGTCATAGTTGGACCATCTGGTGGCAACTTCCCCAATGTCAGCATATTACCAGACACCTTTATGGAAGGACTACCAGTGATTCAACATTATACATTCTCCTTTTCACATGCTTTTCCTAATACTAGGGGACACCGAGGTACTAGTGCTATGACACAAACAAACGTTAAGCAGTGCTCCCCCAGTCACTTGGGTACACTAGATCACAACTTTTTCTCTTAAAGATAGACAGGCCTTGTCCAAATACTGTCCAAATCTCAATTCATAAGACAGTATTCTGCCTCTCTAAGATTAAGTTCATCATCAAGCAAAGAAGTTAAAGAGAAAAAAAAAAAATAGATAAAAGAAAGCATTTTCCATTTTCATTGAGTTGGACTGATATGAGGACTACATTTTGCTGACCACAATTTGTGAATGAATACAGAGGTGGCATAATTTATCATCATATCCCCCATGTTAATAAAAGATTATAACATATACTGCCATGTCAGATCATATTCAAGATAGTTGATGACTGCTCAAGAACTGTTAAAATTCAAGAAAAAGACAGCCCCATCAAAATGAAACCAGCCGTTTGAGAACATTCTTTCAGTGCTTCTCAATTCCTAGTAGCAGCTCAGCTGGTGAGAAGTGAGGTACCAAAGTCTTTTCCCTTTTTCATATATGATGACAACAATTCTGGGTTTTTTGGGTTTTTCTTTTTTCCTTTTTTTTTTTAATGGAAACCACTATGTCATTCATTTTATTTCCATTCTTATTCCAAGAAGATCTGTTTTTGTAAACAGCCACTCAATTGAAAACCAATGCATACATTAAAAGACTAAAGGCTAAATAAAAGACAAGCCTAGGATTTCTCACCCGTACAGCACAAAACTGCACACTCTCATCTTACCATGGTTAGAGGTTCCTTTTGGAAAATAAAGCTAAACAAAACTACTTTCATTTTCTTGCCTCGTAATACTGATACTTCATAGAAATAGTAGTCTGCTATGGTTTTGTATCAAGTATTTTTATATTAGTCTATCCAGCTAGAAGTGGTATCATTTGACTGGAGAACAGTGTATGTAATGCCTGCATTAAGTATAGGAAAGTAATATGAATAAATACAGTCCTGTAAGTCTGACCTCAGGAGTATAGGAAAATTTAGAAAAAATACTTGAAAGGAAGGTTAATGAGTGACATGGACATAAAGGCAAAAGGGGCTAAAATTCAAAGTGTTCTCGAGGCTGACATGGTGAAATAACCCATGTTCTGGACAAAGAAAAAAAAGAAATGCATTCAGTCTCCTATAGGTGGACTTCGATAAAGCATTTCCAGTTGAAACCATTTGTCAGTTTAGAAAGTAGTAGCTGGTGAGTAGGCAGCTGGTTAGAAAAAACATCAACAAAAGAAGTATTAAGGGGAAGAGTGTCAGACAGCAGGTAACTCGGCTAATGGAGTTTTCCAAGAATAAATCTAGGTTAGTATTTCATTTAATAACATTGGAATAAACAAGGGGGCTAATAAGAGTCAGTGATGTGGGGTGCCATTGCCAACATAGAAGAGGATTGCAGTAACTACCCCAAAAGAAATGGATTTCTCCAGTGACAAGAGCAACCAAAATGTGAAATGAATCCCATATGAACAAAAAAAAATATTGTGATTCTGCACTTGGGAGCTAACTGCAAAAACTCCTGAAATAAGCCAAGAGCTCATCAATAAGAAATTACTAAGGTGGAGAATGTAAGATTCAGCTATGAAAGAGACAAATGTGATGTTAGGAAACATCAATCAAGGCATTTTCAGCAGATGGAAAGGTATTAATGTCACTGTAAAAGGGCTTTCTTTCAAAAACTGCATGTGATAACGTCTTCAACATTCAAGAGATTCACAAATCAGAACAGGGCAGGGAACAACAGTCCAGAAGAGTGTATCTTACAAGAGAAGGACAGAGAAGCTGAGATATTTAGCTTTATAGACAACTGGGATGTTATCTGTAGTTACAATGAGATAAACAGACAGGAAAAAAATCTGTCAGAATAATAAAATAGGAATAAACTAAGAAGTATAAACTGGCCATTAGGCTGAAAATTAGCACGAGTTTCCCAGGTATTAGGACAATTTTGGTGAGGAAGAGTCAATCAGAGCATCTGAAGCCAAGAAATCCAACCACAGCTCCTGAGTACAAGACACATAACTGCTGCCACTCCATACCTAAGATTGAAATGCATTTTATGCACTAGTGATGCCTGCCAGTGCTGCAGTGACAGGGAGCAAAAGGAGAAAGTGTTCAAGGTGTCTTATCCGTTAGAAAACAGAGTCACTACATTGATGCTGGTGCTTGATATAATATAGCCTGCAACAGCAAGGGACTGAAGCTGACACTTACAATTTTATGTGTGTGAATGTGCTGGCCTGAATTTACTTACAAATAAAGTAAATAATAACAATATCCATGGAATACCAGAGAAGCAAGCAAAGCCTGCAATTTTATTTACTTTATCACATTTCAGTAATCAAAAGCAGTAAAAGCAATTTATAAGAGGTTACTGTGTGCTAATGCTCTCACTGCATTAGAGGGCATTCTCACAGGAACACTGACATTGTGTCCTCGGGAATGACACTGAAAAATAAAGATGAAGTAGTGAATCAAAAGACACGCAGACCTTCTCTAGAAGCATCCCAGGATGACGAAACTAATGACTTCTGTTTATAATGACTGAAATTATTTTTTCTAAAGTGTGCATCTTCCTATAGAATCCAAGGCACTAATGAGAACAGATGTAACAGACCTTCCCCTATCAGTACACTTGACTAAGCACAGCACATACGAGGCTATGTAGCCAGGATGTCTGATCTAAAAATATTACAGAAAAAAAAATTAATCAACTATTACAGTCTTAGTAACATGCATCTGTCCTTTAACGTTAACTATTTTTCTGAGTTAAACTTTATTAAGGAGCATAGCTTCATGCTGTCATGTTCATACTTCAACACTAAATATAGCACTAACGTGTCTGTCAGTGTTAACAAACAGTACTTGGGAGTCATACAGCACCTCTCACTATCGACTGGCATCACATCTAGGTTGACTCCAACAGCATCCAAGTGACTGTGCTGGGCATTTGTGGGTTTGCCTGTTTCTCCTGAAGGGGAGTTTCTGGCAGCTGGTACCTATTTGCTACAGAAGATTAAGAAAAAGGTGAAGGAAAATGGAAGGAAAAGAAAAGAAGTCACTTTCCTGAAAGGACACTTAACATTGACAGCAATTTCCAATATGTGTTTAGCTCAGTTTGTCTGGGCCCGACACCACAATCACACCTATGCAGAGCAGCTCATTCCCCAGAGCCCCTCCAGGCCTGACCACTCAGCAATATTACAGCTTTGACAGTTCAGGGAGACTGTCTCAAGAAGCTACTATTAATTTCTCAGGTGATATGCCAGAGATTGACACTCATGGTTATTTTGCACAATAAATCCAGTCAATAGCACTCAGGGACAAGCCAAACAAAAATGAGATTTCGCCTTTCGAATACATATCTAAGGAAGATTACAATGACCCACCGTTTTGCACATCAAACACAAACCACACCTCACTGTGTGAATGTGTTCCTGGGATTACTGGGACGCCTGAGATTCCCTGGATGCATGCAGGGACAGGAGAAGAGCAGACTGAAAAGACAATTAGCCTTCTTCCCATTTGAACAGCTTCCATGGCTCATGCAAATCAATTTAACATGGCTGTTACACTGAAAAAAAACCCAAACCAAAACCAAAACAACAAATCCCAGGCAAAATCCAGTGCTGCTGAAACTTGATGCTTGCACAATACACACTCTCCAGGGTAATCTGCAGCAGCCAGACATCGCCACCGCATGAGTCCCATCCTTGCAAAGGGCGGTTAATATGCATCACTGAGAGAAAGAATATTATTTTCTTTCTCGCAGCTCTGGCTGGGATGTGATACAAACCAGCAGCTCTCTTACCTAGCAGGAAAGTTCCTCACATCACTTTCAAAAAAAGCATTCTGTGAGCATATATGCCACGGTTTAGGAAAATTGAAGGAAAAGAAAAGAAGTCACTTTCCTGAAAGGACACTTAACACTGGCCCCTTAGACCTATAACAGCTGCTCTCTGTTAACCCCCCTCCCTCCCCAAAGGGGAAGAGAAAGGGAATAAGGGAGAGAGACTTAGTGATTAGAAAAGGAAACTAGAACAGCTTGAATGAAAAGGAAAGTAATAATAATAAAAATGGAATATATACAAATATATACAAAACCAGTATGGAACACAACCCCCCTGATGGCAATTCCATCACCGTCACCACTGATGTTGTGGAGGCACCAGGGGAGTCCCAGACTGGGCCCCGCAGCAGATGGGAGCTGTGTTCAGGAGCTGGAGTCTGGTACTGGGTTCAGGAACACGCTGATCAGGACTGAAGGCAGAACGGATAGAGTCAGAGTCATCCTCAGATGCTTTGAGGAAGAAACCAGAAGAGGACCTGAGCCAAGCTGGCAAAGTGGGCCAAGAGGGATGAGACCCTCCTGGTCCTTCAGCTTGTACTGAATGTGATGTATATGGGCTGGGATCCCTCACTGGTCAGTTTAGAGTTACGAATCCTGTCCACTCCTCCCTGCAGGTGCAGCCTTTCACTTTCTGCACCCCCCAGTGAGGTACCCAAGACCCAGCAATAGCCTTGTTCTGCACACCAGTCCTTGGCAGTAACTCTAACCATGGGCTGTTCTCACTGCTAGCAGCAGACACTGCCTGTGAGAACAGGCTGCTGACTTCAGACACTGCAGTTAGTTAGAAGAACTGAGCTGAAAAGTAAAACCACTAAACAGAATGAGTTCTGTTCTCACTGAAACCAGGACAATATGCTAACTCATTCAGCAGCACTGCACCAGGCCTGCTTGCTGAGCTCTGCCTGAATTTGGCGGTTTTGTGACCCCCACCATTTTCTTCTGAAGCTGGCAGAGCCACGCGAGGTGCAAGCGAAGACACGCAGGGTATTGCTCAGGCAGCTTTCTGAAATGTAGTGGGAACTGCTGTTGCCCTAGGATTTCTGCAACACTGCTGAAGAGGTGGGCTGAGAGGCTGCTGATTCAGACAACTGAAGGGTGCCATTGAACAGCTGATTTCTTGCATCTCACTCCCATGGCAGAGATGAATCCCGAGGTCAACGGGAACCAGGACACGTCCTAACCTCAGAGGCAAGGATTTGCTCCTGTGACAAGGAAAGGATGTCGGGTCAAAGTAACCCTCATCAGATGCCAAGGTCAACAGGGGATAAATGCCTTCATGGAAGAAGGGAGGAAGACTTTCTTCATCTTCATTTGCCTGAAGTAGGTAAGGATTTACCAAGGGGAGCCCGGAGGTTTAAAGTTTTTCCCCTTTATCCCTTGAACACACCACTGGCAGCTCCTACAGTCCAGGGTGCTCCAGAGCACAGCAGCTTTGCCCTGGCTCCTTCAAAGCAAAAGAAACATGGCACCGTGGGGTGGCAGGCAGGGGTACACACATCTTACTCCAGCTGTGTAACTGTCACTGCAGGACATGCCCAAAACCTGATGTGGCCTGAGATTTCAACAACCCCACACACCCCTTTTGTATGAGCACTCATTAATCAGTGATACAGAAGCCCAGCCAAGCACGAGGGACAAAGGTGAACTGCAAGGCTTTGCACAAGGTCCTGGATTCACATTAACCTCCTCATGCTTATCCATATTATTAAAAATAAAAACATGCTTTCCCCTATGCCTCAGAGATCTCTGAATTTTGAAATTACTTTTTCCTATGTTCATTTAGAAATTAAAATGAGGAGGAATGTGAGGCAGTTAAGACCAAGGTAAGGTATATCACAGAGCAAGTTAAAGAGTAAGAGCTTTATGAATATGTCGGATATACTTAGTGAACAATTTGCACACTGAAGGCTTAAAAGTGTTTTTCTCGTACATACATAATGTTAGTCTAATATATGAATAACCACAAAACTTGTTTCCTCTTAGTTACTGTCTTTATATTGGCGAGTCTCATCTTTAAATCACAACAAACTCATTTTTTTTCCCCCTAAAAGGTATGAAGTCCCTTGACTTCAGCTACCTTGAAATTATACCTATACATTATTAGAAAACATTTTGTGGACTTATATGGAAGACCCAAGAAGTGCAAGGAAATCTGAGGTTTGAGATGAAGGCAGCAGAATTTTCCAGTTCATCTGCTGGTATGTAAAATTGCATTTATCATCTGAAAAAGCCCACGAATTTCGCACTGTCAGAGAACATGGCTGCAAAGGAACGCTGGCTCTCTGCAGTCCTTGATCACAGACACTGCTGCATCCAGATTTCACGTTGCATAGCCAGATGGCTCTGAGTGAGCCACCCTGGTGCTGAAGTAATAGGGGCTGGGAGAAAGGAGAAGTGTTAGAGGAGAAAATCTAAGCATTGCTTCAGAAGGGGTTTCACCTGAAGTAGCCTCTCTGGCTACAGTCTTGTTTCTCAGATGAGAAAAGGAAGACAGAGCAAGGGGACATGGCCATGCAAGCCCATGAGGACCAACACTGCCTGTGGAAGCCCAGGACAACAGGAGCCTTTCCCAAAGCTTGTGGCATCACCACAAGTCTCTTCCTTCACAGGAGAAAGACAGACTTCCTCACTAACTGACAAAATGTCACGTCCTCAAGTGAGCACCCGACTACTGCAGTGCTGGTAAAACTGGACTCTGCTGTAAAGGAGGAGGCGATGTGCCAGCTCATACAGCCTGACAACTCAAGGACAATTTCTGCTGGATTTGATCAGCTGAGCTTCACAGATGGGCCACGTGACACGTTGCCACTTACCAATCAACAAAAGGGTTATTTCTTCCTGCTGATTTAAAGCCTGCATGATCCCTCTGGAAGATTCATCAGCAGTAACACTGAAGGAGTCTAAAACAAATCTAAGCCTCCCTCCTTCAGTGAGAAAAGGAATTTTTTTCTCCCCAGTTTGCTATGACGTTCCACTGTTATTCAGGAAACCCAGATTCCCTGGCTTTGACTCGTCATTTGGCAAGGAGACACGAGTTGTTTAATTATGTCCCAAGGAGCAGCAAAATGATAGTGGAGGACAGGCAGCACCTAATGACAGGTCTGTAAGCTGCTGAGCAAAATCTGCTTTCTGTGGTAACTGCTTGCTGCTTCCTGAATGCGATCTGTGAAGTCAGAGACCGATCTTCACCCATAGAGGCAAAGACAAGAAGCACACTAATTGCTTAAGTACCGTTGCAGATCCTCTTTACCTTGGACACAGGGAAAGACTTGCTAAGAGACAATACACAAACCAGTAAGACATGTAGTGCTGTTATCCATCAAACCCAAGAAGACCTGGAAGGGCAGCAGCATCAGCACAAGAAGTTTCAAAAGCCTGCACTGCTTTGCATTATAAATGCCAGTCTAAAAATCAGGTCAGTTTTTGTCTAGAATAAACAACTATTTTCCTAGACTGTCAGATGTTAGAAAGCTCCTCTCAGAGTACAGAGTTTTATTAGATGAGTACATAACAAATGCAACATACCAAAGCTCAGTACGAAGACCTTGTTTTCTGCTTCTGTCACAGCTGAATCCAGGGAACTTTCCTAAGTTTTGGTCCAAATGTTACATAGGCCCTTGCAACAAACCACTATTTCTTTCTCTAACAGCACCCTGCACTCCAGTGTCTCCAGCTGGGGATATGCAACATCAGTTTTGCAGGATGTAGAAACTCAAAGAACAGAATGACCTGCAGTGATCCCTTCAGAGATTACTGAGGTCAAGATTTGCAGGATGTGCTAATGCTCCAAACCCAGTTTTAATCGTTTCAGGCCAATACAGTGACACAAAAGTCTTACAGGGTCATTTCTAGGCATACTCTTCAACTCTCCCCATGACCAAGGCTTCCATGTTCAGAATAGGAGACAACTGCTATCAAGCTGGCAGAGAACTGACATGGGGTGAGCACATCGTCTGCTCTGCCCCACAGAAAAAAATATCATTTTCAGTTTAACCAAAAGCATTGAGTCCAGTTGTTGCTGATGAGAAATACAACGGGGTGTGTCACCATGGAAAATAGTGGCACAAGTCCTTGGATTACACTACTGCATCTAATTAAAACAGCAAAGGCAAAAGCTATGAATGCAGCAGCAAGGGAGAGGACTGTATTCCTACAAAGGCCAGGTGAAGGGCAGGTTATGGGCAACAAGGAGCGATCCAATTTGGTTACACTAGCTAAGGTAAAATTTACAATGGCTATCAATCCTCATGCTTTAAGTCATAAACTGAGCACCATCTGGGGCCAGAAAGAAATTTCCCTCTGTGGTGCACTATAACACAATTGGCTGCGTGTATTTCTTCCTCTGAATCACCACATATTGGTTACTGTCAGAGACAGGATAGAAGACTGCACAGATCACTGGTCTGTTCTGGAGCAGCAGTTTCTATGTTGTTCATTTTCTTCACAGCCCTTACAGATTATGATAACGTTATTAATACTGCAGCAGTCATTTTCCCAATATACAGTCATAGTTTCTCTAATTCTGAAACAAACCCCGATAGCAACTTCAATGATTCCAACAACTAATCAAAAGCACTAGTCTACGTTTTTATTGGGTCTGAGTGATTTACTAGTTCTGGTTTGGAAAACAGATCTCACAATCTAATTACTTATATTTTTAAATTACACATCAAGTATATTATCTAGCATTCAATTTAACAATAGCAATAGTATGAAGGAAAAGCACCAATGATGTTTAAAAAAGCAATTTAGAATTCAGCTTTGAATTTGTTTTAAAGAAAAGATGTAAGTATTATCTTACTGACTGAGATGTATTAACACTCTCCCTTTCCATTATCTGAACATCTCACTTGCCCTAAAGCACATTTGTGGAGACAGTGAGAGACTGGATTCATTTTCCATATCCATAAATTACAGATGTTGCTCTGAGCTACTCATCTATCAAGATAATTTTCCATGAGAGTAAGACCAACCTGAAAAGTATCCAACACAGAATATGGGAAATAATTAGTAAAAACACACAGTCTTCAGTCCTAGTTTGTTTTACTGGGAATGTCCTCTACCCAAAGCTTCATAATGGGGTGGCACAACACAGAAAAGCAAATCAAAGCCCAAACAGCACTTCTGGGTATCAAACCAAAGCCTTTGATGCATCAGTAACTTTCTAGTCTGTACACACACTGCTATAACAAACCCAGTAAAGAGGACGTGGATAATTTCATGACACCTTGTGCGTTGAATAACTTATTAGTTGGAAAATATGAACTAGCATAACATCATGTCACATATTTTACAGGTTAGCACATCTGTTATATCATACCTACATAGATCATAATTATATTCAGTTACATGAACACTATGGAAGAGCTGAAGACCTGTATCTAACATAGTATGTGATTATCCTAAAGCTGAAGCGTATAGAAGAAAAGTCAAATTCAGAAGAAAATGTAAAGTTTCTGCCATCACAGAGCCCAGTTACTGTATCTTAACCTTTCCACTCTCATAGGCAATTAAAAAGATTAATAAATGCTGAGAACACAGATAACAAGATTAAGAACAGTCTTTTCTAGGTTGCATAAAACACAGAACATGACTTAACTGAACAGAAAGAGGGAAAACAGTACTTGAGGGAGATAAAAGGAAGTTACATATTTGAACACTTAATGCCAATCATGTGCTTATCCTAAACAGAAGACAAATACTGTATTGCTATCTTCAGAGCTGGGTGAAAGAAAAGATGACAGAGCCTTCATGTATAGAAAAATGTCCCCTCTTCACTGCAATTTGCATTTCAGAAATAATAGAATACCCTGGGCTCCCCCTGGGTTCTCTCTTGTACAATCTCTGCAAAAGCCATTGTTTCCTTTTGTTTTGTAAAGCATTTTTGTAAAGATGAAAGTTTCTAAACCTACGAGACAAGTTGTTGGTTTTCTTGTCCTCCTCACCAAAACAGAACTCTGCAGTGGGGAGAAAAAAAAAAAAAAAGAATACTCCAACTCTGTTCTGACTTATGCAAATAGAACAGTAAATGATATGGGAGCAGCTACTGTAACACATGATACAACAAAACTTCAGGCTTGATTTCCCCACAGTCAAATGAAGGATGTCTTATGAAACAAGGGAAGGAAAAAGAAACGCACTAGCGCTGAAAACATTAACAGCAACTTTTCATAAAATTACTGCCAGCTACAAAACAAGTGTTTAATATCAACAGTTCCATCTTGCAACCCCAAGGGACCTACCTTAAATTTCTCGACCACCCACACTGCACCCAGTAGGCAAAACTTTCAAAATTGGAAGCCTGTCAGACTTAGATATGCACGTAGGTACTTACATAAGTGCCCTGATTTTCTTAAATGCTGATCACCTAATAGTCCTCTGCAGATTAAAATAAGAACTACTGGGTACCAAACAGAAACAAAAAAAAACCAAACCCAACCAACCAACAAAGATTGCATTTATTTGGATGCCTAACTTTCAAACTTCATTCATAAAAAAATACCTTAGTTTGTATCATTACATTTAAAGGACTGAGATTCTGTTTGGACTCCATCTGTACAACTCTTCACGGGCTGCAAGAATACCTTCTGAAAACAGACAGCACCGACTGTGTTTCAAACATGAGCACATTTTTCCCACCACAGTATTCCCAGCCCTTGTGCATATGGGGAACGAGAGACCAGAGCTAGAATTGCACCTAATTTTCTGGAAATCGGTGACAATGGGATACAGGGCACACTCCACAGATAAGCACTTTATCAGTTTAATAGTGCACCAGACTTACTTTGAACCTTATATTTAAAACATCACTGTTTCTCACACAGATGAACCACTGCTTTTTACGCTTCCAGTACCACCAGCCTAGAAAGAGGAAAGACTCTGACCACTACACTTTTCCATCATTACAACCCAACCCTTTCCTTGATTGGTGCAAACAGAAAAAAGAAACAAACTTTCTTTTTTTCCTCATTTTGGTGGGTTTGTTTTTCATAGCAAGTAGATTCCACAGGATGGTTAGTAATGAAACCCTAAAACGTATTTACAGGATTAAAGTCAAAACCTGGAAGAGCAGTAAATCATCTACTGTAAACACAAACAAATTGAGGGCAGTTTATGTGAGGCAATATCTTTGATCCACTGTCTCTCATCATCAGTGAAATCTGAGAAAACACATAGAAGTATGATGTGTGTGACCTCAGAAAACTGAAATGCAGTTAATTAAGAAACAGAATTTTGCCTTTTGATCCTTCTAATAATTCTCCCTTTCTCATTGACATGTACACAGAGCAATAAGAGAATGAAGGGGTTAGGTCACTGTTGCTAAAGGCATTATTTTCTACAACCTTTCTCTCCCATGGTGCTATGGAGAGCTCGCAGCTCTTGTCTGTCCTCACTATGTGTTATCCTTCTTATACACACGCTGATACTTACAAATAAGGAATGTGGTTGACCTGGCAACAGGATGCTCGTTTCCTAATTTATCCACCATTGCTTTTAATAACATTAGTCTCAGCTAAGTAGAGAACAGTCCTAGCATTACACAATTTTGCATGTGTCTAGTTATACCAAGTACAACCAGCCAAACCACTTCATGTTGTGAGAAACACTTCATTATCAATAATGTGTCTCTACCAAACAGGAAAATAGAGAATCATAATCAAAACCTTCTATCTAACTTTCATAATTCAGTATTACCTTTGGATGTTTTTTCTCCCATTTGCTTACTAGAATCAGAAGGACTGAAAATTATGCCCTGCAATGAAGCTTCTGGGCAGGCAGTGGTCTTGTGAGAGGAAGGAAAAAAAAAAAGGGTGATTAGACTAGGGAAAACAAGGGACCAAGAGACCTATCCAGGATGGACCAATACTGGAGAAATCTCTGGGGAGACCTTGTCCCATCTCTCCCAGCCTTGAAAAATAAGAGAACATTGGTACCTAACAGCCTTGATTTGAGATGTCTAACCTGAGGCAAATTTACAAGGCCTGATTTTTCAGAGATGATGATCTGCATCATCTGAAATGTAAGCCTGCATTTAACCAAGCTCCCAGAAAACACAGCTGAACAGGAAGTTGAGCTCATGTTCCCATTCTGCTACGATGTTTATTTAGCTTATGCTCTGTATCTATTCCTCTAAACTTTTTGCATGGATCTAATGATCCAGTTCGAATTTGCCGTATGATTCAAAGGTCTCTGTGAGAAAGACAGCACCAAGATGCAGTCAGTTGTACCATAAGCAGCCTGCGCCACATCTTGAGCTTAATTTCTCCAAATAACAGCCCTATAGATAAGCTCTGATCGCTATCACAAGTGCCACCCTGCTCATAAGACTTTCAAACCTTCCCAGCGTATCTCTGCAAGATTTTGTAGACAAAATGACAATACACAGTGCAATTCTCCTCTTCTTAATAAAGATGGATGCTATCCCCAAGATGGTTTGTGCAACCTACTGTTTGTTGTGGGTGCATAATGGTTGCTTACATACTAGTGGAGCATCACCATCTAACTTTGGACAAAATAAGTACGAAGGTTCAGTCTTTTCTGGCACAAAGGGAATAACCATTTTATTTGCTTTGATTTCTCCCCTACTCCCCCACCTCCCAACTCTTCCCAGCTAAAGCAGGATGTCACGCGTATTTTCAACATACAGAGCAAAGAAGTGTAAAATCCAACAACATATATTCCTATACACTGAAATTTTCCATCACCAGGTTATTGCAAAAGTAGCGCATTAGAAGACAGCTAATTTCAAGGAAGTGTTTGCCAGCAAAAGCTGGAACACAGCCAGAAAGCTACAGTATACAAGGATTTTAATGGCTATGAAATATTTGGTACTCTGCGGTGAAATTAGTTAACAGACTAATTTTTCCTCTCTGGGGGGGTTACACTCAAAAATCTGCAGGTGTGAGACCCGAGTATATGACTGTGCTTGTCCCCACCTGAAGCCATTTGCCTACCACACAGTTTGAGCAGCACTGCATTGTTTAGGAGCACTGAGGAACAGTGTGCCTGCAAGTCAGGATTTTAAGTAGTATCAGCAGCACACTGTGATGAACGTGCACCACATCAGTTCACACTCCTGCCTGCCTCTAGACTGCAGTGTCTGTTCTCGCAGATAATGATTAAATTTGATGGCTATATTCTCCAGAGCCTCCTCCCTCCAGCACTGCTTCACACCTGAACAAACCCAAGTGCAAAATGCTTCCACTCCCATTTGGTAGCAGACTACCATCTTTACAGGGCATAAACAACATGCAAAGCAGCAAAAGCTCAAGCTCTGTATGTAGCAACTCAGTAGGTCCATGGCAACTACATAAAAACATCCTTGATTTTTTGCATTAATAACGTTAATAACGCACAAACCCAACAAAAACAAAATAGCTACTGTGCATAGTTGGTAAGTCCTCACCAAAATTTAGCACCAAAAATCACCTATAAGAATTTATCCAAAATATTCACTGTACATAGAAATTTTTAATTGATAAGGAAAAATCTAAAGTGACAATTACAAGCCCAGTCCTAAATTAGCTGCAGTCAAACTATTTTCCCCAGCATGAAAATACATCTGTTGTCAGTCCAGAAGTAAAATGACACAGAAAAAAAAAAAAAACCTGCAGATACATGAACAGCCTCTTCTGAGCAAAAGAAAGTTCTCTTCTCTGCATATCATTGACCTAGGACATACCTGCACAGATGTTGCTTATGAATATCACACCTTGCTAAAAATCTTGAAAAACAAAACACATTCCACCAGTAAGTGTATCCTGTCCTTTTCTTTCCCAACATACTGCTGGCGTTGCAATTGTCCCCTTAGCATCTTTATGCTTATTTTAGCAGCAGCCAATGTTAGTGCACAGGTACAATAAAACCTTTTTATTCAGCTGATGCAGATAAGGAAGCAGCTTTTGCAGAAAAGCCTGGAGGGCTTCCTAGCAGCCAAAACAGTTGTCTGGCTATATTACTTGTCAGTGGGAGTGTCTTGGGGTGGTAAATCAGGGACAGTGGCTTTGGTATCCCCAACTCATCCTCCACTTGTCCTATACACTCTATGAAGCAGGTACTTACAGTCTTCAGAGTTCTCTTCAGAAGTCTCTGACATTTCCTAGACAGGATTTGTAGGTTGCCCATACTTCTGCCCCCTCTCAAGGACACAGAGCACTCCAGATGCAAACCCCAGAAATGCACAGTGCTCACACAAGAATGTGCCAGTGGGTACAACACACGTGCACTCACTGTGTGGGTATGTCTGAAATGCCTCTGACCCATCAGACACATTCACTGCCACCTCTGAGGAAGTCTTTTCTTGGCTCAGCACACTAAACAATGGCAAGATTGGTACTGCCACCCCAGAGATTCAGGGTGCTACTACTACTGCTGACAGGGGGAGGTAGGTGTTGCTGCAGTGAAACTCCCTTTCCAGCAGTCTTGATGAGGTAGCTCCCTTTCTCCTCCAGAGAAAATAAAGCAGTCAATGGGGCAAAAGCATCCTGTGGGCTCTCAGCTGAGCCACGCTGGACTGCTCATCTTGCTAGGGAAGCAGATGATACAGCTCTTCCTCCTAACACCTACCCATATCCGGGTGTGGGGAATAAAACTGGTCATCAGAAACATGGGTCCCTGCTGAGTGAGGGAAATTATTTCACATGTGCTTCTACCTGATTCACCTTCTTCAATATGTCCTCAGGAAAATCAAAGGACAATGTTTTCTATAGGATCCAGTTGGGTATTATGATAGTACTGCTATTTCTGACAACAGAATCTTCTCATTTCCCCCCATGACAACCCCCAGACAATTCTCTGCTTCACTCTCAAATCCCTGCTCACAGCCAGCATCAGCTCCAACAACTAGAGCAAAGTGTTTGCCCAGGTCAGGAAGAAGTCCTTCAGAATTCGTTCACTATCACAGCAGAAAATATTTTCATGTAGTCAATCACTGGTTGCAGCTAACCACATAACCCTTTAGTATTATCTGTCCTTAAAAAAAAGAATTTCTTTAAACAAGGTAGCTGTCACTATCTGTAAATTTACTATTTTAGCATGGTACTTCTTTCATGGTTTTTCTACTCAAATATTTTTATAGGGACAGGGGAAGGAGAGCACTGACCATGCACCTGTTTCCCAAAGGTTCAGAAATGGTCTCCGTCCTTCCTCCAATCTCCACATTCAAGATGAGGGACTGAATAGCATTTGCAGTAAGAGTCTTTTCAGCATTTAGCCCTAAACATGGTCTTTTAAATAGCCGTAAAGTCTGCAGGGGGAATAGATGAACTAAAAGGTTTAATGGATGTCTTGCATTTTACTGTGTTCCACAGGGACCAGGTGGTTTTACATCCTATATCTACACTTTTGCTGAAGGTGGTTCAGAATTTCCATTTCAATCAATGCATAGCTTTTATCAGTGCTCTTCCTGAAACTACATCCATTATATGGGGAAACTAGATTATATAAACTTGATTTCAAGATCTTAAATCATTGCCTGGGAAAGGCAAGCTTCTATGAAGTTACACAGATTATTCTGTAGCATCAGTAATAGACTACTATGTAATCCTCAGTATCGTCTCCTATTCAGAATTTTTTTTCACATAAACCACATTTTATAGACAGGTTGGGGCTGGAGGTTTAGGGCAGCTTTGTGCAACATTTTCGTTAGGGAAATTAACACCTTGGTGCTTTTTTTTGTGCAGCTTTGGATTTAAAATCTCCCTAGAGGGGCAGTTTGGAAGGATAGTCATTATTTAATTAGTACTCTTCTCAATTAGCATCTGGAGTTAAAGATCCACAAGTAGGTATATATCCAAGAAATTCTCAGAAGAATTACCTACCAGTAACTGAATATGCAGAAGTTCAGAAAATGGCTCATCCTCCCTCACTTCAGCTTGTTCAGAGAATTTCTTCCTTTAAATTAGCAAAACCAAATGCAGAGTAAGCAGGACTGAACTTAAGGACAGAATAAGCAGGACCCTTCCTCTACTCTGATGCTCAAAGAGTACAACCCAGAGGCAGCTATAAAATAATTTTCTTTTCCCGTTCCTAAACTCAACACATGCACACCTAAGAACATATGCAGGTAACGTATGCTCTGAAAACAACACTATATCATTAATCACAAAAGGTCAATATGGTCCTACTTAGGCATGCATACAGCTGGTCTGGGTATTAGAACCATTAAGGATCAACAGCTGCTCAGAACCCTGAAAAAAATTAGGATCTTACATACACATTTGAAAGCCAAAGCTCAGGTATCAAGTCAACTACGTGGAGATTTTCACAGATTCTAAAGGCACCACCCTCCCTAGCAGATTATGATACATGTCTTGTTTATTCAGGCCATAACTGCTTCTTGATCAAACAGCATACAGACAAGGACAGGCAGAAACTAAAATTTATTAGGGAGATTTGGGTGGAAAAAAAGAAATTCTGCCTGCTACTCATCAGTTACTAGCTGGTTTGAACCATTACTTCAAGGACGTTAATGGACTCTATTAGCTTGATATTTTAGAGATTTAGGGCAAAACTAAGCCAAACCACTACACTAATAGTGACTATAGGTCACTTACTCACTATTGCTTTACAACAGGTGCTGTTGGAGGACTGTTTCTACTCACAGGAAAAGCAAGCAGTTCCATATAAGTTACCGTACTGTTGGGAGGAACAATATAGCTCCAGCTCCTACTTCACCTCACCTCTGTCAAGAACAACTATGCTGGCAACTGCTCCTGTACTACTGAGCAAGGCTGGAGTATGTAGGGAGCAGTTACCTGGAGAGGGAAGTAAGGGTAGCTCACATCAGTGCTTCTCCTCTCTGTACAGCAGCAATGGCTTTCCCATCCCTGCCTTCATTCTCAGAACAGAGAATCATGACTTCACCTTCACTTCTGAGATGCCTTAAGTCATAGAATCACAGAATCATAGAATTGTCAGGGTTGGAAAGGACCTTAAAGATCATCTAGTTCCAACCCCCCTGCCATGGGCAGGGACACCTCCCACTAGAGCAGGTTGCTCAGAGCCCCAGCCAGCCTGGTCTTAAAAAATTCCAAGGATGGGGCTTCCACCACCTCTCTGGGCAACCTGTGCCAGTGTCTCACCACCCTCATGGGGAAGAAATTCTTCAAATGTCTAACCTGAATCGAGGACCTATCTCTAGTTTTAATCCATTCCCTCTAGTCCTATCACTTCCTGACAGCCTAAAAAGTCCCTCCCCAGCTTTCTTGTAGTCACCTCTGGTAAGCTCAAGGTAAGCACAATAATTAGTTTTTATATACCATTTATATATGACTACACAATCAGACCAACAATTTCCATCTGAAAACTATCAATGGCAGAGCCAAACTCATTGTTACGCTGAGAGAAGCCATGATGAGGAATCTTTCTCTTTAATTTGTAACAAGCCTGAGAAACAAAGTCTTCCAACATCCAGGAAACATCACTTCCAACATTGTTATCAAAATGAGTTTATGTCATTTGTAAGTAATTATATTTCCTGGGAAAAGAATTCCATTTGCATCATGCCAAAGAAAGCAGAAGACCACAGCTATTACTCAAAAAGGCTAGTTCTTTGCCTGCTGAAATGAGTCAATAAGAAAGTGGTCAGAAAGCCAAGGAGAATTGACTGTGGGGGCATACACACTGCAAGCTGTGTTTGCACCATCACATATTCTTCCACCTGTTTGGACGTAAATTCCATAGTCCAGGTCCCAGACCATGTGCTGCCTAAGGAAATAATGTCAAATAATGAGTGAGCACAAGAAGGCTGGGAAGGAGAGAAAGGGAATGCACAGCTTTTACACCACATCCTTATCAACCCCTCTCGAGGCAGAATACCTGTTCTCTCTAGCTAAGAAAGTAGGGTGCCTTTACTGGGAGTTAGCTGTGGATAAGAGGGAAATAATGGCAAGAAAACAAAAAATACAAAACGCCAAAGAACCAGCTGGTAGGGGAACCCAGTCTACTCCCATGTTCGGGAAACAGGAAAGTTTTTCCCCTCCCACTCACACAGATGCCTCTCCCCAAACATCCCTTCACAGCAGCTATCTCATTAGCAATGCTGGCACTGGTGTGGGAGGGCAAGCCTGCCTCTGAGTTCAACTCTGCCCCACGGCAGAGGCACGCTTTATTATTAATGCACCACTTTGCTGCTGATCATGAAACAGAAATAGATTTAATCTGGGTACCTATGTAGGTTTTTCTTAAGCTCCTTTTCCATGTACTGAATATCTCTGCAACTAGGGTAGAGTAGGTAAAAGCAAAGATGATTTCATGGAAGAAGGAGCTTTTCATTACAGCTATCGTGTTTGGTGAGAACAAAATCCATCTTGCTTGGTCCTGCTCTCCCAGGCCCTTGGCCCTGTTCAATCTCAGCTCTCCCTGTCCTTACCTCCCTTGCTATCTCATCTCCCATGCACCAGTCCCCCCTCCTCTGCCTCTACTCCTCTAAAGACCCTCACCAACATTCTCTTCCACACACCAGCTCCTGCCTCTCCCTCCTTGGTCTTCATAGGCTCTTCCTGTGATTCCTGCACCCAAACTCCCCTCCTCCATGTGCTGTCACACCAGCTTTCCTTGAGGCTGCAATGGCAAGAGCTCTCAGAAGACAAGGGGAAAATCAGTCCTGGCACAGCAGGAGAAGATTAAACACCGAGGGGAACCAACTCAGAGCCCAAGGCTGTAAGACAGTGTATTCAGTTGAGTAGGCATCAAAAATACCTGAAGGGACAGAACATGATGTGTGGACACAGAATCTGCAGAGCCCTAGATCAACAGGCACAAACATACTTAGGCTCACAGCTCCTACCTAAATGTCTATTTTGCCCACCCCAAATCTACAGCTCATCAGAAGACTGAACACCTTTGTGAATCCTGACCTTGGCCATTAGGTTCTGAAAAGTCTGCCTGCAGCTCAAACTAGCTTAAACTTGAACAGGCTCACAAATTGACCGAAAATGGAGAAGTTAGCATAGCTAAATGTAGACTTGGATGGATGCCCTGAAAAATTTCAAGTCTCTGCTTGAAAACAGGCTAGAGCATCAAAATAGGAACAGGTATGCATTTATTTCAAGGTAGGCAAAATATCTTTACTCCTTAAACTCATTCTCAAAAATGGACAAACTTACTGGTAAGTCTCCTGCAATGCAGCTTGAGGCAGATGATTGGCTTGAAGATGACCCCAAATGCTTATAATTTGGAAAGCTGTATACAATTTACAATGAGGTCACTGTAACAGAAAGCACCAGATTACATGATCTTCTTTCACAATTAGCACATACGCACTCAACTTTTTAATTGCTTTTTTTTTTTCCCCACATTCTTGCCATTACAGCTACTGTAAGCAACACCCTTGAAAATTTAGCCATCATTTTATGTCAGCACTATTTTGTTCTCTTTGGGGCATTCTAGGTCTTTTAAACAGATTCGAAGACCAACTTTGCAAGAAGGCACAGATTGTGATTCATATCAAAGATTCTCCATATTTATCCTCCCGTGTTTCTTCAAAATATTTGAAAAAGGTTATTTAGAAGACTGTTTCACCAATATGAAGCTGGTAAAGATGTCTGTATGCTGGCAAATGTTGCAAGCAGCTTGAAACAAAAAAGAATTGCACAAGGGTACGTTTCCTTCTTATTTCATGTCCCCATGTTTACTCATTTTGAGGGTTTTTGGCACCCCACTAATGTTAGTGTGATTTGTACATGACTGGCTTCTGCATTCCAAAACCAAACCTGATTATTTTGACCATCTCCTCTTCAAAGGGACAAACTTCAGAGAAAAGATGTAAAAACAATTTAAGAAGTTATTTGTGTATGTTCCGTGCTGACTTTTATCATCCAAGAATCCTCAAAGCAAGAATTCCAAATCAAGAATTAGTGGAATTGTGAGTCTTTCCCACAACATTTGACAAGGCTTCTTTAATGGAAAACTCATGTTATACTATTTTATATATATATACTTATATATATAAGTAAATTATATATAAAAATAATTATATATAAATAAATATATACATAGAAATATATATATTTATATATTTATATATATAAATAAAATTTCCCCTACTGTTTATTTTATTGCAAAAAACCCTACTAAATCTATCCGAGATTTCTTTGCAAACAAGCAAAAAAAAGTTGGCAGTCCTGCTGCTGCTTCCAACCAGTCCTCCAGGACCTTCATATTACGATTATTATTATTATTAATAGTTATTTCCCCCAACTATCAGTCAAACCTGCTGTGCAAGATGAAGCTGAATTGCCACACAACTTTTTGCTGATGCGCTCTGCCAGACATTCTCAAGAACAATATCAGAATATTTTTAAAGCTGTTACAAACTGGCCTATATTCTTCCCCTTCAATAACATCAGTATAAATATCAAAAACCATGATTCAATCTCTGAAAAAAAAAAAAAAAAAGATAGCTTTCCAGAACAGAAAAGATACTTAAAAATGGGTCCAATAGATCGATACAACCATTAGAATGGGTCACCTGAACCTACTTGTAACTCTACGTAGTGATGGATATCACAAACTTAAGTAGCTTAAGACAAAACAAAAATGTTGACAGTCACCTCATCGTCCTTCTAAGTTAGTCTCTGTTAGAACAGTATAGGATATTTCAGCAACCTCTACAGTTCTGTGAAGGTTATGAAGATTCTGTGAAAGTAGTGCAGAAAAAAAAAAAAAGAAGAATAAAACATTTCCAGTAACATGAAATTCTCTTTACTCAAACTTTCCTTAGTCAAACTTTTTAAAAATAGGTTAGAAAGTCTGCTAATTATAGAGTACTGAACCTCATTCAGTCAATCACAGCACTGGATCCACTCAGAATAAACACTACCACTACTGATAAACGTACAATAGTCTTCTTAATACCATTTAGCTCCTTATATGAGCAAAGACATAATTAAGGTGTTTGATGCTGATCTATGCAGAATACTCATGTTTAAAGGAGCCACTGTCAATATTTCACATTGCTGGATGAAGCGTGAGGAACACTAATGAAGAGCTTTGTCATGGTCTCCTAAGGAAGTCTAATAGCCTGGGAATCCTGACACTGAACACATTAGTTCATTTAAATCTCATTTCCCAGTCCTTCACCAGCAACTACCCACCTTTGATTCTAGTCAGAAAAGTTAATCTATTTTTTCCTCTGTCAAATATACCACTGTACTCTCAGGAGTCTGTTGCACAAATACAGACTCTCCATATACTCTTGAATACCTATCCAGTACAGGAAAAGCAAAACAATGTGTATAACATACTTTTACAGTGCTGCAAGGAAACAAGACATCAAAATTATATATTCTCATTTGTTCAATACAATAACTTTACAACCAACTCCTAGTGTTTTCACATTCTGTAATATAGTTACATGTCCTTCTGTGATGTACATAATCTTCTCTTTAGGAAGCTCCAGAAAAGACACTTGTTGATTCACACCAGAGCAGACCATTATTAAATAAAATTAATATTCTCGTGTGTGAATGTACAACAAAGAGCAAGTAAAGTGGATTCCAAAAGAGCATCTTACTTATTTTTACATCTGTATTTTTTGCTGAGATTATTCATAATGCGTCTCAGTTACAGGACATTTCACAATACAGCCATTACGCTTGTGCAGGAATGCCATTTGAATTAGGTAGTAAAACCTACAGAGTAGTAAGATCTTAATTCTCAGTATTTGGTATTACACAAAGACTTTAAAATAGCTTTTTATGATATTTGAATGAGATGAACAGAATAACCCCAATAAATATACAAAAGGGGTTTCTCTTATTAGCTCTGTCCTACTTTTAAAGCTTTTACTCTAATAGCAATGCTATTCTCTACCTCCCCTGTAGCAGATTGCACAGTTTGCTTCTGTCTTTGTAGCATGGCTAATAAGTTCTGGGTTAGAGTAGCGTAGACCTCGGGCTACTAGTATGTTGAAATCAATTATGCAAAGCCCATTCATTTTGCTACAATGTACTAAACTGCTGCTGTCACCGCAGCAGAATGGCTGCTAGATTGGTTTCATGGATTTCTCCCACCCTCTTCTTTTTTATCATTACAATGTCTTCATCCATTGACAAAGCTGGTATTTTCTGTCACATATACAGCCTCCTACCTAGGATGCAAGGCTCACTTCAATATTAATCAAAACCAACTTGAAATTCCAGGAGCAATAAAAGCTGAAAACATGAATTCTGCATATAGAGTGAGTTTTACATGCAATTAAATTAAGAACCTAATCCATTCAGCATATCAAATCATTAATTTGGTTATAAATGTCTATTCCAAGATTAAAGAAAGAAAATTCTCTAAAAGCGCAAGAGCTTCACAAATTAAGAAACCCTTCTGTAACCTTTGTTTTTATATGGATAGACAACGTGTGTAATAACAAGATATAATTATTTGCTTATAAATTTAGTATGTAGTGGGATACCTGACAGTTCTTAAAAGTGGAATTAGCATTAGGTAGCTCAGATTTCTTTTGAAATTTATTTTTATAACATATTCACCCATTTCAATGGCAATCATAACTCTTATAGGAAATTATTATTTATCATAACAGAATTGGGAACAACAGTAAAAAACCAAAAAATTATTAAAACACACTCAAGAGACATTGTGACTACACATACGAGATTTCTTAGAACACCTAAACCTATCAACTAATTCAAAGGCACTGAAATGGAGCACTTCTCAAGGAGCATTTCAATTTGCAATGTTGTTAGGAAAGCTTTTTTTAAAAAAGTGCACATTCTCTGTTAGTTTAGTATGCCAAGTCAGCTTAAAAAAAAGGTCAGATGGGAACCAGAAAGGAGGAGGGAGCAGGACTACCCCTTTTGGCAGTAGCAAGCCATTTCATTGGCACAACCAACTCATGCAACCTCACATCCTACCTTAGTAAAGGATGTGAAAAACAACATGAAAATGTACTAACGCCACTGAAAAACATGAACTTACCACATATGATTCAACATTACATCTTACTCAGAAAATAACAGCCCTTAAAATCGTATTTGAGCCTGTAAATAAAGTAAAAAGTTAGTAGCAAAAGAATCACAAGTGGCCCGCATGTTGCCAGGGAGATAAATTCAGAAAGAAACAGGAAACAATGCTTCAGTCTATAAATGTGAGGTACTAATGTAGAAGGAGGGGCATAAATTTCAACTTGTAGATCCTGAGCTTATACAAAAGACCCCAAACAAAGAACACAGAAGAACATCTCAGGAAGGCTGCCGGAACCAAAGTATCTTCACTATGAAACTGAGAGTATTTCCAGGTACATTATTTCTGACAGCGAAGACAATTTTAAAAGAGTCTGACTTCCCTCACCCCTTCTTTATCTGCCTTCCTTCACCTCTCCATGCAGAGCCCGTTGTTTCCTGCAAAGTGCCAATGCTCGAGGTGTAACTGTAAGGCACATCACAGAAATGCCCCAGATTAGAAAAGACAACAAAGCATTCTAATTAGACTCATAACTGTGACACAAATGCTTTCCAATAGTAAGAATGATAGAGCACTTGAATACAGAATAGGAAAATGCTTGAACTAAGTCATGCATCACATAATGAAAGGCTGTAAAGTTGCAGAGCAATTTCTCTCTAAATATACAGGCGCCCGAGTCTGAAAGCTTATATTTCCCCGTGCCTCCTGGATGGATGAGCACGCAGACTAATTATTCTGAGCCTAATTTATCCTTTCACAAGAGGACTCGTGAACTAATGAACAGTCACACCTTTAACTTGGACAGTATCAATTACACGCCATCCTCAAACTTCAGCAAAGTTTGGGGAATGAAGAAGCTGCGAGAGGAAAGCTACGGCCACCGTAAAGAAGAATGCAAACAGAGTGCACTGTAAATGTTGCTGGTGTTTGCAGAATGCTCATTTTCCGCTCTGTTGCTGTGGGACTCGCTTACAAGTGCTTGCGAAACTTGTTCCTTCCCCACCTCCCAGCCTCCCCTAAATCCTTTCAATTCAATCTCAAACTGCAATGATCATTAAAAACAACGAGCATGTCTGGCGCAAGTAAACGTGCCTTGACTATCAACGATTCATTAAGTACCTGGCACTGGCTCCATAATATGGGATTCTGACGTGGAAAGAAAAGCTTCAGAGCTCATTCAAAAGTACGAGCTTTACATATAAAAAGAGTTAAAAGGTGCATCTTTGTCTACCAAGTAAAAGAAGACAAAGTCCTTTGTGATGATGTTGATCGTTTCATCCACTATATAAGCTAATTTTCCTATTTAGATACCACCTTTTCCAAATCATAGATAAATTAAGTCAACTTTAGCTAATGTGGTAATGATTTGTAGTGAGTGGCAGAAATTCCCCTGTAATTATGCATGAATTGATGTGTGATTTCCTAATGAGCTTAAGTGAAGAAATCATCATTTTGTGATAAACGCTTTATTTCTTAAAATGCTCATAACGCGTTTCTAATAAATTTAATCAAGCGACTCACACTCATGTAACATTTGCAGTTATTAGGTGTGCAATCTTTTACACTGCTTTACAGTTTTGGCTTATTGCTGTGTGTTAAAGTTTAGCATTTCATAAACACGGTTATAACAACCAATATGTTACTTTTGCTCAGAACCACGAATTATTTCAGTTTGAAGGTGATTTACATTCTGTACCAGTTTTTGTGCCTCAAAAGCAAAATTCTTTTGCCATTTACATATGGATGTACACATTAGGAAACGGAACCAAGTGTTTCTACCTTTCAGGACACACCTCGTCCTCCAGCATGTCACGTGAGGGTCATCAAACTCTCACTATGCTAACCTTATTACTGGATTCTCAATTTAAAAGAACTCCCAGAGTACCACTGCTTCATCTCCCTCAAACATCCTGGATCAGTCACTCCCAGTCCTTCCAACCCTCCTGGCTGAAAACCAGTACAAATTCGACTTGGTAGCAGAGCTGAATTTCTGTGGGAGCTGGGGAGGAAGAAAGCTTTCTAAACTGACCTGAAGGCATCTTATCCTACAGTCTCTTTACTAAGAATTTTAGCTCAGATCTTTCCTTCTAGAGCAAGCTGCTATAGGGAATGGATGACCTCAGGGAGTTGCAGATCTAGAGACTTCTGTGAGTTGCTCCATCCTTAAAGACTGGAAATCAGATACTTTCTACACTTCCACATATTTAGGTGCTGAAATTTAGTTATCCTGCGTGTACCATAGACATTAGCCATTTCCTAAAAGGAGGTCTGGCTGACCAAAGGGAGCAGCTCTGCTGTTCTTGCTCACGGTCTCTTCACCAATGCCACCTTTGAGCTCAGAAGTAAAAGGCAAAAGAGGAAACTTGTCTTGGCATTCCACATCTATAACATTTTTTTTTTTAATTATTATTTCTCACTAAAAATAAAAACCTTGTATAAAAAGAATATTAAATTTGAGACGGTGAAGCTGACCAGTTTTAAATGCTGAATCAGTGTTAAATGGTACTGGTAGCAAATCTCAAATGTCAGGATTCCTTACACGACGCTGTCCCTAGAGCTAGAGAAGATCATTCAAAGAGTATCTATTAGCACCTCAAAAGACAAGAAGACCTCTTACAGGTATCAAATACATTAATGTGTTTATTTTGATGCTAGGGTGGACTGGAGACATTTAAATTTGAGTAAAAATGAAGAATATAATTTAAAAATAAACCCATGCTGCTATCTAAACAATAAAGAGAAATAGTCTTGGAATATCAACTTGAGCACCTGAGTTCCCTGGAACACATCATTAATGCATAATTACCACTGAATACATTGATTTTGGTTTGAACTTAGTAAATTATCGGTGAACCCAAGTTCCAATGATCTACATTCAAAAGGATTTTATTACATGTTCAATTCCCTTAAGATACCTAGAAAAATTGTATCACAAGCACATCTTAGCAAATCTCTCTCTTAAGAACATTTATATTATAGCTGTTAATAAATCCATCTAGATGATTTTCTTCCTATCATCTCACTTGTTCCCACATGAGGTCAGAAAGGTGAGTGATAGTGACAAACTGAAAACCTTTTCCCTGAACAGGTATTCATTCCTCCCTGATCCTCAAATGTGTTCTTTAACCACACACACACACACCCCCCCGATACAAAGGTGAATCACAGGAGAAGGCAGAATCAATGTCTTGATTCCTCTGTCCTGTCAACCTGTTATTGTCAAATTCACTCCTCCCACAGCCAGAATATGTTTCATAGCCTAATACAGATCATTTAAACATCCTCCTTCAAATATCCAGACTCCTCCTTATCTTAGTTACCGTCCCTGACTGTATTATTTTTATTTTTTTTTGGTTTTTGTGATACAATTCTAACAATGTCAAAGATTTTTTAAAAAAAATTAAAATAAGGATAATATTAAATAAATTAATATATATTAAAAATGTGGTGATTGTGTAGGCTGAGATTTTTGAAGGAGGAAGATACTGAACATCCATTGGATTACAACAGGAGATGGGTTTCTATTTGTTTCATGTGACTCTGAATATCTCACGTCTAATATATCAGAAATAAAGTAAGGAAAACACAGAGAAAAAAAGAGTTTTGAAAAACGTAGGAGTAGTAAATTCTCTTCAGAAGAAGGGCAAGTAACTGGCAGTTTACCTAAATGCTCAGGCTTTAGGAAAAACAAACATCCCCAACTTGCTTCTCTTTAAGGCTGAGTGCATAGTCTCCTTAATTCCACTGCTCACTCACAACAAAATACTAGCTTTTTGGTATAAAAGTTAACAAAGCTTCAACTTTCTGAATCTCAAATGTCAAAATTTGCATTATTTTCCTGCAGCTGTGTGTGCTATTTGAACTGGCTCACACTTCAATGCTACTAAAAAGTCCATCAAGAAAGCAACCAATACATGCGTTATTTTAGAATCATAGAATCATCTAGGCCAGAAAAGGCCTACTAGATCATCAAGTGCAACCATTAACCCTACTCTACATGTCCACTGAAAAATCATGTCCCTAAGCACCATGCCTACACAACTTTTAAACCCGTCCAGCTGTTCAAAATCTCACTTTTCTGTTGTAAATTCTTCTGAATACAGTTCTGTACACTTTTTCTTCCTCTGAAATATTTATTTAATTTACAAAAAATACATATTGTATTTTCATGTATGTAAAGGTCAGGAAAGTGGAATTTACTTTTTCAAATACATTAAACATTCAATATTTCTCACGTAAATAAAGACTATACACTATCCTCACACATTCTGCTATACATGCTAAGCCAGAAGCTCTGTCATAAAAACATAGTGATTCATTTCCCTATTCAAAAAGGTCCTGTATTTAGAAGTGTTTAAACTGTATTTTTCTCCATCAGGTTTTTTATTGTATATGGGTCTAGCAGTAGTATTTCTCCCATCTTGTATCCTACATATGGGATCAGTTATGACATTAGTGATCATTCCATATTTCAGCGTAAAAATATTTTGAAATGCAAAATACTATAAAATCATCAGGAGATTGTAATATTAGCATTGTGTTTTCTCAGTCTAGACTCATATCCTGTAGTAAAAGGAAACACTGAGTTCATATGATCTGGATCTCAGGTTAATTCATCAATAATATTTTATTATTTTATCTGGCCCTCTACATTTTATGAATGTTATTTGCACTTTTCACTGAGCTGTAGAAATAATGAACAATATAAATTCTGGTTTTTTATGTTCCACCAAAACACTGAATTGTCCAACCTAAGCCATAATATCACTAAAACTCACAAAGAAAAATGCACAATCAGACCATTTTTAAGGAAAGGCTGTTGAGCTGCACACTTTTGCATTAACACAGATTAGTTTTGTAAAATGAAAACAAAATATGGTCTTCCTGCTTTCTATAAATATACTGGATTCTAAACTGATGTGTGTACACAATCTTTCAGGCAGTAAGGGACAGTTATATATATATATAGTTTATTGTTTACCTAATAACACACACTAATTTTGCAATATTACTATCCATGTAGCAGTAACAATAATAGAACAATAATAACCAGCAGACAGTAACATTAATACACATTAATACACATTAATACATTGTCACTCAAGTGACAAAATAAGGACAGTCAATCTGGGAGTACTGCAACTATAAAGTGTTTTTAAACTGACTGGCACACACCATGCCTGTGTTCAACACCTATATGAGCAGGTATAAGCCAGGGACATCACAGCATACACTCCTTACGGTTTCCAACCAGAGAAGGTGTTTCAGTAGGTATCTAAACTGCAATGACTTCTCAAATACCTTTCAAAAAGACTTCTGTCATCAGCTGTCCTGTATGTAACAGCAGATTCAATTTCAACTGGGTAAGAGGACAGTTTATACTAAAATACTACAGGAGGTGGGATGGACAGAAAACAGGTACACTACCCCCAAAACTGTTTCCAAGAGTAAGCTGAGATACTTTGGATGGGTGAGTTAGTGAAGACTTTGTATGAGTTGTGTTCTTGAAAGGTTAGTGGTATTAAATGAATAGTAAATAGTAGACTTTACGCCCCAAAATTACAATCTCACTCCAACAATTTACAATATACAGTACATAGTTATTGGAACACACTGAAGATTAACGAGCACACCGAAATGTACTCACACCCTCTGTTTCAGTGCCTGCTGGAGTCAAAATTACAGTATTAACTCACAGGCTCTGCATCCCAGGAACCAGTAAGCAGTGCCAAGGAATCCTTGTTAAGTTATAATTACAAGATTTCTGTTTTGCCAGACACTTCAGGGGCAAGATGCATGTGATCTCAAGATGCCAGCTCTTTCATATTAGATGGCAACAGGAAAAGATCATTAATTAAAAACAGTTAAATAATGAAACATTTAAAATATTTTCTATAAACTGCTCTCATTTTCCAGTGCTCCATAGCTATAGTCTGCCCTACACAAACCTACATGGCTTTGCAATTACAGTTTTATAGAAAAAAGGGGGATATATTTCTAAGGAAATAAAATTTGCATACAAACCCGCAAAATTAAAACAGAGATATATTAGAATAGGTGCAGTTCAGTATCAGAAGAATTGTGGCTTAGCTACTTCTTTAAAATTAGACCTGTTTTAGCCACATGACTTTCTTTATTTGATTCTATGAAATTTTAAATAAATTTAGAATTATAAAGTGAATAACTTCCCTGCCTCATGCAGTGGTAGAAAGAAAGCTGACTGCAGTAGATTCCATTTTCTCACATGCAATAAAACCCTTGAGACAGTCCTATTAATAATCACTGACAAATTCAAAGAAAAAAATAAAATAAAGACCTGACTAAAGTTTTAGGAAGAAGGGGACTTATAGTTGTGGAATTCATCTGGGTATGACACAGGTTGCTGCAGACAGAAAGCCATTTAAAGTCCTTGCTTCAGGGTTCTGGAATATAAAATATTCATGGTGTATAATTTTGCATAATTTGTTTAGCTACTGAAGCATAATTTAGTTCCTTGGTGCACAGATACAAAGAAAGGAACAAAATATTTTACCAAAACTAAAGATCTTTTACTGTTCTGTTGTGTGTGGTGTATGACATCCACATGCAGCCCAACTAGTCTTTAGATATTACAGATAAACAAATATGTATTGGTATCGATACCAAAGCACCATGCTTGTGTTTATTTGTTGGAGATACTGACTACCCCCCAGAATATAGAAATGTAATAGAAATAGTATGATCAGGAATATATCTGAGTCTGGCACAGTCAAGTTCCAGATTCAGAATGCATCCTCTGCTGTACTCACCATCTCTAGCCTGGTTTGTACTTGCTCAAATGCTCTGTATAGAAAGGAAAAAATGCAGCTACAGAGAATCCAAAAGTGTTGTCAATTGGATATTCAAAGATGTTGGTATTTCAGCCTGATTTCCTTTCTATCGAGCTAAATCGAATATGAAATTAACTCATCAAGTTCAGAACACAAAGCCACACAACTTGACTCTGCATTTGTAAAATCAAACCCAAATCCAGGGTTGCCCAAGACAAATCCACATCCTTTTTCTGACATTCAGTCTGCTCCACAGTACCCATGGCTGGTTTCAAAAGAACACCACAAAATAAGAACAAGTGCCCAATCCTTTTTTAACCACTCTTGTTTGTTTCCATGCTTTACTCAGTTGCATAATATAAATGATTGCAAGAAAGGGCCAAGAATTCAAGAGCTCACACTTAATACAACATATAAGAGACAAGGAAGAGAAAGCATGGCAACAAGATAATGAGAGTCCATGATAATTCTTCTTTTACTGTGTGTTATACATACTACTTCTTATATATAATTATTTTTTTGTGTGTTATACTTACAGTCTGCCATCTGCTTTTCAAAGCTTTCACTAAATGAAATTTTAATAGAATACATCATTAAAAATAACAACTTTTTTCATACGCAGAAACAAAAAGGTGACTGACAATAATGCTGTGGATCAAATGTTGTTATTTATTTTTCCAACTCATACATGTGCAGTCCCTTGGAAACACCTAAATAAACACACATAGATATAAAAATATAAGAAGGAATTTTAAGATAAATATTTTGGAAGACCGGTTTACCATTGTCTTTTGTATTTACTGCTACAATATTTTTACAACAATTTATAAACTGTAATAGACTTTATACTTTTAAATAATGGCTACATGTCACATCTTTCTTCTCTAATTCCAAATGCATTTCGCAAGGAGTTTGGCCCAAGTAAGAGTGTTTGGATTCCAACACTACCAAAAAAGATGTGCAAATAAAACTACAAATGTTGACATGCCTTGTGTCTTTGAGAATTCTCAAAGGTTAATGAGAAAATAAGGCTCTCTGTTTTTCTCAAAATCTAGACCAAATTAGACTTTAACCACATTTAGAAATTTTCAGATATCCAATCTTGGTTCTTATGAAACTCACATTGATAAGTACAGCTAGACAGACAGTCATAAAAGTATTGCTCTGCTCTTTCACTTTGGCCACTAAAGCCACAGAGAGCTGATCATTTCCTGTCACAGACCAAAAGAGACCAACACTTTGGAAAAAAAAAATGATGAAAATCATCGCGAAACACACACCTGATTTTGAGAGTTCCTTTCTTGAATTCTGAAGCCTTTTTATACAAGAATTGACTTCTGTATATTTATTTGCAATCTAAGTTTCCTCATGTAAAACCCACTAATTTTAGTCTGTTATGCCAGCTTCAATTTAAGTAGTACATCACAATCTGAAAGGGCTGATAAGAAGAAAAAACTTGCCAGTAATTGAAAGATGTTTTGACCTTCCTGGTATGCACAAAACTGTAAAACAGGAAACCATCTATTCAGCCCAACCCCAAATGAGCTTCTGACCTACTATTGCTAGAGGGAACATAATCTTCTTCTGCAAAATTACTTTCCTATCATTTTTTAATTCACATAAACTTCAATGAGTATGTAACACGATAGGGAGGGAAGACAGAAAGAAAGTAAACATACTAGGAATTCCTGAAAACTGCATGTTTTCTTCGACGCCCTTAACCAGCAAATCAAACTTGCCCAGTTCCAAGTTAACTGCCTGTCAATTCTGACTTTGTATCTCAAGAAAGTCTGGGAGCAAGAATTACCTGGGCTTGGTCAACCAGCAGCAGCATATGTATTACCTGCACTTACCATTTGTCTGCAAAAGGACTGAGTGATAGTATATAACATAACAGTTATTTAAAGCCCTTTGGAAAATCAAGTCACTACTGCTGAGCGTTTCTATACCTCAGGCTATATGAAGACAAGTTAAGTGCTGATTCTGAACTCTACCATTTTGCTTTATTTCACTACGATGGGCAGGCTGGGAGTTACCCAAGACAACGAATGTAGCCATAACCCTTCTTCATGGTAAACATATAATTTCCCCAGTGATCCAGTAAGCAATAACAAAAAGTTATGTGTAGTACATATAGTGTTTATATTCCCTTGGGTTTAATATGGCTCACGGTAAAATTGATTTTCTGGAATCTTGCAATAAACCTCATCAAAGTAAATGAAACCCACACTGGCTTTTTATAAAGTGATTGGATTCAGGGTGATAAATTAACCCTCACCATCAGAGAGACTCCCAGTAATGCACTTGCTCGATTAAACTCCTCCAGACTCTGTTTAGATTTTAATTTTTCTATAGGACTTATTTAACTCTCTCAAAGCTTCTAACTTAATGCTTGCAGAATGGATAGCAGCTGAAAACTGTACTTTTTCTTCTTAGGCTAAACAGATCAACCAGATTTATATTTGCTGAGCGCTTGCTTGACACTTTTCTCTAACCTATATAAAAAAAACCACTGCTATTCATATCCAGAGGGAGTGAGGAGGAGGAAAAAAAAAAACTTTCTGCTTAGTAAGAGTTCCTAATCAAACACCAAGAACTCAGAAAAATGTAACAACTCTAAATTTCTGTACATGTGAAATCAACATTTGGAAGAGATGCTAGAGCAAAATCCAATGGATATCCTGCAAAAACCTTACAGAAGTCCGGCTCATCACAGGCTTTCTTGCAATATGCATTCCCCACAGATGATTCTCACCTGAAATGACTGCCTAAGACTTGCCAAGGTAGATTATTACTAATTTTTTGCCAGTCTTTGGACAGCCCAATTTTTTTTCCACTGTTCAGCTCCCATTTCAGCAGGAGGCAAAATATGTTAAAAAAAAAAAAAATAAAAAAAAAAATTCAAAGTGTTCTTCCCTAACGGTCCTCAACAACCTCTAGTGACTTCCTTGGATAAAAAAAGTGTATGATATCTATTCACAAATACTATGCAACACGTATGAATACTATTTTTGTTGCTATATTTATTCCTGTTTAAATGAAAAAATTATTCATTTAACCAGGAGTAAAACCTCTGAGATTTTTTTTCTCATTTCCCAGCCTGTCTAGGGAAAACAGGCTGCAGTAAACAATCATGCCCTATTTTATTCCTACTTAAATGAATTATCATAATAATAATTACTAGCAAAAACATCTGGTTTCTACTCAGCACAGACGGCAAATTCTTTGACACATTGCTTGCATTTCCCCTTCTTAGTCTCCAGGCTGAGGGTCTCAGGCTTTTTTTAGACCAGTATACATGCCAACCTCACAGCATGCCTGATGGTACAGATTTATGGAGAGACTGCTGAAGCCCATAAAATGTTTCCTCTGTCTTTTCTGCCTCTGGAAAATCGTGCCTTTGTAATAATATCTTCTCTTTAGAGCATTTCCCTGCTTCTTATACAGACGACATTTGCATGTAAACAAGTTCTTGCTGGCTTTTTTCACTACTAAACAACAGCCAGGAAAAACAATGTTCCCTTTGACATCATATTGGCCTGTTATTGTAGAATGATCTTAATGACACTATTTAAGGTTTTGAAATAGAAAATGAGGCTAACCAACAGAAGCAATTTAACTTTCAAGCTAATTAATATTCCCACTGTAACAGAAGATGGTTATTTTGTGGAAAGGAGAAAGAAGAATTATCAATCAACTCATTTATCATGTGAGACTTTGCGCAGGACTGAAACTTAAGTACATTAACAGTATCAGCTTTTGCATTTCCATGATGTCTTTTATCAGAGGATCTGCAGTAGTGGCTGCTTGATTTGCTCTGCCTCTGCTGAACAACCCTGGAATGGAAGAGAGAGCTCAAACTCTGCAGCAGCCACTGTCCAAGCAACCCAGAAGTATGAAATACTGGGGAGGAGGGCCACATGAAGTCAAGTACTGTCCACTGTCATCATCTCTGCACATTTTTTCTCAAGGTACAAGGGGATGTAAAGCCCTTGAGAATCTCACTGTGTTTTAAGGAGTGAAGAAGCCTAGTCAGGTCCCCAGAAAGGTTAAGAAACCACCAGACAAGAAAGAGGTGAACATCTCACTTCAGAGCCGTGAGGTTTAAAAGACAAGTCACATACTTTTTGGGGAACCATTTGGCATCTCTGGCCACTGGTGCTATGCAAAGCTTCTCAAAGGAATCATTTTGCACTTAGTGTGTTAAAAGGTCTTCCTCACAGCTGTCTTGGGGTGGCTCTGCACTAACTGCTCAGTCTGTATTGGTGGACAGTGTATATCAAGTGTAAAGCAGCCCTGAGCTTCCTCAGCACTACAAGGGTACATCAGGTCACCCCAACTTCACTTCCTTGCCAGAGTGACTCCTGTGCCAGAAACACAAAGGAGATTTGCCAGAGCTTGGCTTGCAAACAGCTTATTAATATCAAGCAATTTCGTATCCCAAAGTGTTCGAAAAAGTAAATAGTCTCATTTCATAAATGGAAACCAGAAGCACTGAGACATTCAATACAAATACGGAGCCAGGAAGAGTTCTGGGATTGGGACTTCACTGTCTGACCCCTCCTGCAACAGTCCCTTTTACATTAATACAGACCACTGGTTTTCTGGCTTATTCTTGCTGTGCTCAGCGATGTAAATATTTGGTGTGGGTTCCCAGGGACCAGAGCTAGAAGAAGACCTGTCTGTGTGGTGTCGCTCCCAGGAAACGGTTTAACTTTATACAAATCAATATCACAGAATCTCTTTGGTTGGAAGATGATCTAGCCCAACTTTCAACCCAACACTACAAGCTCATCACTAAACCATGTCCCTGAGCACCAGGTCCACATGCCATTTAAATGCCTTCAGGGATGGTGACTCCACCATTGCCCTGGGCAGACCATTCCAATGTTTGATAACCTTTTCAGTGAAGAAATGTTTCCTAAGATCCAGCCTAAACCTCCCCTGGTGCACCTTGTACCCATTCCCCCTGGTGCTGGCACATGTCACCAGGGAGAAGAGGCTGTCCCCCTCCTCGCTCCAACCTCCTTTTGGGCAGTTTTAGAGAGCAAGAAGGTCTCCCCTCAGCCTCCTCTTCTCCAGACTAAACAATCCCAGCTCCCTCAGCCACTTTTCATAGGACTTGTGCTCTAGGCCCTTCACCAGCCTCATTGCCTTTTTCTGGACATGCTTCAGCACTTCTATGTCCTTATAGTGAGGGGCCCAGAACTGAAAGCAATATTCAAGGTGTGGCCTCACCAGTGCTGAGTACAGAGGGATGATCACTTCCCTGTTCCTGCTGGCCACAGTGTTTCTAACACAAGCCAGGATGCCACTGGCCTTCTTGACCAACTGCACACACTGCTGACTCTTACTTAGTCAACTATCAATCAATACCCCCAGTTCCTTTTCCAACTTACAGCTTTCCAACCACACATCTTCAAGTCTGTAGTTTGCCATGGGGTTGTTATGACCCAAGTGCAGGACTGATACAATCAGTATCATCTATTCTATGTCCCTGTTTGAATCATAAATGGGTCACCTTTCTTTCATCTAAATTTATCTCAACTGCCTATGATATGCAAGATTTCAAAGTTAATCATTATAAGCTCAAGTTCATAAAATCACTCTTACATGAAAGCAGCAATTAAAATCAAGCATGTATTCACTTAATAATAAAAGGCCTATACTAACACAAGGGTCAATATGTTTAAATGCTTCCAGCAAATGACTGTAAATCTTATTATATCATTTTACATTCTTTCTATCTTCTTTATAACCTCTTTGTGAACTTTCAAGGTTATTTCCTTGATACTTTTTCAAATTTTGTAACATTAAAAAGTTATCTTCAACTTGACATTAAACATTTAAGAAACAAACAACCCAAACCCCTCCAAATACAACACAAAACATTTGCAGAATTCTACCACAGAAGAACATTTTTTAAAGAGATGAAGGAAATATGAGAGAACTCTTAGCCATCACTTCTAGTGCTACATGGACTAGAATATATTTACAGATCCTAATATGCAATCAAGAAGATAAGTTCTTGTGACACTGTGTTTGATGAGACTCTACCTAGAGAATAACCTAGACTCCTGTGTATGAGACAGCTAGTTGGTATCTAAATGAAGTTTTTCATTAATAGAATGAATACAACAAGATTTTTCTATAAAAGATTATGCAGAGTACATGAAAACTGTAACTTTCTGAGCTATGATTAATTTGGTTATATTTTGTTTTAGAACCTTAACCTGCAGGCCATACTAATACAAATGACCTCATGGATCCAACTGCTTGTGCAAGTGAAGGCTGTGGTATGAAATTATCTAAGAAGAAAAGAAGAGCAACTAGAAATCGTCTTCATGAGCCTAAAAGAGTAATAAATCAGAGTCAAACAGAAGCTTCAGAGGGAAACAACTTAGGACTTATACTTTCCAGTATCTTCCTCAGATTGCTTTCACTTTCATGAAATGAAAAAAACCCACCTTATTTTTTAATTACTGCTATAGAATATATCCATTATCCTAGGTCGTCTTTCACACAGACAAACGCAGAGTCCTTTACTGAGTGGTTTGATTTTTCTGCAGCATTTCATAGTTAGAATTTCAGTGGCACTGACTTGAAAAAGAAGTTGTAATTTTGTAGCATTCCTAAACACCTCAAAAATCCATTTCAGTGACTGAGCTTTGGGGCCAAAACCTCTGTTTAAGCAGATATGCCTGTAACTCACATAACACCAGGTATGTCTGAGAGCGTATTCATCAGTGCTTAGATCTGGCATCCTGGGCCATTCACCATCCCACGTTGCTGCATAGAGTGGAGCATGCATGTAAAACAAGTGCTTCCTTGAAGCAGTCTGCTCTCTTCATAGTAGGGTAATTTCTACAAGAAAATCTTCACAGAGATTGACAGGGAGAAGATATAAGGAAATCAGTGAAGACAACAGCTCTACTGTGAGGTCCACCCAGAATCCATGTGAGAAAAGCAAAACTAAACAAACAAAAGATCCATCTGGATGTAAATGTAGATAGTGGTGTGCACAGGCTAAGGTTACAATAACTTTAGCTACATTTCTTTTACACTCTTGCTCTCCTCTAGAAAGGATTGTAGGGGCTGCTATAGTGAAAACCAGGAGCCGTGTGAGAGCTGGAATTAGCTGCAGGATCAGTGTAGTACAGTAGCAGATATTTCATCTCTACTAAGCACACAATAGAAGTGTGGTACTACAAAACTTACAAAGACCTTCACTTTCTTGACCCAATCCCATAATAAAGTTAGTTTCAGATGGTCGACATAGATATCTAATAATAACAGGTACTACTTTTACATCCAATGATCAGAAAAACATGAAAGATGGAGACCAAAGATGAAACAAGCCAAGCCCAGCTGCCCCAAGAAAAAGATGACTCTGATTCTAATCGTTTGTCTGTAAATAACAATTCTTGAACCGCTACATTTTCTAACAATGCACTCTTGTACACAAAGCATTTTCTTCCACAGTGGCATCACCAGAACACTCAGCATTGCTGAAAAACAAACTGCTTCTATTTACAAGCCTAAGCATTGATTTAGGAGCCTATTTTAAGCATCTCAGTCAGAAAAGGTTTCCGTTTTCTCCATAATAAAGGAGCATGAGCAGCATTAGTGCACTGTCAATACGTATGGCTTCAGTAGTCACGGGAGCCCCAGTAAAACTCTATCCAGATGCCCACTTACTCTCTCTCTATCTTCCCCCATTCGTCAAAAGTTCCTTCAGTTTCTAGATTCATGTGAAACATTCAACATTTACTCTAAGACAGACCAGATCAGAAAAGTCAGGAGGTTGGCAGTGGAGCAACTGCCTCCTTTTCACACGCAATGGTGAGCAAGGCTAAGCAGTCTGGTGGTTTTACTATCTCTACAGTCATACATGGGCTGACCCTTCCCATAAAGCTCAGGTTTCCCAGGTACATAGGAAGGAAAAGATCTGACTGCTCTGTGAGGACCTGGGTTGTGCAGGAGAGAACATTTGTTTCAGGTACAAGGACTGGAGGTAGTTAAGGTGGTAGCCCTGAAGGCCAATAGCAAGCCAATGCTGTAAGAAGCCTTGGCTAGAGTACATCCAGTGAGGAAATCAAGTGCAACATTTGGGAAAGAGGTGTGAAAGTGGAAAATCAAGCACATACATTGTTAAACGTAGAAAAGCTTGGAACAATTGGAGATGGCAATACACAAACGTGGGGTAGGTCAGATAACAGAAAGGCTGGTATGAGTGAAGTGGAATAGGGGTGGGGTAAGACAGCCCAGCTGACTGCCTAATAGAGCAATGTACATCTAACTGGACTACAACAGAGGAAGGTTTCTCAAACTAGAAGAAAAGATAGGTTGAACGTGACTTCAGCTTAACTGGGAGGTGAAGGGAACATCTATTTTTACAACAAAAAATAGTAACAGACAGGATAAGGGTTGCCCAGTGAAAAAAAAGATGGTCTCCCATCTTCAGACAGGGGTGAGACACAAAACCTGCCAGCAGCAGGGCCTTTGGTTCACACACCAAAGGAAAAGGTGGCAGTAGGAATACAGAACAAGCCCAGGGATGCAATGCGGCATCATCGCTCTCTGTCAGGAAGAACCATACCAATCTGGCAGCAATGGTGCTGGCAAATCAAAGCATCAAAAGTCAGAGCTCATTCCTTACTGAACTCACAGCAGCACTCCTGAGCACCCGTGACTGTAACAGGGGGCTGGCTCTTACCTACCAAGAAAGTGGTTAATAGAAGCATTAATGGCTCTGAAGAATATTTGTATTCATTAGGAACCTTATATTATTACTACGTAACACAAACAGGCTCAAAAGGGTCTCCTCCTGATGTGATTACAATGCTGAACAAGGTTTTTACTGATGATATAAAAGCATGGCTTTATTGTTCAAAGCAGGGCTCCTTCTTGGGATTCTCCCATTCTTTTGAAGAGAGCTGGTAGTACAAAGGGCCAAGAAAGTTGATTTAAGTGTCTTGCCAGGACAGGTCTAGGTGAGAAAATAGTATTGTCTAATCAAGAAATTCAAAGGTCGAATCTGCTGAATTAGTTTCTGAAATTAGTTGTAAGGCTAATTCTAAACACAATTTGCCAGTTATTTTGCTAGAAGTCTGCCTGATCACTTTATCTTCTAAGGGAGGGCATCTATACTTGATACATGTGACATACTAACTTTGAATTAGAAAATATCTTTAAATAGATATATAAAACACAAAGTTCCTCCTCCCTGCAATTGCTTTGACAGAGATTGCAGAAACTTTATTCTAATGCCCACAGCATGGAAGATACAAACTCTTTCCTCTCCCCTGTTCTTTCTTCTGTCCATAATTTCAGTAGCACCAGACCTTTTGCTCCAGGTAAGCTAATGAACTAGATATCAGATTGTCCCATTTGACATTCACTGTCCCAACTCATCACCCAATAAATCCTTCCTTTAGACCTGAATTACCGGTTATCTTGGTAAAAAAAAACTTTATCTGGCCTGTGCCTCATTTCCTCCAGCACTAATCTTCTACTTCATTGCTTTTTCCTCCTCTGTTTTTCTTCTTTACCCCTTATTCCTGTACCCCCAGAGGATACCTGCTGCTCCACTCATCTAGACTCTCCTGCCTCCTACTCATGCAAATTTTCCCACAATGACTTTCACAGACCCATCAAATTATCCTAGCCCTCACTGTCCTTCAAAGCTCAGTTTTCTATCTTTGCCTACAGGTCCCCAGCTGCTCTGCCTCACTAAACCTGCCTTATTCTCAACTACACAAATCAACTGTCTGCATCCTCTTCTTTCCTTGCATATTTTCTTGCTGTCAGAGTAGGTCTCCATCTCCTGACACTACACAGAAGCTCTTTAGTGGGAAAGTAACAAAGCTCCACACGAGGGTTAACTAAGTGGCTGTGACCCCTTGTCCTAAATTCAAACACTCAAAAGAAACCACGCCTAGCTTGGTGCAGCACAGCCTAGCAAAATACTAAGAGAGAATAGGGTGTGCCCCAAACAGAAAACATTTCCACATTGCTCTTGATTATGTCTGGCACAGAAAGAGGGTAACAACAAACAGTATCTCATAACATAAGGTTCGTTATAATGTCAAAAGAGATGGCATTTCTGGGGCAATGGATGTATTAGCATGACACAACTTGCTACGCCAAAAAAGGAGGTAGATTTCCAGTGTTTAAATGCAAGAGGTCTTCCACATTTTTAATAAACTGAATGGTACAGAGATCATGGGGTTTTTTTCCCTTTTCACTGTGGGATTGTAAACTCGAGTCTCTAAGAATGAGAACCAGCCCATGGAATGTACTGTCCCCTATCTATCATCTTGGGAATTGACATAAATTGCCATTAAATTCATCTACATCTTCTAGAACATACTCAGGACATCACAGGATCAGGCCCATGTAAAAATAAACATGAATCCTGCATCTACCTGAATCTCCTGACTCACTTTATCAAATTCACAGCCATGTGGTTTCAGATGAAGAAGTAGAGATACTAGTTTTCTTATTAATTTTTCTATTTCAGAAAATGTGAAAGACTGAAGATTGCAACTTATCTGAGGATGGGGGACAGAAGGAGGCAGAGAGTAGGATAACATACCAATGAAATGGTGACAGTTTTCTATTTTTTTGCCAGTTGTTGCTAAAATAAGACAGTGATGTTTCTGAAATGTACAATTCAAAGCAAACTGGCCTAGGTAACCAAGTTAAAAATGCTTTGTCTTTCCCAACAAGCGTTATGCAGCTATCAGCAAAACCCAAACTAACACAAAGTGAAAATTCAAGAAAACAAATCCTTTCCCCTAAGTCAACAAATTTTCTGAGACCAAATAAAGTTCTTGGCTTTCTTTCAAATCTTCACAGCTAATCAATAGTTTAGTCATACGATGAAAAATGATGTATCCATATTCCTCACAATTGACATTTGCTTAACTGTCTCCAAGGTCGCATTGATTGCCAGTTTTTCAGTTTACCCAACCTCTGTTTTGAGCCAAATAATATGATCTTTGTTTCATTAATATTTAATAGTAATTTAGATTGTGCCGGATGATCTTAAAGCTCATTTAAATCAGCTTGAAGATAATATTAAGCTTTCTTCTAGTATAATCTATTACCATAAATGATTGTGTCATCTACATATAAATGGTGAGCTGAATATGATAATGAAGTGCAAAGATTATCAATATAGAATGACAAATGCATCTGACTTAAAATAAATCCTTTAGAGACCCACTTATTCTGTTTTCAGTGGTAAAAGATGCATTGTTTCACTTCAGTATTCTACAGAAAACATAAAGGACTTGGATCATGAGATATAGTATTTAAATCTTGTGTGAAACAAGAAAATAAAAATTTCAAATTGCATCTTTCTTTTCAAGTGTGGTGAGTACAGGTCATACAGATCTTTACAGACTGGATTTTTTCGTGCATCAGACCTTGATTAATTATTACGGGTTTTTTAAAGAGTGATTACACTGATTAATATGTTTTTATTTAGACCGGGTTTATCTTGTATTTGTTTTTCACTAGCTGGTCATTTAAATTAGTTCATTTCAGTTATTGCTAAATGTCATGCCCATTGAAGAGAAGTACCTGAATGCAGTTAAAGGTGTGACATTCAAAGCTGTTTCCTCTGTAAAAATGACAGCTTGGAGGGCTGCAGGGAAACCCTGCTTGGTAAGAAGACTGCATTTAAAAGAATTAAATTGTCAAATTATCTAGGATTATGGGCTTAATTAAAGCCAGTGGAAAATTTTAGGGACAAAAGAAACAAATGTAGCAGTGAGAAATACTAGCAAATACATTAGAAATAGTTAAAAACAGGTGAAGACAAAGTGCATTTATGGGCAGATAATGTCTGAGCAAATTATATAAAATAGCACCACGCAGCACTGTGGAACACAACAAGGTGACAGAGACTACTGGAACTAAACTAGGAGGATAGATACACCAGATCTGCAAGGCCTCTCTTTTGCTTTCCATTAAAAATCTTTCCACTCCCAATTTCAGGTTTTTTGATATCACAGAGCCCTTAAAATTTTAAAATTTTACATATCCCAACTAACCATTTAGCTTGGGTGTAGGTACATATGGCAAAAGGTCCATGGTTATTTTGGCCTCCTAAGATCTCAACTCAGAAGTTCTCAGCATTTGGTCCAGTAGATTCATCTGCTGTAATGAACTGCTCGCAAATACATCTGGGCTAGAAAGTGGAAGGGTTTTATTTATTCAAGAAGGAAATTCTGGAAAATCCTAGTAAATGTGGTCATGGGAGCAAGAAATGTAGGAAGCAAAACGTACCTACAGAAAGGATTGTAAATCTAAATTAAGAGAACTTCTAGAACCAGGAAATTCTGTGGTGCAATTCCTAGGGCATCCAGTCCTCAAGCATATGCAAAGTGTTTTTAGAGCCAAATACTGGGTGTCTGCACTAGATTCTTACTCATTTAAGATTCAAGACTCCAACATGTGTGGACCAGAAAGGAATTTTATTTTCCTTCCTTAGTTTATCATTTGGTTTCTGGAAATGGGATGACACAAAACCCAGGATGTAAACAGAGTACAGTTGTGTTCCTAGTGACGTAAAATTCTCAGATGAATGGTGTCCTGCTCACACACACAAAGGATTAAGCCATTCATCAGATTTAGGATCAAGAGGACATCTGTCTTCCAAGTCAGATTAGCAGGGATCAGAGGGGTTTTATTTGCCCTAACTGTCATTTGGGGCATGATCAGCTTCTTGGGATCACACAGGAGTTAATTTTATAAATATTTTGCTAGTATGCAGAAGACTAGTAATATCCTCCACTCTCTTCCTCTGCATGAGACATATTACAGGTGCAGCTTTTAGACTTTTACTACAATCTTAAATTTCACTTAAGTGTGGAGAATTATGATGTCTGGTGACATAGGATGATCTATGGATTCTTCTGAACTACTGTATAGTTTTCTGCCACAGCAAAAAAGAGAGGATTCAGTACCCCAGATGCTGCCGGCTGGTCCTGCATTCCAACTCATCTACGCATATGTACATCAAGTGCAGTGTGCTCATATACACTCTGTTAACACAGGCAACATGGTATATGATAGGCAGCAGGTCCCAGCTGTGATCTCTAAGGCCCTATCACATGCTCTGCAGTTGATTCAGAAAACCTATAGAAAAATAACATTTACCAGTTTGTCAGTTCTATGTGGTTACACTGGTGTCCATAAGAATGAGAGCTGACAGTGGTCCATAGGTTCAGTTTGGGAAGCACTAGTACTCATAGTTTCCACCTTGGTACATCACAGAGATCCTGATCATAAGGAGTAACTGCATGTGTGCTCTGAAGACACGCATTTGTACAGCTTCAGCCTTCCCCCCACAGTATCCCTGGGATGGTGTGACACCTTTATTAACATGCCCCATGTCTCATAGCTCGTGTGACTGGTATAGCTATCTCAGCCCTTAGCCCAGTGGCTTTACTCCTGGATAGGTGTCAAATCACCATATTCCTTCCACAGGCTCTGTACCCCAACTACCAACTCATTCTCAGTGACTGAAATTGGCTGTTCCTGGTGACAAATAAATTCATAAGCATAAGGCCAAAAAACAAAGAATTCACTGTCAAGAAATTAGTTACACTCTTCAGTACTTATTAAGATCCTAGATATAGTAATCTTAAATATGAGCCCAGCATAGTGGGCTAGCGTGTCATAAGCACACTCGATGTCAGTGTCATGCTCACGCACACACAAACACAGCAGCATTCTTATAGATACCAAATTTCATCCCCCACAATCCCTAAATACTCATAATTCCTTTGCAGGGTCATTAATGGATTTGAAGAGATCCTGGATGTGTTTATCTGTTTCTGAGATCTCAGAACACTTCTGTGAATTGACAGTGAGTCCCCTGCTACAGCTGATGTGAAAGACAGCCCCAAACCTCCCCTAAGCACCTCACCAAAGCTGTGTCATGTAGTATGCCAGAGCTGAGAGTGTGCCACGGTATGAGATATCTGAGAACCACTTCTGCTAAACCCCAGTGCTCTGCAGAGTTTCTGAGCAGTGCTGTTATCCCTAGGTGAGCTGTTGTTTTTAATATGTACAGCACTCACAGCAGCTAAGTGCAGAGTTGTCCAAGTACAGGAAGTAATAATAGAAAGCCACCTCATAAATCAGACCCTCCAGAAAATTTCCCACATACACCTCGTGAATAATACGACTATTTACATGTCAACAGTAACATTATTATATAATAGATATAACAGCACGACCATAGACAGATTTTCTTTTCCATAGAGGAGAAAACCAAAATGGTACACAGTCCAATGTAGAGGGATGGGTTTTGAGTCCATATTACATTTTACGTACCAACTATTTTTCATTAAAAGCTCAAATGCAGTTCAAATTCATCTGAAGGACAAGGCAGTGTGAAAACTATGAATCATTATGGAAGTATTTTTATAAAGTAAAGCTATTTATTATTTGGTGGTTTGTTTGGTTTTTTTTTAATTATTTTTTCATAACGGTCAGACATTTAGGTGGTTTTTCTTCTTGTAGGTATGGTTGGACTTGGTGATCCAGGAGGTCCTTTCCAACCATGATTATTCTGTGATTCTGTGATTATTTGGCTTAGATTTAGCACTAGTGATTGATTTTTAGTCTTTTTCAGTATTTGGAATTGTAGCATTTTGCTTAATTCAGGTTGTTCTCTTAAGAATCATCTAGGACATTGATGATAACTTTGAGGAAGAAAAGTCACCAAAACCAACAATTACAATTTGTTTACGCTCACCATGTAAAAGATTTTGATGGTATAAGCTGCAGAAAGGTCAAACCTTGAACTAGTAAATTTATCTTTCAAATAAAAAAAAACAAAACCTCTCACTCCTGAAATTAAAACATTAACTCTTAAAATTGTTATCTCATGGATATCTAGTGTCTCCCTTAAATTAGTTTGGTAGGTCTCACCTCAAACTCACTACAGTCCTTTGCACTGAATGACAGGATGTAAAGGCAAGAAAAAAACCATATTGGTCCTGAAAGGCCACCCTACTTCTGTTATACTCAGAAGATAGAACCATTCTGCTTTTAGCAGTTGGTAAGCATGTCTCCACCATACAGTTAACCCAGGCTCTCACTCAAGCACCTACAATCCCTAAAGATAGCCTACTGACCTGAATTATAAGCAATTTCTAAGCCTAGGCTGGCTTCTACAGGTTAGACCTGAGTGTCAGCTATAACTCAGTCTTAAAGAGGAGTAACATAAAATGAGAATGAAAGGGGAGTTGGAGAGGGCAAGGAGGGGAAATCACTTTAGTGTCCCTGGTCCTCCTTCCCTCGTCTTCTGCAATATTTAAGGGATGAAGAGATGAGCAAATTTATTTTATTTCTTCATATAAGATAGGTAAGAAGAGAAGAGCAACTTTTTCTGCCATCAGCATCACATCCAACTGTGAGAGAAGGATGATTTTAGCAGTGTTGTTTTCTGTAGCTCAGAAAACTATGACAAAGAAATCAAGGAGGTTAAAGAAAATAGGATTTCATTAATCAAGGTGAGTGAAGAGAAGGGCTTGAACAAGAGCTGCAGCTCTCTGGGCAGAATAAAAAAGCCTGATTATCATGGTAGTGGGCTAGAGACACATTAAGATTTAGAACCAGTTTATATGGCAAGGACAGTAAAAAGAAAGAGCTGGAGGCGATTTGCAGGCTACAAATGCTTCAGTGACATAAGGGTAGGGATACTGGGGTAGTCTATTAATCTGCCCATCAATGTACCCAGCTCCTATTTGATGCTCTGAATGTATATTGTACTTTGATACACAGCAAGCCACTGTGGATTAGGACTGCTTTGGGGTGGAAAATTTGACCATGTTGGAGTGGGCAAAGCTGGGCCACCAACTGAAAGGGTAGTAACAGGACACAGGTGATGACCAGCTTTAGACACTGACCTCTACTGACCACCTGCCAGCACTCTGCTCAAGAGTCAGAACCCACAAAATTTCAGAATAATAAGAAAAAGATGTAACTTTGTTTAAAAGAAAGTCTGCACAACAAAGAACTTGACACGTGTAGGGGGTGTCGGCAAACACCAGACTCGGCAAAGAGAGAGGGTCCAGCACAGAGCCACAAAGATGATGAAGGGAGTGGAGCATCTCCCTTATGATGAAAGGCTGAGGGACCTGGGTCTCTTTAGCTTGGAGAAGAGGAGACTGAGAGATGATCTCATTAATGTTTATAAATACATAAAGAGCAAGTGTCAGCAGGATGGAGCCAGGCTCCTCTCTGTTGTGTCCAATGACAGGACAAGGGGCGATGGGTGTAAACTGGAGCATAAGAGGTTCCACAGAAACATAAGGAAAAACTTTTTCCCTATGAGGAAGACAGAGCTCTGGAACAGGCTGCTCAGAGGCGTTGTGGAGTCTTCTTTGGAGACATTTAAAACCCTCCTGGACACGTTCCTGTGTGACCTGCTCTAGGTGGTCCTGCTCTGGCAGGGGGGTTGGACTAGATGATCTTTCAACGTCCCTTCCAACCCTTAACATTCTGTGATTCTGTGAAATGGAAGCAGGACATTCTGGCCTTTCTGAAAACACCATCCAGAACTCAGAAGACCTTCAAGAATGGGAAGGATTTCAAGGGAGGGAATTTTGTTCAAGTGAGTGTTATTAATCATACATCAGCAATTCTCACATTCTCTCTGAGTGACACAGATCTTGGACCTAGCTGAGCAGAGCTGAAGAGAAAGCAGTCATCAGTGCCCCTTTCCTTCCCGTTCCCAGAAAAGAGTGCTTGCGAAGGTGAAACTAGAGATGGTGCTTGGATGCTGCCAAAGCTCCCTTGTAGTTTAGAAGCAAAGAGGTTCAGCTGGAGCTGGGCCTAATGCAGCAGATAAAGAAACAGTGACAAAGCAACAGGGAAATTGCACCTACAAGTTTTCAATTTACAAACCTAGTCTTACTGCTAAAAACCATGGGTTTCTCTCACAAAACAGTGACATGAAAGAAAGGTCGCGAGTGGCTGCTAAATGAAATTGCAAGGAGGCAAAATGTGTTCTTAGGTCTCCATTAACTTGCTCTATTCCAAATGGCCTAAAACAGGTGGCAGAGGTCTGGATGCAATGCATTTTGTACCTTGCAACAGCTGTGAACGGGGTACACGCTAAAATGCTAAAGAGACGTTAGTCGTCACAACTGTCTCACATGACCAAAAGCAGCTCCAGAATCCAAAATATTTCCTTGTTCTCAAGTTAAATTGGGCCACTGCAATTTAATACTCTAAGGCCTTGAGAGACAGATAAAGAAAGGGGATTAGAAACCTACAACATTTTTCACATTTTGATAGGCTTTTACGTGATATTAGCACAATACCAGGTAAAGTGGCTTTTTAGTAATTGTATTAGAGGGCAGTTCTTCATCAAGCAAAAGCTGACGTGGTTCTGCTGACTTTAACTATGATGGTTTACATTAGTTGACAGTCTCTCTACACACATCCTATGTAGTTCTATATTTACAGCTTCATCCAAACCAAATTATAACGACCAAAAATGTCTGTTAAAGCTAAAATGAGACTTCCAAAGTAGAAGCCAAAGCCTAGTAACACTAGGTTAGACTATCTAAAAGTACAGCTTTTTCTAATAAATCATCAGGCATACCAAAGGGAGAAAGTGGTTGGGTAAATGAATGATATAACCAGTGAGTGTCTATGTTCCTCATAGAAAAATATCTTTTTTTATGCAACTTGTACCCTTTCACAGATTAATACTGAAGGCTACCCACAGAAATGCACCAGTTCATTATCATCATCAGGAAACAATGCAACATATACGGTTTCTTTGAGAACACCATAAATATACATTACAGTAACTCCCTTCTTTGTCTGTGTAAAACTCTTCCAAATGCCAGGACCCAGAAACAGAAGAGCTTGGGGATTTTGTGTGCTTGCTTTCTTTCTTTCTTTTTTTTTTTTTTAATGTTCTAAAGCTGTTTTTCATTACTGGCAATGAAATTGTAATAATCGATACTTACTTTGAAGAATATATAACACAGTTTATCTGCCTTCTAAATGACAAGAAAGTCTGGGCAATAGTCCTAGTACCCATTAATGTTAAATATAACGACTGTTTTCAGAGATTAAACATCCTACAACTTGATGAATGTTATACATTTATTATATTGTGTGTATATAAGATACATCATATCATGTTCTTGTGTATAAAAGATCAATGGATGCTTCTATTTTAAAGATCATTTTGAATGAGATTATAATTTATATTTTAATTAAATCCACCTTAAGTTGGAAATGTTTATTCTCTGCCTAGAAATCAATCTCTTAAAAAAAAATTTCTGTGGGTTCAAGTTTTGTTTCTGCCACCATTTATTTTCCTACTTCAGCCTAATATTAAAATAAATAGATTTTAAAAAGCCCTACAGGCAAAAATGAATGTACAGATACATCAACATTTTTTTATACATAGCTCCCATCTGTACATACATTTATTATTTCTTCATTTATACAGCATTTTTACCGTTCAAAAAGATACCTTATAACTTTTCCTCACAAAAAAACAAATGAGTAAGAAGTAAAAGGCACCACTGAAATTTAGTCCTGTCAGCTGTAGCACACTGACAGCCAGGCAGGGAATCAGTGACCAGGATGTTGAACAAGAAAAGACTATGGGACAAAGTGCATGGTCATAGCCTAAACAAGGGGAAGACCTGCAACACACCTGGGAGAGAATTACACCATGGACATTTGCAGTGCAATAAAAGTGGAAGCAAATGGTGGTAATAGCAGAGAACAGATTCTTTGTTTTGATCCCATGCCACTTCTACTTTATTTCCAATCTGGTCCAGTTAACAAGCCACTTAAAGAGTCTTGGTGTGTAAATGGTCTTAAACACCAGTACCTGCTCTTCTCCAGACAAATCAAGCCTCTCACTGATATGCTCCCATCTGCAGCAAAACAGGACTAACTTCAGAATCCATAAAATGACACTTTGAAGAGACCTTTAAAAGAGCCTTGTTGATTTGCTGGTTGGACTCAGATCTCAAGGCTCTTCCATTTTGTTATCTTTTCTTCAAAGTAATTCTGTTGCATTTCATTTGTCTGTTTATGATAGACCAATAAAACATCCAAGTACAGAGGTTCCATTAGGAGCCTTTCGGGTTCCTCCTGAAAGGAGGTTGGGGCGAGGAGGGGGACAGCCTCTTCTCCCTGGTGACGTGTGACAGGACCAGAGGGAACGGGTACAAGCTGCACCAGGGGAGGTTTAGGCTGGATCTTAGGAAACATTTCTTCACTGAAAGAGTTATCAAACATTGGAATGGTCTGCCCAGGGCAATGGTGGAGTCACCATCCCCGAAGGCATTTAAATGGCATGAGGACCTGATGCTCAGGGACATGGTTTTGTGTTGAAGGTTGGGCTAGATGATCTTGGACGTCTCTTCCAACCAAAGACATTCTGTGATTCTATGATTCAAATGACACATCAGATTCAATCTTAATAGCTATGAATAGCCTCTAATATTTTATCAATAACACACCATCAGCTTTGCACCAGGCTACCACTCCAAAAATCTTAATGGCATCCAGACACTCATAAATCCCACATATCAGCACAGAATGGGAACACATTAACTCTTGCTTACAGGTCATTGGATCATCACTCTCAGCTTTATATTGCACTTGCAGAAAATAGCTTCCCAGGCAACCAGCCTTTCCCTATGGAGGAAGACAGGACTGCCCTCTCCTACATATTGCTTGCAACAAGAGCTTCACCACAGCAGGGTACTCTGGGAGGCTCTCTGCAGAGGTGCTGTGGTCACCTCAGCTACATCATCAGGACACTGAAGAAGACTCGTGATCCTCATGCAGGTGCCCGTTTCTTTCACACATCAACTATACATATATATGCTTACTGCAGGGGGTTGGACTAGACAACCTTTGGAGGTCCCTTCCAACCCAAGGCTTTCTGTGATTCTATGTTACTGAAAAATGAGTCATACAGAGCTCTCCTTGCACCAGTAATAAAGAGTTCTCAAGGTCAGATTCTTGAGCCTACATGTTTTTTCCAGTATACCTTAAGGACACTGAAGCCCATAAAAGGCTAAAAAGTAGCTACCCTAGAAGGTGACTGAGCATCTTGAGATTTCAGAACCTCTGTGACTCGGTTCTTCCTCTTCTATCCTCATTTTATGGCTATTTCCCTAACTCATAGGAACGTGAAAATCAAAACTGCAAGGTATCCTATTTACAAGGTAACAGGGATAATAAGCATTCTCTAGAATACTGTTTGAAAAAATAATCTTGGCAAATATGTTTTGGTTTAGCAGTCCCCAACCACATAAAAATTAAACATTTGCTGAAAAAAGTGTACAAGTTATAAAAAACTCTAAGTTTTAACAGGCCTGATAATATTTACTTCACATTTCTACTATCCTAGCTGGGCGGACCCATTAGGACACTGGTTAATCTTATGTACAACAAAACACATGCTGCAGGCCAGTGAGTGGAATTATGGATTAGAGTACCAGCTTTTGAACTCTGCTGTTAAAAGGTTTGAATCTGAACTTATTGTTAGATTGTTTTAAGGTGGATTTTTTCCGTGTCTAATTTCTGAACCATTGTGCACACTTACATTCCTCTAAAACTGAGAGGTAACTTGGTTCACTTGTGGAACTGAAATGGAACCTTTAATTTTACAGCCTATACTTCAGAAAATTATGCGTTTGAGAGGCAGAGACTTTTAGAAGGTGGGAGTGATACACCAACCACATAAGAAGTGGAAAGCCACAAGAGAATTTTTTGAGTTGTGAATAATGAGTCAGGAATACAGTTATGAAAAGCACATATCCCACTCTTTCATCAATGTGCCGACTCTTTCCTAAAGCCATTCTCATCTTTTGCAGCCACTGGTAAAATGCACAGGCATAACCTCAGATCCAGTATAAACAAATGAAATGTAAATGTCAGTGTGGTTGTAGCTGCCTCCCCTAGAGCTAATTTTGCCACAGGATTAGACCGAATGTAAATAATAAGGAAAGTACAGCACTTTGAAAGAAACACGTCAATTTAAATTAAATAGGGCTTCTTATTTTATCTTACAAACCATGATCCAAGTAAGATTGCCTGGCTTACTGCCAAGCAAGTGGGCATCAGGCACTGAAGACCAATGAGCGTTTGCCTTTTGTGACACTTGAAAATCTTTGGATTAATACACAGCCCACTGATTGCAACCCAACTCAAAAGCAGCCCACTACTGAGCTCTCTTTGTCTGACCCTTTGCTGCCTGCTATACCTTGCTAAACACAGCATCCCCAGCAGCAGATCTCCCTGGGAGCAAGGTCACATAGACAAGTAGATACAGGATGACTGCCAGCCTCCTACACACTAGTGATACTTTATACAGTCCATGTAAGAATGTATATAGACACTCTCCACCTCCCCAAACACCACACCCTGGAACAGCTGAAAGAACAGCCCTTAGCTCTGCTGCAACATGTCCAGCTTGTTGGGTTTTGTAGCCTCCGTTTGACTCAGGCAAGGTTTAGTTCCGATTAAACCTGCCACGGTTGGTTTGCTTCCCTAGACAAGACCAGTAAAAATTTATTGAAGCACGCTCATCAGCGCTTTCTGAAACTTCAAAGCCAACCTCAAATATGCAGGACAAGTCTACACAGCTAGCAGTATTATTACATGAATATAATCTTTCTATCTTTAGGAATAAAAAATTCGAGAACCATTATTTATAGCATGTGGTGATGCTGGATTGTTTTAACTCGCAGAAAAGAATGTTCTTAATAGCATGGCTTTCCCATGACTAGTGAAGCACTCTTTTCTTTTAAACATCAGGGCTAAGTAAGAGCCCATATAGATCTCCTTTTAGGTTTCAGTTTCAGCTTTTCAGGAATTTTGATTTGTGAATCTTGAAATCCTACTTAGCCTGATCCTACACTTTTCCACAAACTTGAAATAAACAGAGAGTTTTCTAAACAATCTGCTTTAACTCTACTGCTATATACCAAACATAAAATTCTGTGCACAAACAGGTTTTTTGTGGAGATGTTGTTACAGGTGAACATCCTAGGCCATGCATTGGTTTGAGCTTGCTTTGGCCCACTTACTACAGCCCAAGCATACCTCAACCCCTTTTATGTGTTCTAAAGTAATTTTTTAATAAAGTATTATAAATAGTAATAATAGTTGTATTTAAATACCTAATGTTTCAAAGGACAAATATCCATCTGATTAGTATCTGCTTTGAAATTTAAGAGGCCATTACCAGGATGTTTTTCTCAGCATATGTAAACCAAGATTAGAGCTTTTTCATCACAATATTAGTATTGAAGCCTGTGACAGTTCTCAAACAACATGCTACCAGAACGTGACATCTCTGACATTGGTAATATTGAACCATCAGCATGAACAGAACAATATCTTTCTTGTTGGATACTATTTTAAGGCGAGAGCATGACAATTATACAAGGAGATACGCACAACAAACAAAAGGCTTACTGGAATCACCAGAGTGGGATGGGGGTTGGTAAGACCCATGAGGCAGAAGGAACTGCTGGTGCTGGGGGTGAGCCTGCTTTATCCATCCTTTTTTCTCTCAGTGTGGGGCAGCTCTGGACACTGGAGCATGAGTAACACAGACCTGTCCTGTGGGCAGTAATAAAATAAGGAGTGAAATCAAATCAAAGAGGGAATGCAGACATGTTATCCCATCCCTCTAAGGCCTTGACTGTTAAACCTGCTGTGATTGCCTTTGGCAAAATTTGACACACTGACTGTCCTGAAATCAAGTAAGGTAATATATTTTGGAAAGTACGAGCTCTATGCACAAGTCTCTGACACTTTTCAGAAACATTCACTTCAAGTGAACTGCTATGAAATAAGCACAATTACATTTCCTCCTACACTATACTGCAACTCAGTTGCATTCTGGTTTAAACTTTTGACTCATTCAATTTTTATGCTCCTTGTTCATTTTATAAGCCAGTTGCTATACGTTCCACTTTCATTACTTATTTTCCTTTGCAATCATCCTAGGATAGGGACTAATTATTTTAATAGCTCTTATTACAACATGCTGGTGCATTTGCTTTTCTTTTTTAAATGGAGTTATGTTTATACAACCCTTTCTTTTTTTAATTCTCACTAAACCACAAGAGAAATGGCAAACTCCATTATGGGTTATAGAAATAAACAGTGCTTTTAGCAAAGTTTTCAACAATCAGGGAAATGGGAGTGAGCATGATGAAAGAATTAGAAAGACTCATGCCCAAGGAATTAAAAGGATACGAAATACTGCAAAATCACTGCATCTAATTACGCTTCACTGAAAAGGTTTTAAAAATTAACAAAAGCTTGAAAATTGGACCACTCTACAAATAACTTTATCAAATATAGAAGCCTGAGAAGGCCGTGTAGGCACAACTTAACAACAGCAGCAAATGTTGAATCCAAAACAAAATAACCCTTCTGCATATGCACACACATCTGCATGTGTAATCACCTAAACTTCTCATCTCCAAGGTGAGAACTTTTGATAAGCAAAGACATTTTCCCTTACCCACATCTTTGCTGCTTGCACAGCCCTGACTATATATAGTCCCTTCTGTGAACAGCTTCTGAAGCTGTGGAAGGAGGAGAATGATCTTGGAAAGGGGAAGGAAGTTCCTTTAGAAAATATCAAGAGAAAAAGAGAGATGGCCTTGGGCACAATGCCACTCATACTGCTGTCTGAACTTACATCCCTACTCAGCCGTGTGTATCCATTTGTTTATGCATGTGCCTGCATCTGTCATGGACACACACCTTTCATTCAGAGGATGTGTTCTGGAGAGTGCAAATGTTCAGAGGTTCCCCTATCAAAATCCCCCATGTTTGCTTACCCCATTAAAAGCAAACAAACCAACCCAGCACAGACTGGGAGAGGAGCACAGATCGGTAGGGACCTCTGAAAGTCTCTGGTCAGCCCCCCACTCAAAGCAGGGCTGACTGGAAAGCTTGATCAAGTGGCACAAGACCTCTTCCTAGGAAGTCTTGAGTGGCTCCAGAGATGGAGCTTCTGCAGCCTCTGTTAGGGCAGCCTGACACAGCCCTTAAACACCCTCCTTGGGAAACAGGTTTTTTCCTAATACCCAGACTGCTCTGCCCTCGCTCCAACTTCCTGGCTCCTGTCTTTTTGCTGGATACACCCCTGAGAAGAGTCTGCCTCAGTCTTCTCTCTGGCCCCTGGAGGATCTTTGAAGAGGACCACCTCCTTAGTCTGCTCTTTCCACACTGAACCACCTTTGTGGCCATGCGCTCTGGACTTTCTCCATATTGCTCTTTGCTCTTGTTCACAATGTTGCTTTTGTTCTAGGCAGTCCCAAAACTGGAGACATGGTCTTCCAGATGCAGCATCCCAAGCTGCTGAGTAGAGAGAGGACAATAGTCCCTTCCCTGTACTTGGCAGCTACACTCTTGCCCAGGACATGGTTGGCCTTTGGCACTGCAAGGGTATGTTCCTAACTTGTGCTCTTCTTCTATCCCACCAGCACTCAGCCCCTTCTCAGTGGGGCTGCCACTGGCCTGCCAGTCTCAGGCTGTGCCTTGAGCTTCCTGAGGTTCCTTGCAAGACATCCCTCCAGCTTTCCAGGGCCTTCTGAATGACAGGAAGGGACCTGTGTTGGTTTCCTTCTGAAGGACTGTGACCAATGTCCAGCATGTCATCAGCTTCCTCCAAGTTGGTGTCACCTGAGAACCTCCTGAGAGTACACTTCATCCCTCTCACCATGTTGTTGGTGCAGAAGTTTAGTGCCAGCCCCAGAAACTGCTTATGAGGAACACCACTTAGAATAAAACTGCAGCCAAAGTACCAACGACTGGCCTTTTGAGCCTGATATTTCAGAGAATTTTTCACACATTTTTTAATTCTATCCATGTCAGTCTGTATTTCCTCAAGCTGACCGTGGTGATACTACACAAGACAGTGTTGAAAGCCTTACTAAAATAAATTCACTTCTTTCCACTGATTCACAGAGCTAGTCATTTCAACTCAGAAGGCACTCAGGTCGATCACTTACAGTTTGCCCTTAAAAATCTGCATTGGCTCTTCCTAATCCCTTTCTCATCCTTCACATGCCTGGAAACAGTGTCTGTGAGAATTTTCTCCTTAATTTTTAGGGCTTAGGGGACATAAGTCTGTCCAACCTGTAGTTTTCCAGATGTCTTTATTGAAAATGGGTATGCCCACTCTTTCTTTCCACTCAACAGAAACCTCTCGATTGCTTCAACTTGTCAAAGCTAAGAACTCAGCTTTACTATGACATTTGCCAGCTTTATGAGCATCGTTAGGTATAACCTGTCTTATCTGATGGCCTTTATGCATCCAAGTTACGTAAAGTCCCTAACTTGGTCCTCCCTATAATCCATAGAAACTGTTCCCCAAAAAGTCTGTCTCTAGGCACAGAGATCTGGGAGTCCTGTAGATACTTAGCTGATGTAAACACACCGTACAAACACAGACACCACATCCAGAGTACTCAATCAAATGGCAACTCTACACATAAACCTGCCTACTCGTCAGTGGTAGCAAACCAGACAAATATAGCAATAGACAAAACTGCTTACAGTACATGAGGGGACTTTGTCAGCATGAGGATACTGGCCTAAAACAGCACTGCTGACCTGAGAAAAGCAAAATATGACCACAACCCATCTCACACCAGAGGACTTTGTACTTGGCTACCAGTGAATGCAAGGTGATGTTCATAGGGACCTATGCTGATAGTGAATGCTTGCAATTAGTTCACTGCCCAGTCAGTGCAACTCATGCTGAGAAAATAAAACCATATTTGGAAATATGCCAGTCCAAATTCCAGTTTGAACTCTGTACCTTTTTGTTGTTTTCCAGACTCCACTGCCCTGTGTGTGTGCTGTGTTTGAAGCATGCTGACACTCTCTGCCTTGATGCAGCTAGCACCTCAGATCAATTACTGGACACCAGCTTGAAAACCCTGGAAAGGAAAACCATAGGGCAGACAATATGGTTGGTTCTCAAGCCTTCTGGGTATTGGCTGACCCAGCATAACTTCATCCCAGTGGAGTTCCTTTATTTTGTATCTCTTCCCTGAAAACCATGGAGATTTCCAAATATCCTGCATACTGATTACATTTTCCAGCGGCTATCACAACACTGACAAGGTAATTAAAAACTGTAATTTCCTCAGACGCACTCTGAACTTCGAAAGCAGCCTTTTTTTTTGGTTCCTATAATTTAGTCTGATCTACTTCCAATTCTCAACTTCCTTTTGATCTTCCTATGCAGAGATACCCAGAGTAACACTACTGCAGGTTGGTGATTCTGACCAATAACCAATAAGACTATGGGCGTTCAGACTTCATCTGGATTTGTTATAGTTCCTCAGGATCCAGTTTGGATTATGGCCCACCTCAGTGAATATACAGATAGATTAGAAGAGACTCCCAGTTCTGTACAGCTGAGCCAAAAAAGCAAACAATCACCACTCAGTGTGGCAGTGACTGCTCTATTAAGGATGAGGCTTCCAGAACCGATTATGCAAACAAAGCCAGTGGCAGTTGGACAACTTGTGCCAAGAGTAGTCAGTGAGCTTAGGCTGTAGCTATCACTTACATACAGCAGCTTTGGAAAGGATGTGCAAAGTAAAGCCCTGCCTTCCACTACTAAGGACATTCCATCCTTCCAATGAGTGGACAACAATACCCTGGTACATAGGACACTAAGTGTTCCAGCAGTGACAGCAGTTCTGAAACAAGCTCTCCCTGCTTCTCTGCTCCCCAGACAGCCCCCCTTTAGATGCAAAGGTAAACTAAAGCCCTGTGCCTGAAGCTTAATGTCAGTCCACAGTATTAATGAAGCCATTAAGGGTTTTAATTTTAGAGAGTGCTTTATGGTTTTGATATCAGGCAAATCTAATGTGAGGAAGAACTAAAAAAGATTCTATCTCTCGCTGCTCATTTTGTCTCCACGTGGTCATGCGGGGTAGTTTTATCTTTATTTAAATACTAATTCAAAGTGACAGTTTCACATTATTAATATCTCCTCATACTTCATGCATAACCAATATTTTTACATTTCATAGTCAACTTGAAGGCAAACAGAAAGACCTCACTACTCATATTTTTCATTAAGAACCAAGTGAGCATTCTTCTCCCCTTAGCATAGTTTTGTTGTGATTTAAAGAACACCAAGTTAAAGAAAGATGAACCACTTGTCACTATTAGGTGTTCCCCAAAATTACCATTTATGCATCAGGAAAAAAACCCCTGCTTGTTACACTGAAACACCTAATGACATTTTCAATTAATATTCAGCCCTTTGTTCTCACTTCTCTCTGGTTCTGGCAGCAATTCCCCATGACCACTGCATAAGATTTCATTATGTTACTTATCCTTGAGAAGCACTTTCATTTGCCATAGAAATGACTGGAAGGATAACTTAGTTGCTCAGTAGTGGGCTCTTCTCTCCATCTCCCTCCCCCTCCCTACTCCTTTAATTTAATTTAAGGAAAACAATAAGGGAGACTTAACTCTGCTTCTTCCCCTCTCTTTCAGATGCGATGAAAATAAGATAAAAACCCGCTGTCAGGTCTGTCACTAAAATTCCAGTTTATTTGTTATGAAATAACATGGTTTTCCCAAAGGAGTAAGCTATTCAGCTTCTCCTGTCATCATCATCTACTAAAAGGGAGGGAGAATTGCCTACTTTTGATCAATAAATTCTTTTGTGAAAATTTCAGGTAGAGAATTTTCTTGTGTATTATTCAGGAGAACAATTTGTAAACAACCTACTGACTGGCTTATTTTTCCCCTATAGGAACTTCTGTGCACTACTGCCAGTACTGCTTAGAGTATTTCTGGGAAAGACAATAAAGAATGCTGACAACCATTTGGACATCTCTTCTTTTTCCCTTTTCCTATATATATGTATAAAAAAAAAGTCCTCTTTCCCTTGGCTGTATTTTATATTCTGCTTTTTCTTTCCTTGCGTGTCCCCTATTCTTTATTCCCCTCCCCTACAAGAGCTTGTGGGCCTTCCTCCCTCCCTTTCTTCCTCTCTGTGAATGTCATTACCCCAGGGACATCAGGAAAATTTCCAGATGTAAACAAAAACATAAATCCCTTTGCTTCTCTGCTCCTACTTTTTTTCCTCTTCTGTATTTCCCTCTCCCCCACCCCTGCTTTGTAAGTATTTTTGTATGTTTAGACACCCACAGAGACTGAGGGTGGAAGACATGAAATCAGAAGCAAACAAAAGCTCTCCTTGCTTTAGCTTAGTCACTAATAGCACCATTAGCTTACTGAACTCCAGGATATATCATGTCACAGTTCATGATTCAGGGTCTCTCAATTGCTCTTGCATTGTTTACATCCTGAGACAGAGTGTTTCAGATAATTTAGGCTTAATCATTCTTCTGCAACAACAGTCTTCTGGGTGTCATTTAATCAAATCTATCAGTCATGCTACGAGACATCTTGAGGTTTCAGAGGAATCACCAGACACTGAGTTAGCATTTATTTACTCAAGGGAGTACAACTGTTATTTGTGAAAATAGGCTTGGTGAAGATGCTAAATGACAAAGAAGCTGAGTGACCTGAAGTATCTCTGTAGGTTTTGTCACTTTGGGGACAGGGACCTAAACCAGACAACAGAAATACGTGAATGAGGAAAGAATCCTGACCTGAAACAGCATCCATGAACCAATCACTCTGAGTTAGTGCACAGTTTGCTTGGCTTTCTTCTGTGACCGGACCAATGAAGACAGAAAACCAAGAAAGTACTAGGCATTAAAACTGTAAATAACTGAAAAATACCCCCACCCTTATTCCATTGTGTTACTACAGCATCTGTCATCTGAATGCTTTTGAGAAGTATTTTTCAACATTGATGTATTTATTCTTACGCTTCCCCTTTCTCTCTAATTGGGGTGAGAGGAGAAGCGGTCATCCATAGGCAGGAAGCCATGTAATTTGTATAATAACATAAATCCATAAGCAAAAAACCCTCTGTAGCCTGATCTTGTGTTCATGCTTGATCCGCAAGTCTACCTTTTGTCACTTCAAGTCTTGTGAAGTCATCAAAGTAAAATATTGGGGGAACAGCCTAAGAACCCATGCTGCAGGGAAGAACTGTGCCCTCTATTTCAGATTTGGTTTTAAAGACTTAAGAATACTAAGGGAGGTTCCAATCATTCACTACAAATGGATTTTTTGAGGGTTTTTTTTTTAATAGAACAACAACCACACACACTCTTAGTGTTGTTTTGTTGTAGGAAACATTACATTTAAGCACTGGTTGGCAAGGAAACCAGCCTCTAATGTGTTGTCTGCCAATTCAGACACAGAGTCAACACAGATATATATGTATCCTCTACAGCTCAAAAGAATAAAACTGAAGAAAATCTAATCTTCCATTGTTGTTATCTATGAAAACAGCACTTAAGCATTTTTTTATCTGCTTTTGGATGGAGAAGTATCACACATGACCTGGCTGTGGCATTAACGCTCCTGGCAATACTAGGAAATTTATTTAATTTAGATAAGAATTAGTAATTTCCCAAAACTAATTTATATCACTGACTCAGAAACTTTTAAAAGGTTGATCAAATCCTCTTGCTCCACAGTCTCACCTGGCTGACAACTTTTAGAGCAGTAATATTTAGCAAACAACATCCTTTTTCATACTTTTTACATATTACAGTGGGATGAGAAGCTTGTTCTTGTGAAAGAAACTTTCTCAGGCTTTGTAGAATAAAATATTTTGCTTCTAGATCACATGCAACCTACAGATAGCTAAGCATTTGAATTCATTAGTACCTGCAAATGCCTCTAAAACACAGAATACTTATGGATTATGGATGCAGAAACGAATACAAAAAAAAACCCTGACCTTCACAAAGTACTTACAGCAAAATAAGGAACATAACAAATTCCTCAAAAGCAACATCTCTGCATCTGGATCCTACAACCATCCTTCTCTACAGAGTCTCCATGCTCCTGATTCATGGTGTCAGTAAGGTCATGGAATATTTTACCCAGCCTGTTACCCTCTAGGAAACAACTCCCTCTTTACTTTTCAAAGAAACCCATGAGTAGCCGAATGTTTCCTGCCCAACACTGTTGCTTGGTCCTTGGGAGCCTGTCAACAGCTGTCTGTCCTGGGACCTCCTTTTACCCCCTTTGAATTACAACATTCATCTGGTTTGCTTTCAAACCTTGTACAGTAGACATATGTATCTGTATCATTCAGTTCCTCTTCCTAGTTTCTTACTCCTACTAAGCCTCAGCTCTGTTTGTCAGCCATAGAGGGCTCAGCATCCTGAGATACCAGACTGGATCCAATGTCCTCTCCCACAATCTATCAAAGATATGAATTGAAAACTCCTCACAACTATAATGGAATATAGCATGCTGATGGCACAACTCTGTTTTCAAGTGTTTGTCGCTTTTCACTTAAGGCATAACTGCCTGGAGTCTGTCAGGTTGTATCTGCTGTTCAAAAGCTGCTGCATTTTTTCCTGTTCTCATACATCCCTGCCTTGCTCATGGATCTGGTCAAGATGGTTTTCCACAACAGCATGTTGTGGAGAAATTCAAAAGGTGAGGATGATACCTCTAAACAGAATTTCATTGGGCTAGGTGTCCGGGCTCCTTTAAAAAGCAGAAGAAACTGTTAGGCAGGGTGTCTGCTCAGATGCTTTTGTTCTGATGCTGTGCACTAAAATTTGTCGTTGAGTTTCATGTTCTTTGTGCCCTGGAATGAATGAATGAATGAATGAATGAGTGCATGCAAACAAGCAAGCCAGTCAGCCTGCAGTGCCTTCTACCACCCCTAGTCTAATGGCCTTGCAGGTAACTGACAACCATGTATACTTTTTTTCCTATAATACACATCTTCACACTTTTCTGGCAATTTCCACTGCTTTTTTGAAAAATACCTGTTTCTACCTTCAGTGATAGAACTAAGAGAGCAGCACTTCCCAAACTGCAGTATCAGCATGCAATAGAGTTCTCATCTGTTTTCCAAAACAGGGTTTGCCACATTTGCTTTGACCCTGTCTTGCTGTTTTAGAAGAGCATGTTTAACATTATTTGAAGGGCTAGAATGAAGTTCTTTTAAAGTAACTGGTCTCCACAGAAAATCAAAAAATACCATTTAGGAAACAGACAGGGCACTCCTTCTTTACGTATCTGTCAGCTTACACTTGTTCCATCACACCACCAACCTTGACCCATTGCAGAGCAGTGCAGCTGAGCATAAGGAATTCAGCTACCTGACCAGTATGTCACTAAGCATGAGAACATTTATGGCAGTGCCTGCTACTTTTCCTGGTAACAACAGGTAACAGAAGCAAGTAGCCAACACTCTCATTTGCTACCTTAACTGTGTTAGTCATTTGCTTAAATTTATTTCTTGATTCCATAAGTTTTCAAGCAATGTTGAAAAGTTTCATAACCATGAGTGGTGCACATCTCTATTTAGTGATACCTTATGGCAAGTATATTAAAAAAATACTCTTCAGCTGTTTATTGCTTTGAATAAATAAAATTCATATTTGTTCTAAGATTCTAGATATTCTTGGAAAACTGTAACCCATCTTTAGAAACTGTAGTGGTTTGAAAAATGAGGTTCATAGGTTCATTTGTCACAATACCAGAGACAACTCGGCCCATTAAAATTATGTCCATACACGTCAAAGACAAGAATGAGCTGAGTGAGATGCTGAAACATTGCAAACGAAGTCAGACTGTGCTGTGCTCTGACTGCTAGTAGATAAATAAAAAGGTCTTTCAGAAGGCAATGGGACTAATAGGCGAGAGACTGTGGACAGACAGGCAGGCATACCTGAGAAATCTTCATGAATACCAAGCACAGAAAAGGAATAGGTTACATAAACTGTTTTTAAATGCCCACACTGCTATGCTATTTCCATAGACAAATGTCTTTTAAGAATACTTAAAGATGATCCTCTTAAGGAGTAGAGAAAAAAAAAAAAATTCATCCATCTTCAACCTTGCCTGGGGAAAGTTTCAGTGTAACCACCATCAGGTCCTTGCCAGTTTGCTCTGCCTGCCTCATCACTCCTTATCCCCTGCTCTGCCTGCCTCCATTATTTCTACCTTCTCTGAGTTCATGCATTCTCATCCTCACATCTAGCCTGCAGACCATGTTTTTCTATGTCCTGAAACCCTGCAGCTACCTCCTTATAGGAGTGCCTTAAAACAGGTAGGATTATGAGGGAAAAAAAAAAATTAAAAATGTCACAGTTGATGCCGAGGCCTTCTCAGTAAGGAAGAGATACCCTATTGCTTCACCTTGTTTTTTTCCTTTTTAGACTGCATCCATTTGTTATGTCCTGGTAGCTCTGCCTTCCTATGATATTACAGTCACGGGTACACAGTCCGAGCTAATGAAGCAGAACAGCCCTCCTTACTTTGTGCTCTGTTGCATGTCTTAGTATTAATATCTGTCCTGGTTTGAGTGAGAACAGAACTAATTCTGTTCAGTGATTTTACTTTTCAGCTCCGTTCTTCTAACTAACTGCACTGTCTGAAGTCAGCAGCCTGTTCTCACAGGCAGTGTCTGCTTCTAGCAGTGAGAACAGCCCATGGTTAGAGTTACTGCCAAGGACTGCTGTGCAGACCAAGGGCACTGCTGGGTCTTGTGAACCACACTGGGGGGTGCAGAAAGGGAAAGGCTGCACCTGCAGGGAGGAGCGGGCAGGACCAGTGACCCCAAACTGACCAGCAAGGTATTCCAGCCCATATATGTCATATTTGGTTTAGAGCAGTGGGATCTGAAGGGTCTCTGGGCTCTTCTCCCCTCTTGGACAGTTTTGCCAGCTTTGCTTGCCTTGGCTTGAGTTCTTTTTTAGTTCCTTCCTCAGAGCACCCAAGGAGGACTCTGTCCATTCTGCCTTCGATCCCAGTCTGCATGTTCCTGAACCTGGTACCAGAATCCCATTCCCAAACACAGCTCCCATCTGCTGTGGGGCCCAGTCTGGGACTGCCCCGGTGCCTGCTCCACAGCATCAGTGGTGATGGTGATGTAATTACCATCAGGGGGGTTGGGTTTGATACTAGTTTTGTATATATTTGTATATATTCCATTTTTATTATTATTAATTCAATTGTCATTAAAGCTGTTCTAGTTTCCTTTTCTAATCGACAAGTCTCTCTCCCTTATTCCCTTTCTCTTTCCCTCTGGGGAGGGAGGGGGTTAACAGAGAGCATCTGTTATAGGTCTAAGGGGCCACCCTGACCCTAAACCATGACAATATCAGTGCTCCTCGCTAAAAAGATAGGCTAGGCAACCTCTCAGTAACCCTTCTAGCCATATTTCCATTACTCTGTTTCCATCTGATTTATTAACAATAAACTAGATTCATGACAACTAAACAGAGATACAAGGAAGGAAAAATCCCTAAAATAAGTGGGGAGGAAGAGGAAAAAAAAAAATCTTTATTATAAAGAAACACAGTGGACCAAACATTCAAGTATTGCTGTTGAAAGTTTGCCTAGAATCCCAATTTTTCTAAGTGCTGAGTACTTTCATTTATCATTAATTGTTACCTTGGTACTTGAAACTCCCATCACTGAATTAACTGCTCTGAAAAGCAAGACCCATTTTTTAACTTCCAGTGCCTGAAGTGAGTGATGTGGATGCAGGTGTTTAATTTTAGGCACACAAGCTTGAAAAATACAAGTGATTAGTTTCAGGGTTAGTTCCCAGATAGATTTACTACAGCTACACAAAACCCACAATCCATCTGCTTTACATTTCAGCAGGATGGTAGACAGGTAAGATAAAGCTGGTTGAATGAACTACTGAAGAGCCCTCACTCTGCAAAAACACCAGACTCTGGAACATCTCCCAGGTAACAGCCATCTTGGCCTTAAGTAACATGGACCCACTCTGGTATTTCATAGTAACTTGAGGCACTTCTTATCATTTAAGTATCATTTATCTATGCTCACATGTGTATGAGAGCCTGGGCACAGTTAGGAAAAGCTGCAACCACTGGATTCCCATTGAGCCATACTGTGGCTCCAGCCCCCTGTCCTTGATTGCTTAAAAAGGGAGTGGTTGCCATGACTTTGGACTACATGCCAGTTCTGTGCTACTAGAATACTCTCTCCTGAAAATTATATCCCAGTCTCTGCTTAAATAGTTTCTTTTATCCCCTCTAGTTCTAAAAAATCTGACACATGTGGAGCTTCTCCCTTCTAGAAACAGGCTTCCAGTGCTTCAAGACACAGATCAACATGGCAAAGTTAACAAGTGTGGTGCATCTCACACACTGCAGTGCTATATTAATAATAAATATCAATTTACATCCCCACAATAGGAAAACGCTAACAGATCAAGCGGCCCTGAAGCATCCGAGTGTGAAACCACCTGAACCTCTTCATGAGAGCGAGATTCCCTAGGGACTTGTCTGATTTAGGAAAAAGTTACTTGCTTGGAATAGGAAATCACATTTTTATTCAGACATAGCTTTATGCTCTACTGCAGAGTGTCTGTCCTGTGTGCTCAGCAAATGAAAGGTGAAGCCCCAGGGCATTTGCCTGTGCCCCATAGTAGAACATTTTGACTGAAGAGACTCCTCTCCTGGAGATCCTGTCAGTGACCATCTGGTCCTGAAGTACAAAGGGAATCTCTGGATAGAGTTAAATGCCAACTAGAAAAGCTTATCAGTCTATTTTATAGTGGGCATTTTTCAGAAAAAATCCCCCAACAAACAAACCCAAAAACCAAACCGAAACAAGGGACATGATGAGAAAATAACAATGACACAGGGAAGATGCATGTTTAACTCTTAACTTTGAAGGGTACATATTTTTTTTTAACCCTCTTGAGGGAATGCTTGCTTCTTCCATATGGTTTAATAGAACTGATCACAGAGAACTAATTTCTGCTAGGTAAATAGCAACCACTACATCAATTTCCTGTCAGCAGCTCCGGTTCCAACAGTTTCAGTCTTTCATTCAAATGTGTGAATGCTCTGCTTAAATTGAACATTTCTCATTTAGTGTACCTAGAAAACATGTGCTGTCACCCCTTCAATCTCTGAGAAGAGTTTGGCTGTGCTCTGGTTTGCATAAAGCAGCACTGGAGAGGATCATTTAAGCAGATAAGAGGAGGCATTAGAACACTCACAGGTAGAATTTTGGAGAATTAAAAAAAAAAAACCCTCTGCCTACAATTCTGTGTAGCAGATGAAGCATCCAAAAACCTAAGTTCTAAATCAATTCACCAAATCCATCTGATTTCTCTCAAAGGCTAAAGGCTAACTACTTGCGTTAAAAAATAAATTATCGCATAGACTCAAGGAGCTTAAAAAGATAAAAGGTGTCTCTTAAAAAAAGCCCGATTTGGAAGTCTTATGAATAGCAATGAATTAATGCAAATCTTTGGAAAATTCTACCTTGCCGGCCAATTCCTGTAAGTAACCTTTCTTTTTGTCTCTGACTGCTCCTTATATTGACAGGAAGAAACAAGGATGTCATTTACTTAACCTTGCTAAGACTTCTCATTTGTAATTCCAGTGGTGCCATTTCTCCTCCCTTCCAGCCTAGGAGCTGTGTGATTTATGTGTGTTCTCACCACTCGCTGCTCTGGGGATTCCAGACTTCCTATGTACTATGCTGACATTTTGCAATCAGCCTGTAGTGGAGCCCAAGACAAAATTACAAGACAGAATGTCTCTTAGATACAACTATGGATTTTAAAAAAAATCCCAACTAAGGGTTTAGTTTTTTGTTGGTATTGGTATATTTTTCCATACTGGCAAATGCATTTGCTGAAATGTCATCTTTATGCAGTAGTACTCCGTTTTGGAAAAGTGTGCAGATCCCACTACAGACAGTTCTGGTTTCAAACCAGTTACGCAAAGTAAGTCCAATTTAAAATTTCATTAACGTTTTTGTTAAAATTAAACTAGTTTCTCCGTAATTACACTGCTTTTAGAAGGCATTTTACAAACTTTTTTATTCCAAAATTGTTCATTCTTATTTTTGCTTTGAGACAAGACAGACTTTAAAGACATTAAACTTCCTACAAAATGGGAAATTCTGGGTTTTTTTCTCCACTTTCAGAACAAATCTAGTTACTAAAAAGATGGGTTATTTGCCTGCCCTTGTTCTTAGATGTTCTTAGCTGCCTATATGTGCACTCACATTATGATGCAGTCTCTGGAAACCAGAGATTTTCTTAGGCTAGCAGTATCGATAGCTTATCTGAAGTCAGGGTTCAATAAGCACAGAGTTTGTAATCCTATGAAAGGGAGTACCAGTTAGGAAGTGAATTAGACACATCATCATGTGTCTGATTATTTGAGTGAGAACAGAACTAATTTTGTTCAGTGATTTTACTTTCCAGCTCAGTTCTTCTAACTGCACTGTCTGCAGTCAGCAGCCTGTTCTCACAGGCAGTGTCTGCTGCTAGCAGTGAGAACAGCCCATGGTTAGAGTTACTGCCAAGGACTGGTGTGCAGACCAAGGCCACTGCTGGGTCTTGTGAACCACACTGGGGGTGCAGAAAGGGAAAGGCTGCACCTGCAGGGAGAAGCAGACAGGACGGGTGACCCCAAACTGACCAGCGAGGGATCCCAGCCCATATACATCATATTTGGTATAAAGCTGAGGGATCAGGAGTGTCAAGCTTGGCTCAGGTCTTCCATCTTCTTGCTCGCTTCTCCAGTGGCCGGCATTCAAGAGGGACTCTGTCTGTTCTGCCTTCAGTCCTGATCTGTGTGTTCCTGAATCCAGCTCCTGAACACAGCTACTGTCTGTGGCTGGGCCCAGTCTGGGACTTTTTGGGTGCTTGCTCCACAGCATCAGTGATGATGATGACATAATTGCTACCGAGGGGTTGGGCTCAATACTGGTTTTGTATATATTTGTATATATTTCATTTTTATTATTATTATTTTCGTTAAAGCTGTTCTAGTTTCCTTTTATAATTGCTAAATCTCTCCCCCTTATTCCTTTTTTCTTCCCCTCTGGGGAGGGAAGGGGGTTAATGGAGAGCATCTCTTATAGGTCTAGTGGGCTGCCCTGACCCTAAACCATGACACCATGACAAAAACCCCCAGTGCACCTCTTTGTCTTTCAGGTGTTTTTCTACAAGTACATTTATACTGTGTCTGATTTCATGCAGCATTTACCTACAAGATGGCAGAGGTTCTAGGAAGAATAAAGACTGAAGATCTGACCTCCCAGAAGCAGCATCACTGCAGAGTTTCAGCAAGAGCATTGTATGTAATAGATGTGTGAGTAGAGCTCACAGGGTAGCTATGGGTGCATTCTCTAAGGATGCCATCAGCGATGCTTCAGTTCTGAGTGAGCAGGACGCTCCTTCCCAACTATCTCATGACAACTTTCCACACCATTGGTCATCCAGAGAGAAACCTGCCGTGTTGTAACGGAAGGTTTCTAAACCAGTTAGTGTAAAACTCAAAAAGATGAGTCTTCCTAAAGCATCTTGCACTGCTGGTATGAACAACACAAAACATGTATCATGTTTCAAGCATGGAAATTAGTCATAGATGGAGATGTGCAGCTTAGAAAATGAAAGAAGACACAGGCAGACTAACAGTTTCACTTAGGAGAAACTCTGACACTACATCTATCAGGAATTCAGAATTATTCCTGAGTGTGATTTTGTCCCTAAAAAAGGTTTAAGAGAATGTGCAATTAGAACCTCGATTATTTTCACTTGCTCAACTAATAGCTATCCAGAAATGTTTTCATGGACAAACAAAAAAGAAAGATGTTTGTACAGGTTCTTCCCACTAACAACATTAATAACAAGTTAAGTGTAACTGCAGAAGCACATGGGATGAGAGGAAAGGGGAAAGCTAACTAAAGCAGTCAAAACCTTGTCAGTAATACATGCAAATTTTTCAAAATGTATATGGGGATTCTGGGCAGAAATAGGTGCCAATTAGTTATGAAACTAATACAGAAACCTATTTTTTGGAAATTAAATTAGTAATTCAGAACCCACAGATTGACTGTACCATTCTGTAAAGCTTGATTGCTTAGCCCTTCTAATGGGTTTCTAACCACTGCTAACATTAGAGACAGTAAGCCTTTAAAAAACCTAACATATTCTAACATGAGAATCAACAAGCACCTATGCAGGGAAATAAAAAACCCCATGAGGTCTAAATGATAAAAGCTAGATGTTTTCTCTGTCCTCACTATCTGAAAAGTTTCATTTGTGTGTGTCAATAGGAAGGACCTTAGGAATAGGTAAAGTGCTTTTTTCTTCCTTAATGAATGATGCTTGCTACTTCTATGATGGCAGACTGGGGCTGCAGTGCCTTGTCATTCTTGGACAATTCAATGGCATTAATCTCTCCAGGAAAGACTGCAACAGTTGTGCTCATTAGGAGATGAAACACTTCCATTGCAAGAAACACAATATTGGTAGTCAACTGAAAAAAAACCTAGAAAGATACTAATGCTTATCAAGCTCATACTGACAGGTTTTTTTTTTTATTGTGAAACATTGTGTTTCAGCACACAGCAAAGGATTTCTCTTCAATAAAAACTTTTTTAGTAACAGTAATTTGGTATACAGGTGCCAAGCAGCCCCAAGAATTAACTGAAATATCAGATTCATCTTTTTAATGACCTAAATAGAAAACTCTGAATAAACCTACTTTTCCATAATATTCTTCACTGTATGGAACAAAAAAAAAAATGCTGTGTATATATATATATATATCTATATCTCTGTGTGTGTGTGTGTGGAGAGGGAAAGGCTCAAGGGTTTTAATTTTCAAAAATTCCTAGCTGAGAAATATTAACTTGTTGTTACAGAAATATGTAAAGGTCTCTAAAAGACTGAACTGAACCATTCTTAAGAAAGGTGAAACATGGGTAGGAGTCTGATGACAGACAAATTCTGGCAGCTGTAACAAACCTAGGCAAAGCTCTTGTAATACCTTCATAGCTGACATCACTACATACATCTTGCTGCATGTAACAGACCCAAACCATAAAGCAAAAAGCTATATTGTCAACAAAGCATCCCTTTCCTCTAAAATGACACGCCACCATTAGCATCAATGTTGCGAGCTTCGAATGATGTGTTACCAACTGTTCTAGCTGCTGAGAGTAGAGAAAAATGGGAGAGAGAAAAGGATCCCTACAGTTCTGAATTAATCCAATGGTCTGTCCTAGCACACAGAAGGCAAATCTCTTCAGACATGAAAAGTGATTTGGGTCATTTACTCTTCGGTTTCAACCTGAGCATCTGGAACTCACTTGGGTTGATTTAGAGACTGAGGTGCTCACATCTTCTGGAGATGGTTGCATTAGTAAGTGTCTCTTTAGAATTAAAAATGACTTCTTAACAGAAGAACAGGCTGTGTCTTTCTAACTTCTCTGTCACATGCTGTTGTCAGGAAAAAAAGGACTGATTCAAAATCTAAGTGCCTTTAATAAATGTACAGAACAAAAGTAACTTGAATACACACCAGAAATCCAAGGGGAAAACTGGACACTTAAACAGGCAATACCCTTGCGCTACAATACTAAGCTAGGGTGTCAAACATAACTGTTACAGACATTTATTTCTCAAACCTAGCACTACTTGAGAATATAGAAACAGTGAATCCAGAGTGTGTTAAAAGTAAATCCCATTTTCTTACAGTTCTTAGAACAATGCCTTTCTGATTTATTTTCTCCACCTTTCTGCTAAATCACCTAGTGGAAAAATATCCTTTTCTATTTCTCAATTCTTTCTTTGTGGTACATCCAGTCATGGCTTGCAGCAGTTAAAGAGTTCCATTGGCCAGCAATGCCCATCAGCATCTCTAGCTTGTTGGGGAAATACTACCTGTCTTCTACAACAGTGCCTCATTCTAGCTTCAGGCCATAAAATGACATGGCATTTCTGCACTCCTCCTTCCAGTCATCACATTGTCTTTTGTATCATCCAGACATGTGGCAGCCCAGCACAGAAGTCCTTTTTGTAACTCTTTTCCTACTGTTCATGAAAAGCCAGTTCCTTTTGCAACGAAAGCTCTCATATTCAGCTGTAAAAGTATCCTCAGAGAGATCTGTAATCTCTCACCAGCATCCCAGATTCAAGATGTCAACTCTCACTGAACCAAGAAGGCAGCTTAATAGCAAAGTAGATTCTGCAAAAACCTGTTTGCATAAAAAAAACCTCAAAAAACCCTGCAAAAGTAATGGACTGCTTTTTCTCACTCGGGATACTGTTCTGTTCCTTTATACCCATATAAGAAAAAAAATCACATGAAGTTCAAGGACAACAATTAGGAAAAGGGATGCAAACTAGTATCTTTCTCCAGTTACCTGTGCGAATTAACCTCTTTCTTAAATTTCATTAGTGATTATGGCAGAAAAAATAACTTCTCTTTCTTAGACCAAAGGACTACAACCATGTTGTACAATGCAAGGGGAACTATGTAAGTAAAATCTTCTATTCCCAAGAGACATTTTTTTTTAGCCCTATTTATAATATAATGATGTTATAAATAAACTATCAAGGAAAGAAAAAAAAATTAAGTGTATCTGAGTAAATATTTTTCTTCTGCTTTGGCAAAAGAACTCTCAAAAAAAAAAAGAAAGGCCCCATGACAGTCAAACATTCACAGACAAAAATTAGTAGCTTCTGCAGGTCATGTTCTGAGTTTCTTAGGTTTTGGGCCTTCAGAAAGATTACTTTCTCTTTGCCAGCCTGTCCTTTGATATGCTTATCATGCATTTAAAGCTATATATGTATGGCTATATAAACCTGTCTAAACCAGTTAGAAAAAAAATAAATTAATTAAATCAGTCTATCAGCATCTACTGTGTTAAATCATGTACTAACTAGAAAACACTCTGTAACACCAAACCTACCCATTAAACAATCCTAGTCGGGGAAAAAAGGCTAGGGTAAAATACCAGACAAGTTCTCTTTCTCTCATTTTTGTGGGAGAATTTAACAAGCAACCATTTTCCAGCAGTTGACCGTGAAATGGATCATGTTTTATTTATTCTGCACAAATGGCAAATCACAGCAAAGTATAGCCTTGGGATTAATCAGTGGGCTTTTATCACTGGGGCACCAGTTGGACTTTGGTTCCTCTCAGAGTGCCTACAAATCACTCTGATTAGATGCCTGCCTGAGACACATCATTTGACTTTGCTGGCCTCAGGCATAATAACTAGAAGACTGTGTAAAGGGGATGAGCTTCCACAGAGTGGGTCACTAAGGCTTGATATAAAGGGTGAAAATTAGTGTGTCTGAAAGAAGGTTAGTGAATAACAGCCAGCTGGGCTGTGAAAGTCTAATCTAGAAGACAGTGAGTTACAGAGCCTTAAAACACTGAGCTGTCTTGATTCCCAGATAAAGGTTTGGCACTTCTGCAGCTGAGTGCTGGTTGTAGTGCTGGGGTCATTCAAGTTCCAGCTTTCCCACTTCCCCTCAGTAGAAGAAAAGGTGCTACCATGGAGAAGAATCAAAAGCCAACACAAGCATAAGAGAAAAATAGATATTGAGATGTTGGTGAAGATGATTTATAAGCAATGTCATGATGTCAGATCTTGTAAATGGGAGGCAGAAGCACCCGGCCTAATGAATCTACCTAAAAGATGTTCAGTCCTACAACATCAGTGATATGTCCATGATTGGTTTTTTTTCTGGAGATGTGGGCAGAGGACCTTAACATTTAGCAATCCTGAAAAGAAGATGTGTATTTTCTAGTCACATCAAAACGTGCCCAAAGTTGGCCCAACTCAAACACACTAAACACCAAATTCTAGGTATGCTGAAGTGCTTACTAAAGAATTTAGGGGTTTTTTTTTTCTGCATTCAATTTACACTGCACAGCTCTGCCTCCACTGATGCTAACATGGCAGGTTCAAGTATGGGTTGCTTTATTTTCCAGTTTCCAAATCTGGATGCTTCTTTACACTACCTGCAGAAGAGATGTCCCTGCTGCAGTGCTGTACAGCTCTCCACTGTGACTCCACACAGAGTAACAGGTTACCATTGCTGCTGCCTGAGAAGGCAACAATAGCTGCAGTCTGATAGTAACTTCAACAACACCAAATAACAAAGGCTGTAAATCTAGCACAGTAGCTTTGGATTCAAACCCTACATAGCATGCTGTATGTCATAATGGTTCACTAAAATAACATGTATGTAAACACTTGGAAAGTCTTTCATTTGGGTGGTACATGATATGAAAATCTGCAGAATCCATTTCTGGGATTTAGAATTCCTGTGCTCCTGATCTGCTGTGTGCATTTCCCCGCTTACACGTACGGTTTCTATGCTGTCTATGAATTAAAAAAAATTTTGGTCTCAGTCTGGGTATAAGGTATACATAAACGTAAACCTTTATCATTTGGAAAAGTAAGTATTACAGCAATACTACTTATTACCTCCTTCATGAACATGATGGATGTGTTTTCTCTTCTCTTTTCTCATTATCCATTTGATTCCTTTAGCCTCTTGTCAATACCCATATTCACAGCAGCTCCTTCTGTTCAGTGAGCAGAAAGGAAAAGCATTTTTCTTTGAAGCTGATGTGAACACTGTTCAATGAATCATTCAGCAAGTACTACTGCAGCTCAGTCATCCTACAGGCCATATTAGACATAGGATCCTTGAATCTATAGCTAAAATGAGTCTTAGCACAGAGTGTCTTCTGTAGTTAAGATAAGCAGTAGCTTGAAAAGTATTAGGGGAAAATCCTATACTCTGATCTGAGGTATATTATAATAGGATCTACTTAATATTCAATAGAGCATTTCAACATGCTTTCATTTTAAATACAGTTAAATGTATTGCAATCTCATATTTATCTCTCTGGAGAGCCTGAGAATATTTTCTTCATTGTACTGCAAATGGAAAAGAATACTCCAAAATCCTGACATATTCCTTTGGAGATATTCAGTGCTTTAAATCAAAGCACCAAAGCCAGAGTTTATTGTAGCAACCCAGAGGAAAGCATCATCTCCAACATCCCGATTCCTTGCAGTTGCTCATTCAGCATGGATAAAACTTTGTTATTAACAGTAACAAAGCTATCAAATGGGGACTTCCTTGGAAGAAAGGCCATCTATATGTCCACATTGCATATTCTTTACACATAAGAGGTATCCATAAAAATCTGAGGGAATTTCTATCCAGATGTATACCTACTTAGATATTCTCATCCTTCTTATGTACAAAGCTTCCATTACAGGAAATAAAGGTGTACAAGGTGAAAAAGGCCATTTTGTTGAAGAGTCAAGTATTCAGAATTGGCAATAACACAAGTCTTAATTCAGCTCCATTTTACAGAGAGGTTATGATGTGGTTATTAATTCTACGCATATTAATTATATGCATATTAATTATATGCATTATATGCAAGCTCAAAGAGTGAGTTGTTATAAACTCAGTTATACTCACTCAAATGTTGGCCCTTGGTGTTATTAAATACATAACTGACTTTCCTATGCTGACCTACAGAGTTGTTAATTTTCCTCTGATTGTTTCCACAGTATTCTCCCATGATCACTTCAGCTATTCCAGTCAGTTTTGTTACTGTCATCATTTTTCAGACAAGGGAATGAAGGTACAGTGGAAGCAAAAAAAACCATAGTTATTCATAGACTAAATTGAAATAGAAAATTTGATTTATTAGATTTATCAGCCTTTTAAAGCACTTTGTATTCAAAGTAAAGCTCCATAGACATCAACTGTGATTGTGAGAGCTCAGCACATTTACAGCACTGAGCTCAGTTTGTAGAAAATAAGACCTACAACAAGTGACTGCTTAACAAAATTTAAGAAACTTCTCCATTTTTCCTTTTGGTGGCAGATACAGGAATAGACTACAAGGGATAAGAGTGGCATTTATTTGCTTTACCCATAGCACCATTCTGACAAACCCTTCATCCTTTCACCACACACATTCTCAGCTCTGCAACAATGAATTACACAATTTCCATTCCATGTACTTAATAAGGCTGGAGTCTTTTGGAGGAAAAAAACATACAATAAAATAGCGCATTATAGTATTTATGCACATGAATAATAATTTAAGATTGCAGAGAAAAAACAAATGCAGTATTTCTTAACTTTTGGCTGCCTAACTTTTGCAACATTAGCATTGTTTTCATGTATGAAATTACACTTGAAAGTGCCTGAGATTTAGTGTAACTTTCTTAAGGCAGAACAAAACATAATCATGAGGGCTCTACGTACAGTTTAGTACAAGCTTCTGCCACTTGAACTAATGAAGCCACAGAGGTAGCAAGCCACTATTTCTCAGAAGGACCAAGCAGTAAGGGTGTTTGGAACAGCAGTTTTCATATCCATTTGATAGGAATAGAGGATGTGAAAATTAAGAATTCTTCAGCATTTTCCAAATTGCTCAAGTTTTAGGGGAAATATGCTCTTGAGCCTGCCTTCCTGCTTGCCTTCCATTTAGTCCTGGTATGTGTGAGGGGTAATTGCAGGATAAATCCTGATCAGTCAGTGTAATCCTGGCACTGCACATATTCAGCAACATTAGGTAGGCTGAATTTATGCTAATTTCAGTTTGAGCACTGCACGTTTCACAAAATTAAAAATGTTAGAATATAGAACTTCATACGGAAAACATAATCACAGATTTGGCCAGCAGTACTACCTATAGTAGATTAAACGTATTACCTAATCTAGAAAAATTAAGAAATGAAATTTAGGAAAAGAGTGAGACATGGTTGCATGTGACTCAAACAGTTACTTTGAGATTTCATTGAAGGTGACATGAGGTACCTTTGCTTTCCATCTAAGTGATTTCATTCTGTTTCTGAAACAACATTGCTTCTCAGAAAAGAACCTAGGTAGTGATAATGAAGCATCTTGCAGAAGAATTTATTAAAAAAAAAAAACAAACCCAAACAAAACACAACAACAAAAAATAAAATGAGAGAACAAAAAAAAAAGAGAGAAAGCAAAGGAGAACAAGACTTGTCCATATTTCTGATAAAAAGCCCATATCAGAATCAATCCAAAACTTCTTCAATTTATTCACTGCTGTTCATGATAAATTCATCAAGGGTATAAACATTCTTAACTCGCGTAAACAAATGACTCTTCAGGTACATATCTAGGTTGTATGAAAAACATGAACGGTACGCAGAAAATCATCCTACTAGATTATCACAGCTTAAGTGAAATCAGAACAAAGAGGATATATAATGTGTTGTTATAACATCATTCAAATGCTTCTGCTCAGAAATGCGTACAACTTCACAGAATGAGATACATGCATTTTCTAATAAAACCATACATCTCACAAAGAAAATGATCCACCTCTACCTCCACATACATAAAACATCCATCTTAACAGCTAGAGAAAGCTGCCAGGCAGCTATGTGGGCCATAAGGAGCTTAGCAGTTGCATTCCTTTCCTGCCTCTCTTCTGCAAATGCTCTTGGACCCAGTTAAGCAAGGGAAAGCAGAACCAGATTGTAAGAAAAGCCATGGGGCATGTAGATGTAGAAGTGTGTCTTTAACAAATGGAAAATAGAGGTATGACACTCGATACAATTTTATTGTAAGATATGGAAGCATCCAGACTAGGAGTAAAAAATGAGCAAACAAACAAAAAAAAAAAACCACACAAAAAAAATCCCAACACAACAACAAAAACAAAACAACAAAAACATGCCCCAAACGCATTCAAACACCCCCCACCCCCCAAAATAAACAAAAAAATCCCCAACAAACTAACCAAAACAAAACAAAATCTCAAATCACAAACATGTGACACTAGTCCTCATTTCCAGCTGACAGCAACAGGGAAACCAACCTTTCCACTCACTCAAAGGTGTTAAGATGCTCTGCCATGCATTAGTGTGTTCCCTGAAGCCTGTACTCTGCAGATATGTGTATATTGGATGGGGACACAATCCCAAACTCAGCATGAGCACTGTCACTTTTGGTGGCAAAATATAGCCTGCCAGTTTGATCTTTCTGAGTCAAAAGCTTCTTGTTTACCCACCATGTCTTGCTCCTTGGTGCAGGGTCTGTTCCCACCCCACACCAGTTTGCTCCACAGCACCCTCAGGAATCTGCTGAAACAGGAAGGACTTGTCCTGCTTGGAGCAGCTGATCAGTACAAGCTGCTCCTGCCCTAGTACAAGTGAGTGGCTCCTGCAGGCATTTGGAGAGCCACCTCCTGCCACGCAACAGTGGTGGAATGAAGCTTTCCAGGATAAAAGAGCAGTGGCCTGGTGTACAGCCTCCCATGCCCCACTTCAAACGCTGCTTACAGCCAAGTTCAGCTGGCCCTGAATCTCATGCTCTCTCCAGATGGTGATTAGTGCCCACACATTGGTCTCAAGCCATAAGGCGGCATGTTCACAGGAAGGCCTGTAGTGAGATGTTAGCAGTTGAAAAGAAGCAGAGCCAATCATTGCAGGAGGAGCAGACGGCTGAGAGAACAGCATGAAGCTGTGCTCCACGGTCTGAGTAGTGCTGCCTGTACAATTAAGCAGCTTCCAACATATCTGACCTCTGTTCAACCGACTTCAGAAAACAGACAAAAAGAATCCTCCCCAGGAATGGCTGCTCTATTCTGCTACAACAATATAGAAATTGGTTCTACCTTAGGGTTTTTTTTTTCCACCACTGAAACCTGTTCACCTTTATAAAGCACTTCACAGTAGTTTTAACTCTAAATCTAACCCAACTGGCAATGTGATTATTATTAGAACGACCCTCCATGGATAAATATAATGTGTAAAAAGAAGAGATCATGGTCAGGACACTGGACTGGCTAAATAGTTTTTGCTGGTATCGCAGGAAAGGCAGACAGAGATGTAGGTTTAAACACAAAGCTTTACGAGTTCTCCAATCACAGCTCAAGGACTTCATCCTTCTCCCTCCAACACTACTTTTACTTCAACACTTACCAATTCCATTCTTGATGTGGAATACAGTTAACATAACAGTACTATTCATGACATTTCATATGAATCCGATTAATTTTTAATTAAGTGCAAGGCCAAAATCTTGAATGCAACCTATAACTCAACAGAAGCAGTAGTAAGAGAGAAATTAATACAACATGGGGTTTTGGCAGTTTGCATCATGGAAAAGGCAATGCATGGCATTTTGGACTTACCATATCTTCTGTAAGCTTTGAAACTTTGAGGCGTCTAGTCATGAATATGAAAATTACCATGACCATACTTCAAAAAGGAGAAAAGTAAATACAATTTGTAGAGAAGACCATTTCTCACAGAAGACAAAACAAAACACAAAAAAAACCCCTCCAAAGAATAATACATACTAAAAAAATAAATAAATCCAGGTAAAGATAGTTGTCTCCAGATTGAAAGTGGAAATGTTGGAAATGCTATTTGCAATAGCTGAGTCACTTCCTTTCTCCACCCTTAACATCTTAGATTTTCTGGAATTCTCTGACAGTCTATTTTTCTTCAATCAAGTCCTGATCTCAAATGTTACAGGTTATTAGCAGTACCTGCTGTTCGGGATATAAAATCAAATTACCTTTTGTCCATCATTGCCATTTAAGTCCATATTGCGTCAAAACTGTCGTTCATTCCGTGACAAGATAGAAGAGAAGAGAACAGAATTGCAGAGGAGAAGAGAGACAGCTGATGGTGTCTGCAAAGGCAGATGACAGGTAAAAACGGAGAGAAAATAGTGGAGCTATGTTACCCTATCAAGGCATTAAAAAGCCACAAGACATGAAGGTCTACTCAAATATAAAAGCCAAAACAAAGCATGAAAAAGTGACAAAGTGCAGAGAAAGAGAAAAAGCACGGTTAGTCAAAAAGGCATAATGAATAGCCCAAAAGAAACTCTAGAAAAACAAAAGTGGTTTAGTTTCATACGTAAATTCCTGAATCAGAGGCAATTTTGCATACTGGTGAAGTGAGTAAATCAATACTGCATGCACTCCATGCCTTTGATTATCAGGGCATTTTAAAATATACACGGAATTTTAGACTATCATCTGTGTCTGTTTCAACAATCAAGACTGGATTTCGGTATGTGTTCAAAGTTTATTCAGGTCTGACAGTTAGACCAGTGAAAATGAAACTTCCTCATGTCTATACTTCCTACATTATAATTCCTACGCCGTTTCCCCAGAAAACAAGACAGAGCTGCTGATAAGCCCTGCCTCCCCATGTCAGGTGTATCTGAAGTTGTCTGGTGTTCTGTTTAAGGACTCCATCAGCAAATGGCCCCATGCCACCTGCCATCAATCACTGGAAAGAAGTTTACAGAGCAAGGATGGCTCCGAAATTTTAAACAGGACTAGAATATTTTACAACCTTTAAAGTATTTTGTGCCACAATTTAATATTCTTGTTGTACTTTGTATCTAAGAAAAGACAAGTGTCTCAAATAAAGTTCAGTTACTGTAGGAAGCCCCTGGTGGGGCTATAAGCTGACTGGTAACCACCTCCTTACACAACTCATTCTGTTCAGTATGTGATACATCAGAAGCTGTGTTCTCTCCAGTAGACAAGTAGGCAGTATCTTTTTCTATGGATTCAGATGCCAGTTTGTGCAGAGTTCATTTCAAAATACAGTTTGTGCTTTTCAAAATAAAGAGGTTTGAATTAGGTCCCTAACTCAGCCTTTATAAATTCAACTATAGTAGATAATAGGATTATTTACTACTTTTATAAAGTGACAAGTGTCTGCTACACAAGTATTTTGAGAATTATGCAATTTGAATGCCTTCAGCTACAAGCCAGCCTCCAGCCTCCATATTTTTATAAGATCAAAGCTGGTATTCTCTGTTTAGCCCCCATTCAGAAAGAAGATGTCAAATCTCAGCCGGAGTTTTTCTGTATTCAGAATTTAACAGCAACTGATTATCCCCTATCACAGTTAAAACCTGCTGGAAACCATTTGGAAAAATCCTCCTGTAGCTTCCTTTCCCTGTGCCTACCTCAAAGCGCTGTGTAGGATACCAAGGTAAACCCCCAGCCCAGCAGGGAGATCAGGCTAAGGCTCCCCATAACCTTAATTTTTTGTGAGGTCACAGCTGTAAAAATCAAACACAGCATGACTTTGTGCCAGTTTTTTCATGATTCTTTGCACATACAAATCAAAGAGAAGCAGGCCAAGTGTGACTCTACATTTGTATCTAAATTACTACTGGTTTTTATCCCCCACAGATTCCAGAAATACTCCTGTTGGAGATACTAACAGAGGATAGGGAGGAGGGCAGGTGGTGGAAGGAAATATCTTTTCGTCTCCAAACTCCATGCAGAAGATGCTCATCTTTCTTGTACAAGGGTTAGGAGAGATGCTTGTACTCAATGTCAATTTTACTCAGACAAATCTCTTGTAACACAGGTTGGTAATGATCCTTGAGGCCACTGTGACTAGATTCCCACAATCACAGTACTGGAGTACTACAGATGGCTTATTCACAACATCTGTTCCACAGAGCACCATAAATCATGTCTTTTGGTAAGACACACCCACAAAAAACTGTCTCATACATTTAATGTGTCAGTGGAAGAGAGCAGAAGAGACTAAGGTTCCTGAAATGGCACTGGACTATTTAGATAACACTTCAAACAGACCTGAAAAGGCTTATGACTCATTTTACAGAGCACTGCAAAAAAAAAAATCAAACCAATCAGCTAAAAAGCCAAATCAAACAATAAAAAGTCCACACACAAAAAAAAAAAAAAAAAATCAAAAACCAAACAAAACCCCCCCCCCAAAAAAAAAAAAAACAAAAAACAAAAAACCACCAAGCAAAATCCATCCATACCATTCTCAGAGCAAATTACCTCCTGAGACTAAGATAATGACAGTCTAAACAAAAGCACACCAACCAGGTACTCAACAATTCGGTGTCTCAAGGAGCACCCATGTACCCTGATTTTAGCTCCTCTCTAGCTAAATCAGACTAGTTGATTCAGGGGACTATAAAAAGGGAAACAAGGCTCAAGACAGCCATCAGCTGCAACAGCACTGTGCATCACTGGGCAAGAAGGGAAAGGGGCAAGAAAAATCCCTCCTGATCCACGGAAAAAACATCAGGAAATGGACGCGTAGCAGTAATGTGGTATAAATCCTAAAAAAAACCTTTTAAGGAGGATAACCTTTCTATCCATGAAAATAACCTTTCTCTTTGGTAGATCCAAGGGAAAACAAACAACTGAAGTCACATAATGAGGGACCCACAACACAAATGGAATTCAGAAATGTTCTCTTCTGGTTATACGCTTAAATTTCCATACGATCTAGACCCATTCAAAACTCTTGCCTTCACTGCAGTATTCAGTAGGCCATTCTCATTTGTCTCCAAGTCACACTTTTTCAATACTTCGTAAGATTTTGTCTAGAATCATTATAATAATTGTAATCATTTTAGATGTTTGTTTTGCTAGTAAATATTTTATCAGTTTTAAATGCCTTGGAACTTGAAATCTGTCTCAAATCCATTTGCAAAAGTGCAGGGAAACAATAAATTGACTAGTACAAGTTAGACAAAATTAATTCCATCCTGGGGCTTTGGTGGCACAATAAACCAAAGATTACTGAATCTTCTGATAAAACCATGTCATTACAGCTCTTTACAGCTCATTTGTCATTCTCTGTAAAAAAACAAGTTTCTAAAAATTCCTTACGTATTCGCAGATAGTACAAAAAGTATTGATGACACTTCATATCATCATTTTAGTAAATATACCATAATGATTATAATGTCTTGAAATATGTAAAGTAAATTGATTTTTTCTAACCATGTATCACAGATATATAATATATACACAACAGCTGTACAAATTAATGAAATGTCAGATAAAATCTGTTTTGTATGTAGTAAAGGTTCTGATAAATACCAAAATAATGGTACTCTTGCCTTCATATGTTGCAGTAGGCAGATATGTAAAATACCTGTTTTGGTATAATTTAATGCACAGTATCAAAACGGGTTAAAATTAACCTATATTAAATGCTGCTGCTGAAAAGATGAGCTTTTACTTCCCCTTCCTGTGTGATCCTGCTTCCTCCCTAATGCTGGCAACAGCATGGTTACTTGGCCATGCCATCATCTTGGAGTCAAAACCTGAATTTGCTGAAAAACAGGTCAGAATGGGGGTTAAAAAAAAAAAAAAAAGTAGTAAATCCAACCCCAACCAATAACAAATTGATTAGCTTATTAGCTTTTAATGAAACAAACTCACTGATCCAGATGAGAACATGGGTGCTATTACCAATACAGTCAGTGGAGTAGAAGCCAACCATCAGAGAAACAAGACTGCTACTCTGGTGTGTGGAAATAAAAGGTTTGTAGGTGTAAGCTACACATTTATAACACTCTTACAGAACTCAGGTCTTCTATCAATTTATATAGGACATGAGTATGTAATATGTTTAATGGAAGTTAAACCAGAAATGTGCCCTTGTGGCCAAGAAGGCCAATGGCATCCTGGGGTGCATTAGAAGGGGTGTGGTTAGTAGGTAAGGAGAGGTTCCTCTACCCCTCTACTCTGCCCTGGTGAAACCACATCTGGAGTACTGGGTCCAGTTCTGGGCTCCCCAGTTCAAAAGGGACAGGGAGAGTGCAATGGAGGCTATGAGAATGATTAAGGGACTGGAACATCTCTCTTATGAGGAAAGGATGAGAGACCTCGGTCTGTTTAGCCTGGAGAAGACAGAGGGGATCTGGTTAATGTTTACAAATACCTGAAGGATGGGTGTCAATGATCACAAATTGGAACAGAGGAAGTTCCACCTCAACATGAGGAATAACTTCTTTACTGTGAGCGTGACAGAGCTTGGAACAGGCTGCCCAGAGAGGCTGTGGAGTCTCCTACTCTAGAGACTTTCAAAACCCTCCTGGATCTGTTCCTGTGTGGTCTGCCCCAGGTGATCCTGCTCTGGCAGGGGGGGTTGGATTTGATGATCTCCAGAGGTCCCTTCCAACCTCTACCATTCTATGGTTCAGGGGATTGATCTCTCCACCCTGATCTTACACTCCACATTCCTATCTCATTTCATCATTAAAAAATGTCCTCATTTGCAAAGGGCGTGACTTTTATATGTCAGATGACAACCATATAATTACAAGGGTTACATTGATCACATTCTTTGCTGAAATACAATAGCTAGCTTGGTCACTTCTAAGGTAATTCTGGGCAGGGCAGCATTCACAAACAAACTGAAAAGATTTTAGAATATTATGGCCAAAGAAGCTCTTACTAACAATATGTCTTTACATATTACTGGTAAACATTTCTCCAATTATGATTAATGTTCATCTACTATGCAACATTTCTTTTCAGCAGTTTATTTAACATGGACTAAACATGAGCTAAATTGGACAGACTAAATGAACATATCCTCGTTGCTCTCCCAGTCCTGGCCTCTCTTAACCAATCACACCACATATCACATCCAGCCCTTTCCCTTGCCTCTGTACTCCAGGGACACCTCTATCATCCATTCTCTAAAAGCTGCACAAGTTTCAATATAAAATAGGAGCTGCAATGGACTTTTTCACTTCTGCCAACCCTAGTGATCACCAAAGACCCTTTGAGGAAGCAAGATAGGAAACTCAGGTAAGAAAATTACTTCAGGAGGTGGAAACTCATAAGCAGTACAGGATTGTACTGGTGTGTGGCCAGATTATTTAATTCAGTCTGATTCTCCCTCTTGTTTATTTTTGTCCCCTGGGCACTAGCTCCAGTCAGTACTGATAAAAAATATTTGTTCAACAGGTGGTACTACAGCTACCAGCCAGTAAGTTCCTTTTTGGAAGCAGCTGATTCCCATTGCTGTTAAGGTCAAAGATGTAAAACTAAAGGGATCCAAGACCTGAAGTAAATTGACAGTTTCTATGTCCCATAAGCTAAGTGTCCTTCCTTTACTACCAGACACCCAGTCTCTGCAAGTCAGATGAAATCACAGGGACATCCTTCTTGCCTTAAGTGCCTTTCTTCACTAGTATCAGTCAGCACCTTAAGAAAGAAAGTGCTACTTCAACCACTTGGAACAGCAGATTATCGTAGTAAAGTATCATTTAAGAAAACAAAAATTGTCTTACTTCCTCTACGAAATCATGTCCCTTAAATCCAAGCTCTTGTAAATGGTCTATATGTTTTGCACCTAGACATCTCTTTCTTGCTAAAAGCACGGTAGCTGAGAATACACACTAGTCAGCATTAAACAACTAGGCATTTTTAAATGTTAACTGCACACGGTAGCGTCAAATTACAAACGGTCAAAGACCATGTGCCTTGGCCAGAAGGAAGGAAAATTCTAACAATGTTAACAGGAGTCACATTTTTGAAGGCCAAACTTGTAAAACAATCCCAGTGCAAAGAAAATGTGCAGAGTTGATATTCTTACCTAGTGCCCCATCATCCCCCTGCTCCTTTATGTCTGTAAATCTTGTCCAGTTTAGAAAATAACTATTTGTGCTCTCTTTTCTCTTCTCTCCTCTTACTGCTTTTTAAAAGAAGCAAAATATACCTAAATTAATTTCTGTTGTAACTTTCAGCTGAGTCAGTGAAATTACACCAGGGATTAATTTGCCTAAGCGTGTCTGATCATGCTCTGAACAGAGTTCTCTGATCTACTCGGATAAACTTTTGCAGGGTTGGTTTGTTGGAGTGTTTTTTTTAAGGTAAAACAACATATACCTTTTGGTGGCATAATCTATAGGCTCCTGAATCCATCTAAATGTAAAGTAGAGCTAATTGGGTTGGGGATAGATCACTATATATAGCCTTCAACTGTTAGAACTCCCTTGACTACAGAAATCAGAGCTCATTCACCAAGGGAAACACAAGGCCTTTCCTGCAGTGACATATAACAGGTTGACATCAACTCCCCTAAGATAAACAATCAGAAATATTTCAGATATTTAAATAATTAAACTAACAAGAAGCAAGCAATGATTCAAGTATGCCAACTGTGAAACACAAGGGACAGATGCAGAGCAGAGCTTTTCAGGTGGAGATCTGTCCATGGAAGCACTCGAAAAACCTCAACTTCATAAAAACAAAACCGGAATCCAAAAAGGAAGGATAAGATATTAAAGAGTGGATATAATATCTGCAAGATCTTTTTCTGCTTGTTTGAAATACAGATCTAAACTTATACATTGCACTGACATTCAAGAAATAGCATTCTTCTAAAAATCACCCAGGTGGATTACGTTAGTATTGCTGGCATATAGCGTAGTGACAAAATGAGCAGTGAATCTCCCAGCTGCTGGCATAGAGAAGAATTCCTAGCCTCAGGGCTGATATGTTAAGTCCTGTCAGTGCTAAGTGAAAGTAATGTATAAGAGTTACATACTCATATCAATTAGGACACAAATACCAGGAATTAACTGATTTGAAAACATTTTTTAGGGTAGGAAACCAGCAGAGCTGGATCCTGGAACCAACATGTGAAATTGCACATAGCAAGCTGAATAGCAATGACTAAGCAAGAAGTCATAATACAAGCAAGTTTAAAAGAATTTAAAATAAAAATTTCACTCCCTAGACAATTAGATGGCAACTTATGTGTCTCACTATGCTTCCCATAGTGCCATGTTTGTAAAGTTCATTTTGCACTCTCAAAAGTCTCTTTCATTACATCTTTTTTTTCAAAATTCATTTTTTTAAAAAGGCTTATGCATGAACTGTTCCTGTTAAACTGTTTAACGCTCCAATTAAAACAGGATGAATAAAAGAACATTTTGTAACTCAGTGTGACTGAAGTCACAAATGACTGTGTGATCTTAAATTCTGGTTCTTGTCTATTTTTTTTTCTTTGTAAAAATCATTGCTCTTTCTTTTCTTCAATCCCTTCTTGTTCTCATCTTAATTTGAAACCCAGTCTGCCAACGTTCTGTATGGTATCAATTGCCAGTAAGGTACAAATCAGAGTGTCAGATTAAATCCTTGAAGAAAATAAAAAAAGGCTCTCTGTTTTTAGAAGAGTTCAACATGCATACAGCCACATAAGTGATAAGCATGCAGTATTAAAAACAGGCACCTAGGACTATTTTGTTGGAGTTTATCTGATTATCAGCTTTAAATCAAGACATCCTCCCTTTCCGAAAATATGCTGTAATAAATGCTGTTCAAAACTCTCAATCCCATAATCCAGTGGACTGCATCGCTTGCAGAATAACTTTAAGAGAAAGGATATAAAACTCAACCACAAGATGAATAAATCAGGACCTTTCACAATAGAGCGTATGTGGAATAAATCCAGCAAGGATGTGTTGGGGCCAAAAGTACTGTCCATTCTTTGAAAAGAAAGACTTAATAAACATTTAACTGAAGTAATAAGGATTATCTACTCATCCCCTCAGGTCTTCCAGCTCATCCTGTGGCAGAAGACACCTGTAAAGATTAAAGGTGGTTTCATACATAAGCAGTATCTCATCAGATATACTGTTCCTAGAATATTAATGAAATAAAATAAAACAATTAACCCAAATTCATATATACTGCTAAAATTAGAAATATATTTTAATGATTAGAGGAAGAATTGATTGTAGTATGCTTTCCCTAAGACACTAATAATTGTAAGTCAGATTTTGCATTGAACCTACTTCCATAGTTCAGTATGACATGCTACCTATACCTGAGATTATCATCTCTGTATTCCTCCTCTTTATTATGCAAACTATTTCTTCTTCCCTCTTCTGACTAACACTGCTATCCTATGACCACCTCCTTATTCTCCATAAATGCTTTCTTTCATCTGCTTTTAAAACTCTAGGCTTCTTATATGGTCTCTGACCCTTGATTCCTGTGTCTCATCTCTCATCATCTCCACCTACAGAAAGTGCAACCTCTTGTTCATGAGGTTTGCTTTCCCTCTTCCTCTCCTTTTCAGTACCAAACTCCACCCCGTGCTCGGTACTTCCAGTTAGGCCATAACTCATGGTCAGCTGTCACAAAAGACAGATCAGTTAAACAGCTCGAGAAGCAACAACCTTCTAGAAAACAACCCAGACTTACGTCAGACAGCAGGGCTTAGAAAATACTGAAAATGTGTATCAAGGCTTCCCTTCAGATCATGGGCTTCCCAGACCCCAAGTCACTCTATGAAAGACCATGATTCATCTTCAACCTTTGGAGATGGTGCAGAGGAGGAAATCTTGGCAATTAGAGTCCAAATGTGCCATTTACAAAACTAATTTAGGAAACAGAATAAAAAAGGGGGAAAATGCATGTGTTTTTTGAAAAAGCTAGATTAATCCTTACTTCAGTAGTTTGCAAAATGGCCTTCTTGGACTCCAAAGCCTGGCTCTGCACCAAACCATACAGTAATGAACACCAGAGGCTTTGAGTAAAAAAGTAAATCTGAAGAAGAAAAAGGGATTCAAGCTCTGTGTAAGAACATTAACAGGTCTGAAAGTTAACATGTACGCTGACACCAAAGAAAATCTACAAACAGAATAAGAAATCACTTGCTAACCTTTACTCTGCCTGGGTCTTTGTTTTTGTTCCTACCTTTCTGAAAGGTGCAGTCCATGCTAGAGGTGCATGATGAGATCAGAGTTTGTGTGGGAAGTGAGAGACGGGTTATTGTCATCAACAAGAAACGCCACTGCAATGCCAGAACAAGCACAGCTGAGTATTCAATATGCTAAAAGATACAGCTCCCTGCATTTAGACAGACCATTCCTTAAAACAGTGACTCAAATCTTTAAAAGGCAAGAAAGTATTTGGAATGTGTGGGCTCGATACTGGTAATTTAAAATATCTTTGCATGAGCAATGCAAGTGAAACATGTCTGCACATGGAATTTGTCCTGACAGTGGCTTGCCTGAACCATGGTTCTCCTCACCTGCAACTATATACCCTTCACATACAAGGGAAACAAGATAGGTGTGGCATCACTCATACAGTGGAACTATAAATATCATAGAAACTATAAGTCCATTTAATCAGTAAGTACCTTAAGGTGAACTATATAGTATCACAAGGCTGGGTTTTGTCATCTCACTGTTTCATTTATTGCTCCTCAAAGAAACGCGATTAAATGCTGAAATGCTGTTGTCTTCTGCTCGTTGCTAGGATCAACAGCAAAAGGTAGCAGCCACCTATTGTCTAGTAATTCAGGAGGAATTACTGAAGGGTCAGTAAGGTACCATGAATTTCAATCAAATTTCAGAGACAAACTTGTCTCCTATCCCCAAACTCCTTCAAAAGTAAACACACTACTTCACTCATAATTTTCCCTCTGGGAAGACAATCAGAAAGATAACAAACCACATGCGTTACATGTTATGCATATCACTTAACATCCTCTGGAAAGTATTAAGGGTATGAGATGATGAGTACAGCAAACAAACCTATAGAAACCTCTTAAAAAAAAATGCTAAGAAAGCAAGAGCAAAACCTTGCATGGAGGAGATTTTCTTGTGGTTTATTTCCAGAAAGTCTTAAATCAGAATGTAAACAATAGGTGAGAAAGCCAAACCAGATTAAAATTGAACCAGCATTTCCTAGGAGAAAGAGCTGCTTTTTCTGAATCCCCTGGCTTTAGCCAGGTCACTCTTTAGTAAAGAGAAATTTCTGAGAGAATTGCCTGTATTAACCCCTAAGCTCCTGAGACAGATGCATTACTCTCAATCCTTTTTATCTGTATAAGAGTGATTGTTTTCAGGAAATTAATTACATATACAGCAATAAATAGATTGGTACCAAGAAAGCTTTCCACAACATGAATGTGTGTCTAGGTATGTTAGCCTGAGACAGCAAACATCAACCTAAAGTAACCTAGCACATTAAAAGCCCCCTTTTTGGTTGGGTTTCTTTGAAAACATCTTTAGACTTCCCTAGAGAAAGGCTTTGTCTGCAAGTGATGACCATGCATGACAAGCAACTACTGGAATTCATAGCATGTTGCTAAGTAAATTCATTGGATAATTAATAAATACATACATGAGGAAAAAACAATAGAGGGAACACCACATTTTTAGCAAAGCCCCACCAGTATGGAAGGTTCCATTCCTGATAAAATACCAAATCTAACAGAAATAAGCAGCTTTATTGGTGACTCTAAATGAATCATAGGACACCAGGTTGGAAGGGACCTCAAGGATCACGTGGTCCAAACTTTCTTGACAAAACAAAGCCTAGGTAAGACAGTCGAGGGCAGATTATTCCAATGGCTGATTGTCCTTGTTGTGAAAAATTTTCCTCTTGTGTATAATCAGAATCTCCCCAGGAGTAACTTGTGCCTGTTACTCCTTGTCTTTTCACGTGAATCCTTGTATAAAGGTAGTCTTCTTGTTCTTCGTAGACACTCTTTAAATACTAGAACATGGTGATATCTCCCCTAAGCCTTCTTTTCTCAAGGCTGAAGAAACCCAGTTTGCTCAGCCTTTCCTCATATGGCAGCTTCTCAGTCCTTTGATCATCTTTGTTACCCTTCTCTGGACCCTCTCCAGCCTGTTCACATCTTTTTTTGTATAGTGGGGAGCAAAACTGAACACAGTATTCCAGGTGTGGCCTGACAAGCACTGAATAGAGTGGGATAATGACTTCTTTATCTCTGCTGGTGATGCCCTTGTTGATACAACCCAGCATTCTGTTGGCTTTCTTTACCACAACAGCACGCAGCTCACTCATACTGAGCTTTCTGTCCACCAGGACCCCCAGGTCCCTTTCCACAGAGCTGTTGCCCATCCAGGTAGATCCCAGCCTGTGCTTCTCTCCTGTATAGTATTTTTCCAGGTGCAAGACCTAACATTTTTCCTTGTTGAACTTAATAAGGTTTTTGTTATCCCACTCTTCCAGACTATCCAGGTCCTTCTGCAATGTGGCTTTTCCTTTCCAAGTGTCCACTTCCCCACTCACCTTGGCCTCATCAGCAAACTTCATCTGGGTACACTTGATCCCCTCATCCAGATCTCTTGTGAAGATATTAAAGAGTGTCAGGTCCTATATCAATCCCTGGGGTACCCCACTTGTGACAGGAGTTACAAGGAGTGTAAGAGAAATTGATACTATGGCCTCAAAAGATCATAAATTAAAATAATATCTTACTGAAGATACAGTAAGCTATCTTGTCTTTTCATATAACTGTGATGGCAAATGTCAGAAAAGATCTGAAGCTAACTTTTCAAATCACAAGTAAATCTAAGAGTAATTATCAACACATATACATAAACTCAAAAAAAAAAAAAAAAAAATCCCAAACACCAGACATTCAACAGAAGTTAGTTTTACAGCTGTTTTGTAGGGATTTGAAGATAAACTGTAATTAAGAGATAGTGGGGTTTCTAGAAGATCCTAGCAGATGAGGCTTTGAAAATTTAACCAGGAGGGAATTAACTGATGAAAGAAAATTAAAAGATTATTAGCAAACAAATAATTAGTCATCGAGCAAGATTCTCCCTGCAGATTTTCTTTTTAAAACAGGTCAAATAAAAGGAAGAAAAAAACCCCAAAAAATGGAGAGCTCTGCAACAGTTACAAAGAGGAAATAATTTTTCTCAGCTGAAATGCTTTATACAAAAAGATGAGTTCATCTAATGGACAGCACTGGGAGTTGTCATTGGTTGAACTCATCATTCAAAGCCTGTCTAACTGCAAAATATCAACAGGAATACTGGGGCTGGGGGACATCTCAGAATCTATCCAGGGAAAGCAAAAATCCCATTAACACTCCATGGACATTGTCCCTGCCAGCTTCTCCCACACAGGAGACTGAGTAGAGTCAGAATGAATGGAGGCATTAGCAAAGACCAGGTACAGAGTGCAAGCCACTTCTCAGAAGCAATTGGATCCTGATCAAGCAGGTTCTCCTAAAATGAGCTCCAACTCAGAGACCTGTACCAATTCATGACTGGACATGAGGCCAAGAAATGGTGACATTATACATCATGCATTATACTTCACTCCTGCATGAGGGCTTAGACTAGTGCTGGAATAACAGTAAACTGATTCTGGTTACATGTAAACAAGTAATAACTGTACCTGGCCATATCAAAAGGACATATTTCTTTCCAAACCTTAGGAACATAACATAACAGAAAGGTAAAAAATGCTTCTTGATGACGATTAAGAACTGGTAAGTCCAAAAGGCTTTCATAAATAGCTCTGTGTTATAAGAGAAAATTGGGGTGGTAAACATGACTCAAATACAGGCATAATTTCCTTTTCTGTTTAGTCACCTCTCCCAGCTTTACAATTGTGCTATTCTGTATTTCCTAAATACACACGTTCATTTGCTTGTATCTACCATCATATGTGTGAGAGAGGGTTCAAACTAAAAGATGACAATTGATCTTAATCATCTTATTGTCAAGGTGAACCCATAATTAGGCTTCTAGTCTAGGTGGAGTACAGTGCATCAGAACATTCATCCTAGAAATCCAGTGCTACCACAGTAATAAATATAAAAGCTACAGAGAAAAAAACTAATACCTGCTAAAGATGTTAAAGCAAACAATCCCAGTATTTCCACTGGGTGGTGGCAGCCAGGGAAGTACCCAGGGCAGCTGAAAAGCTGTCTGGACCATTGGGCTTAAAGGCTGTTGGTAAAATGTTCAAAGTCCTACTGACTGGTAAATATAAGAGGCTTTCCTCATAAGCAGTTTCTGGGGCTGGCACTAAACTTCTGCACCAACAACATGGTGAGAGGGATGAAGTGTACTCTCAGGAGGTTCTCAGGTGACACCAACTTGGAGGAAGCTGATGACATGCTGGACATTGGTCACAGTCCTTCAGAAGGAAACCAACACAGGTCCCTTCCTGTCATTCAGAAGGCCCTGGAAAGCTGGAGGGATGGCTTGCAAGGAACCTCAGGAAGCTCAAGGCACAGCCTGTGACTGGCAGGCCAGTGGCAGCCCCACTGAGAAGGGGCTGAGTGCTGGTGGGATAGAAGAAGAGCACAAGTTAGGAACATACCCTTGCAGTGCCAAAGGCCAACCATGTCCGGGGCAAGAGTGTAGCTGCCAAGTACAGGGAAGGGACTATTGTCCTCTCTCTACTCAGCAGCTTGGGATGCTGCATCTGGAAGACCATGTGTCCAGTTTTGGGACTGCCTAGAACAAAAGCAATATTGTGAACAAGAGCAAAGAGCAATATGGAGAAAGTCCGGAGCGCATGGCCACAAAGGTGGTTCAGTGTGGAAAGAGCAGACTAAGGAGGTGGTCCTCTTCAAAGATCCTCCAGGGGCCAGAGAGAAGGCAGAGGCAGACTCTTCTCACGGGTGTATCCAGCAAAAAGACAGGAGCCAGGAAGTTGGAGCAAGGGCAGAGCAGTCTGGGTATTAGGAAAAAACCTGTTTCCCAAGGAAGGTGTTTAAGGGTGTGTCAGGCTGTCCCAACAGAGGATGCAGAAGCTCCATCTCTGGAGCCACTCAAGACTTCCTAGGAAGAGGTCTTGTGCCACTTGATCAAGCTTTCCAGTCAGCCCTGCTTTGAGTGGGGGGCTGACCAGAGACTTTCAGAGGTCCCTACCGATCTGTGCTCCTCTCCCAGTCTGTGCTGGGTTGGTTTGTTTTTTTTTTAATGGGGTAAGCAAACATGGGGGATTTTGGTAGGGGAACCTCTGAACATTTGCACTCTCCAGAACACATCCTCTGAATGAAAGGTGTGTGTCCATGACAGATGCAGGCACATGCAGGAACAAATGGATACACACGGCTGAGTAGGGATGTAAGTTCAGACAGCAGTATGAGTGGCATTGTGCCCAAGGCCATCTCTCTTTTTCTCTTGATATTTTCTAAAGGAACTTCCTTCCCCTTTCCAAGATCATTCTCCTCCTTCCACAGCTTCAGAAGCTGTTCACAGAAGGGACTATTTATAGTCAGGGCTGTGCAAGCAGCAAAGATGTGGGTAAGGGAAAATGTCTTTGCTTATCAAAAGTTCTCTCCTTGGAGATGAGAAGTTTAGGTGATTACACATGCAGATGTGTGTGCATATGCAGAAGGGTTATTTTGTTTCGGGTTGAACATTTGCTGTTGTCGTTAAGTTGTGCCTATGTGTCCTTCTCAGGTTTGCATATTTGATAGAAATATTTAAATAACAATCCCATGCCTGGGGACTTACAGGGGTCCATCCCAATACATTTATTTCTCCATATCCTGTAAGACATAAATCCCATGGATGTTTATAACACAAATGAGAAAAACCCTCCTCAGTCATGACAGGCCCAGAAGCCAGTGATATATTTGCCAGGGACAAGACCATAAACCTATTTATAGCAGAGTGTGTTGAGTTTTTGTCTGGTGGAGTTTTGGTAGCAGGGGAGGAGTCTACTGCTGTGGCTCCTGCAAGAAGCTTCAAGAAGCTCCCACAGCTTCAAGTCGGACATGCCTCTGGCCAAGGCTGAGCCAATCAGCATCTCTGTGTTACCATATATATGGGAAAAACCTGTTGGGCATGTTCTTTTGTTTTTGAGAGGAGTGGGACATGAGTGAGACAACCATGGGGACAATGAGGTCAGTGAGGAAGGAGTAGTGAAGGCACAATGAAGCAGCCATTCCCCTGAGACCTATGGTGAGATGGCAGCCTGAGCCCTTGCAGCCTTTATAGATCAACAGAGGAACAGAATCCCACTTGCATCTCACAGAGGACCCTGGGGCAGGTGGCTACCACCCAAAGAAGGCCATGACTCTGAGGGAAGTCCATGCTGGAGTGATCTGTTGCTGAGAGGGGCAACACAATCAATTTTATTTTTAATCAGCATAGTTGTTCCAGGTCCCACTCCTTTACAAAACAAAAGAACCTCCAAAACAAAACAAAAAAAAAAAAACCTCGCCCAACAGGTTTTTCCCAGTTTAAGTATGTTGTTGAAGAGGTTGCTGATTGGCTTAGTCTTGGCCAGAGGCAGGTCTGACTTGGAGCTGAGGGAACTTCTTGAAACTTCTTACAGGAGCTATGTCAGCATCCTCCCTCTCCTGCTACCAAAATCCCACCAGGCACAAACCCATCACATAGAGATAAGGTATCAAGTTGAATGAAGAAACAGAAGCCCTAGCACAGAGTGCTAACACAGGGGGAAATTCTCTAACAGTAAAGATGTTACAGTCAAAAACAATCCAAAACATAGTTCTCAAATTCCAGAAATCAAAAGAACACATGAAAAACTACAACATTTACACTGCTGAGGTCAGGAGATTAAACAAGCCCCTTCTATTTTAACAGTATAGCATTTTGCAAGGATATATACAGTTTCTCCCTGTACAGACTCAACTGCCAATAGCTGGCTTTAGAAAAGTTCCCTGAATCCCTCTAATCCCACTTATCATTCTCATTCCCTTTGAGAAAATCAGCATGGATACAATTAGTCTGTTCAAGAAGAACTTAGCAGAATATCAGACTCTCTGTACAATAATAAACAGCATCTCCCATTACACTGAGGCCCTATCCTTACATCTCATTAATGCCAAGGTAATAGCTGGCAGAAATCATTTTTCCAGTTAGTAACATCCAAGAAGAAAGCCAGACAAAGAAGGGGTTAGTTTCACAACAAAAGCCAGTCATGAACTTTATAGTTTACATGGATTGAGTTGCTGAAAGCTCCAGTTTACCATTTCAAACACATGATCTGGTCCAATGATTAAACCAGACTCAATAGTAGATGCTGAAAAAACACATCAGCCATGACACAAAAACCTAGACCAGCAGCTGCTGTCTGCCTTATTTAACTATGGGGATTGCTACCAATCTCCACATGCTTCTCTCTGGTCACATTTCTCTGTAACCACCAAGACAGAGACATCTTAAACCTGATAAAGCCTGATTATAACGAGCCGTTTTCCATACTACACTATGCCCTAGATTTAATATAAAAGATAAAAGACACCGTGAAGCTGGCCCAAGAGAGCCTGCTAGGAACCAGCCTGATTAGCAGAAACATTACAACATAGCAGCCTAATCAAGGGTTGAAGCATTGCTGTTATTTCATTCAGCAAAACTGTTTTCAAATATAATAGCTGGGTTAAGTGCATTACCTATGTTATGATCCTGATAAGAGGAACCAGCTGGAGCCTTGGACTCAAGCTCTTCATCATCACAAGTGAAAAAAAATTTGGATACCATGGAAGGCAAACTGTCACAACAGCAGAGGGACTAAGTAGTTCAGATGGTGAAAATCTTTGCAGGTGTCTTCTGGCCAGGAAGATCCATCTAATTCAGCATGGAAACTAAACTAAATCCACAAGCTTACCTGGGAACCTAGGCAGTGTGTACATTAGAAATCATCATGAAAAAAGAAGGGAAAATTAACAACAAGACATAACTGGAAAATGTTAGCCTCCTCACACTGAATCAAGAAGATGATGTGATTCTGCATTCATTTAAAGCACATACATGCCAGGTGACAGTTCAGCTCCTTTCCCATGCCACATGTTGAAAAGGGCCCAGGGAAGGTTCAATACATGAATCAACCAGAATTTATCATGTGTATTCAGAGCCTAATTTAACTGATTGCTGGACTCCAAGAATTAGACCAGTTTTACCATTCTTAAGGCCAAAGCAAGTTAAATAGGAAGTTGCCTGAGTTACATAAGCTTCAACCACTTTTAAGAGGATTAATGCATCTGTATCCTCAGACCCTCTCTGTTGCTCTATAATTAACACAGTGCTAAAATATCCAGTGAAATTGAGAAGGCTCCCTTGGAAGAGCTGCCCACCATCCTGCAGTCACTTTCAGCTCATAGGAAGGCAATTCAAGAATCACAAAACTTAACTTAGATTTTGGGGAAAAACTGAGTATGCCACCACATCAGTGAAGTTGCTTCTTCTTTTATCAGCTCTCCTACCCAACAGAAGGCATTAATGACTACTTTTAAAAGTAGGGTTTTGAGAGTATTATTCAGGAAGATGGATCAGAAAAGCCATTGCATAGTCTATTTAAACATAGTCTACTAACAATAAAACAGCTATTTCTCTTCAATTCCCCCTGACACAGACACACTCCACCCCTGAGCTGATAAAATGGACTATGAATCATGATGTTGATATTTTCATATTAACAGACACCAGCTCCTGCTGGCACGGCTACTTTAAGATGTAAAGATCTGCTTTGGGTTTGCAGAAATGGAGGTGAGCACACATGTTTGTGTGGCATGTCAGGGCTCCAGACTCCATCGCAGAGATGCAACAGCACCTCGTACCCCACTGCCATAGTGGGCCAGTGCTCCTGTGCTTGCTCCCATCTTAAGCCATAGTCAAAAAGGCCAAGGTCACAAGAGCAGTCCACAAGCAATAACTGGTTCAGAACTCTAGAGGGAAAAAGGTGCTGTTCCAAATTTCTCTGGAAGCTCTCAATAGTGTTGTCTCAGACTTGGTGCTTGGATATGGAGCAAAAGCAAGGGAAAACATGGGGAAAAAGAAGCTTCCATCTCACTAAGCTTAAGGAAACACCTGGAGCAGATCTCTGCAACCACTCACTATATGTACATCGTCTTTGTTTTTACGTTCTGTGATATGATTATAAACACCTAGAATACTAACAAACCAGAACTGGAGTGCAAATCCTTTTCTGATTTGTGTTTAAGCTTAGCACTTCTGTCAAATGAAAAATCAAGTCATACCTGAGAACAACAGATAGCAGAGCTAATGAAGATGCACTCTAGCCATTTCAAAGCAAGCTGTTGTCTTTAATGGATCTTATAATAACTTTACAGAGAGTTACACTGATTGATTGATTTATTTTTATATTACTGCCTGGAAAGGAAGAAAGATGTTTTATTTATCTTCCTTATAGGAAACTGTGTCCAGTCTGTACTATAGTTCCAATTTCAAGTCAGCATTACAAAGCAGTCTGCTACATCTCTGTATGAAACAGCAATGAAGCCAGTCATTGCTGCAAGAAGCTAAAGTCTGAGAAATAGCATCAAAAGTAAAGAGAGGCTCCAGTATTTTCAGTGCATGCTGCCAAAGTGCAGAGTAGTTGCACAGCTGTGTTCTTTACAGGTTGCGCGCATAAAGGCAAACCCAAAATTATACAAAGGCCTTCCTTAAATTGTCCCCAGATAAGGAACATGCTGGTCATTGCCTACAAAAGGACAGAAAGTGATTTATATTTTTACAAGCCTCTGAGACATATAGAAGATTTTTATTTTTTTTTTTTTCCCCAAATCCAAGTCCCTGCAACTAAGATATTCTCACAATGTTGCTGAAATGTGTGAAAACAAAGATGGTTAAAAAACACACTGAGCAAGTACATGTAATCAGCACTGGAGACTTAACCTTTGGGGTATTTTCCAAGCAGTTTACAAATCAGCAAATCCCTTCTACATGCCAGTATTCTACAAACATTCCTGTTGCTATGATGACCAGCAACTGAATGCTTCATACTTCTATCAGCTCATGAGCAAGTATTTCTCATATATAATTGCCAATAATTTTAATATTAATGATTTCCAACAGATTACTAAGAACCTGAAAAAATTAATTGCAGTTGATAGAAGGACTGAACCCTTCTTTGAAGTATTCAGTGGTTTTCAAGAGTCAGAGAGGAAGTCCATAACCTCATTTTCTTTTCCCCCACAACAGACTCTTAGGATCAGATTGTAGAACTGAGATGACTGCTCATCATGGAAAGGGGAGAAAACCTTGGTAGGGCACAGAGGACACAGTAACTCCACTCCACTGAACAGGATGGAGAACGACAGTGTTGCTGTCTCATCTTGTCTTTGGTCACACTCATAATGTGTTGTTAGTATTTTTTTGTTGTTCTGAGTAAGAGAAAAAGAAAAGGAGTGGAAATTGCTCTTCAGGTATAAAGCACAGTACTAGTGATATTTGGTATGTTCACACTCTTATGTCACTCTCTCAAACTCTTCTTAAATTATCTAAAAAACTTGAACCAATTTGACATTTCAAACACGGACCACATTGTTATATTGTCACTGGTAACTTTTAAAATGATCATCTATCTATATACTTCTCTAATTTAAGTCAAAATAGTAAATAATTTCAGACAGCACCTGGAAAGATCACCACGCAATTAAATGCAGCCATAGGCAATTAATGGTTATCTCAAGCAGGCCTAGATTAGGTGAACTCCCCACTGCTATGCTGCTTGGTGCAGTACCCAAACTCTTCCACATCTCACCTTTCAGAACTTGTCTGTCTGTATTTACATTGCAGAAATGTGAATGACACAGCAAGTATGCGCCGTGGCATAATTTAACTTCAGGTTCCTCTACTCAACAAAAACACAGACACAGAGGCATGATGTGGAAAGGTGGGCAGAGAAAACATCATTTATATCAAATGTTTACAAAGCTTATCTCCTTAGTTCAGGTATCCAGCGCAAAGACCAACCTGCTAAAGCCCAGAACACCAGATACCTCCCCTTTAAAACCATTTCTCGAAATCACACCATTCCATGACAGGAGAGCATCATCTGCTGTTCTAGGAGTTACCAGTCTTAGGTATCCCACTGTACCTCAGCCATTAAAAACAGGCAATTTTTTCTATCATTGAGTTCATGCCATCCATTTGTTCACCTCAGTTTAATTCCATAAACAGAAGCCATGAGAATGATAAACTACTCGGAGCTGTTTGTAAATTGAATATATACTTATTTACCAACTACCTTTGTTGCATTTGCTATGCATATTTCAATATTACAGGAGAATAACCTGCTAGTACACTGTGGACTAAGTGCATAAGAAAAGAGACAAAGAAAAATCCACAAGTGACATCTGTTATCTAGGTATGGTTTCTCCCTGTGTAAAGTTAACAGAACCATAAGCTGTTATTGACACTCAGCCAGCTGAAAATGTGAACTGCAGCAAGGGATGTAATGTAGATATATGTCCCTGTTTTGTACTTTAAGGAGCTCCATAGGCTCCTTCTACTAAATCCTTTCATTGATTACACTGTCTAGTAGAATCCAGCATTCCTGCAGAGGCTGAATCTTTCTCGTCACATACTGAGTTTGCTCTCCCCTTCCCCAGCACCACCAGCTCGCAGACGGTGTGGTTATTCTGTTGCACAATAGGGAACCTACATCCAAACACAGCCTATGGACTATAAACTAAGTGACTATGGGCTACAAGTTGTACCTAGGCTTACACATACAGGAATTAGTTCAAACTTCTTGTAACTCAAATATACGTTTTTATAAAGCAGTACATAGATTACAGTTACTCTTACAGTCTCCTCTAGAGATAGATTTGCTGCTATTTTAAGGTCTAGTTGTATGATTAAGCCTCCTGACAGAGAAATCATAATCATTTAGTCTCCTTTTAGGCATACACATTGCAGGAAGGCACAGTATTTGCTAGGCTTCATTTGTATAAAATTATGGAGGTTTTTTGGCATAGCAGTTTAGATATAGCTTCTAAGAGAGCAACAATGTCACAGGAAGGAAATATTCCTCCACCCTCAAACTAATTTTTAAACGCAGACAAGTGCAATACCATGTATATATGCACGTCCATATGCAGAGCCTTGCTCTGTGTTGCTCTCTGTTGTGGAAAGAAGTGATGACAACTTTTACAAGCAGAGATGGCTAGTCGAGACTGAAGATGTGGACACTAACACTCAGTTATAAGCAGACTTCACTGCAGTGAATGCCATATTCTAGATATTTCTGTGTCAGAAGATGGACTTTGTGCGCTCTTCAGTGAAGAAAATGGTGATTTCTGGGGAATCAATTTGTTAAGTACTGCTGAAGGAATATGGTAGAGATGTGGGTGTGCAGTGCTGTTTTAACAGTCATTTGAGATGAGTATGAATAGACAGCATCACAAATCTGCTAGCTGTCTCTCAACTGAGAAATTACTCAAGTGTGTTGTGATTTCTGGAAAGCAGCATTTACTTCAATGGATAGATAACTGCCACAAAACAAAAGGAGGACGTAAGAAGTAGGGAGAGGAGAGCTTCTGTAGCCTAGTGTTTGTCTTGTCAGTCAGGAGGGGGAAGAACAAAGTTATCTTTATTCTTTTAGAAGTATTTCAAGCAATTAAATCCTGTTCACTTTGGTGCCAACCAGTGCTTGCTAGTGTCAGCTATTCTCCTCTGCAGACAGAAGTACTCTTTGGCCTCTAAGTTTCAAGGTCATATGGTATTAAACTTGAAAATACATTGGCACTAAGAAAGTAATAGATACTGTCAACAATTTCAACACATCTACCTGAAATAATCCATCTTTTCATTTATTAGATCATATTCATTAACAAATTCAAATCCAAATGATTTTTCAATGCATCAAGCCACAAAACAAAGCTTGTAAACTTACACATTTCTCAGCTAAGGAAAAATTATTCTCATCAGTGAGTGTCTTAGGAATATGATAACAATTAAAACAAGTGCTGTCATTTGACAGAAAAAGGAATCCAAGACATACACATGAAAAAGTCTTCAGCCTTAAGTACAGGGAAGGTGTGCTGGTACTGTACAGTGTTCTCCTTTGTCTTAGAGGGTCCATTGCACAGTACAGTGCATCTGAATATCCACTAGTTAAAACCTAGTCCCTTTCTTCAGTAGCCATGATTTAGATGCATATTTATGTAAATTTTTTTATGTAAATCTTTTGACATACATTCAATACTTCCTTTTTCTGTACTTTATGTGCACCTGTTAGGACAAGTAAATCTAACCAAACCTGTCTTTAGTCTTTTGGTGTTGTGAGGTCAGAGACTATGAATTCAGATCAAATATAAGCAATTGTTCTTTAAGTGAAGCAAATCAATTTCAATAATTACAGCTCATAAAAGCTGGTAAATTCACCCTGTTCCTTTTGAGTACATTTGATAAAGTCTTAGTTCTGTTTTCACTTTAAAATAAATTGTTCTGATTATATACATTTGCTTTTTTCTCTTTTTAAGTGAATTGCAGCTATCTAGAAATCACTGCATCCTGAAACTACCAAAACACAAGACAGTGTTCTTTATCTCAGTATCCTATTGTTCTTCAGAACAATAAAAAAAAAAATTCTGTTTGGATTTGGATGTTCAATAAATTAAACTAGCACTTTGTTCCACAGGAAGAGAAGGCACTGGACAGAGGAAGACTTTTTACATATGCAGCTTGTTTGATTCCTAAAACATTTCAAAGGATTCCTTGCCCAGGAGGTCTGGGATGAAAACTACCTTGTTATAAAGATGTACATTTAACCTCAAAGTATTGTGGAATGAGAAGTGTATGCTACAGCAAAAGCAGGAGGAAGAAAAAGAAAAAAAAAAAAGAGAGAGAGAAAAGAGTTTCCCATTTTTAATCTGGACAAGAAAAAATTCCACTCCAAACAGTGAGGTCACTCATTTTTTACTTACATTATAAGTTTTGGTGCAATGCTCAAAGGGACTTTTGTATCCCAGCACTTGATACTGGGCTGCAGTTTGGGGAAAGAATTCCTCCAGCAAATCCCAAAGGATGGAGGGAAAAAGGTCAAAAAACTGTGACTCAACAGAAAACACTGAACATCACAAGAATCATCACGGACACGCACAATCAGGTTTGCACTCTCAATAAATTCTGGCTGGCCATTTGCTGCTGGGCTCAGTTCCATTTTTGTCCTCTCTCACTGCCGTGCAGCTTCGGCTCTTTTCCTATCTACTCCCCAAACTAGTGCTAAATGCCAGTGATATTTGATACCTGAACTGTAGTTCCCAAGGACAGTCTGGATATAAATTCAGATCCAAAATCCAACCCTAGATAGTAAAAATCTTGAAGAAGTCTCGCAGAAATAACTCTGGTCATTTTGATCTCTCTCCTTTCTAACACTACTCATATTCTTGCAAATTTATTTATGTTTACCATTACTCCAGTATTAACACCACCTTTCACAGAAGTCTCACACAATCCAGGTTCCTCACAAAACAGCATCAGTCAGCAACCTTTGGGTTGTGAGTAGAATAAACACTCTTTGAGATTTTAAAGACAGGAAGGTTCTGAAGGAAAGGATATTCAGAAATGCCATAGACAGGACAAAAACAGGCCAAGATTTATGGTTATGATTCAAATAGTGAAGTTGCAAGCTACAATTGTATTTTAAAATGCAGAGTCCTCATAGTCCTTAAGAATCTGACTGCAAACACTATCTTCTTCCAAATCTGACACAAGGAGAGTACAAAGGGCAATAGAATAATTCCTTTTAAGACAGACCCACCTCAGTCAGGGAACCAGTAAGGATTTTCCTGCAGTAGAGTAGGGCATTTTTGTTACACATACATTTTCTTCTATTCATCTTTTCTAGAGGGGTGATACGCTATACAAGCAATGCCAATGTTTTGTTTGCCCAATATTGGGTCAAACAAACATGCCTGCATGAAGTTTTTATTGACAATGTCATATAATTAAAATGTTTGCATGGCAACATAAAGATACAAGGTTAACTAGAGAGTCTCACAGATATACTACAGTTTATTCTGCCTTACTAACCAACTATGCAGAGTCAATTAAGGAATGACTTATCTAAATATATGCTACTCTCTATTAGTAATGTAACTGTCCAAAGCTCTATTTAAAAACCATTAAATAGTTTATCAAGTGCTATGCTCTTACAGACTTAGAATATTACCTAGCTGAACCTGATAGACCACTATACTTTTGAAATATCAAACAATTAGAAAAAACAGGACAGAAAAGATAAGTGCATCAAAGAAGTTGATTACTTAGTAATTGGTAAAGAACTGACGAACAGCTTTGTTTATTTGCCATTTTGAGCCTGGGCTGGACAATTCAACTATTTGGGTTGGTATATTACTTATCTGTCAAATAAACCTCTAAAGAATTTTTCCCATCATTATACTTCCAGCTCACATTTCTCAATCTTTTCCTCTTTATCACTGCAATTTTTACCATCTGAAAGTCCATAATAACAGAAAAAGGCTTTGCAGATTCATTCTTTCTGATAGCATTTTAGGCCATCATTTGTTTGTTTTCTACAAATAACCTCAAACTTGTACACATGGCATCTCCCCTGATTTTAGCTCATTTAAATTACTTTAAATGAGGAATGTGATCTGATATGGTCTAACTTTTAACTGAAAAAACATTACATCCTTTTGAATGCAGACACTGCTTCCTTAAACACAAAGAGTTACTTTGTTCTTAATAACTATTGCCAACAGAATCCAGTACAAAACCCATGACTGAGTACTGCACCCAACTAACTGCTAGAAACAGGTAAGTTCCAGTCTAAAAATGGTATCACATTTTTCAGTAATGTTTTTCCAGGAGAAGGAATAATTACAAACAGAATGCACTATAAACATGATGGCCAATCATGAAATCTTTGCTTAGTTTCTATTCAGGAAAAAATGTGAGCTTCAGTAAGATGTATGATCAAATACAGACACAGTAAAACCCAAGTGAAACTCCCAAACTGAAGTACGCACAGATTTTAATTTTGAAAAGCCCTGAAAATACCAACCTTGCATCTCTCCAAGATACCTGTCACTGTGTTGTCAACAACATTGATGCTTTATAGAACCTAGAGTACAGTTCATGGTATTATACCAAGGCCATGGTTCTTTTCAGAGAAATTTCAGTTGAAGCAGAATGCAGTAGGAAGCAGGTTCCTATCCATGAAAATTTCTGTAAAAGTTTTGATAGCATTTCAGATATAAATGGGGGGGGGGGGGGAGAATTAAAAAAAATATATCTATATATTCATTTTGCTTTATATCTCATTCAGATAATGTTAGTAGGTTAGTAATTTTGTATGGGAATCCTGAATAGTTTCTCCCAGTTCTGTGAGTGGAGGGATTATTTCCTTTGTGCTGCACGTATGGCACCTTTGAGGAATGCTTCATTCACTTGAAAGAGTAGTTCTAGAAACAGCGTCTTGTCTAGCACTCTCTGCCCCTTGTCACATTGCTTTAGAAGTAGGAGACCTGAAGCAGATAGGGATAGCTTCCTAGAACATTTGCTTTTGGTTAAAGACAATATTATTCCATTCTATGTGGTAGGTAAAAAAAAAAAAAATCTGCTTTATTAACAATCTATGGCACCCTAATGAACTCTGGCAGAAAACAGAAGAAAAAGCAGATCCCTGCTGAGTTGTCTGGAGGAGCCAGAGGGAACCAAGGAAAAAACACAGGCAAGATGTTAACAGCAGAACTCAGGCAAAAACCTGACTACAAAGAAAAATGAAAAACTTATTCTAAGGGGGAGCAGTTTTCAATTATTAATAATAGGACACTTTCAGTGTAGGCTTATCAAGCACGTTTTTTTCTGCACCATTTATGAGTCTGATACCATTGTCTAGTAATATAAATATATTGTCACCAGTTAGTTTTGCCTAAGTAGCCCCCACTGACTTGTTTAAACTGGAGCATTCCTTTTTAAAGACTCATTTCTTTTTTAAGTTGCTTTGCATGCAGTGCAAAACAGTGCACACTCTGCTAAACCAGAGCTGCGCAGGAGGAGGTCAACTGCATAATAATTCTTGAAGAGACTGACAATAGCTGAAAATAAACTATGCTTTCCTTTTTCTTATGTGTTTCAATCTGATCTGTCTTAATTGCATGTTTGCAACATGTTAATTATCAGGGCTTGACACTGTACGGTTGGTATCTAGTAGAAGAGTGATTCGACTAGGAAAGTGAAGTCTCCTAAGTAGCTTAGGTGCACGCAAATGTTTGGCAACAAATCAGATTTGCAAATAAGCAAACATTAACTGCATCACCCACAGATGCAGAATTTCTAAAAATGACCACCATAAATCACCATGTCTGAGATGTCTTTTCATTTACCTCGTGGTTCCACAAAACCACTGCAGAAAGCTTATACAAAAGTTAAATTAATAGTTTAACACACAGAATCAACACCAAAACCCCAGAGCTGAGCTGAGACCTGCTGTTACCATGTTCTGTTAGAGTTCTGTTGTTGGCCTAGACATGAACAACACACTGAAAGCAGCACCCAGATTTCTATGAAGCCAGTGAAGCTGCATCACTTAACAGCAGCTCTGAGTTTGACTCACTAGGTTCCAGAATGCACAAAGGATGTGACAGGAGAAAATCTTAAATGCTGAAAGTAACATACTCTTCTATTCCTCAAGTAATTAGAAATTAGGCTAACATGTTGTTAAAAAACACAAAATAAAAGGGTAAGAACTTGCTGACACCAATTTGTCTTGGAAACACCTTTACGTAATATAAAAGGCTTCCCCCTTGCTATAAATTGGTGCTCTCACACAGATCTCCGAAGGGGTTGACTAGCCTCAGCTCCAAATAAACTCCAAACGCTTTGCACCTCCTCCCTGGATGAGTTCTTTGTAGGGTGGGTGTGCTAGGCAGTTTGGCAGAAGCTGTTTGCTGTAATTAGCCAAACACTTCAGGAGAAGCAGCTGAACAGTTCTCCACTGAACTGCTGTACCCAGTTAGATTTGTGCTTGCACTGCTAACAACCCCTACCAGTTTCAACCCTAAAGATCTGAGATGCAAAAGACAGTATGAATAATTCAGTGAGCACTGGGTCCTGAACCCACCTTTCCTTTCATAAAGAGAAAAGTAATGCACCTCAGGTATAAAGTTTTACTCTAGCAGGGCTTAATCTTTCTTTTTCAGTGCTTTGTTACTAAGTGCTGTGTAGGTGTGAAAAACCTTATTACCATGTAATTTTGTTGGGATCAGGCTTCCAACTACCTGCTTTGCTTCATATTCATACACACAGAATGATCAAAATCCGTTTTATTTCCTAACAATAGCCAATTTTGCTATAATTAATTTAAAATACCAAATTTAAGAAATAGTGCCCTGGTTAATTCACACGTGGCACCTAGCCACACATGAACAAAAAATACCTTATTATTTATTACCTTTCCCATAATGAACTTTGTGATAAACAACTGAAAAACTAATTTGTTTTTTGACAATGCCAAACCTTTGAATAGAGAAAATCACAGAGTCGAACACAGAGTGCAGTCCTGTGTGGTAAGTGGTCTCCATAGCAACCAATAGATTTTATGCTAAGTCTGGCCTTTAAAAACATTTCACGTTTACCACCGAGAAAAAGATGGCCTTGATTTAAAAATGATACAACAAGTATCTTGAACGTGCATGCCTTCTCTTCTCTCTTGCAAATAAAATTAACAGACATCCCTTTAACACTAAATCCTCTCAGTGCTGTGTGTCATCACTGACGTATGTGTGGGCCTGCTTTAAGCTTGGAATTCTTTTTTTCTTGCATATCATTGCAAGACATGAAGCCCTTTCCCCCTATTTTCCTCTCCTTGTTTTTGTCTATCCTGAACAAAAATAGAGCATCAAGCTCTTATCTCAGTCAGTGATCATGGTGACAGTGAAAATATTATTGCATGCTTATCTATAGCAGTTTCAATCATACAAGCTTATAATAACTTGCAATAATGGAAGAAGTAGTAACTATAGCTGCAATGCCTGCTACAGCCTAATTTACTTTCACTCCACATTCGAGTCACTGAAGTCCCTAAAAGGGAATGTGTTTTTAATAAAGAAAGATTCCAACTTAAGAATGTGTGTATGTAATTATTGACAACAATCTGCTATAAAGACTAGTATGATTATAATCATTAGCACTTAATGAGAATTTTGTTTGCAGCACTGGAATTTGAGTTCTAGGACATAAGGGTAGATAGACAGAATTATAACTGAATTCATCATTATATATTCAATTCTTGTTACCTGACAACACAGGGCACATGCCTTTAACATTTAATTCAAAGCAGAGCTTCCATGCTCAGGTTATTCCTCTCAGCATGGGTGTAGGATGCCTACTTTTGGTTGCAGTCTTGAGAGCTTTGGATGAGTAGGAGGGGAAGATACAGAGACCATCTGTTGCTATTCCTGTAAAGGTAATTTCAACATGCATTCAGTCATCATTGTGACAGTAACAGCACTTCATACATAGCCTTTCACATCATCTACTGTTTGGTCTTTGTGTTCCTTCCCATCTCTACTGCAGTATAAACATCACTCTCTCACCACAGTGAATGCTTCCTCCACAATTTCCTTTGTCCATGGTGTCCTTTCCTTTGCCCGTAACTTAAGAAAGGTCCTCTTTTGAGTCTCAGTGCAGGAGGCACCAAACAATTCATGCTTGCCATGAAATAAGACAACGTAACAGAACTTATTACCCTTCGTGTTCCTTACTCTGACATGCTACTGGACATTGGTTTCTCCAAAGGTGATCATCAATGCCACAACAAAAATTAGGAATCCCCGCTGTGAAGGAAACAGGGAATGAAACAGGAGATAAAAGCTTCCGCATGAAGAAGCATTATCCCCAGTGCATCTCTAGGGAAGATGAAAGTTTTTCCCCTGTAGAAAATAATTGTGCTACGAACAAATCTATTAAAGATACAGACAGCACAGCCATAACAGGCATTGTACCTAACCATAGTAAGGAAAGGCAGGCTAAACACCACCTGTTATTCACTTTATCTCTTGCATTAGGATACACTAACCACACTGTACCACCGAGGGGACTAATTAATCACAATAACAATGTGCTATGGCATGTCAACGAAACGTTGCTTATGGTGAATGTTGTAGCATTAGTGTTATCATCCTCTCCACCGCCACCCCCGCCCATCCCCTTTTGCTTCCACACAGATGGAGGAACACCGTGCCAGAGTTATGATTAGCATAGGGTTGGAGTTATCGGAAACAACTGAGCAGTTCCTGACAGACCACTTTCTTTTTTCTTATTTAGAAGGGAAATCGGAAGGACACGTACTGCCACTTCACTGCAAAAGGATGAAAGATGCAAGCACAATGCTCCAGAAGAGAGTCCTATCTGTCAAATGCTTCCCTTCATCTGCAGACACACATCTTCCACGGAACTAATACCAACCATGGTGAGTCCTAAGCCCCCTGTTCCAGCCCAAGCAGCATCACAATTTCCCTGGGTGCTGTGCTCTCACAGCCTGCCTTCTCACACCCTGCTTTGAAGGCAAAGACCAGGAATCGATCAGCATTAATACCAAGGGATACACAAGCAGTGTATTCAACAAGTTAACAAACCAACCTTGGGATACCACTACAAAAAGACATCTTAACAGATGCAAAACAAAGGATAAAGATGATGGTACTGTATAGCACACCTCCCACACAGAATCTCTCTTCTTCACGTACTCTTAGAAACTCACCTGTATCTTGTTCTTAGAAAGTGCCTACTCTCTTATGTATACGTTTAGCAACTCTATTTGGATTGTACAGACCTTTCATTTTCCCCAGTTCTCCATATACTTATGGCCGAAGAAAACCGTTGGACTCTGAATGAAAAAGTTACTCTTGTTCTATATTATTTACAGTGCAAGAAGAGACATACCAATCTGAAGTATTCCTCTAAAGGAGGGGTTTCTAATACTGACTCATAGCTAATCTACTGAATAAGTCTGAAGGTATGTATTTGGGGAAAGTGGGAAATGGTTAAAACACCAGAGACTTTTGCAAGGCAGCCACAATGACCTTTTTTTTTTTCCCTATTCCTAAATGGAGATGCAATGAGATCTTCTCAGGCATGGCAGCATACTGATCATATTTGAAAGTGGCAAACTTGTCATTTAATGTCTGTCAAATATTCTAGCTTCCACAGTTAATTACAATATAATATTCACTGCCTTCAGAGAAAAAAAGTCAACATAAATTTGAACTGAGGGGTGAAAGGGAGCAAAACAGTAGGTGCAGACACTAAACATCAAAGCCTACACACTATGTATGCAAGACTGAAGGTCCACCTGTTGTCCAAAAAATAGTCACTCAGAACTATTTTTGATAAAGTATTATAAAATGTCTGTCAGTGGAGCCAACTTAGAAGTTCTATATTTTATGCTGCTGCCTATTCCAAACAGAGAAAATGTGGCTGCTCTAACACAAATAGCTGACTATTTTACATAAAATATTCTTCACTTCTAGACCCTATTAATTTTTACATATAAACTGTTTCCACGTAGAAGTGTCAGGAATCTGAAAATAAGGCCTAGTGACAGCTCTAGGATTAAGCTCTTCTGAGTTAGAATGGCTAACTTCAGTTGTAAATTGCTTTTAAAGAACATATACTGTAAGCCCTCCTGTGCCTCCTACAAACAGACATTGACAAGGCATCTAGGACAAGTGTGTGATAGTAATTCATCTTAATTATTTGTCAGCAAAGCTGTCCTGATAGGATGTGTCTTTCATTCTGATTAAAATGACCCTCTGAAATGTGGTCCTCATAGAAAGTTGACAAGCAGAGGTAAATTTTGAACTGTGGCACATACAATTTTGTCTCTGGAAACTGAAAGTGCTGCTAAACACCCTTATATAAGTACTCCCCTCTGCTTGGCTTCCACATCATGAAGAACCTGTCCATACATCTTTAGTCCATGTGACGTTCTTTTTATTTCATTTTTTTTTTCTGCTTCCATAGCATGATTTCTACTATTACTTGAGTGTTATCAGTAATTCAGTACTGTAGGTTAAATGAACTACTGTGGTTAAACAAGCTACTTTTTTTTAAAATGCATAGCCACGGATATGACAAACAATTCTCATGCCATCTGGAAGGTTTTAATCTTGTGATTTTTTTAAGGAATTAACTGATGGGGTACACCATGTTGTCCCAATATTCAGATACATTACATTCTTTAAAATTATACTTTGATCATGCTTCCATATGAGATGATATTCTTATAGGAACCTAAATTTTGATGTGTCCTAGGACCTATTATCCTGAATTGGTAACAGAAACAAAACCAACATTTACTATAAGGATACAAGATCACAAATTTGATACTAAAGCCTTTCAAAAATGTTTTAACTGAAATTTTCTCATTAGACCATAATACATTTCACTCTATAATTTCAGTTACACATGATATGCAATTTCAGTATTACTATTCTAGATAACTATGTGTGTACAATAAGAAAACTTTGATAGTACCTTTAGGGGATAGTATTAGGTATCAGATAAACCAAAAGGTGCATCAAAAAAAAGAGTCTGGGCTTAGAAAGGCAACTGGGGAAAGGAAACATTGCCAGTAGGCTGTCAGTAGGAAGACAATAACTGAGTAAATAGTAACACTAGCTGGAAAAATCTGTAAAAAAAAATTCTTACTTTTCAGCTACCTCTCACAAATAGTTAGAGAAAAACAGGGTTGAAACACTTCAGGTAGCTCAAATTAAAAAAGGAACAAGATACATGACCATTTTTTGACTGTGCCATGCAAACTTCTCCCTCCACAGCTTTGAAAGCGGTAGTTGGTAGCTTCACTCATGCTCTCTACTTAAAACAATGGAGGGTTTGGGGACGTTCCAAGACAATGTGATATAGTGCATAACTTATGGTTAGCTTGAACATACACATGCTGTATTCCCTTTTTTTTCCCACCCTTCTAATCTCACACCTATACCCTGTCAGCATCAGCCTTAAAAATAAAAATGAGACAAAATATTATCCCACATATTTGAATTTACTGTCTTGGCATGTGACCACTAATGATTAATGAGGTTTTAAATACTAATTCAGTATAAGGAGTGTGGAAGTATGTAAGAGAAAGAAGAATGCAGTAAGAAAGCTCAAGTATCAGCTTTAGTAAGATTTGCCTTCCTAGATAGATCAGTTAAAGCCAATGTGGTACGTTTATTCCTCTCTTCCTATTTCTGTTCTAAAAACTGGAATTGTTCTCTTTAATGTGCAAGTCAGTTCCTTGACCATCATTTCATCTTTGAGTCATTTAAAGAGAAATAGTCAATGTGTATCAAACACAAAAAGTCCCAGATTCCCCAACTCAGTATTAGATAATGACGTGTGGTTCCCAGAATCAAGCTTTGTATGATTCAATCTTATAGAATCATAGAATGTCAAGGGCTGGAAGGGACCTCGAGAGATCATCTAGTCCAACCCCCCTGCCAGAGCAGGATCACCTAGAGCAGGTCACACAGGAACGCCCCCAGGCGGGTCTTGAATATCTCCAGAGAGGGAGACTCCACAACCCCCCTGGGCAGCCTGTTCCAGTGTTGTGTCACCCTTACTGTGAAAAAAATTTTCCTTATGTTTACATGAAACTTCCTGTGCCTCAGCTTCAACCCATTACCCCTTGTCCTATCATTGGGCATCACCGAGAAGAGCCTGGCTCCATCTTCCCAACACTCACCCTTCATATATTTGTAACCATTGATTAAATCACCCCTTAGTCTTCTTTTCTCTAAGCTAAAAAGCCCCAGCTCCCTCAGTCTATCCTCATAAGAGAGATGTTCCACTCCCTTAACCATCTTTGTAGCCCTGTGCTGGACCCTCTCCAGAAGTTCCATGTCCTTCTTAAACTGGGGGGCCCAGAACTGGACACAGTATTCCAGATGTGGCCTCACTAGGACAGAGTAGAGGGGCAGGAGTACCTCTCTCAACCTACTAGCTACACCCCTTCTAATACAGCCCAGGATGGCATTGGCCCTCTTGGCCACAAGAGCACACTGCTGGCTCATGGTCAGCCTCCCATCAACCAGGACCCCCAGGTCCTTTTCCCCTTCACTGACTTCCAGCAGCTCAGTCCCCAACCTATATTGATCCCTGGGGTTGTTCCTTCCCAGGTGCCCTTCTTGAATTTCATCAAATTTCTTCCTGCCCAACCCTCCAGGCTGTCCAGGTCTGGCTGAATGGCAGCACATCCTGCTGGGGTGTGGGACACTCCACCCAGCTTGGCATCATCAGCAAACTTGCTGCCAGTGCTCTCTGTGCCCTCAGCCAGGTCACTGATGAACAGGGTAAACAGAACCGGTCCCGGCACCGACCCCTGTGGAACCCCACTGGTTCCAGGCCTCCAGCTGGACTCCATCCCACTGACCACAGTTCTCTGGCTTCTTTCTTTCAACCAATTCCCAATCCACCTCACTACCTGATCAAGCAGACCACACTGTCTCAGTTTAGCAAGAAGGATGCTGTGGGAGACAGTGTCAAATGCCTTAGAGAAATCAAGAAAAACCACATCCACTGCTCTACCATCATCTATCCACCTGGTTATGTCCTCGTAAAAGGTTATCAGGTTGGTCAAACACAACCTCCCCTTCATAAAACCGTGTTGATTGCTCCTGATGACCCTCTTGTCCTTGACATGCCTAAGGATAGTGTCAAGGATAAGTTGCTCATTATCTTTCCAGGGATGGAGATGAGGCTGACCGGTCTATAGTTACCAGGGTCCTCCTTCTTGCCCCTTTTGAAGATTGGGGTGATGTTTGCCCTCCTCCAGTCCCCAGGCACCTCTTCTGTGTGCCATGGCTTACTACAGATAATGGAGAGTGGCCTGGCAATGACCTGTGCCAGCTCCCTCAGCACCCTTGGATGCAATGCCCTCAGGACCCATGGACTTATGGATGTCCAGAGTACTCAGCTGTTCTTTAACCCAGTCCTCATCAACCAGGGAAGAGTCCTTAGTCATGCTCTCCTCTGGTGTCTCAGGTGCCAGGAGCTCTTGAGGACAGTCTTCAGCAGTATAGACAGAGACAAAGAAGGCATTTAATAACTCTGCCTTCTTTCTGTCATCTGTCACCAGGGCACCTGCCTCATTCAGCAGAGGGCCTACGTTGCCTCTAGCCTTAGCTTTTCCTGCAATGTATTTGAGGAAGCCCTTTTTGTTACCCTTGACCTCCCTTGCAAGGTTGAGTTCCAGCAAGGCCTTAGCCTTCCTGGTTGCCTCTCTACATTCTCTAACAACAGTCCTATACTCCTCAGTAAAGTCAGCCCTCCTGAAATCCAGAGTTTTGGTCCTACTTGACATCCTGTTCCTGCCAGACAAGATCATGAACTCCACCATCTCATGATCACTAAGGCCAAGGCTGCCCCCAACCCTCACTGCTTCAACCAAACCCTCCTTGTTGGTGAGAACAAGATCCAGCATTGCTCCCCTCCTAGTTGGCTCCTCCACCATGTGCATCAAGAAGTTATCATCAGTGCACTGGAGGAACCTCCTGGACTGTGGCTGGCTGGCTGAACAGCCTTTCCAGCAAATGTCTGGATAGTTAAAATCCCCCATGAGAACCAGGTTCTGAGATGATGGGGCTGCTGTTAGCTGCCTGTAGAAGGCCTCCTCAGCTTCCTCATCCTGATGAGGTGGCCTGTAATAGACACCCACAACTGCATCATCCATGCCAGCCTGTCCCTTCATTCGCACCCACAGACTCTCAACTTGCCCCTCATCCACCCCTGGACAGAACTATAGCCATTCCAGTTGCTCCCTCACATAGAGAGCAACTCCACCACCTCGCCTTGATGACCTGTCTTTCCTGAAAAGGGAATAGCCATCCATGACCACATTCCAGTCATGTGAGGAGCCCCACCACGTCTCTGTGATAGCCACCAAGTCATAACCCTGTGACCACACATGGATTTCTAACTCCTGTTTATTCCCCATGCTGTGTGCATTGGTGTATAAACATTTCAGGTGCAGATTCGAGTAAAGAGTTTTCAACCTTGAAGGGGGGTAGACCCTCTGGTTATCTAGAATGCCAACACCCTCAAGCATCAGGCTATTACACCCCGGGTTCTCACTGACAAAGCCAGCTACATCCTCACCTCCTGTGAAGTGCCCCAGTGCATCATCACCGGCCTTCCTCGGGGTAACAAGCTGGGACCACTTAGTAGAGCTCCTTCCCTCAACCTCTGCTGTGCTACCCCCCTGCTTGCCATGAGCCAGGGCAAAACTATTGACCCCTTCCCCCTTCAAATCTAGTTTAAAGCCCTCTCAATGAGCCCTGCCAACTCCTGCCCCAGAGTCCTTTTCCCCCTCTGGGACAAGTGCACCTTCGTATATGCTTCGTATATATACTTATATACTACAATGTTACCACTCTTTCATAGCATCGCTTTCCCTGGTAAAGAACTGGTCTCTCAGGCTGTGGTTCTACATAACTATGCAGCATAAAAATGGGATTACTGCCAGAAAGCAAAGGAAAAAAATACTCCTTCCCTCTCCTCCAACCTCACGTGCTTGTTCCAGCCTCCATTCTGCCCCTTCCCTTGTGGCCAGCATTTCAGGATATGATCTGAAATATTGGGGGGGGGACACTTCTAAAGGATAAACAAAGGTGTTCAGCACCTTTCAGTCAATGATGTACCAACAACAAGGAAAAAGCTGGGAAGATACAGTCAAGGTGAAAGCAAAAGTGGGACCACAATCTGCCATAGAAGCACACACTAAACTGCACCAAGGGGAGAGTGAGCACATGAAGAATCAAGCAGAAAAAGGCATAAAATCTTTTTTTTCTGTGTTTGTTTAATAAAGGCATCGATGTGATATTAAGCTGGATTTTCATATCTGTTTGCACTCTTCCAGTTCCAAATAAGTGTTAGGATCAGATTTTGGATGAATAGGTAAATTGTACAATTAAATGTTCCACCTCTGCACAGGTTCCACTTATTTTATCTGGCATAGGATATCAGAACCCATCCTGAATACTCTGTGGTATGTTCCTTGTCATAAATCACACCCAGACACTTGGAGCAGTAAATCGATACCGTTCCTATCTTCTGCAAAAGGAACAGGAGGCTTACATAACTCACAGAGCAAAAGGGGAAGCCTGCAGCCTGCTCTAAACAGGACTCACAAACCCAGCCTCACAATCTCTGCAAGATTCTTCACTCAGGAGAAAAAACAATAATAAAAAAATGCTACCATTACTGACACTTCCCCTCCCCACAGAAACTGATGGTGTTTGTGGTGTATAACTGTCATAGCACTGGCAGCAACATTCCTGTTCTTCAGAGGAAAAGACAGGTTGTAGAAAGAAGTAGACCACTGAAGGGGCAAGGCAGAAGCCAAACGTGTTCTGCTCCAGAAGGCAAAAAGGAAATGGAAACGAGAGCTAACAATTCTCTCCACCTTCACACATAAACAAAAATGTTTGTTCTTGGTGTCACAATCATTCTGCAGAAGTCAAAAACCTACAATGAGGGAGTAGGCAAGGTGGCAAGATTGGCATTCTCCAAAGTACCCAGTCCTCCAGTAATCTTGACAGTAAGTTAAATAGAATTATATGAATTTGTTTTTCCATAAGTTTAAAGTAAAAAATTATTAAAAAAAAAAAAAAAAGCTACCCCAGGTGATATTTAGCAACATTAAAGCATTTTTTCAATTTAATTTCAATTTCATCAAATTGCTTAGGGGGAAAAAGCACCTTAAAAGATCAAAAAAAAAGCCCAACTGTATTGACATTTTCTAAATGCATTCTTTATTCCAATTGACTTATTTTGAATGTTTCTTCAGTTTTATGAAAAATGACCTTCAAATACTAGCAATTGTTCAAAGGAGAAGTAAAAAATTTAGTAAAGGGCTCATTTAGCCCCACAAATAAGTGAGATAAATTTCAAAAATGCAAAAAGAGATTAAATTTTCATCATTATCTCAGCTCCAGCACTGACAGGCTGACATAACTTTTTGTACCTTTCTACTTCAGAACAGCTGGGAACATTAATCTCTGGACTGTGTTAGGAAGAACGTGGTTGGTACCCAACACTTAAAGTATAGAAACAAAAATGTCCTTTACATTTGAAAAGCTGAACCCTGGGAGAAACATTAGGTCTGAGGACAGAGTCAATTCATGTTTACTTCAGAACCAAGCATGTAAAGTACTAAGAGGACAGGAAAACCCTTTCATCAAATAGAATGAGACACGCTAGAGTTCAGAAATCAGTTTTGTGGTTTTGGCTCTACCATTCATGCACTCTGGGAATTTGGGCAAGTTCTTTGAATTTCTGTTTGTTTCCATTTTCCCCTATTTTTTTTTTTTTTTTAAAACATGACCCTTCCTTGACAAAACAATTTAAGATGTATAGATGAAAAACTCTGTAACATATATTAGAAGATTTTCCGCATTCTGCTTAAGATACAGAGACTTAAAACCTTCTGTAACTCACAGTTCAGTGAATTATCCTGAAACATAAAAGTCTTTGGATGAAAACATTTGCATTTAGATACATTTAACCTTACATTAAAACCAAAAGATGAATAATACTTTAATGATCCTGTCATATTTATTAGCTCTGCTCAAGGTGAGCAAAAGCTCTTGGGAACAGCTGTGCCAGGCATTCTTCCCCTCCCCCATTCACTATTTTTTCCCTTTTTAAACTGCAGGAGTTCAGTTCTAGCACTATTTTTCATACTAGGTTTTTTCCCTCCTGGCACAAAAATCAGAATTCAGCAAAGACATAAGGGATGAAGGATAAAAGAAACAAGACTGACTACTAAATTAACTATATACATAGTGAAAGAGAGACAAATCTTGTTGTTCAGAGATATTTTCTGACCTATTCTACCATGAGCCTCTACATCATTTTAACCCAAAGATTATCTCCCCAAGCTCATGCTAATTATTGCTAATTATTGTGTTCACAGAATCATTTAGGTTGGAAGGGACCTCTTGAGAACATTTAGTCCAACCTCACAGCTTAGGCAAGGTCATCTAGAGCAGGTTGCTCACGGAGGTGGTCCAGCTGAGTTTTGAATGTCAGCAAGGCTGGAGACTCCATCAATCTCTCCAGACAACCAGTTCCAGTGTTTGGCCACCCATACCATAGAAAACTGTTTTCTTGTGCCCATTGTCCTATCACTGGGCACTGCTGAGAAGAGCGTGGCTCCCTCATCTGTATTACCTCCCATGAGGTATTTATATACCTTGACAAGATTCCCCCAAAACCTCTTCCCAAGGCTAAACAGTCACAGCTTCCTCAGGCTCTCCTAATTGTAGAGATGCTCCACTCCCTTAATCTTCACAGTTCTTTCTGGATTCACTCCACTAAATGTGTATTTTTCTTCTGTTGGGGAGCCTAGAACTGGACACAGCACTCCAAGTGTAGCCTCACCAGTGCTGAGCAGAGAGGAAGGATCAACTGCTGATTTCAATCTTCTGTTGAGCCTGTTTTCCACCTCATTTCCCATTCACCTAACCTGTCCTTTGTCACCTTGTTGTCTGGGAGGACGTGATGGGAGGCAGAGTGAAAAGCCTTACTAAAGTCAAGATAAACAACCACCGCTGCTCTTCCCTTGTCAATCAAGCAAGTCACCTCATTATTGAAAGCTATGTCATTAAGCATAATTCCTTCATGCTGACTATTCCCAATCACCTCGTCCTTCATATGTTTGGAAACAGTTTCTAAGATTAGTTGCTCCATCATCTTACCAGAGACTGAAGTGAGGCTGCCTAGCCTGTAGCTTCCACCAGTCTTCCTTCCTGAAGGCTGCTAGAAAATGAACATCACTCCTGTCTTCAGGAACCTCTCCTAATCACCACGACCTTTCAGAGATGGTCTTGCAAGGACATCAGTCAGCTCATAGGTGAAGCCCATTAAGCCCCATGGATTTACAGATGCCTGGTTAGTGGTTCCCTAACTCTGTTCTCCTCTATAAACTCCTCCTTGTTCCAAGTTTTCCCTCTGGTCTCAGGGAACTGGAATTACTGAAGGCCAGTCCTAGAAGTAAAGACTGAAGCAAAGGCATCAACAAACACCTCAGCCTTTTCCCTGTCATAAGTCACCATGTCTCCCAGCTCATTCAGTTGTGGGTCCAAGTTTTCCCTTACGTTTTTTGTGCTTTACGTGCTTGTGGAATCCATTCCCGTTGCCCTTCATATTCCTTGCAGGATTCAACACCAGGACAATCTTGCCTTTCCTAACCCTACCTCTGCATGATCAAACAGCAACTATATACTACTCCTGGGTCACCTGGCCCTGCTTTCACCTCTCATAAACTATCATTTTAAGCCTGAATTAATTTAGGATTTTCTTGCACAACCACACAGGCATCCTGATGCCTTTGCTTGTTTTCCTGCTTGGTAGGACAGACCTTTCTTGGAGAGGTGATCCTTGAATATCTACCAGCTCTATGAGATTCTTCTCTGCAGGTTCATATACCATGTTTCTTTGCCAAGAAAATCTCTGAAGGGGTATAAAGTCTGATCTCCTGAAATATAGGGTTGTGCTTCTGTTTTTTGCCCTGCTCCCTGCTAGGATCCTGAACTTCATCTCATGGTCACTGCAGACAAAGAAGTCCCTGACTTTCACATGCCCAAGCAGTTTTTTTCTTGTTTGTATGTATCAGGTCCAGCAGAGTACACGTCTTTGTTAGCTTGTCCATCAACTGTGTCAGGAAATGGTCATCAATGCACATCATAAATCTCCTGGGTTGCTTGTGCCCTGCTCTCTTGTCCCTCAAGCAAATATTAGGGGATTTAAAGTCCCACTTGAGGATCAGAGCCTGTGAAGGTGAGGATTCTTCCATGTTTTTGAAGACATCAACTACTTCTTCCCAGTCAGAAGGGCTATACCAGATATCTGCTATGACAATGCTCATGTTGGTCTGCCTACTAATCTTGACCAATAAAGACTTCACTGATTCCTGACCCATCCCAAGGCAGAACTCCATGCATTCCAGCTGCTCTCTGGCCTTCCTAAGAAGCCTGTATTTGTGTGAGCTATTCTAAGGGGTCCCAATAAGCTTATAGCCCTGTAACCATACACAGACTGGTAATTCCTCCTGTTTGTTCCCCATTCTGGGTTTTTCAGTGTAGAGGCATTTCAGAAAGGCACCCAAGCATGCCAGTTCTCCAGAATGAGCATGAGAGCTTACCCTAGAAGGCTGTTTCACAGGCATTTTCTTCTTTACATGCCTGTGCCTGAAGTGATTACATTTCAGCCTGTCCTATCTTGCTATGTCTCTTCTGTTCCAATCACCCCAGGCCCTTGGGTTGCCTACCCCATCCACAACTTCCTCACTTATTTGCTTCGAAACCTCTCCCTTCCCCATCATTTCTAGGATTTGATGGTACAAAAAGCATGTCTGATAGGTTCATGGACATAAATATTGGAGGGACAACCAGTTGTGCCTCTGGAGTTAAGAGGAGAGATGAGTAACCAACATTTTATGGTGCATGAATTATAGTAGTTAGCAAGCTAATAATACTACTACTAATAATAATATATTAATTTTAAAAATGTATAACTAAATAATACTACCACATCACTGTGGCATACTAATGGCAACAAGTGATTCCACCAGCTCCAGGAATCCATGAAAGACAGTCTCAACCTAATGCTGATGCATTATAGCAGTTACCACTACTAACCTCTTCCTGCAGTAGTGAAACTAACAGTTTTGGGTGATACCAACATCTGGACAAATGTTTCTTTGAGGAATTGTGCTTGTTTGCTGATGCAGCAAATTGGAATACTTGGAACTGTAACCCACTTTCTCATACTGTTGAATATCCATGTACTGGGTATCGGTGAGGTATTTCTCTCTACGTCTGCTGGTGCAGGCATGAGCTGTAGAGATAACAGTTGGAAGCTGACATACTTTTAAAAAGCTATATCATAAAAGACATTGAGAAACAATCTATAGAGAATACATAGACACACAGGTTAACTTTATATTTCCTTTCACAGGTCTCAGAAAATACTCTAAGGAAAATGGTTTGCTTGTCCCTAATATTTAACTGAGTCTTTGCAGAAGCTTTATGTATGTCAGTACAACAGAAGGGAAGGAAAGACAGTAGAAGAAACAATTAGGAGATTATGCAACAATGACTTTTTCATGGGCAACTGCTCTATCTAGGAAAAGGAGGGCAAAATTATTGAGGAAAAACATTATGAAGACAGGGAGAAGGGGAACTAACATGAGAAAAAACTTGTGATGGGAGACAGAAGGATGGAGCACATCACCAGCATGGGAAAGGAGCAAGGACAACTTAGCAGCAGCATACTGTCTTCTGTGGCTGTGGTCTGCTCAAGTCTTTACACCACGCTTATCTTTCAAAATATCTGTGCTATAGCAATTTCTTTTTTCTCAATGATGACAGTTACAGAGTACTGCAAAGGCTACACCATATATACCTGATTACAGGGGGTTTTTTGGCTTTTTTTTGTTTTTTGTTTTTAGAGAAATGCAGTTCTGAGAGATTTTCCCCCCAGTAGATGACAACAGCATATCCCTTTTTAAATAGAGTATTGTCTGCCTATAGCCTAAGTATTTCTCATTCTTTCTTCATTTTTCCCTGTTTTCACTTTTAGAGAAGCTCAGAGTTTGAAAGCATCAATCCCATTGGTAAAGTGATTTTTCTGGGGTCCCTTTCCTGACTGAACAGAGAATTTCTTCCACTGAACATTTTCTGACCATCAGCTTTTGGGAACTCACATCCATTATGATTAATTTGTACATTTGTGTACATTTACATTACACTTTAATTTGTACATTTGTGTCAGTACTATAATCAAGGTGAAACTAGTCTGTAGTTTTACTACTGTTATTGTCAATCCAGCTAGTAATCTGGAGTACTGTCATCACAGAAGTACATCTGACTCTATTACCAAAAGTGACTAATAATTGAATGCTTAATACTTTCTATGAAGATGTGTTACTGAATGCTTATCACCCTCAGGATGCTCCTGATCCATCCTACCTCCTTCCCACCATTTCCCTTGATGGAAGGTATACCATTCTCAGATCTGTAGGCACAACTGTACCTCGAGTCATTTCCTAACATGGATGTTCTGGAACTATTTGGGTTGGCTTGGACAAACTGAATCATTTTGAATCATTTCAAACATTTTGAATCAAATCAAACTTTGAATCATTTTGACAGAATAACATTAGATTTAACTGTTTGGTTATGGAAGCCAATCAGGCCTGACTCTCCTTCATCTGCCCCAAATTCAGTAAGAACATTATGACTAATTGCAGGCTCACTAGCACCAGAAACCTTCTACAAGAACTCATCCTTGCCATCTGCAAGACAAGATGAAAAAAGAGACTTTTAGTAGGTATTTTTGTGTGACAGACAGTGGGCATTTAACTTCTGCATCCCTGTTAAATACCTAATGAAACCAGTAGAGCTTTCATGAGACAACTAATGAACTATTCTCTGTAGAGCAAACCTAACTTCATCATCTGATTTGTGTAAGTACTCACCATAACAGATATATATTAGCAGCAGTATGACTTCACCTTTAAACTTAAGATGAAGACAGTGAATGGTGATATTCTTGGGTGTACGTAGCAATGTGTTGGAAGCAGGGTGGTACTGCAGGGGTAGTCTCTGTGAGAAGAAATTGGGGGCTGCCCTATGCCTGCCACATCTGTTTCCAGATGGCTGTGCAACAGACCCACCACAGGACACAGATGAGCCCATCAACCAAGCTGGTGGCACCTCTTGTGAAAACATATAAAAGAAAGGGCAAAAATGCCAGACAACCAGAGGAACAAGCCCCAGGGGAGAAGAAGATAAATAGATTTTAAAAAAGGAGATGGAAAAATTAAAAAAAACACAAACAAAAAACCACCAACAGGAAAAAAGCGGGTAAACAGCAGTAGCATGAACAGCAATGTCAGAGGAAGGAGGATGAAGTGCTCCAGATGCTACAGTAGATACTCCCCTGCAGCCCATGGAGGGGACCACACTGGAGTAGATACTTACCCTGCAGCCTGTGGAAGCCACTCCAGGTAGATATTTCCCTGGAGGAAGCTGCAGCATGCAGAGACCCCATGCTGGAGCAGGCTTCTGGGAAGAGGTATGGCTCATGAAGGACCTAGTCCAGAGCACTCCTTCCTAGGAGTGTGTCCTGGTTTAAGTGAGAACGGAACTAATTCTGTTTAGTAATTTTACTTTTCAGCTTAGTTCTTCTAACTGCACTGTCTGCAGTCAGCAGCCTGTTCTCACAGGCAGTGTCTGCTTCCAGCAGTGAGAACACCCCATGGTTAGAGTTACTGACAAGGACTGCTGTGCAGACCAAGGCCACTGCTGGGTCTTGTGCACCACACTGGGGGGTGCAGAAAGTGAAAGGCTGCACCTGCAGGGAGGAGCAGACAGGACAGGTGACCCCAAACTGACCAACAAGGGATCCCAGCCCATATACTTCATATTTGGCATGGAGCTGAGGGATCCGAGGGGTCTCTGGGCTCTTCTCCCCTCTTGGACTGCCTTGCCAGCTTTTGCTTGGCTTGGCTCAGGTCCTCTTTCGGTTCCTTCCTCGGAGCCCCCAAGGAGGACTCTGTCCATTCTGCCTTCGATCCGATCTGCGTGTTCCTGAACCCAGTACCAGAATCCAGCTCCTGAACACAGCTCCCGTCTGCTGCGGGGCCCAGTCTGGGACTGCCCCGGTGCCTGCTCCACAGCATCAGTGGTGACGGTGATGGAATTACCATCAGGGGGTTGGGGTCAATACTGGTTTTGTATATATTTGTATGTATTCCTTTATTATTATTATTTTCATTAAAGCTGTTCTTGTTTCCTTTTCTAGTCGCTAAGTCTCTCTCCCTTATTCCCTTTCTCTTCCCCTTTGGGGAGGGAGGGGAGTTAACAGAGAGCATCTGTTATAGGTCTAAGGGGCTGCCCTGACCCTAAACCGTGACAGAGTGCAGAGAGGAACTCTTATGGACTGATTGCAACCTCCCATTCTCCATCCCTTGCACTACCAGGGGAACTGTTCTTTTAATTTCTGTGTTTGTTTCTCACTATCCACGTCTATTTTAACTGTCAGTAAATTAGATCAATCTTTCTCAAGTCAAGTCTGCTTTGCCTTTGATGGCAACTGGTGAGTGATCTACCTCTCTTTATCTCAACCTATGAGTATTTCTATTGTATTTTCTTCCCCTGTCCTGCTAAGAAGGGGTACAGGGAGTGACTGGATGGGTAGCTGGCCAAAGCTGGACTGTGATTGGCATGGAAAACATGATGACAACAAAGACGATACTAGAATTTGTAATTCATACCAGCAAAATGAAGCATTTACCACAGAGCCTAACCTTGACTATATGCATTCAAAGCTATTAAGGAGCATAAACAACATTTTTCATTGCAACTGTGCTGCAGATCTACTGTTTCATATAGCAGAATTCAGCACTTGCTCTTTAGTGGGAATATTTGTTTGGATAGCCTCACGAACCCCACCTCATGGAAAGTAATTTTGAAAATTCTCATTTGAAGGAAAATCCATTCCTGGAAAAAGTCTTAAACTTCACTTCTCTTCTGGTAAAAGCAGCCAAAAGCTTGAAGTCACCAACATGACGAAGACCCATTCTGAGGCAACAAAATCTTCTTCAGCAAAGAATTTCTATTTAAAAAAAAATACATTAAAAAAAAAAAAAAAAATCACATTCAGAACTCTCTGCTGCAATGGCAACTGCAAAGAAAACAAACCACATGAGGCTTGGTGGTTATGTAATGAATATCTATTCTGCTCCCAGTTATACTGCTTTAAAAACAGATTAATCCAATGGACCAGCAATGTTTCCTGGCACATACTGGTACAACAGGGATGGGAGAAAAGCACAAAAAGAAATGCAGAGAGATGGCCAAACAATATCATATGACTTAATGCTAATTCTGTCCTTTCTATACTGAATAAGATTAAGACATGGTAATTTTTATGTCAGCTAGCAGAAATCTAACAACACAAATTGTATTAGCCAATTTTGCTAGTACAGAGTTCATTGCAGAGTTTTCTGACATACACAGTGGAAGACATTGAAGCTCCTTTATTCTTTAGGAAGCAGCTGTGCCAGCTGTACTATATGAGAGAAACCCTTTCCTGAGTATTCCAGAATGAGATATTCCATGCTTGCCAGTCCAAAATTTACGTGTTATTTATTTCAGTTTAGTTTCAAGAGGAAAGCAAGAGAGACACACAGAAAAAAACCAGAAACAAACACACAGAAAAAACAGAAACAAACAAAAATCCCAACCTGAATCAAAAAAAGATCAGAAAAACCCTAAGACTACCTTACTGTAACCACCTCTAACATCCTTTTGAATTTTAGTATAGCTTCCTTTAAACCTAATGTAGTTACAGATTTTGAGTTACATCAATCCTGATTTCAAGAGCCCATCAAGATAGCTAGTAGCCCATCAAGAGCTACTAGATAAGCAGATGAAGGAATTATATAGAACATGGAAGGAGGGGCAGGCCACTTGGGAAGAATAAAGGGAGGTTGGCAGAGGATGCAGGGATGCAACAAGGAAAGCTAAGGCCTCCCTAGAACTAAACCTGGTGAGGGAGGTCAAGGACAACAAGAAAAGCTTTTTCCAGTATGCTGGAGGCAAAAGGAAGTCTGGAGGAAATGTGGGCCTGCTGCTGAGTGAAGTGGGTGCCCTGGTGACCGAGGATAGAGAGAAGGCTGAGTTACTGAATGCCACCTTTGCCTCGGTCTTTACTACTCAGGCCAGATACCAGGAGTCCCAGGCCTTCAAGACCACAGAGGAAGTCTGGAGGAAGGAAGTTTTTACCTCTGTTGAAGAGGCTTGGGTTAGAGATCAGTTGAACAAACTGGACATCCACAAGTCCATGGGCCCCGATGGGATACACCCGCGAGTGATGAGGGAGATGCTGAGGTCATTGCTAGCCCACTCTCCATAATCTTTGAGAGGTCCTGGAGAACAGGAGAGGTGCCTGAGGACTGGAGGAAGGCCAATGTCATCCCAATCTTCAAAAAGGGCAAAAAGGCGGACCCGGGTAACTATAGGCTGGTCAGCCTCACCTCCATCCCTGGAAAGGTGATGGAACAGCTTGTTCTTGCCACAATCTCAAAGCACGTGGAGGAAAGGAGGCTTATCATGAGTAGTCAACATGGATTCTGCAAGGGGAAATCATGCTTGACTAATCTGATAGCCTTTTATGATGGCACAAGTAGTTGGATAGATGAGGGGAGGGCAGTGGATGTGGTATTTCTTGACTTCAGCAAGGCTTTTGATACTGTCTCCCATGGTATCCTCACAGCCAAGCTTAGGAAGTGTGGATTGGGTGATTGTGCAGTGAGGTGGGTTGGGAACTGGCTGAAGGACAGAGCCCAGAGAGCTGTGGTCAGTGGAGCAGAGCCCAGCTGGAGGCCTGTGGGTAGTGGTGTCCCCCAAGGGTCAGTGCTGGGTCCAATACTGTCCAATATATTCATCAATGACCTGGACGAAGGGATGGAGTGTACCCTCAGCAAGTTTGCTGATGATACCAAACTGGGAGGAGTGGCTGACACTCCAGCAGGCTGTGCTGCCATCCAGCATGACCTGGACAGGCTGGAGAGCTGGGCAGGGAGAAATTTAATGCAATTTAACAAGAGCAAGTGTGAAATGCTACATCTGGGGAAGAACAATCCCATGTATCAGTACAGGTTGAGGGCTGACCTGTTGCAAAGCAACTCTGGGGAAAAAGACCTAGGGGTCCTGGTGGACAAGAGGATGACCATGAGCCAACAATGTGCCTTCGCAGCCAAGAAGGCCCATGGCATCCTGGGGGCATTAAGAAGAGTGTGGTCAGCAGGTCAAGGGAGGTTCTCCTCCCCCTCTACTCTGCACTGGTGAGGCCCCACCTGGAATACTGTGTCCAGTTCTGGGCACCCCAGTTCAAGGACAAAGAGCTACTGGAGAGAGTCCAGCACAGGGCCAAGAAGATTATTAAGGGAGTGGAGCATCTCCCTTCTGAGGAGAGGCTGAGAGAGCTGGGTCTCTTTAGCTTGGAGAAGAGGAGACTGAGGGGGGACCTCATCAGTGTCTATAAATACGTTAAGGGTAAGTGTAAGGAGGATGGAGCCAGACTCTTCTCAGTGTCATCCAGTGTTAGGACAAGAGGCAGTGGGAGTAAGTTGGAGCACAAGAGGTTTAGGGTAAACACAAGGAAAAACTTCTTCACTGTGAGGGTGACAGAGCACTGGAACGGGCTGCCCAGGGAGGTTGTGGAGTCTCCTTCTCTGGAGATGTTCAAAACCTGCCTGGACATATTCATGTGTGACTTGGTCTAGGCGATCCTGATCTGGCAGGGGGGTTGGACTAGATGATCTTTCTAGGTCCCTTCCAACCCCTAACATTCTATGATTCTATGATTAAGCAAGCTGAAGAAATGAGGATTTCTTTTCATGTTTTGAATTCTACCTGTAGTCAGCTCTGTGAAGCTAACTAACACAAAATGGTCTTTCAGGGAAGAGAGTTCAACCTTATTCTTAGAAAAATCTTTGAGGTTCACCCAGTATTTTGATGTACATTTTTCTGTTTTATATCAGAGACCTAACATATTATAATAATGAAAAAAAAAAAAAACAACAAACACCCAAACCAAAACCTTCAGAGCTTGTAAGTGATATCCTTCTCTTGAATACAAAATATTTTTTATGGTATTCTCCTACCCTGGAAGGATGTTAAAATGTGAGGAAAAGAAGGAGGACCTCCCTTTCTTCCTCAACACACAAAATCATCTGTTCTGTCCCTCTGTTCCCTGAAGGGTGTGACTAAAGAAAAAGTCCAATAGGAAAAAGCAGAATTTATCAAAGAGATCTAATGAGAATGAAGAGAATTCTAAGAGTGTCAAAGGTTACACACAGAGCAACCCTTAGAAAGAACAGATATTAATCCGACCTGTGACCCTAGTCACCAGTTAAAATATCAAGAGGTATTGCCACATTAACCACCAGACATTTTAGAAGAGTTCAAACAGACTGTGCAAGCCTAATTAAATCTGCCCCCAAATTGGTCACACAGTATAGAAAAATAAGATGGAAAAATTCATTATGACGCAAAACTAAGAGGTAGGTGGGACGAGAATACTGACACTGGCATTTATTATGGAAGAGAATTATTATAATCAGCCTCAACAAACAATCATCTCTCAAGCTGTATAGGGATGAGCTTTTCATTTTCAGTATGTTAAACTTTTAATGTCAAGGTACACTCCAAACCTGAAAAGTATTTCATGCCTATTTTGCTTTAAGTAGTTTCACCAGGCAGATGAGTGTGTTTACACCCTGGCACACACAGCTTGGTTCCAGTTGGTTTTTTTGTTTTCTTATTCTCTTTGTCTAAAGTAAAGGGCTGGAGCTGTTTTTTAAAAAGAAAGAAGCACCAACAATGTGCTAGTTATCTTGAACAGAAGTACTCAAATGCCTTTGCTTATTTAAAGTTATATGTTACTGTTCCTAATCTAGACAATGTATACAACTTTTCAGTTTCTTATTATCATTCTAAGAAAGATTATTAAAAGTGAGAACATTACTGGCATAATTACACACCAGGGTATAAAATTGGACTGGAATCAGTAGTTCTCAGAATTCAGAGCAGTAATGCCAGTCAAAATTACCTGCTACAATAGTATGCACTGCACTCAGCCACAATCTGATTAGCAAGTCTCCAGCACGATAAGCAGAATACTTAAAGTGTATTACAGAAAGCATCACAGTCCTACACAGTTCACACAGATACTGTAGAAATACTGTCTTCCAGAAACAGAAAGAAAATAAGATGCAAGTTACAGTACAGTTACACTATCATTCCTTCCAATCAAATTTTTGTTTGTTCAGGGTTTTTTTTTTGTGTTTTGTTTGCTGTTTTTTTTAAACAGTATCTTCTCCGATACTATTTTCACACTAGCTTTGCAGTACAGGAATAATATTGATGTAATATTCAGTGCACCTCTGATCTACTTAATGTCTGACACACAGTTTTCCAAGATTACCTCATTTTGGGCATACTAGGCATTTCATCCTTGGCTTTTCTCTTCTCTAATAGAAAATAATAATGTATGCAATTCCATTTGGGAGTATAAAGATGTTAGCAGATATATTTCACCATTCAGAGGTCATGAGGAATAGTATAATGAATGACTGAAACCGGATGAGTTGGTCCAAAAGGCTCTATAAATTAGAAAGAATATGTTATGAAATGAATTTCACCATTAAGCCAATCTTCAAACTACAATATTTTGTCTTGAAACTTGTATTTCTTTAATGTGAGAAAATTATTCCAAAAGTTACTCCTCTAAAGCAGGATATATTTAAAAAACATAACCAAGAACACACTGGCACAAATATTTTTCCTTGTAAATCCTACTCAACTTCCAAAAGAGTAGCATTTTTGTGTCATTGGTTTCAGTAACAGCAGTAGGTCATTACACTATAAAAAAGTGCTCTGGGTTTTTATGCTGACCTGCACTACTTATCTTCCTTGCTTATTGTTATCAGTTGTTCTAGGCTAGAATATTTTCTTTTTTTAAAAAATGAACATTTCTTTAAAAAAAAAAAAAGACTAATCTGGAAATACTATTAAATACTACCCTCTTGACTTTCTTCCTTTGAAAAAGACAGAATTAAATCTCTCCAAATGCAAGTTACTGTCTCTCCCAGTAAATTTATTTGATGACTAGGAAACGTTAGATCCAACAGGATGTAAGAGAGATGAAAAGCAACATTAGCTGATGTGTATCAAATCCACTCCACTTTTATCAAGCAGCTCAAAAAAGTTATTAGTGCTACACTGTGGAAAGAATCCAGGGTGCTTCTATAACACGGTTTCATTATTCATCGATACAATTCATGCCTTTATATGGTGTTTTAACATTCTCCAGGCATAGGTGAAACAAATACTGGGATGGTTAAGATATTTTTTTAGACAGAATGCAATTCAAGCAGTGACACCAATTTAGTATTGACTGCCTTCTGACTGAACTTAGTCACTCCATTACTAAAATAAAAGTGCTACTATGCTTTAAAAATACCCTCAACAACATACTTTTCACAAGAGAATGTGAAAAACATCACTGTGACTGGCTCTTCTAGCAAGATTTTTAAAAGTGACCCTGCACAGAAAATTCATTTACATTACAATATAACAGCCCTGAAGCTGCCATTGCTTCATAAAAGAGTCAACTATCCTAAAGAAGGGATCTTCTGGATTATCTAATACAGCCTCTGAGCCAAATATCAGGGAGTCCACATAATACTTTCCATTCTGCTGTATTTTCACATCTGCTGATCTATTGCCATAGTACTTCATTAGATAAACTCTGCTACCGTTTGATTGTACATAAATCAAAACAATTTTTCCTAATTACAAAGGTGAATTTGCTCTCTTAACTTCAACTGATGGTTCCTCCCCGTACTTTTACTATTAGGTTTAACTTCTCCTCCATTATGTTTTTTCCTTCTAATTGTTTTTATGCAGACCTGTGTGTCTCCTAAAGAAAACTGAAGGATCACATCCAAATTTCAGACAGAGCTAAGACACGATTCAGTCTTACCTCCTGGCCTAGCAGAAAGCAGATATGTTAGGGATATATACCTTGTATAAGGTAAGCTGAAGGAGGATATGTATCCCATTGTCTTAATCTGTGCTCCTCCTTAAAACTCCCACCAGTTACATCAGCCAGCAGTTCTGTAAACTCTGGCAGAAAAATACATGTAGTTTTCCTACTGCAGGAAGACACTCCATCACTTCACACAGGTATTCCTTGTGGCATACGCCCGTGGAAACTTTTCCCATTATTTTGCTCCTTTCTGCACCATAGGAGCATAGAAGCTCTGACTGAGAGCGTGCCAGACGATGCAACTTCTAACACAGAAAAGGCAGGGAATTACATGACTATTTACAGCCTAAGACAGCCCAATAAAGATTTAAACAGTCCCTGGAGATGCATCTAATGGGCAACTCTTCAGTCTAAACCCAGAAGGCTGCAGTTGTTGAGCACAAACAGCACTGCACACATATTGCTACTAGATCTTGTATCCCAGTACTTATGAAGCAACTACAGTGTCATGCACAAGGCACTCTGCTGCCTTTGCAGTGGCTCATGTCACAAGACTGTCTCTGCTGGTACATAAAAATAATACCCCATTCTGACTCTACTTTCATGGGTTTCTATGTATATTATATCTAATATAGCAAATGCCTTGTGCTTACTACCAGACCTACAAATTCAGCCTAGGATTTGGAAGTCAAGGCATGTTAGTTGTAATAATAAGGTGCCTTAATCAGGGGCTAGCTGCATTCAGTAGCAACCCTGGTGAGCCCTGTAAATATTCATCTGACCATCAGGAGACAGGACACTGAAGACACTCTAGAAAAATACTAGTGAACAGCCATGTAAATTTTACAGTAACTTTACTGCTACATACTCTCTAAATATTGTTGAGACTCAGTTACACTACCATTTATTGAACTCTGCATCTGAACAATTTACTGTGCCATAGGGAATGGTATCTATGCAAACACATGATCACGTCAATCATCATCTAACATATGCCATACCGCAGCATTCCAGCATTATTATAATTACTTCATTTGACCATATCAACTAACAGTCTCCAAAGCTGTTAATATACTTTAATTAGCAAAAAAACTAGAGTCCTGTTTCAGGTGGCAGGGTCTAAAAGGTCAAGCAAAAAGTTTGTTTTTTTTTTTTTAGTTCAAATGTAAGAAAATAATTTACCAAATTAAAAATATTAAATAAAAATTAGTAACTATTTGAAATAGTGGTCTTTTCTATGGACAAGTAACTTTTTTTATGGTGAAAGATAAACACATACAAGACTAATTTACTGTGCTATTTGTTAATATATGGAAATTTAATTAATCCATTGTAATTGGCCTTTCACTTTACCATATATTTAGAGCTGTCCTATTCCTTTGTAAGCTGATGAAATATTATCCAAACATTGAATGCTGCTTTGGTGGATGTTTTGACTAAATAACTAAGGATATTGTAACACAGAATCATATCATATAACCTGTTTACTACAGCCTAAGACGAAATTACTGGTCATGGTATTTCAGTTATCTGGAATTCCTGTGCTCAGGAATTTTCCCATGGCTGTTTAATACAGAGAGGTTTAAAAGGCAGTCTTTAGTGATTTAGCCATACATTACTCTGCACTTCACTACCCCAAGTCTAAGACTGGCACAAGAGGTTAAAGTATCTCCACACTATCACTGCAAAGATGAAATGTGAAGGGAAACGCAAGAATCAAACCCACACATTAATTTTGTCAATTTGAAAAAATACAAATATTTAGTTGTCTGTCTACACCTTCAATCATGTTATTTAAAACACAGTTGTTAATGGCCCTTCACAGAGGGATGCAGTAGTTTAATGCAGAACTTCACTAGGCAAGGAGGCAGTTTGAAGAAAACTAATAAGAATTAACTAAGGGAATGCAAAGTATCTTTTTTAAAAAATTACTTTAAACTACTGTGTGGATTCTCTCATTCAGAAATAAAATTGCTGTAATTCATGTCCAATTTTCAACCAAATTCTGAGAAAAATGGGCACATTAATTTATTAGGAGTCTAATGTAGCAACAATACTGTTACATTTAGTTAATTACCATTAGCTATCCTAAGCCAATTCATACAGTTGAGACCAAAGATTCACATTCTTCTATCACTTGTCAGAGAAGTTACTCTTCAAGCTCTCACAAACTCATACACAAATACATTAAGTGCTGTGCTGAAAGTTACAGGCAGAGGTAAAAGCATATTCTGAGACATTTCAGACAGTTAAAAATTGTATAAAATTCTTCTGAAATCGAGAATTTGCCTTAACAATGGAAGAAGATAGCACTTTATGACATTTTTCTGCCTCAGAGCTTTTATTATGGATCAGCTGTAGCCTGTGATCCTCCAGAAGTATTTCACACATGCAACATACCTCACTTTTTTAAGGAGCTATGTGGGTATTAACATTGAGGCCAGCAACAGAAAAATGCCTCACCCTGTATATCAAGCCAACCTACTACATGCCAAGTCAGCAAAACAGTAGCTTCATTGGATTTAAATTATCTATATTCTGTGATTTCACACTCTAAAATCAAAAGTCTTACATAGAAGGAAACAAGTCTTAGCTGTGAATATACCTCATACATTGATTTTGAAAACTAACAATGGCAAATTTTGAGTCATAATTTCTAAAAGCAAGGCTGAACAAGAGACCAGAATTCATCAATGTAAGAATTTGAAATATCCTCCTTTGAAATACAAAGTAAGAAAATCATTTAGGGATATAAAGGTGCAGCATCCATACTGTTGTCCACAAAGTAACTGTGAAGCTTTAGTTTTTCTACAAATGCTATAATAAATTACTTTGTCCTTTATGAAAGCATCAGATTAAAAGATCTACAGTGAACCAAGTCCCTTTCTTAACTAGTTATAGGGCTTGGCACTGTACATGGAAGGAGTTTGGAATCATGACACATCCAAGCTCTGGAGTTATGTATTTGGTATACCAGCCAAAGGAAGGAACAATGTAGAACTTTGGATTATTTTCAGCTTCTGATACCCTCATACTGCTGTAAAACTACTGCTATATGAACAAAGAACCAAATATGCTAGATATTACACACAACTTCCACGTTTAAGAAGAACAGCCTACAAGACAAGAAGCATATGATCAGGGCATTCAAAGATCAGCAAGACAACCACTTGCACCATGGAATAAGCAGTACACTCAGTTCTGTGAGAAAATGTTACCTTTTTTTTTTGTTATTCGTTCTTTCTTAGGCATCCTGGCAGAGAACTTAAGACAGGATTTGAAATCTGATGTTATAATTACTCACAAAGCCACCTTATCAAGTATCTTCCGAGCATAAGAGACACTATGAAAGAAAGCAGAAAGGTTTGTATAGAAATGAACACGTGACAAGACAGACCAGCAGCACAAGCCAATAAAATACAATAGACAGAGAAGTGGATAGCCCTGAAGGTCTCAAAAGTGACAAGTGACTTATATGCAATAGAATTTCGTTGGGATAGGGAATCACGAAAAGGATTCAAGAAATTGGTTCTATAAAGAAAATAAAGTGTCACTTTTCAAGGAATTACTACTTCAGCTGTACAAAATTCCAGAATAGTATCACATAGGGTTTTTTTTCCTTCCACACATCTCTTCTTTAAGAGGCTTAGAAAGGGTGGACAGTCATGAGTCACTCACTTTCATTACTGGACTCAAATCTTTATGATCTAAAAGAGAGATAAATGAAGGCAGAAAGTAAAGAATGCTCTTCCTGCCTGTAATGACAGCAGTTCGGATCCTTGAACAGTTCAAGGAGCTGCAGCCTCCAAAATTCACTGCCACATTCACCTGGCTTGACAGGGTATGGGGTTTTTTGAGACAAAACCAAACCAAACCAAACAAACAAGTGAGAAAACTTAGCAAGACCTTAAATCCTCTGAAGTTCCATAGCAGCTGAAAGCCAAGACAACAGCAATAGCCACAGTAGCACTTCTGTTGCAACAAGACCAACACAACACAGCAGAAAATGTCTGCATTGAGTTTCAGTGTGGTCTACAAGAGTAAGGAACCTAAGGTAAATACGTTTGGCAAAGATGTCCTTACCAAAGAAATGCTATAAGATGAGACCTGAGCCATTAATACCTTACCCAAATTCCAACTCAGATACAGCCCAACCCTACAGTGGGACAGTGTCTAGCACTCTGCACTTTCCAATACACCACATAATTGCACTTAAGCAATCAATCAGCTTAGTTAGGTCTTGGTGAAAGTGGGGGATTGTTGTCTTTTTTTTTTGTTTGAGGGATTTTGGGGTTTGTGTTATTTTTCTTTGCATTATTTAAAATTAATTCAAACTACTATTTTAATTAGTTTCCATTGCTGTTTTTATTGTTTTTCCAGACACCAGTGGAACTGACTCAAGAAATGCTTCAGGTACCAACAGGAGACACAACTTTTAGCCAGATGAATGGACAGAGGGCATGGAATACATCCGCAAACATGTCATGGGACGTGGCAGTTTGTGCCCATTTCCCAAGAAATTCATGTCTAAGGAAGAACTATGAAAACTCCATTATGCTTAGTGTCTTAGAGGTGCAAAGAGATGCATTGCTGATATTACCTCTGGGTTTGCCTGCCAAGTCATTCTAGACAAAAATTACTGAAGAACTTCCAAAGGATTGGCAGTGATAATTTATTTTATCCTCACGGTATTTTTTTCCTTAATATTTTACATTACTAATCTTAGAAAATGGCTTAGCAGCCATGCCTCCAGATAGGAATAACATTAATTAATATATTTTTTGTTTGTTTGTCAGTAGAACATTCTTATATCAATGCCAAAAGATTTCAGGACAAAAATATATGTACAAGGAATTAATCAACCCTGAAGTATACAGAGGAAATTAAGGGGTACCAAGAGTTTAAGTATTGCCAGCCTGGTGAAAATCAGCGGCCACTATTCTCTCTTGCTTATTAGCTCTCAAGGAAGCACCCACAGCAGCAGGATTTTTCTCATATATTGATAGCTTCTAGGTTTCATCATTTCCTAATGTGACCAATGTAGCACTGCTGGAGTCTTAATCGCTTTGCTTCAAAGCTGACAAAAGATCCAGAAAGTTACTGTTCCTAAAATTTTGCTAGAATTTCTTTGGCACAGATGGTCTGGACAAGACATGACTGATAATTGTTATTGCTAAATAAAAAGAAAGGGATAATTTAATTTTAAAATTAATTCTAAACTTCATCTCTCTTTAATGGAGTTCCAAACCATTCAATCTCTTTATGGTTTGGAGTGGGTTTTTTATCATTTTACTCCAAACTTTCCAGAAGCAGAAGGTAAAAAACCAAAATTAAAATACTTTGAAACTTTGGAAAATATAGGTTCAAATAAATGTGCAATTATTAACCTACAAGCCAAACACGTATTCAGACTTTTGCTGCGCTAATCACTAACAATTGCTGTGTAACTAGGACACTTGGAAGTGAAAAAAACAAAAGGGAAAAATTAGCCTTTTGGAAAGTATTTATCCTTCAGGGTCCATAGCTAGTTAAAAACTTAGGGAAATAATCCCAAACCCCTGAAATGGCACCAAACCACCCTCTGGAATAGCCTCCTTCCCTTAACACCGATTATGGATGTTTATAGAATGGGATGCTTATAAATATCCACAGGGTGCATGTCAAAGGGATGGGGCCACTCTCTTTTCAGTAGTGCCTAGTCAGAAGACAAGGGGCAATGGGCACAAACAGGAACACAGGAAGTTCCACCTCAACATCAGGACATAATTCTTTACCATGCAGCTGACAGAGCACTAGAATAGGGTGCCCAGAGAGGATGTGAAGTTCCTTTATCTGGAGACTTTCAAAACCCAGCAGGACACATTCCTGTGTAACCTGCTCTAGGTGAACCTGCTTTGGCAGTGGTGTTGGACTAGAAGATCAGCAGAGGTCCCTTCCAACCTCTACCATTCTGTGATATATGAATGAACCCCACTGTGCCTTTTCTTACCTATGTAATTCCTGTGCCACATGCATTTTGAGATCGACATTCACATTTCCCTATTTCTATACAGAAGATATGTTTTTATGAGTAAAATAATTTGGATTTAATGAGTCTAAATTCACCATCTATGCTGGAACTGATTATCTTCAAACACACATAATAAGTTAGAACTAAACACAGAGAGACTCACACTTTGTTGACACATATTTAACACTCAAGATGAAGATAAACACGTGTTCATCTTCGTGTTTCTTTGCACAGTTTTTTTGTCACTTCTTCACTGTTACAAAATGCACACTATGAGTTTCAGATCTCTTTGCTGCCTCCATTTTCAAGTCTTGGCAGTTAGGAATATATGAATTACCAAACACTATATAACCACCAAAATGGACCCAAAATGGGTCCAGATTCTTGGACACATTCCAGCTGCTTTGCATTTTTGTAAGTTGCAGCTCCTGGTATCTCGCCCCTTGGAATTTCCTCCTTTGTAGGGATGATCTTTCAGTGGTAGAAAATTACTGTTGTCAAGAGACGCCTAGGATAGTGCATAGAACAGATTTTCCTTTTCACAGTCAGCGTGGAACAGTAGGTATCTACATATTTCATCATTGTCAGTTCTAGCTGGACCCCACTGAACACTTGCTTCTTCAAAGCAGAACAACGTGAGCACCTCCACTGACTCCAAATAACTTACTGCATTGGGAGAGGGCATTTTACATAGCAATAAGAAACACAAACTCCCTCAAGACAGATGAAAGAAGTGACTTGTTCTCTTGCTGCATGTTTTATCCACTGCATACGCAAAGGACAGCACTGTCATTGGGCACTTTCTCCAAAGACTGCCACTGAAATTGTTGAGACATGCTCATAAATAGTCTATCCTGAACGTACAGCTGTACTAACAAGTTAGGAATGTGAGAAACTGATGTAGCTTCCTTACACCAAAGAGAAAATATATATTCAAAGGAGGAGGATACACTAACATCATAACAACATGAGAAAAAAAGGAATAAGCAATACTATATAACAGAACAGAGGTGCCAACTTAATGGAATTGTTACCCATGGTAGAAATAACCTGGGCAATGATACTGCAAATATCAAACAAAGGTGTAAAAATCAGCAACCAATGGGAAAGAGTAAGTGTTTATTTTGGAGGTGACAAGAGTGGTAGAGAGAAAGAATTTGCAAGGGGGAAAGGGAGAGAAAATTACTATAAAAGATGGGAAAAATAATTCCGTTAGAATTGACCAGAGTAACTGGTCAGTCATGTGCTTGATCACCACAGGTCTCTAAAACTGCTGCTTCCATCATGCCTGCCTCTAACTCACATGCAGAGTGACAAGCAAAACAGACATATTTTCCCTGGCATGAGTGAGGGAATACTTGGAGCACTCTTCGTAGTGTCAGCATGGAAACATCTCACTATTTCCTCTCTTACAGAAAATATTTGCAAAAATTTGACAAATCTAGGTCAAAATACCATGTTGCAACAATTTCCAACTATATTTTTAGTAAACTTAGTGTTCAACAAAAGTTAAAAAAAAAAAAATACTACTCTACATACAGTGGTGTTTTTATAATTCTACGTGCATGAAACCTTCTACAGGAAACATATAAACATTGTTACACAGGAAGTTTTAGAAAGCTTTTTTTACAAGCTTTCTAAGGATATTCTACATTCCATAAAAAATTGCTACTTATGATGAGGGAGAGGAAATGAATTGCCAATTATATGCTCAGCAGCAGGCCTGTCACAGACAGCAGCACTGCTCTCAAAATACTGACACCAAATCCATCTCAAAAAGAAACTTTTTTTTTACTAGGATAAGCACTCAGAAAAACCCAGGCAGTGATCTAAACATGACTATAACATTCTAAACATCTGAGATTCACAAAAAGGCTTTTAAATCTCCACTCGTTCTTCCATATGACCTTTTCAGCTTTCTTGGATGGAGAAAACCATTAGTCTGAATTATTTGATCTTCACTGATTCTAGACCCTTCTGATTTTAGATAACTGCAATTCTTCCATTTTCTCCCAGGAATGTAAATTCCTTTTTGATGCACATATTAGGCACTTTAAATCTTATGTGAATCTAAGTCAACACTCAGCAAAAGGACCACCCACAGCCTTTTACGTCCCTTCCTTGTACAGTCACCTCTCTTCTGGCACACACATTAAGTGAGCAGGATCTGGGAGCTGTTCTGAAGTCATGTAAACAGCTTAGGATATTTGTCAGGTTAGTTTTAAATCCAGATAAACTCCCAGATCTCATCCATTACATAGTCCCACATATATTTGTTTATGCAGACAGAAGGGGCTTTATAGGGCTTCTTCAAAAGCAGTGCCAGTTCATGTCAACTTTTAGGGTATGAGAAGCCAAGAATGATGAATTGCCCTAACTGCAAGATGCTTAAAAAAAACCCCAACACCCAAACACCCCCACACCTTTAGAAATTAAAATTCTGGTACCTATTTCTAGAGATTGAAGATGATGCTTGGAAAAATACTGAACTGCTTAGTCTGCAATTACCTCTTCATTCTAAAATCCTTTTCTTTGTGTGTGAACTAGCAAGAAGACAGCAATTTTGCAGTTTGCATCAATTCACTGTTGATAACTTCGGATTAAGTTAGTTGAATTTACTTCACTTCAAGGCCAAAATAATCATTAACTGGAACAAACAGAAGCTTTCCTTGCCCTACACCTTAAAGGTTTGCATTACTATAGCCATTACAAATGATTTTGTATTAATACAGCTATATCAAACACAAACACCCAGTAAAGGGATGTCCAAGATGTACACCTATACTTCAGCTGAAATCTGTTTGATAATTGATGGCTTTTCAGACATTACTAATTAGACAGCTTCTAGAGATCTGATTTTCAAAGGTTTGACAGTTTTACAAGGAAAAGGTAAACAGGCTTCAGAAGGAAAAAAACCCACAACAATTCTTGAAAACTTGAGTTTTTTCCTGGAGACGTTTCACCTCAAGTATAACACACTCATTTAGAAACAGTTTTTAATACCACTGCATTCAAATTTTTAAAAAATACAGGTTTGGTTACATAATCAAACTAGAGGCTAAGCAACTTCTCAGCAAAGGCATTTTCATATATGATCTAGTCTTACATTTCATATAGTTTAACCATATAGCGTACAGAACCAATAACTCACAAAAACAGCAGAATAAAACCCCAAAGGGTTTTTAAATGCTTTTATATTTTCCACTATATCATGAAGACTATCAAATGTAGATGCCAAAAATAGCAGATTTCAGTTTATATAAACTTGTTCCAAAAGCCACAGATGAACTCTTAACTTACCAGGGAGGAACTGAAGGCCTTGCCACTAGAATTTTCATCAGGAAATGCTGAGAGCGCAAACAAAAATCTCTCCTTTCTCTCTGTAAAAAATGTTTCCTTATCTGGTCAATGTGTCTTAACAGTAGACAAAAGATTAATAAAGTTTAATTCAGTTTGCATAAGCGATTCCAGAAATCTCTTTCCAAACAGTTCTCAGATCCATCCAGGCTTTGTGCAGCTCTTGTTATAAATCACAGTAGATCTGTGACCACTCTCACCTATGTACGGCTGCTACATACATGTTGAATGCTCTACACAGATCCTTGGCTTTTTTCCTCTTTCAGATGCTAGATACCATCTACAAGAACACTTACGTAAAAAGGAAATCCTTGGTGTTCAGATCCTAAGGTTTCATGGCTTGTTTCTCAGAGAAAAAAAGGTCTGTCTCTCCCAAACAGAAATAATGGTCAACTGCTCAGAGGAGGAGATGCTAACAGAGCAAATACTTAAAATGAAAAGGACTCAAGGGTGTGAAGGAAGGCAAGTGAAATGTTTCAGTCAAGTCCTGAGGGAGGATTTGGGATAGTCTGAATCTTATGAATTTTTGGTACTGTCCTAATCCTTGGCTGACTCCTGCAGATTCAGAAGAGGAGTAGCCTCTCTTAACCACTGTGCAAAATACGCAAGCAAACCTAGACATTTTCATGCTCTACCACTACATCATGAAACAGCTCACATTATATGACTCCTTAAGGTAACATTAAAAATACACAAAACCCTAAAATATAATACCCCTTCTGTACTGCTATACCACAATTAAAGCTTATACAACTGAATTTTTACAACAAATTAACTTTACAGAAACAGATGCTGCTTCATACATAGTGAAAACATTTCATCACAACATCCTTAAGTGAGGCATCATCTCTTCTGAGGCATCATCTCTTCTAAGGCAACAATGGCATTGTGCATCAGAACAGTGCAACGTCTAACTTGTGGTCAAAAGTGGTTATTAAATCTCCATTTTCAACCAAATACAATTTTTAACTGGTCTTTAGAAACTGTCTCCCACTCAAAGCAAATTCCACAGCATTTACTAGGGCTAATAGATGTTTTTCTGAAGAATGTCAACCATGACTCAGACTTGCTTTTTCCGAATGGATCTTAATATGTGGCATCTGGGAAGCCCTGTAATCTTTAAGCTGTAAGTTTTCTCCTTGCCAGCCCACCCCCCACCTTTGTTTCCCTGTGTTTTAAAGCAGAAAAATAATATTCTCCTACCAGCAGCAGCAGCTTTTCAGGTGAACCTGGACCTTTAAGAAAAAGATCAACTAAAACACACAATAAGAAAACAAACAAACAAAAAACAATAAGGAGATGGCAGAAAACAAACCGCAAGCTAGACAGCACTGTTTCTGTGACTAATATTTAAACTCTGTTACAGCTATGCAAAGGAAAGCAACAAGAATCCTGCAAGAATTACAGTACCAGTAAATGCACAGGAGTCATTGTTCATTGTGGGAGCCTCACAGCCAGCTCCAGTCTTCTCAATAAGTCACTGCCAGATCCCTCACACTGAGCTGAAAAGAATTCTCCTATTTTAAAAGACCTAAGTGTGACAAGCAAGCTATAATATTATTTTCCCTTTAAACAACAAACACAGACACAAAAGAAGATGTTATGCATAGACAGGAATGAGTAAGTGTCAGGGTGTGTGCCAGCTACACCTTTCCCATCAGAAGCTTAACAGGGAAAGGCACTTTAAGGACCTGCCTAGAAAAGAACTGGAGCCTATATTCAGTCCCAACACCCAAGTAGAGATAAGACAACCCATAAATCTAAGGACTTGCTTGACACAAATCACATAGAAAGTCAGCTGATGTCATCTAGCCAAAACTGAGGCATCCTGCAGATGCAGAAATAAATAGAGAAGGGCCATTTCCCCCAGGTTCTGAGTGCAGTCACTGCAGGGAGGCTGGGCTCAGCCCAGTTGACAGCGTTGTTCAGTGCCATCACAGAGACCTTTATTGGAGCTCAGGAATTGAGGACAACACATAGAGTCATGTCAGCTCTCTTTATTAAGGTCCTTCCGGAGATTTGTTTGACACTATGTATTTTCACCAGATCAAAGCACCTTATATGTATGTTAGGCAGAGTAGAGAGCATGCTGTACTTTCCCTTCTCCTCTCAAAGTTTGAAACAAAGCATTGAGAACCACGGTGTGAGCCATTTATCTGTCAAATCAAGATCAAGGATGATTAAGAGCCTCTGGCAAATAAAGATCAAGGATAGTTAAGGGCCTCTGGCAAACCTGATAGTGCAGTCTGTCCCCATCCAGCTTTAAAAGGGATTGATAGAGAGGCCCTTACTGCTATTACAAAACAGAATTTTTTGAAGGTGTGAATTCATCCCTTTAAGATTCATGAAGTTCAGTACCTGTTCTTCCTGCCTATGATAACTTTGGCTTTTTCCTTTCTCTGATCTTCTGTAATATTTGAATTAAAATGTCCATAGTGGATGCTCAGTAGGAGGCTACTAGGTGACACCAATAACTATGTAAGAATTCTGCTGTTCTGAAATGTTGTATTCCCATTAGTAAGAGAACCCAAACAAAACATAACCCAACAAAACAAAAAAAAAAAGCCAAGCCACAAACCACTGAATGAAATAATTTACACTCCTGCCTGCTTATCTTTGCAGCCTGATCAGAACTCAGGTTCATGGTTTGAAGGCATTTAAGAGCTGATATATGAATACAGCTCTATGTATATGGAGAAGTAAAAGCTGATCATAAAGAAAACAGCTGATCACATGGAGACAAAACAAAAAAACGTTATTGACTTTAATGTCTACTTAACATTTGTATTACACTAGAAAAGAAACAAGAATGTCTCTAGAGACTGCAGTTTGGGGACTTTCCATTACAGTCTCAGATGCTTTAACGGATGACAATCCCAGACTTCTCAGAAGTTACCCACCTGAGATTTTCCTGTCAGAAAAAGTTTGTAATTAACAAATTTTTTTGCTCTCAGAAATAGGCTGTAATTTACTTTTTTTTCCCCCCCTAAGGAAAAAAAAAAACCCAAACACAGAACAGGCAACAAAGTTCTGTTTCAGGCTTTAACATAGAAAAGAAGAGTTTTATACCTGAAGTATTTAATAAAACATTGTAATATTGTTATGAACTCCAAAAGGTGATTTAAGAATTGCATTCACTGGGAAGATTTTAAGTGAAATTATTTTTCATTTTCAGAATGGAAAAATCATGTGTTTTGATTATAAGTAAAAACTTCATTTATTCCCATATGCCTACTTCTCCCATAAACTAACACAGCATCTTTTCCTGTTCCTCATCTCTCGGAGGATGCTTGTGGGAATTCCAGGATTCACTGCCTTTGTACATGTGGTCCACTGAGGAGAGTGGAAGCATGAGAACTTCCAATCCTGGCAAGACCTCAGATCTAAGATTCCAGTACTTCAATGGGCATTAAGTGGAAAGAAAGAAAAAAAAAAATAATCCATCACTATCCAGACATTTTTGTGAGATATCTTACTTCATCATTTTTAGTCTACTGAAAAGTACAGAGTGCAATTTCAGCCAGACCTAATTTCTTTATACAGAGCCAAGCACAAAATACAGATCTCCACATAACTACATTTGGACAAATCTTCATTTCAATACAGTAAAGTCCTGTTCATTTGAAAGCATTATAGCCATTGCTGCTTAACAGAAGGATTAACAAACACTCAGTTAACTAGTTTGTATCAAAGATATGACCAGCAGCAGTCCTCAGCACAGCTAACTGATGCACAAGCCTGGTTATTCCCTACTGGGGAAGGAGAAAATTTAATTCCATTAATTGACATCTTTAAAGCTGACAATGCTGTTTACTGCTAATATTACCATAACATCTACCACTGACTCCCACTTCAGATGTTCCTTCTGTTTTAGCACTGCCAGTAGGTATTGTGTCTCAAAGAACACTGAATTCTCATTATTCACCAAGGCTTCTTCTTTGGAAGCATACCATAGGAGTAACTATAACTTTGGTATCTGAACAACTAATGTCTCTGCCTTTGACTCATTGGAGCTCATTTAGACTTTCCTAAAAGACACTGAATGACAATTTCAGACTGAATGTACTGAGAACTGTGGATGAGGTATGCACATCCAAGCAGGAGCTTGCACACAAGTGAAAAGCAGAACTACACCAAAATCAAGTAGCAAGTACAAACCATGCAGCAACATTATGCTTTAGATGGATGCTATCTCCACTAGTTCAAGCAGTGTTGACCTGGGTTCTCAATGCATATATATTTTTTATGGAGAAGTTCTGTATTTGTTTAAATTTCTCCTCTGTTTTTGGTTGTTTGGGTTTTGGTTTTTTTTTTTTTTCCATCTGTCACATTCTTGGTTTTCTTTTTAATTCTAGTCTAGAGCAGTATTCAGAAGTAGAATCACTGAACACTTTATAGGAACCTACATTTAAACATCTGCTCTACAAAACCCACAGTGGAGCCAGACAGTGTCTTTATGGCCAAAGCCCTGGAAATCAAATTTTGGTATGAATTATAGACTATCTGAATACATTGGAGCGGACCATGCATCGTAATTCAAATTATTCATATTCCAATGTATTGTAAACTAGCACGAAAACACTCGCTTACAGAACAAATAAAGGTCATGAAACTACGGAGCAAATAGAAGCAAATGGACATTTTGTTCATTCTTAAAGATACTAAAACTGTTTGCACAATGTGCAAATTTCTTCAGACATTTTTAAGGTAAATATATTTTTGTCAAACAAGTAAAACCAGCAAAAAAATGAAAATCAAACCTGTTATCAGCTTTATAAGGTTTTCTTTTTTAGTATCTACCTTTTAGACTTTATGAACTCCTATTTACCTGTCTGTAGTTAAGCAAATAGCAGAATGTTCAGAAATGCTTTCTTTTTCTTTTAGGTAAAGCTTTTTAGGTAGCTAAAAATACAATCAGATACCTATATGTAGGTTTTCAATTCCTGTCTTAAAACCAAGAATTATCACTTCTCAGCTCTTTGGAATAAAACAAAAACACATGAATGTCAGGAACACGCTCATAAAAGATTATCCTAGTTTGTAGATCAGACAGCAAAGGACCATTCTTGGAGCTGCTGGCAGGCAACTAGGCTCTAGAGGAGAGTGAAGATCAAGACAGAAGCCACCATAGTGGTTCCTATTTGCTCTAGATGGCTTCTTAGGCAGCATGGGAATGTCTTAGTATTGCCTTTCAGAGATGCCCTCTTCCTTCCTGTTCCCTGCACTCTTTTTATGTGACTTAAGCAGCTCCTTCTAAATTCCGGCTTCTGTTTCCCATGCCAGATGTCTAAAAATTAGGCCCTGAAGAACATAATTCAGAAACTCTTGTTCAAACAAATCATATTTTGTAAAAACACCCTTTTAAGTGGCAGCAGAGAAGCTATGCTTAGAAAGACAGAGAGGAAGAGAGGAAAGCTATTCAGGAACAAAACAGACAGCAAATGTCAGTGTTTTGTACATTAGAAGCAATACTACATCTTTCTTCATCTACAAAAAGAACAGAGTCAGTGATTTAGCTGTTTGTCCAGAGGCAAAAATGATTAAAATATTGAACTGGACACTTCTTGAATAAAGTGGTGGGACAGTTCATGTAGAGAGCACATACATTTATTATGACTCAGACAAATTCCAAAAAGGGCATGTAGCTACATATACACAGCTACCATTGTCGAACAGTGAAGAACTTCTAGAAGTCCTTTGGTAATTCAACAAAACCAAACCACCCTGAGACAGCTAAAATACTCTCTCAATAGATGTTGAAGGTTCACTTTACACCTCTGAGATGCCATTTTGTTGAATCAAATAAATCCTAAGTCTCAGAGGTGAGCTGAAATTTCAGAACAAGTGCACCTGCCTGGAACACTCTTAGATTTTAAAGGTTTTAAAATGATTTAGAAAATCACAAGTGCTTGTACACATTAACGTTGCAGGGCCCAAACAAACTGAGCTTGAGAGGAAGTGAATCACAGTCTTTCTATAACATGTCCAGAGGTATCTCGAAACACCAGCAGTACACATAAAATTCAAATGACATTAACTTCTCTTAGAAAATGGGGCTATACAACTGCAGCGAGATCCATCTCCTAATCATGTAATCTAGTTATTACCACAATGACTCCATTCATCCCAAGATAAGAAAGCATACTGAACAGAAAGCCTTGCTGCTTTAATTTGCTTCCTGCCTGCAGGCTGAGGTCCTGCACACACACACAGTCCCACTGACCTCTCTTGAGCCAAGCGTCGTGGACCATTTTCCTGTGACATATCATATGACAGCACTTCCGTAGCTTTCAAGTTACTGTGTTCAATGTAACAGTAAAGAGGATGTTTCTGGTTAGTTCTAATTTAATTTATTAATAGTGTTCTGCTTCTGTAAAATTTAGAAGTATATAAATAACAAACCATTACGGTAACAACTACTGACTTTCTGTGTTTATAGAAAACTGGCAGTTCATAAATATTAAAGTATGCTGTTAGCAACAAAGTACAACATATAGATGCTATTTTTCCTAAAGATAGGTAAACAGTAACCATCACCAAAATAATTCATTATTTATAGACCTTTGAATTTTAAAGCCACACGACTACACTACAATCTACAATTTTTCCATTAAAACAAAACAAAAACAACAAAAAACCCCACACAAAACTCCCTCTTTGTTACCCCTTTGATGAATGTGCTAAAGGCAATGGAAACAGTAACAACTGCTGTCAGATTTCCCAATGATACAGTGATATTTGCCACTTAATCATCAACACAGGTTTTTAAATGAGCCCTGATATTGCCAAAAAACTATCGTATACCTTCATTAAAGCTAAAACATAGGAATCCTGTCACAACTGGAGACTGCAACCATGCATCTATAATTTGCATCATGGAAATGTTACAGTGGTGAGAAAACCACTCCAAGGCAAACTTCCCTTTGGCCTCATCACAGGGAACTTCCAGTGCCTCCAGAGTTAGAAAGAAACACAATCACACTTGGTATCTAAGTCAAACTATGTGTTGAGTATTGTGATGGTTCCCAGAGTCCTTCAGCTTATTTCTATGACTTGCAGTCAGAATCTTTTCCTTTTCAATCCCAGGGAAAACCCACCTTAAATTTTTCCTCAAAATAATTCCCCTCTTGTAATTCTGTAACTCAAAGCTCCTGACAGTAAAACATGAATGGACTAATAAGAAAATTACTAGAAGTAGTCAAACAGGCTATACAGAAGAACCAAGCTGAAAAACCCAGAATATTTTCTGCAGTCGATTTCCCTATAGTAAGTTTGAATGTTACAACGGCAGGAACACGGCCATTCTGAAGACTATTTTCTATCCAAATTGTAGATTATCCTGATACGAGGGGGCTTTTTTAAATAGGAAGCTTAGGAGGAAAAAGTTCTATCAAGGTTTGTTCAAACAAGAATTTTCCATCTTACCTCAAAAATGACGTCTTGATCAAAGTCCAAATAAAGTTGTTTTGAAAGATTTAGTAAAGCTATAGAGATCAGGACTAGCTACGAGACTGGGAAAGCCATACTTCAGAAGTTTTATTGGCAGGCAAATTACACTAAAACTACTCCATAAGGTTTAAACTGACTTCTCCAAAGCTTCCAGATTCAACTTTCCCTACTGTTAGGTACTCTTCCTTTCTTCTTCATGCTGCACACAAAGGAACCTTGGAGGATTTTAACACATCTATGCTATCCTGCTACAGTGCCCAGGTATGTCTTTCAAACCCCAAATCTGCTACTTGCCCATGATGTGCTGGCCTTGAATGTCAAGCAGAACATCATAAAAGTTGCCTTGTTAGAATTTTGTAGAGGTGAAAAAGAAACTCAGGACCCTCCAGTATGTACCATCAATCAACCTGGATTCCTGACTCATATGTGGCACCTCCTTTCAAATACACACACTTAGCTAGCCTAATGTCACATCAGGAACAAAGTGACAGGGAAGTTCACCACATCACATAAGAAACCTGCTCCAGATTTAGTGCCAGTGGGTTACACGTGCACTCCTTACTAGAACCTGCCTCATTTCTACAGTGATGAAGGCAAGACCCTTAAATAACCTGGCCACAGTGCCCAGTTTCACATTCCCCTACTCACCAGCAACCCGCAAGGCTGCAGCTCTTGATCTAGCACTGTCAGCCAAGGGATAATGTTACTGCCACAACTGTCAAACAATCCAAGTCTGCCCAGCAACTAGCAGCATCCTACAGATGGTTTGCTGGGTGAGGGTTTGTAACTCGAATGAGTTGGTAAATTCACAGTCAAAATCTTCGCTGAAGTCTATGTCTCAGAATGGAAGTTGTTCATTTCCTCTTCTGCACAGGAAGCAAAAGCTTGTTACAGAGAGAACAGAAAAGGCTGGCACAGCTCCATAGTTCTCAGTCACACATGGCATCCAGGAAATACCTTCACTACACAGAAGGTGTACATTATGTGGCTTCCACTGTATTAACAATACACTTATTTCCTCATGGATACCAGGAGAATACTGCAGAGAAAGCTTTTTCAGGCTAAATAACAGGGAATCTTCCCTCCATATGCAATTAGGATGAAGACAAAAGGATAGCATCGGCAGACCGGTACCAACAGTTACTCTTCTGTATTTTCACCTAGTGGGTTTGATTTTGTTTGTTTTGTTTTAATAAGAGTATCAGTAATGTTCTGCTAATAGGGAAAATCAGTTTGTTGCTGGCACGTTTTTTGTTTGTCAGAAGCAAAGATGAAAATTCTCGATCTCTGAACACATAGCTGAGACTTGGAAAACACTGCTTATAGAGAAAATCCTGTGTGTCAAATATATGAAGTGTGGACATCTACAGACGTGCTTAAAATGTTCTTATCAAACCATCAAGTCTTGTCAAAATTTACACAGTTTAGGATTTTACAATAACCTTGAGTCCCCAATTTTAACCCAGTTGTGAGAGAATCTATGCTTTGTTAAAACCTAAGCTGGTTTGGTTTTTTTTTTTTTTGGGGGGGGGGGGGGGGGGGGTTGTTACACTTCAACTCCATATTCAATATATGCGATTCTAAAAAGAGATATGAATGCCTTAAAAAATGCCAGAAAAATCATAACAGGAATGTAAAAACCAAATCAGCAGCTTGTGGTATGTTCAAACATTGCATTTTGGGGAATTTCCTCCAGTCAAATCTCTGAAATACAAGATTATCTGAACCTATTACAGAAATCTCACATGAACAAAAGCGTTTTTCAGTAGAGTTCTTTTATACCTCAAAATTCTAAGTGCTTATGAAACAACAGAGGAAAAAATTAGTCTTTGCGCTTTCTAGCTTTTTTCCCCAAAGATTAAAGGAAGTAAGGAGAACTCATCTGAGGATGTACCAGCTTCCTCTAGATCAACTGCTCTGTGGTTTCCCAATACAGTGTTGTTTTCCAGTTGAGACTAGAGTTATTCTGTTGCAGTAGATTCAATAGGATGTACTGTCCAGAGAACCAGAGAGAAGGGTAGGAGAAGAGACAGAGATAATTTAGTACTTCCTCCACATCATCCTCGTGTAATTTCCTCAGATTCACATAGACCTCGGGAGATCACTCTCAGGAAGTACATTTCTTGTTCTTGCTAAAAGGAGGATGAAAAGTGTAAAAGGCGTCTGCCTTGTATGCATTCTGTAAGCAACTCTGCACAAGACAGCCAGTGAAGTTCTTTTACTTGTGCATAGAAGATGATGATGTCATTCAGTAGCAAGCATGGAAAGATGAACTGCAGCCAACATAAGGAAGACTTCTCTCTTACAAGGAAAGGTTGGGAAAAGTGGGACTAATTAGCCTGGAGAAGAGAAGACCTTATCAGTGTCTATAAATATCTAAAAGCCAGGTGCAAGGAGAATGGAAACGGACTCTTCAGTGGTGCCCAGCAACAGGACAAGGGGCAATGGGCACAAGCAGGTAGACAGGAGGTTCTATATAAATATGAGGAATAACTTCTTTACTGTGAGGGTGAGAAGACTGGAACAGGCTGTCCAGAGAGGTTGCAGAGTCTCCTTATCTAGAGACTTCCAAAACCCACCTGGATCTGTTCCTGTGTGGCCTGCCCTGGGTGATTCTGCTCTGGCAGGGAGGGTTGGATTCGATGATATACAGAGGTCCCTTCCAATCTCTACCATTGTATGATTCTTTCCTGTGAGGGTGCCAGAACCTGTCCCAGGCTGCCCAAAGAAGTTGTGAAGTCGTCTTCTCTAGAGAGATTCCAAACCCACCTGAATGCAATTCTGTGTAATGTGCTCTGGGCAAACCTTCTGTGGTGGTGGGGTTGGACTAGATGATCTCCGGAGATCCCTTCCAACTCCAGTGATTCTGTGACTTACTTGCACAAAAAGCAACTGTTATCCACTATAAAAAAGTATGGTGGCAGTTGGCAGTATACAAAGTTCCAAGCAAGAGAAGTTCAGAGCACATTATCATTTAAATATCTCAAAGGAATTTTCTGAATCAAAAGCAAGGTGAACCTGCAGAATGTGCCCAGAAGACTGTGGTCAGTTAATGAAATCAAGAAGAGTTTCCAAATTACACTGCAGGATGAAACTGGCAGCCTCACCATCCCTGGGAAAAATAAAATAACAATAGTGCAAGACAAGCACTTACCAACTTTTCTTGGAAAGAAATATTCAAGATATTGAGTTATAGCCATAGTATGTAAAATTCTTTATAGTAGGGAAACATATTTTAATTAGAGCATTTCATATTTCCATATGAATTTATCCTTTCCGACTGTTCAGATCAGCAGCTGATTAAATTATAGGTCTACTTCTCTAAATCACATGCAAAGACAAGAACATGAGGACTGCAGTTGTCACCTGCTTTTCAGGTCTCAAAATATATTGCTGTACACAATATACTGTACAACGTATTTGCAGCACAAAACTCTTTAACCACCCACAAGCTGATGCTGCACTGACACAAACTGAAAGAGCATATACCATACTAGATTTACTTCTCCCCTCATTTATTTATTGCAGACGTAGGCTTGAGCAAAGTATGTTTCAAAGTCTTGCTCCTCAGATGAGGTTTCTTAAGTTCAAGAGAACTCAGAACAAGGACAGTTGTCCTGAAGTCACCTCTGATTTACTTAATTTTCAATTTCTGCTAAATAATTGTGTTTTAACTCAATCTCTGTATGCCAGCTGAAAACAAACAAAAAAAATGGAGTCTGGAAAATTCCTTATAAAATCTCACAATAAATTGTTGTAAGAGCAGACCTACAAGACCTCTGAAGCCACAGATCACTTAATGTCAGTACAGACACAAGCAGCAAGACATTCTACAATAACTGGGTTTAAAGTGAAGATGACAACAATCCCCAGCTCAAGAAGGCAGAATCACAGAAAGCAGTTATGCCTTAGATCATGTTGCACAGGGATCTGAGGAACCTCCATTCTTGAAGATACTTGAAACTTTACTGAACAAGGCCCTTAGCAACCCGATCTATCCTTTGCATTGGCCCTGCATTGAGTAGGAGGCTTGACCATTTGATCTTCAGAGATGCCTCTCCATCTGAATGTTTCTATGATATTTATTCTACAATTCACAAATCTCCATTAAGCACACATGCAAGTCTGGATGGTGCTGAATGGCTAGAGATGCATTCATACACACACCAGCTCTATTCCCTCTGATGCTTTTGTGTGTTAAGAGACTTTCCAGGTACTCTATAGTTGGCAGCTAGCAACAAACCACAACATAAAAAGAATATTTTTGAGATTTTGGAGAAGTTACAGGATAATCTATAAGTACATCTAACGGTGCTCATATGAGCCTTAGTAATACTTTACCTCTGCAGACCCAGAAAAATTTAGAATGCTTATTGTCAAGCCTGATTTCAGAGAAGAACCTTCACTGTCTACAGGAGAAACAGCATTTATGATTTACCCATTCAAAATCAGCATTCAAAATGCAACTTCAGGATCTCCTAGGTATTTACGAGCTAGCTACCTTTTTCTCATTCATCATGTTATTGCAGCAGAGCCTCCCTGACTATGGATCGACTCTGGTCTGGGTAAGCTGCAGATTCTTTGCTTTTCTTAAGGCCAAGCCTGAATTCTTGCACCATTATCCAAAGACGCCGTATGGAATAAACAAGTGTGGTTTGCAAATGATGCCTAAGGAGGGAAGAAATCCATAACTGTAGATTCAAATTTTTACAGAACTTGTGTAAATTCATGTCAGTTAATGAGGCTAAGCTGGTCTAAATCAGATGAGGAGAATCTGGTCCTGAGAGTCTCATTTTCAAAATGTAATGTACCATATATTTATCAGAGCAGGACTCCGTTTTGTTAATGTTTGTTTATTCTGTTACCGCAGCATTTGGCAAACTGTTTTCGTGTCCAAGACACATAGTGTTATTGCTTGTTAGGGTGTACTTGAAGCTGTGAGATTGCTTAGAGCTTGATTCATAAAACTAGTTATGCATGTTCTGTAATTTTGTCATGGATCTCTTGTAGAGCAGTCAGACTGCAGGCAGAATGCTTGATGGAAAGAAAGGAATAGCTGTGTTACATGCAAGGACTGTAAAATGCTGGGAAACTGCAGCTCCACACAGAGTTATGGCTTTCACAGAACAGCCTTAGTTGGCCACTGACAGATTTAATAACATTGTCTCCAATTACCTCTTTTTCCTATAAAGATCTGCCCTAATTGAGTTTTCTCTAAATTTCTTAAGACTGAAAGGACCTCTTATGAAAGACCTAAAGGTCAGTCCTTAAACCACAACTTTCCAAAGTCCCCTAATCCCAAAATCTGCTAGACAGAGGTCTGTTGACATGGGGGCTCTAACTCCATACCATCTCAGATGTCCACCTCCCATGCTATACAGGCCTACTTTACTTATTCTCCTAGTGCCTTCCTTAGTTTGTGGCTAGCTTTGGAAGCACACTCCCTCACCTCTGGGGGAAGATGCTAGAGATTATCTTGCTTTTCCTAAGCATTTACCATCAAATGGTATCCGTATCCCCTACTTGAAGCCAGGTGCTCATACAGAGTCCAAAACTCAGAAGACAGATAACTACCAGGTTATAAAGTGAGGGAAGAAGGCTTACGAAGCAGTAGCTGCTCATTTTTTCAAAACACACAGAGATCAATGAGGTATTCATTGTCTACTGGAATTCAGAATACTCTTCAAGAAACTGCTATACCTATGTACCTGTAGCCCATTTTGTCAGCTTCTTACACCAGCTATTCATGCCTTCTCCCCCTCTGTAGTTCTTTCATTCCTATTAATATTTTTTTAAGTCTACTGAGACTATTACACCGAAAAAAAGGGAATCATCTTATAATTTAAGACATAGAAGTTGCTATGTTTTTGAAAACTGAATAGATTTCATTACAGACATACATTTGCCACTAGCTGGTGATCTTCCTGCAATTACCTATTCTTCAGAACACCATAATGAGAGTTTTAAGAAAAACGGGTTCCTATATGCTGAAGCATTAATTCTTGTGAAATGGAAATCACCTTATCTAAAAGAGGATGAATAGAGTGTAAGACATCATGAATTACCTTTGGTAGAGAAAGCCTCTTGCAAAAATATCAGGCAACTAAGACGCTTGCTGTAATGTCTGTTATTTTTTTTTTTTTTTATGGATGGACCTATTCTATTGGGTTCATTTTCTTTTATGGAATAGATCCTGATCCAACAGGGAAATGACACCTCTCCTGGAGGATTCTGAATGTCTGATGATTGGATGGAACATTAAGAAGTTAAAAACACAGGTAAGTCTGAATGATAAACCTGATGTCAGATTTCTCTCAAGTCTGGATGGAAGTTCAAATTTATTTAACTGTCATACCCTTCCAAATGATTTAAACAAAGCCTACACTAAAGTCATGGTATTTAAAAATTGTCAGTCATTGAGGGGGAAATCTGATGTCCATGTAAGGCACTTTGTTTTCAGAGGACAGTCAGGGCTTTCTGAGGTCAAAGAGAACACGCAAAACTGAAGCACACAAAAAAACCCCACTAGTCAGTACTGACTATTTTTTCCTGGAGCTCAGGAAGGAACTTCAAAAATCCAGAAAATTAGTACAGCATTATTAAAAACGAGTGAAGAAATCAAAACATGCATGCATCAAACTTAAAAGTAAATGGAAGAAGTGTTCTACACAGAAAACTGCATGCTCCCTGAGCCCTTGGGAATGACGATAGTTTACGGTCTGCTTTATTGCACAAATATCTAGTAAGTACATTGTCTCTTCAGAGTTCAAAGTTATGGCTGTTTAGAAACACAATTTTCAAAGTCACATTGCTTTATGGCTGTTCATATGTCTAAAGACTAATTAGCTGTGACAAGCTGACCATTAGGAAAAAGCATTCATACACATGACAAGATGACAGATGCTTTAACACAAATACAGTGCCATCCTAATAAAAAAAGAAGATATGACAGGTTTAAGTTTCAATTAATTAGAGATGTTTGAGAATATAGTAATCATTTTCACACCAATGAACCCCATTAAACTGGAAATACGGTATTCTTTATCCTACACACTAAATAAAAAAAAAAATTCAAGTGGATCTAATAAGAAGGTATTACTCCTGTGCACTGCAATCTGTTCCCTTTCTCTAGCCTTTACTGGCTTTACTTTTATTCACATAGGAAAATGAGAGATGATAGGAAAGCAAAAACAGGATTTCATTTTAAATATTTTTGCAATCAGCAACATAATATAATCCTCAACTTTATAATCCTTAATTCTAATGACACACAAAATTGAGCTCATATTTCTACATTAGAGCATAAAACCTGGAATATTTGAAGGGATAAAAACCTAGCAAACTACACCCATATTTCCATTTCTTTGTGTCCTTCATACTAAGAAAGTGAAAGCTTTCAATAGTAGTCACCTACCCCATCTTACTCTATTAGAGAACTTTCTCAAACTCGACTTGTCCCAAATTCTGGATGATTCTGAAAGCCCAAGAGCTTTAAGGACACCCTGACAGGCATGTGTTTAAGCCATCTCTCACCTGACTGTCAGAGCTTGGCATCTCTACTAGCATTAGCCCAGCTCATGCCATAGATTTCAGTAAGGAAAGCAATGAATGCTTCTAAGGAATCATGATGGTACCCAGCAATTATTGCAAGAAAGCCATAGTTGCATCTTTGCTTTAAATGCTGTAGCCATGCTCATGTCCAGAACCTACAGGCATGACTGCAAAAATATCAAGAGTACCCTAGGTAAATTTACACTGTTGCAAGGGTGCATGTGGAGAAGTATCTTATAGCTAGTGTGTTGTCTTGGAGCATATTCCCCTAGAGTTTTGGCTTGATGTGGGGGTTTGGTGTTTGGTTCTTTTTGTGAGTTTTCTTTTTTTTTTTAAAGATTTTTGTGGGCAGTGAAACTAGAGTTTTCCAACATGAAAAAATGCCCTCCTCTTTTGCCTGGGCAAAGAAAATAGAATACAACAATTAATTTGTTAGAGTCCCAGCACAGTTCTGCAACCATACGTCAGAACATAATCTGAATCTAACAAAACTAACTTCCAGATAAGTATTTATCTAAAGTCATCCAAAGCCACAGAGTCCTTGAACATGTAAGCATTCTGTCAGAATTCTAACCACAGTTTGTACCACCCAACTAAAATTTTGTAAAGCTCCCTTGTAGAGCTCATACAAGTAAAGAAGAGCTGGGGTGGGCACACCATTTTTCTTTACCATACTTACACTTATGGTTGCTGTGGTTTGGGTTTTTGTTTTGTTTGTTTGTTTGTGTTTTTGCTGTTGTTGTTTTTGTTTTGTTTGGTTTTTTACAAACATCCCCAAGATGTGATCCCAGCATCATCTACACTATGGGACACTGTGCAAACCATGGAGCAGGAGAGAATATGCTGCTCTGTATAAAGACTGGCACGGTGGAAATGTATACTCAGAGATCACTGGTAAGCAGAAAGAGTAATTCTTCATATTGATTTGTTGCATAGAAAGTACCCCAAACCAAAAGGAAACACTTTTTCCTAATTAATCTACCCAAATTCCCCCTTTGTTCAATACAATAGCTCCTGCTTTTTCTTCACTAGGGTTAGACTTGACCCTGAAAAGTTCATATCCAGAAACATCTTACACAAAATTTGGGATTTTTCTTCAGGTCTTCAGCCTGCATCTAAATTCCAAAGGGAAAAAACAAAACAAAACAAGGAAAATAAACCAAAAAAAGATAAAGGATTCCACTCAGCCAGTATGAGTTTGTTCTGTGGTACTTAAAACTGCCATTTTAACCCTTATGAAAAATGTTACATATTTCAGGGTCTTGAAAAGCCAACTGTAAAATCAATGTGTAGTAAGGGATATTATTGCCATCTATAGTTTTGCTAGTTCCTTAACTGTGTGTTCCTTCTGTGCAATCTGGCATCCATATAATAAGCAGGGACTACTCAAGTACTATGCAGCAGAAAGCAGCAACAATAATATACAGTAACAATGACAGTAACAAGTACTTACATAAGCTTAAATGCTTCTTAAAAACCCTGTTGGCATTGCTTAGTAGTTCCAAACAGTGGAAAGCTCAGGTAACTTGACAACTTCTGTACACTGCAACAGAGAAACAGAGCTGTGCTGAGACTCTGAAGTTCTCTTGGATGGGGAAATATATGCAGAAGCAGAGCGTAAAAAGACCATATGAGGGATATAAAGAACAGTTAGCATGCAATATTTATTATCATTAGCAGTCAGTTATGGGACTTTTCCAAGTAGTGTATTTCCTCCAGATCATCATGGTTAATAGCACCCAACAGAAAGTCCTTCCTAAAATGGTCTCAACATTTTTAACCCCTATGTCCCTTTTTTGAATTTTAAAATATCCTCTGACAATTGATGAAATCTAAAAAATTTAACTGCTCATTGTGTGAAAAAATAACATGTTTAATTATTCAATCTGACAATTACCTTATTTTTGTGCCACGGGAAATAGCAAGTGATCCTTCCCTTGGAACTTACTCTCTTCCTTTCATAATTCTGTATCATATTCTCTTAGGTTCACTCTTTATTGGGTAGAGTCACCTTCAGCCTCAGCTTCTGTAAAGCCTATTCCATATAGCTCTTAATCAACTCTAGTTCTACTGCATGTTTTAAAAAGTTAAGTATAGTTAAGTATGCTTTTATTTCATCCCCTTTCCAGCTCATTCATAAATATGTAAATGGCAAAATCCTAGAATCAAAGTACTAGAAGGAAGATTCTATCAGTTACCTCTCTCAGTTGTGAAAGCTGACTATTTTTACCTCAACTTCATTTCCTGTCTTTGAGTAACTATTCATCCACAGGAAGACCTTTCCACTTACTCCATCAAGCTTAATTTCTTCAAGAGCTGTTTATAAGGGCTCTTTTCAAAAGACATTTGAAGAATCTTGGCATACTGTACTAAGTAGATAACACACATTCGTACTCATTGATGCAATTCAGAAACTCTAGGAAAAACAAGAAATCTAGTAGATTGGTAAGGTATCATTTTTCTTAAGGGCAGAGGGGAAGGTGGGAGTGTATATTAGAGGGATTCTTTTATTTATTTATTTTAGTGTATGTGTAATCCATTTTTATAAAACAGAATATAATTGAATTTTTTCTAGTAATATGTCCAGCATAGAAGTCAGACCTTCCAGGGTTTTTTTTTTTTTTTTTTTCCCTACAGATCTTTAAAAATGTGCACAAATTTTAATTTCTTAATTCTGAGTCCACTGTAAGTAACAGATTTCCCCTCTTAACTCAGTGATTTCCTACTGTAAGATCTCTTAAAACTCTTGAGTGGAGAGCTTTCACCCTTCAAATCTGTAAATATTAATTCTATCTTTTAAAAAAAATAATAAAATAAAATCATACATTACTGCTAAAATCTCTCTCAACAACAGTTCAACAGAAGTAGTTCCTCAGACCTGATTCCTGCAAGCCAAAGTTCCAGTGAGAGAACATACCTATACTGTCCTCACCACAGAAGTGAATGGCAACGCATCTCAACTTGGTTAGTGTCACCGGAATTAAAATAACATCATGTTGTATCTTAGATTCAAACAGACTTACTGGTTTGCAGTTTGTTCTCTTTGATCCAAATACCAGAGTAGTTAGATTTTCTGTAGGATTTTTTGGCATAGACAGATTTGATGGTGGTTTTTTTGGGGTGGTGGGATGGTGGTTGGGGTTCTGGTTGGTGGGTTTTTGTTGTCTGGTGGTTTGGGATTTTTTCTGCAGACAACATATTGTATGCTTATGTATTAAGCAAAATAACAAGAAGAAAGGATTCACATCTTCTGTCTTCATTTAATTGTGTAGATTCATTTAATTGTGTAGTTTCGGTATAATATTAACTCCAGTGAGCTTCTCTAAATTTTTTTTGGTATAATTAAGACCAAAGTGTAGTAGCACTAAAATACTTCTTTTAAAAAGAAACATGGTCGTACAATGAATTCCAAACATTACATATAGTAATAAATTTATCTTTGTATTAAGATGATAGTCACACGATTAAAATCAAAAGGTCAAAACTATGTCATATCTTATCTACCCAAGCACACACAAAAAAAGTCATCTAGGCATTGCTTTAAAAATCAAAATACTTCTGCTTAATACTGTCACTAAAGTAACAATCAACTCTGTAGATCATCCATTATGTGTCAGTGTCCAAAAATGCACTTAACTGAAGCCCTGCACTGTCTGGCAGAGCTGTGTAAAACTAACATGGAATTCCTGCACCACTGCCCATGTCAGTCATTGCACAGCTGAAGATTTCAGTTACAACTCATTCTATGTTGCACAGAACCAGGAATAAGGAAGAAAGAAGGTCTTACAGAGAACCTAGATCTCGAATGACCAATAAAAATAGAAGTCATAAAGCCAGTAGTAGTTGGCAGGCATTCTTTCTCCTGAGAACTTTGGCTGTGGCAAGAAGGTAAGGATAATCTATGAAGTATATGAGATACTTTCTACTTCCTGTAATCTTTTGCATTGCAAGTAGTGCTAGCAGAGTGCTGTGCCCTCAGAGCATAATTATATCAATACTCCTTTTAAATCACTGCAGTTATACATCTTCTACTACACAGAGCTGCACATAACCACTCAGCTGTTGCCTTTGCATAGACTCCACATTAGGAGCAAGATCCTTTGGTAGGAATGATGTTAAGGCACATCTGAAATTAATGTCAGCATTCAAAAGAGGTTGTTCTACAAATTTATGAATTGCTACATTAAAAAAAAAAAGTCATTCTTGCTCCTGGTTTGTTGTTTTTGGTTTTTCCATTGTTGTTTATATTTTCTAACTCCACCAATTAGCTGTACTAAAAAAAAGTTGTAATTTAAAATCCCATTGCTTAAATTCAATTTCATCAGCAGTTGAATGATCTCTCAAAATTCTGGAGTCAGAGGTAACCCAATTTAGGTATTTTTCAGACAAATTAACAGGGGATTAATTAAATTTCCAACATTTTTATTTGCTTGTTTTGAACCCAGATAATCTTTTGTTCTTTCCAGTTGACTTGCCTTCTAGCATTCACGAACTGAAAAATAGAGATCAACATCATTAGTATGCTTCGTACCTCAAACTGTATATTAACCCATTTTCCTTACTGTGAGTACAGAATTTTTATACACATCTTAAGGAGGATTATAGAGTAGTATGTGACATTTCTGCAAGAGTATTATCAGAGGTAGAAGTGAATAAAGGGGAGTGAATATGAATTACCTTTATTATTGCACAGCATCTTTGGCAACTACTTTTTTTCCCCTCTTGGATTTTATTACAGAAATAGGTAATAAGCCAGGTCCATGTCCCATTGGGGCGAAAGCAAGTTTTTCCACTAATAACAATAGGACTTGAAGTGTTGAATTTTGTATAACAACAGTTTATTAAAGATCCTTGCTTATAAATGTCCTTTTACATTGTTCCTTATGGATATATGCTCAAGTATAGGACTGATTTTATCTTTCATTTATTTATTTTAGTAAAAAAAACCAACAAACAAACAAAAAAAACTCCACAAAATTCTGTGGCTTTTCTAGTTTGGAATGTTTGCAACTTTCTGTCAAATCCGTGCCCTAAACTAATTATGCTGCACTAGTTTTAAAAAAAGTGTACTCTGACCACTGCACCTATTGTGAGCACACAGCAACAGCACTGCCAGAGGGAGAGGAGAAATTTACACATCCCCTACTGCTCTTTGGTTAAGAAATGTAGCTAACTCTGCTTTTCCTGAGTTGTTTGTGCTTCTTAGCCTCAGGGGATTAAATATTTTCTTGCTCTTCTCAGAAACGGAAACAAATCCTCAATGCTACAGCACCGTTTGAACTTCATGATGCTTCTTGCTTCTCAGGAGGTTTTTTTCCTGTGCATGTGCAACTGGGAGAAGCTCTTCCCCTACTCCTTTCTCTGATGAGTCAGATATTAAAAGGCAATTCTGAACAATTCTTCATATTGTATAGCTAAGCATTTTAGCAAAAGGAAAAGCATAAGTAGCTCACAAAATAAAACCTATAAGGCTAGTGTCTCACTGACTTGGTTCCAGACAAAATAATGACAATGGCTCTCGCTGCAGAACTTCTTTTGACAATAGCACATACATGCATAATAATATGAAAAAGTCAGAAATTAATGCACAAAGAATAGTGTACTTGAATAGCTGGAAAAATAAACGACATGCAGTGCGTGTTGCAAGTACTTCATCACAGTACAAACACAAGGTTAGCTGAAATAAAGACAACGGTCCTCTGGGGTTTTCCCTACAGGCCAATAATTCATCAGCACAAATGACATTAGCATTCAGTGGATGCCGAGTCTGAGATTTGTCATTCTCCAATGAGCCAAACAGAAAAGGTTAATTTCTGGGATCTGGTCCTGAACATAAGTATTCCATGCCCCCTCTGCAATATACTGCCTTAACCAATAGTGCTTGTGACCACGTTTGGCATCTGTTTTTAAGACTGACCCTTTTAATCTTCGAGCTAAAGGAATCATCTCTGCTTGCAATATCTGGAAGCACGTATATTTTAAATAGTACATATACTAAAATTTAGTGCTAAAATCATTCCAGTGACCATGAAGATAAACCTTTCCTGGAAGTGTGTGTCTCCATGAAGGAGCCAAAGGATGGAGTTAAGAAGGACAGCTACAGAACAACTCAAACTGAGCATTCAGCCTGTAGCCTCCCCACCACTAGCAAGGTTGCTAAGCACAGGGGATATACTCATGTGACAGGTAGAGTCCATAAAACATCATTACTTATACCAACATTTATAGAATTTAATATTTGCCATACCAGTGCTGTAGAACTCTTGGATGTTTTTTAGAGACAAAAGGTGGACATCACATCACTGTCAAAAAAGGTTAACTTTCATGGACACAGAAGTCAGTGTTTCAAAAGGTACTAGAATGGATTGAGTTGGAAGGGACCTCAAAGACCATCTAGTTCCAAGCCCCTTGCCATGGACAGGGACATCTCCCACTAGACCAGGTTTCTCAAAGCCTCATCCAGCCTGGTCTTAAACATTCCTGGGGATGAGGCATCCACAACTTGGCAAACTGTTTCAGTGTCATAGTAAAGAACTTCTTCTTCATGTCTAATCTAAATTTATCCTGCTCTAGTTTAAAAACATTGCCCTTTGTCTATCACTACATGCCCTTATATAAAGTACCTCACCAGCTTTCCTGTAGGGCCCCTTCAGGTATTGGAAGGCTGTCATGATAAACAAAACTCACACAAGAATTCTGTCAGTCAGGTACAAAACCAACTCTCCTGAATCTCAGCCCAACATCTTAATTGAAACATTGTCCTTACAGATTCAGTAATTCCCAAAATGCAAGATAGTCCTCTACCACATGGCCTTCTCTTTGTCAAGCAGTTAAAAAGCAAAACAGACTTTGTTGCTGTTGTCAGAAATTGCAGTTCCTCCCAGTCATTAACAGTAGGTGCAGCTACAAAAGAATAAGAACATGGCAAAGAAATAACCCCAGGTCACAAACAGGAATGCCTTCTACAACTGATCAAGTATGCAAAGGGGTTAAAAGCAAAACTAGTATTGCACAAAGTCAGGATGCTTTGTACTCTGAGACCTTTGAGTATACTTGTGACTACAGACAGTTAAACTAAGAGCATTTTCTATTGCTCATAGTGCCCCTTTCTAGTGCTATTCAAATCCTTTAAGTTTTCACAGTTTGGCTAATCCTATTTCTTTTTAAATCACATTAAGCCCTTCCATATGTCTTATGAATATTGAAAAGAATGAACATACACCTTGCAATGACAGCAGAATAAGTCTCTCACATGAGGAGAAATGAGCTGGCTAGAATCCATCACAGCTACGTTTACCTTCAGTACACAGCAGTGAAAGACATAGTTAAAGGACTGGGCAGCCTCCAAAATACTTTCCAACTCCATTACTACAGCTCATGGTTATGCTAGGTCCCATCAACTGCCTAGGCAATAGAAATTGCACAACACCATTTCTCCAGTGTTTTGACATCAGACATAATAATTGCTTTACCAGCCAGAACATAAACCTTTCAAAATGCCATTGTTGCTGGAAACTAAAAAAAAATTATAAAACACAGAACACTTGTGGATGTGCTAACAGGTTTCAGTTGAAGACAGCTTTGCTTGCCCTGCCATACTATGTCTACGCTGCTGCAAGCCAAGTATATCTAATTCATTGTCTTTACATGTAACAGAACATGCTGAACAGCAAACACCTGGAGTTGGAAAGTGGGTAAGCTGCATTCCATATTGCAATTTTGAAAGATAACTTGCCTTCAAATGAACTTGCAGTTATGTTTGAGGACTTGTGTAAGGCAGTTCTTTAACAGCTCTGAAATCCTTTATGCAGCACCAAGACAGCTCAACTGCTATCCAGCATGACATACTAACATTTTTGATCCCTAATCTATATGAACTCTGTTCAGGACTTAATAGATGCATCAGCCTGTGACCAATACATTCTCAGCAATTCTGATAAAGCTGAAAACAAGGACAGAAATTAGTGCCAGTTTGGATGATAAGACACTTCTTCACCAAGAAATGGACTGGTATCACAAGTTTGATCCAAAGTGACCAATTAAAGCAATATTTTCCATCCACCATGTACATCTACTACTAAGACTGAATTTAATTGAAAAGCCTAAAGATAAAGATAGTTATATTCCACTTCCAAATTCTTCAACCCTTAAAGTTACCGTTTTTCAGACAGTCTTTATTTTTGCTAGGGCAAGTAGTACCTTTTGTTACTAATATTAGTGACTGAACCCTATTAGTTTTTCGCCACAGGAAAAGCATAAGTAGCTCACAAAATAAAACCTATAAGGCAAGTGTCTCACTGACTTGGTTCCAAACGAAATAATGACAATGGCTCTCACTGCAGAACTTTTTTTGACTGATCCCTATTAGTTTTTCCCCACATACAGTTCTCTCTTGAACCTCCTCAAGTCTGAAGCTTCACCTGCTGAAAAATGCTGTGTTTGTGTATACACAGCTTGAGTGCATAGCCTAACCTGCTATTAGCTTTTCAAATACTGTGGAAAACTAATTTTCCTAGAGATTATTTTTCCCTCCCAGACCATAAACCTCTTTTTTTTTTTTTCCTGAGCCATATAATGGATATGTTTCTCACAGTTCTATTCAAACCAATGTGATTTTTGTACCTTTCAGGATTATAAACCTCTCCCTATAAACCTCTCCCTTTTGTATCACAAATTATCACAGAAAAGTTTAGTATGATACACTGGGACAGGCCTATACTCTTATCTCTTAAATCAGTAGCACTGTAGCTTTCACTGTGTAGTGTTTATGCCTGCTAAGTTCCAATGATAACAGGAAAATATGAGTCCTACCAAAAGGATGCTTTGTGCGTCCCCCGGGAGAAACATCATTAACATTGCACTGACTAAAGCAGAAAAGTCAGTGTTTTATTAATAATTTCTGGTATCACTTTTTTCCATCTCCTTCTTAACAGTAGCAACCTCACAAATTTCATCTTACCTATACAAACTAAGTCTGACACACCTTCACTTGCCTATAAATGCATTTTTATTACCACAGAGTGAGTGAGAGATTTAAACTACATCTGGCAAAAGACACTAACAATGCTTCTCCCATTTAAAGTAGCAGATGGTGATACCATAGATGAGAACACATTTGGCAGGACAAAGGGTCATCTGTCCAGCTAGAGGAACCACACTGCCATTGGCTAGCAAAATTCAGTCTGATTGTGTGAAATGAAATCAAAATAACTAATGCTGGGGAATGGTCTGACTGATGGAGTTAGGCAATTCTGCCTGTCTAAAATTCTCAGCTGTATCCTATAACTCCTTTTCTTCGAGACACTGCTTTCCCTTTTGCAGTTTATTTGCTTTGTAAGTGATAGTCTCGGATGTTCATTCTTGACCTTTTTTTTCCACTGTGGTAACTTACAAAGGCCCCATTTGACGAGACCAACTTTGTTCAATACTGGCACCATGCTTGTATTAAGCCTCACTGTGCAATTACTTCTATAATCTACTGCCAGTGCTGTCATCATGCCTGGGGCAGCTATAATATATAAACTTTCATATAAAGAGATTCAAAGCACCATGAAATCAACAAAGGAATTTCCTTATTGGGCAGTACAGCATGAGCAAGCGAGAGTAATGGAAATAAGGACATAGCTCTAGAGGGATGCAGCATATTGCATATTGTCTTTGACTAAGTGGTACTTCCTTCCATCTAAAAATCATTACTTTTGTAAATAAAAATTGTCATATAAAAGTAAAATTCAAACTTACTCTGTTGACATTTATCCTATTTAAATATATATTTATTTATATATATCCAACCCATCCCTACTCAGCTGTCAGTGAGATTATTTGAAGTTCTAGGACTACAAAGTGCATGAAAGTTATAAGCACCATATCTTCAAACCTATTTAAAACCAAACATAAACCTTCTGTTATTCACATGGAAGCTTATCCCAAGTATCTCCCTCTTAACAGCACCCATGCCTCTGATTGCCTGTTGTCTCCCTCTCTTCCCTGCCCCTGCAAATAACTCCCTTAGTTGTCCCTGAATTCCTCCCTCTGCTTCAACATTCTATCTGCTGATACTTCCTCTCTGGATTGCTGGAATATGAAGGTGTTGAGCTTACTTGCAAGAAGTATTCTTAAGCGTAGCTCTCATTTAATAAACAGCAACAAACTCCTCATTAAATAAACAGAAAATCTTTTCCATTGTAACAAACAGGGTGAAGTCCTAGCCCATTCCTGAAATGCAAAGTATGAAATTATAAACTCCCAGACATGAACATAAATCAGAAACTAGAAAAATGGGATAATGTCCAATCTGGAAGAGACTACAACAGAAAGATTTACTTTTTATAGCCATTACATGACTAATACCACAATGGTAGGCTAGACTGCTGCTACTCCTTGTCAAAATCTGCACTGCATACTTCGTGAATAAAGACTGCAAGAACATTTTGCAATGTGGTTATGATTACAGCACATGACTCAGTTTTTCTACCCTTTTTTTTTTTGGTACCATTTCTAACATAAATGACTGAGTCAAAATTCTTATATCAAAATGAAGGCAAACATGGAAATTTTCATGCTCTGATGTGATATGCAATTGGTCCTTAGGAATAGAATGAAACTCTCCCACTCATAAAAGCATACCTTGGCAGTGAATGAAACATTCCCTTCTTCCCACACATGCACATACACAACTGGACATGAACTTTGAAAATCAGGAACACACTCTGCCACAAGGATCAAAGAAACCACATAAAGAAAAATACAGAAGATGGAATAGAAGATATTCTCCATGGATTTCAGAGAGAAATATTAATGTTGCATCACTCTGAGAGCACTTTACTTGGGCTCCCAGAACAAATCACTTTGACCTTCTACGATCCAGAACCGTAATTGCTGGTTTGGTTTTTCAAAAGAAAATGCTTGAACTAGCTTGAACTCATCACTAGCTGTCTGACCTTTCTTATAGAGTAGTCGCCATACACACACCATTGGTATCTACATCATTTGAAATGGAGACAAGTCTCACAGCCAGAGCAGCTAGTGTAATAGAGAGTTCCTAAGAAGATGTGCCAACATTGCCTTCAAGAAATATTTGGAAAGGCTACATGAAAGACAGAAAATCCTCAGCAGAAATCTGGAACCCCTGGGTGCTCATATAATGACAAGCTGAATCAGAAACCAAATCAAGTAGAGCTGAAGGTTCTGGCCACACACGCTTAACCTCATTCATCAGGTTTCCAAATTGTACCTTTCTTCTGTCTCATATTACACTGCAGAATCTCAAAGTACACAGCTGGTTTAAAACACAAACAGACAAATAATCAAAGCACTAATCCATTGTGCTTCCAAAAACTGAAAAATAACTGTACAGCTCCATGATTAACTTTCTGGGCACTTCATTATTTCATATAGATGCCTTTTCTGGTTTGTTCAGAGTGCATAAAAGATGCATAAGCCCTCGGTGTCTATATGCATTCATTAGATAACATAATACTAATCAGCCCTCTCATGAGCAACTGGAAGCCTAGCTGTATTTCCAGGCTGAACACCCAATACAGCCAAACGAGAAATCAATACAGCTCAATAGCTTATTTTGCAAGATAAGTGCTGCTTCCACTCCTGCCCCCATGTACCTAGTTTAACCCAAAGATATACTACCCGAGTGGAGAATGTCTCACCTAGAGTTGCAGCAGAGTACATGCTGTACAAGCAGGCTAAAATGTCAACCCAGTCAGATATTTGATTGCATGTGCTCAATAGAAAGACAGAGTTCAATTTCCTATGCAGCAAACAGGATATTCTTGAGAAACTTGAATAGGCACTTGAGTATCAGTTAGCAAAGATATCATAGCTTATTAAAATGAATCACAGTTCTACAATTAAAAATAGGGACATTCATAATTTTAAAGCCCAAACCAGTATTGTATGGTGTAGTTCTTGAATAAATACTTCTGGAAAATAGCACAGCTAGAAATAGAACTATATACATTATATATAAGAACTTCACTGATCAAAGCCTGTTTCTGCAAAAGAGGGTTTGTCACATGGAAGAGGATCACAGTGGTGTAAATCTATTGGGTTTAGTTAGTTTATCCTTAGAGAAGATACTCTTTTCATTAGTCTATCCTATCCATATGATGAGCTCTTCTTGAGATTCAGTATGCAATGTACTGGGGAACTCACAATTCACCAATGTGCCATCTCCCATCTGTGATGAAAGGCCTTTCTCACTGTTTCCACAATTCCATCCTAGGCAGCTACCTCTTGCTGTTCTGTGCTGAGTAACAGCATCTCAGGCTGGAGCAATGAGGAAAACGCTCATCTCAGTACTAAACTCATAAACCTTGTAAATGACAAAGTTTTCCTATCTTAGTGGAGTGCACCCAGAAAGGGACAGACTGGTTTTGTTATAAGCTATACTCTCTCCAAAAATTATGAGATGGTTACAAAATAAAAGGCCTTTAAAGATGTCTTCTATTTGTTTGTCTGAAGTTACTTTTTTAATGCCCTCTCCTCATCCACAGCAAGTGTAACAACCATGGTACAGAAATCCTCACAACTGTAAAGTGAGTAATGCAATTTTTGACACTCATTGCATCCATCTTGACATGAATCCCAACACAGATGAGAGAACATGTTTCTATGAAACGTATACATCCAGTGATAATTTTTCCCCCAAAATCTTAATTGCAGCCTCTCTGTCATAATGCAATACATGCATTGGTCCCAGTTCAGTAGTAATGTATGCTTACACCAAACCCATACAGATTCTGCACTCATATCAATAAAGTTTTGTATTCTCAGCTAACATCTCCAAACAGCCGGGCAGTACCACTACCACTTCCCCTGCCTTTTGCTGCTCCTGTTGTGAACTCTTGCTTCCCCCTTGTGTTCTGCCCCATGAAGGCTTTTCACACAGTTTTTACACACTCAACTTACTATTTTAAGTCTGGCAAAAGGCAATTTCAGGGGGTCTTTAATTCGTCTGGGTTTTTCATGGGGGAAACTTCATCAAGCTACTTCCTTTTTCCTTGTTCCTGCTCTAATCTGACAGAAGTTCTGGAAGTTTCATCAAAAAAGGCAAAGAACAGTGCTAGCCTCCTTAAGTAGCTTGGATGAATGACTTCTCTTGCCCCGTGGGCAGCCAGGTAGGCAATGTAGTATCACACAACCTCAGACCCCTGTAAAAATACTACACTGAAGACCATCATCTCATTAATAAACTGGGACACCTCACTGAGCTCTACTGGAAAGCAAGAAGATAGGTAGCTAACTTAGTAAATTGAGATCTCAACTGATAAAAGCTTGCTCAGAAAAGCTCTAGTAGGTGCGAGTTAAGGACACACAAATTTTAATGCCCCTTTTTATGATATACCATAAAGGTGAAAGAGTATCACTCAAACCTAATAAACCAGTTGCCCTTTTTACTGAGGTCTTTTTGTTGTTGTTTCTGAGGCCACTCACTTCCTCAAAGAGCTAACGCTATGCATTTCATTTAGAAAGTGATGTACACAAACATGCAAGCAGTATGAGCGTTGCTCCACATCGAAGGTCAGTGTCATTATTCCAAATTCAGACTCCTGCTCATACAGGATCATGAACAAAGGCTCTGCAATTTATCGTCAGGCAATGGTCAGCATTCAGCATGAAATGCCTTGAACACTTCAAGAAATCTGTAAGAGAGCAGGAACAAGAGATGACAGAAGAGAAGGGTCATGTTCAGTCAAAAACATCTTCATGTTGTAAAACCATATATGGAACCCACATTTGAATAACTACTCAGAAAGCTGTGTCCAGTCTCTAGAATACTGAAGGTGAATAAAGATATTAATAATATATAATCAAATCTTATCCAGATATGAAATAACTAGTTGTCTTCAAACTTTGTTGCTTTACATTCCAAGATCTTTTAAAGCTATTTGAATGTGACCATAAGGCAAGCAACTTTGAAAAGTTGGCCACTAAGAAAATGATTCACTGTCTTTCTTAGCATCACAGCCAAGGAACAGCTACACTGGCAACCTTGCCAAGTAGGTTCATATGTCAGCTGCTCCTTGGATTATTTGTAAGCAACAGCCCAAAGAAGCTGTCCTAATAAAGACTGCAAATGAGGGGATCTTTATCCCCCATTTCAAAAATATTTTGGAGTACAATATGAAGGATCAAATTAAATAGAATTTGGGATACACCACTGTTAAATGGGCTCAGAGCAATGCAGCATGTACTTAGCTTTAACAAATAGTTTTCTTTATTTTTAGTACTTATTTCAGTTGTAGAGGCATTTCTATATTAAGAATGACAATCAAAAAAATCTGTGTCACATCTTCAGCTGCCCTTCCCAGCTCCAGCATACATAGGTAGCTCTGCTCATGAAGAAATGGAGGTTCAGGTTCCCTTTCTGCACCTGTTTACAAGAACTTGTATAGATCAGTGTAAACTCTTCCACAATGTCCTCAAAAGGCTGCTAGAGAGACAGGGCACAATAATACCAAACCAAGCTCACGTATGACCAGCTCTGAGAATGAGCAGAGCAAACCTGAGTCTGTTTGTACCTTAACTCTATCCCAGAGGATGGTAGAGAAAGGATTAGAAGAAATGTGATGCCAGCTGCTCTAGCCAGCACCTCCCATCTCCATGCACTGCTTTCCTACAGTCCTTTACAGGATCATAAAGATGCTATTTCATATTTGAGTTCTTACTAACAAAAGGCACGTATATCCTTCTTCTGCTATCTTTGGATTTTAACTTTCAGTTCCTGTCCTCCCACACATCCCATTTCTGCGTGGTGAAACCATGCCAATTCCACTGCAGAAGACTTTTGCACTCCTACAGAGCAGAAGCTAGACACGCACTTCATAAAGGTTAAAATACTTGAGCTGAATTGATGTTGCTACCACTAACACAAACACAGTATTCCAAATCAGATTCACTACAATTTTTGATAGTGAACAAAACACTGCCCAATATGAAAAGTGAGAAAGAATGCTCTGGGACAAAACCCAGCAAGAGCACCCTTCTAAACGAAGGGTGTTACAGCACATGTACTAGAAGAATAGCACAGAAAACCAAATACTCTACACAATCGAAACACACGCAAAATATTCCGACGGAATTTGATCTCAGTATTTAAAGATCAAAGATAAAATTATATCAGACAGGATGTTTCTTTTCCTAGCAGCATGCTTAAGACTGTAAAAAAAAGAAAATAAATGCCTGTTTCAATTAAGATTTTGGCAATGGCTTTTGAACATCACAAGTTTGCTAATTTTATGTAAAGCAAAATAAAATTATATTCTCAATGGACTTCAGCAAATTAAATGAAAATATTTCCAGCAGCTAACTTGAAAAGGGATATCATTAAAGTGCTGCATTCAATCTTATCTGTAGTTACCACTTAAACTTCTAGTCACGACACGTTCATTCAAAACAAAATAGCAGATTGTAATGTGGGCTGATATCTGAAGGCATTTCACGAGCATACTCATGCTGAAGCTTAAATTTTACATGATCACTAGAGAGATTACCTTTGAACTAGCTACAAAAATGTTTTAATTTTTGTTCTGTTTCTAAATTAGCATGTGGCATTAGAAAATTTAATACAATTTCTTTCTATTAACTCTCCTCGTCTAGTTAGCTAAAATAGGATGCAACACAAAAGTGGAGATCATTTTCCCTTCTAATAGGAGTGAGGCTGAGGGAGAAAAAAAGATAACTATTTAAATTACACAGCTTTCAAATGTACTGTCCAAAATCCTGAGGGTTATGGGCATGACAATTACATCCATTCTTTTTTTTTCCTTGTATTAGGACTATGATTTTCCTCTGTAACCAGTAGCACAGACGCTTCAATATGTTGTTAAATGAAAAAACGCTTTGACACTTGTCACTACATCTTAAGCTAGAAAAATGAGTGTGGTTCTTAAGCAGAATAGACAAAAATACTGTACCACTTGATAAAAATTACAATTTCTAACTGGCTCTATGTAAACCGTTCTAACCTAAAGCTGATTCCTTGATGGTAAGTGCTGCCAGGAAACATTATTGTGCAGCTCTGTTCATGCAGATGGTTAATTATGACTTCAGTGGAGAAGAGTTCATGAGACTTAGACACACAGACTTAGACACTTAGAATACAATTAGCTCTTGTTTATAATTTCTTACATATCTGCAATGTCAGTATATATATGGAGCAAAGATACTTTGCATATTGTTTTCACTTTTCTGTTCAGAGGGTCCAAATCTATAAGGATTTGTGTGCCTTTTCTAATAGGAAAAAAAAAGGTCTAAATCACAACCAGTTTACAACCAAGCTTTGTCTCTGCTGCTTGCTTTTATGTTTCCATATATAAAAAATAGCTAAAACTGTGCCTACTATAGCCACCTGCTGAAATTTCAACACCAAAATAAGGTTTATAATTGGATAGACAAAAACAGAAGCTCTGAAATTACAGCACAACAGGTCCAAAATTTGCAGCAGGGATAGTGGGATTCTGCAACACTGTTTATATGTGGCTGTCAGCAGTTGTACACCCACAGAATCTACCATTAGCAGTTAAAAAAGGCCAAGGAGAGGAAGGGAAAAAAAAAAAAAAAAAAAAAATCCCTCGTACACAATCTCCCACTTTTAGCAGCTCTAACTGTCTTTGCCCTTGCAGGAGTTTTTCCATGTTCTCTTCCCTGCTCCAGCATGAGCACATGGAAGCCACGTTGCACAGAAGAAATGTGTAGGCCACCACCATCTTTTCCCATTGTATGTTAGGGAATCTAGATAAAGAGGAGGTAAGAACATTTAATTCTTTGAGGTTTCTTCAAAGCAGGGCTGAAAAATACTGTCTTAGAGTGAAAACAGATTTTTTTAGCTAATTTATTTTTGAAATAAAATAGAGAGTCTGAGAGCAAACTTTAAAATTCTCCAGTATATTTTGCAGATCTGTCCCAAGACCTCAGAACAAACTTCATCCCCAACACTAATGCTGAGCAGACAACTAAGACTGAAACATCTAAGGACGTACTGTGTTGACCATGAAGAGCTCTGATAAGACTCAGAAGAGAAAGACAAATCAACTGCAGGCATTCTTGACTTTAAAGCTCTAACAGAAAACATCATAGTTTTTCAGTAGTCTTTTTGTCTGCTTTTTACGAAAAGGACACAAGATTCATTTTTCAGCTTTTCACCTTAAAAACTTCAGGAGTCAGAGAGCTTTAATTGTTCTGCTGGATGTAACTGGCAACAGATTCTGCCATGAACTCTCGCACTTTATTTGCTGTGGTGGGCAAATGGCTGTAGCTGCACGTGCAATTTGCAATAGTAAAAAGGAACATACAAGATCAGGGAAGACCAATTAAATTGAGGGGGAACTGCGAAAATATGTTAGTAAACAGAGGTGGGAAAAGAGAATTACAACTTCAGAACGTGAATGAAGCTACAAGATGTGTATAGCAAGGCAGTGTGTCATATGAATGTCTCTCCCGTCGCTTAGTTATGCAGTCCAGAGAGGGCTCCTATAATAAGCATCAAAAGCACTTCACAGTGTAAAACTGAAAAAGTCAGCAAGACAAGTTAACACAAAGGCATACTGGCTAACTCAGGGGAGCCTGGCAGTTTAAAAACAGAGGAAGTTTCATTTTATATTGTTAGCATACATAACAACCTAAGCACCAAGCCAATAAACGTTCTGCCTTTGAATGTGGGGGACTGGCTACGCTATCATTAACACGTACTTGTGAGTCTTTTAGAGTGCTGTGGTACTAATATCACTTAACTTGGGATGTGTAATGTAGTAGGTGTGCTCGAGGACATGCAAGTGGTATTAGAAAGTATAGGAGGTTAGGAGTATTCCTGCTTGGAGCCCAGATAAGATACTATTTACTTATTCCATCATCTGCTTCTGAGGAATCTCACCCTCTGTTTCATGGATCCTGCTTTCTGAATGCTGTAATAGTTTCCTCACACATTCCCTCACCAGATATGGAAAAGTCAGCTCTAGCAAGCTCATCAAACTACTGTTTGTTTTGTGGTCTGTTCTTTTTTTTCTTCTTCACTTAGCAGCATTTAGAAGTTTTCTCACAAATTTTCAGTCAAGGTAGCTTTTATATCACTTACATGTAAGCTTAAGCCTCTAATGTATTTCCTCAGCTTTGTATCAGTCAGATGGCACAGCAACTGTCAGTTACTGCAGCCTGCAAAATGTACATTTTAAGCTATAGTAACTCTCTGAATAATTTACAAGTCCTAATACCTTAAGAGTAGCAATCCAACTTAACAATTTACTTTTCATTCGTAGGCAAATCGAAGTATTATCATGCCCATGTACCAAAAACTGTATATTAGCTTAGAGATTTATCACACGGCATCTTTGTTCTTTCTGTCATTTTGGACCTCATTGCACCCATTCCATATGTCAGAGGGACAATCAGCATTATTCATTACGCACAGCTTATTGAGGAAGGTGAATTTGCTACCAGCACATTTTCCACTCCACACATTCCCATCTCTGGCCCACCTCTGTAGGGATTGATAAGAGTAGGACAGAAATAGTTGTTAGCTAGAAGTAGTTATGCTAAGGCTTGCAAGGCCAAAAAGCAGACAACAGTGCCCTGGTCTTGAGGAGATAAGACCAAGGATGAGAAAAGGAGAAGCACCTGGCAAAACAGGAGGATAAGAGCAGAAAAACAGGGTGCTGAAGGAAGAAACCCAAGAGAATTGCCAGCCAATTAAAAGTGTTTGAAGTGCGTGTGGACAGACTCTGGGTTTGAGTGTGGGGCCAATTAGAAGTTACCTGGGTGCATGAGCAGTATTGTCTCATGTATAGACTGTTGTACTTAATAAAGTGACTTCTGATTACAACTATATTGGCTGTGCTGTTGGAGTCCATCCCTGCACACTACACACCTTTTCTCCCTCTCCTTCCACTCTCCAAACTCACAAAACAGTCCTGTCTTATTCTCCACCAGCCCATCCACCATGACATTTGTTCTTCCAGTATTCCTCCTTTCCACCTCTCAGTGGCACGTCTGTTCAGTTCCCAGCTTGTTCCATCTGCCTTGTTTGCCTTTGCCCTGATGCATTGGACCATTTATCCCAGCATCCTGTCCCCAGGAGTGACGTTAAGGGATGCTAGTTCAAAAACACAAGGAAGCCTGACAATGCCTGCAATCCATTCCTCTAACACTCCCCAGCACCAGAAAGCATTGCATTTGAGATGCTAAAGGATACATTCCTGCCTAATCCTTTAGTATCCATTTATTGACCTGTTGTATGTGATTTACTCCAAAACCTTTCAAGCTTACTGAAATTGTCTACTTTTACAAGCTCTTTACAGCATGTTTCAGAAGTTCACTGTCTGCTCTGTAAAATACCAGGGCCTCATGCAGTGCTAAGATTCTGCACTGTCTTCTTCTAATGCCCTCCGTTTTGTTGACTCTTTCGGCTGCTGCTGCTGAACATTCAGACAACAATTTCAGAAATCTCCAAACTGATGCTGAGATATTCCTCTTGTGTTACAATTGCTTGTCCTGAGCTTGGCGTTGTGTGGGTACTTCGGTGCATAATACCTCTTTTACCTATTCTGAAGCTTGATCTGACACCTTCCCCTTCTGCCCACCCCAGAGCTACATAAGGTCCTGCTGGAGTTCCTCACCATTAGCACATCACGCCTGACTTCTGAAACAAGCTTAGTAATTGCACTCTTGGAGATTTCAATGTTTATCTCCTTCTCTGACTCACTGCTGGTGATTTCTGAAGATCCCCCTCTTAACTCTTTTTCAAACCAGGAACTGACTGATTATTACACTTAGACCACTTTGGGTTGGAAAGGACCTTTAAAGATCATTTAGTCCAAACCCCCTGCACTGATCAGGGACATCTTTAACTAGATCAGGTTGCTCAGAGCCCCAGCCAGCCTGACCTTGAATGTTCCCAGGGATGGGGCATCTACCCAGTCTCTGGGCAGTGTTCCAGTCTTTCACCACCTTCATCATAAAAAATTTATTCCTTGCATCTAGTCTGAATCTACCCTCTTTCGGTTTAAAGCCACTACTCCTTGTTCTAGCACTATATGCCCTCACAAAAAGATTGCCCCCACTTTTCTGATAGGCCACCTTTAAATACTGAAAGGCTGCAATAAGATCTCCCTGGAGCATTCCTTTCTCCAGGCTAAACAACTCTCTCAGAGTTCTCTTTATAGAAGGCATGCTCTATCCCTCTGATCATTTTTGTGGTCCTCCTCTGGACCTGCTCCAACAGGTCCATGGCCCTCTTGTGCTGAGGGCTCCAGAGCTGGACACAGACCTCCAGCTGGGTTCTCATCAGAGTGGAGCAGCGGGGAAGAATCACTTCCCTCAATGTGCTGGCCATGCTTCTTTTGATGCATCCCAGGATAGGGCTGGCCTTCTGGACTGTGAGTGCATTTTGACAAGGCACAACTTTGTTGGCTTGGAGAAGTAGCAAACATAGGGTTTTTTGACAGCCCTGTGCCTATATAGTCAAATCCCATTTGACCCCTTTTCTGAGAAGAATGATCTGGCTTTGGCAGAAGGAAGTGCATGCTATCAAGGCAAATATATTTCTTTATTAAATGAACTCCAGCACAAGAGGCTGAGACCTTCTTTAAGCTCAAACAGAATCATACTATGCCCATGTCATTTTTTGCCTTTTGATCAACTGAAGAAAAATTATAGGTACAGCCACCATTGACCATATCTGAACGTTATTGGTGGTGATGTTAGTAAGATGATGAAATCTCAAGAATTGCTTTTATGAAGAATTCTGACGAAAGAAAAAAGTTAAAAATAATGAACAACAGTGTTTACTTCCTTAATGAAATTGTGGCAGAGCCTTGAAAAGAATTTTCTTCAGTGGATGTGTCTTATCAGCTGCTTTGTCTGTTTGCTTTGTTTGTCTGTTAGCCTCAATTGTGATGTGCACTTACTGCTTGACTGGCTACATGACCTCAGCTACAATAGCTATGGGCTGTAAAAAAAGTCAGGAGTTTATAATGCCTTGTTCTCTTTCTGAAATGCCAGCTTTAATTTGCCTAGAGCCAGTGGTTCAAATACATACAGGATTTAATTACTCTTTAAAGAGTTAAAAATGTTACGGTTGAGAGACAAGAAAAAAAAGAATGCATTTAAAAAGGGGTGGGAACTGTTCCTGTGAAACAGTCACTGCTTTCAGTTCCCATCTGGGAAAGAATAAAAATTTCACCTCTCCCTAACCAGCATCACTCAAAGATGCAGATGCTGAGCATCTTGTAAACTAAGTCCTACTTCTTTAGTCCACCAGATACTCAAGCACGTAATGTCCCCAGTTCACTTCATTATGTACAGTGCCTGAGACTGCCTGTCAGACACCACCGTTACAATACCACATCTCATTTCCTTTAGCTCTTGGGTTTTTTTGGGTTGGGTTTGGTTTTTATGTTTTTTTTTAATGTAAAGAGGCTTATTTGGATGAGTAGTTGTTTGTACTCAAGCAGTTGAATGAAATATGAGATTGTAACAAAATCTACGATGCATCGGCGCTGGCATTCGTAATAAACACTGTTTAACAGGAACATCATTATTTATGGGGAGAATGGTTCTGAAAATAAGCTCCTACACATTTAATGTCTTTTTTATTTTTATTCTATGCAGCAGGAAGGATTTAGAAAACACAACCCCAGACAATGAAAGAAGACTTGATGCCCCGTAATAATTAGCTATATGTAAAATAGCTTTTTTTGAAAAATAAATAAATAAAATCAGTTCAAGAGTTGTTGAATCTACTGTATATCAATAGATAAAACATGACAAAAAAGTTCATTCAGTGGAATATTAAGTTAAATTTCAATTTAATAAAGGGCATTTGTCTTCTCAATGACTCATGTGCAGGAATGAACAAAACATAATGTAAATTCTTTCTGTCACGACCCCTTTTTCATTGTATTATTTGCTGATGTATATCAGATTATTGAATTTTAGAAAATGATGAGGGGAAGATTTGGTGAGTGCTTCACTCTGCAAACTTTCATTATATTTTTTTGAAATTATCGTATTTGAATATGCTCAAGTTTCAAATAAAGTTGAAGTATTTCTTTAATTAAGCCCTTTTAGCTCTTAAAGTTAACTGAAAGGTACCTGTGCAGCCTGATCTAGGCTGTGTTCTCATTCTTTGTCCCATAAAACTGCAATTATGGCCCTACAGGTCACCCCAGAAACTACAAATTGCTCTGTTATAGAATGAGGCAGATATGGAGGGGTATGGAGTACCACAATGCTTTCAAGAGGAGATGCACATCCAAATGATGAGTCTGAATCCCTAGCTCTCCCATAGACAAATGTTGCCCTATATTTCAGTACACAGTGGAATTGTGGAGTGAGAGCTCTTTGGATTTGGGACTGGAAATACTTTCTTTGTCGATGAACACAGAATCCACTTCCAATATGCATTGCTAATAAGCATGAGAAACCCAACATGGCTAAAATGGTAAAGCTTCAAAAACTTGGTGTATTAACAGGAATGTCAGGCACTTCTATTGCACATTACTGCTTTCTGTTCACATAAGAAAAATGGGACTTGTTTGGATGTCTTGTTTAAAGTTTGCAAAAACCCCAAGACATACTTTTGAAACTAACATATGCTAAGAAGATTTAACTTTTCTGCTGTTCAACTTGATAGTGCTGTTATGTGAAAAACTGCAATATACTCAGTAGAGATTCTAAATTATGTTTTTCATGGTAAGTAAAAGAAAAAAGTGAACAGTTAATAATGACAGCACAAAATGCCAGACATCATTCAACCTCCTTCAACCACCCAGACAACATTTAAAAGCTAAAAGCTATATTTAGGTCTATGTGACAATGCCTGTCCTGCAAATCCACGATTTATTACTCCAGAGGGTAGAATGCATTTTGCCAAGGGAATTCCCTCAGTCAGTAAGTTCCTGTCCAAAAATGGGCAGTACCAGTCAAGAGTGAACACCAGAGCTGTGGGGGATATGTCTGTGTGAGTTATTTTAGTCAGACATATGAACTCAATTTCAGCTGAGCTTCACCTGCGATTTACAGCTACTCTTCTTAAACGTTTTCTAAGAGATAATCATGATAAACGTGCTTTCCTTTCCACATGATATAAATAAGTGGATTTAAAAAAAGGTAAAATAAAGCAGTCTTGGGGTTTTTCTTGCACTAGCAGATAGTTAACATTAATGGTAGAAACATCTCACCAAAGACACTTATCACAAAAGAAAAGCAACGTGCTTACCAGAAGTCTGACAATTATTTTGTGCTCCCCTTGACTAGACCTAAAGCTCATTTCCACAGTTCATGCCAGCACGATAGACATACACCTAGATATACATGCCCATGTGCACACATGGCAACATGTATTCACATACTCAGAGTTACACACTTTCTCAAACACACGGACACACTATATGCAAGAAAACCATGAGGAAATGGTAGGGGAAACTTCATGCAGTCATTCACTCTGGCACGGAGAATACCACGTCGAATAATATCATTCAGTTGCAGTGTGATATTTTATTTTATTATTTTTAATAGGATATTTTAACAGAAAATCTTCTAGATTTACTCAGTTTTTACCAGAAAAGAACATTTTCGCAGAATAGCTTACAATCCCTGGGAAATCTGGATAGGCTACATCTGTCCAGAGCATCAATTCTAACATAAGTAGAGAGCCAACTATTTTCCACAGTGAAGTGCCAGGCTGAAAAGAAAATTCCATTCAGAGCACACCACAAGTCAAAAAGGCTTCTTACAAGTGTAATATTCAGATTCCACAGTAACTACTGTAAAATCAGAAATGAAAAATTACAAAAATAAGTTGAAGACATACATAGGCTTTGACTTTTTAGAAGGACCTAAACTCAGTTTTCAAATTATGGGGTTGATGGTTTGGTTTGTGGCTTTTTGGGGTGTAAGCACAGGTTTTGATTGGCAGCACATATTTTGGGCATATTAGGGTATTAATTACTTAACCTGTGAGGTATCTTAATGTTGTATAAGGTGTCTTCAGTTAATTTAACTTGCAAAACTGCCAAATGCAGTTAGGCCTATCACAAAATTAATTTCCAAAAATCAAATCAATAATGATCTATGGATGAAATTACACATTCATCAATATGGAAGTCAACCTACTTGACATTTATATACCTTGAACAAATAGTTGTCAGTATTCATAGGAAAGGCATATGCCAAGTCAGAAGGCAAACACTGTTACAAGATTTTATGATTAATACTATGGCAAATGATTTTGACTGATAAATGAAGTCCTAAACACAAGATCTACATGTTTTTCTATCTGTTTTCTATGGCACCCTGTGACGTGTCACATCTTGCTGCCTCGGTGTCATCAAAGGGGAATATCCACTCTCCTCACAAAGTAGTATGAAAATGAATCAGTTTATAAGCTTCATATAACCTAGACAGTATCAATATAAGTGGATACATCCAGCACCTTACAGTATGTGATAGTGCCTTGCAGGATCAAACCTAACTGTACAGCTCTTTGAAGATCAAATATAATGGTGACCAAATGTAGTCCATCCAAGGGTAAAATTTACCTTTAAAACTTCAAAGGGAAGCATCACATATACTTATTAATATTAGTCAAAGCATCACTTCTGCCACTGGTTTACAGAATAGCAATCATGGTAAGATCTCCAGATTTTCAAATGATACTAAAATTAGAGTCAGAGCAAATAATGAAGAGTAATACAATCAGATTCCAAAGGATTTGGATCATTTAGGTAATTAGGCCAGCAGATGGCAAATGCAGTGCAGTGCAGACAAATGTAAAATAATTGCTCTGGGAATACATGCTAAATGGAACAATCATATAGCATAATGATTAAGAAAAAGCATTATTTCAGGCGGAAAAATTAAACTGTTCAGAGAGAGAGAGAGAACATATGACAACCTGCCTAAGTGCAGGTACAAGCATTCAACATCTTACATGATGTGTTTGACATCACATAGTATCAAATCCAAAGTCAGTAAAGTTCTTTGAAGATCAAGTGCACTAAGATATAATGAAGGCCTTTTAAATTTCAAAGCCACAGAAGAAAACAAGCCTAGATGAAGTGAGAAACACTAACCTACCTGATTAGTGGGAAATATCTCAATAACGAAGCAACTTAGGGAGACTTCTCAGTCTCCCCATTGGAGTTATTGGGTTTTGTGCATGACATCAAAAATTCCAGTGTCTCGTCTAAACTAGACAGACCAAGGACTAAAAACAATCCTAATGACTACACTATCAGCTGCTCCAGAGCTAGTTTCCCAATTCTGTTTTAAAGAAAAGGTCTCTTCCCTAACACAAATGCATTTTCAAAGACTGGAAAATTGATTTTTGTTAAAAACATGGAAAATTCACAACCAGCTGCACTAGTTATCTACATCATGGATCACCATGGCACAAAAATGATTCATCTAGAAATAAACCCTTGGTTCTAAACACTAAGCACTCCAAAAAAAAAAAAAAAACAAAACCCAAAAAAAAAGATAATAAAACTAACAGTGACAGCAATAGGTCTGGAATGCATTGCAAGGTTGTCAGTTCTGGTACATCCTGGACCTCTTAAAAATGAATATAATACAAATGTGAAGACAAAAGTCTAAGCTACAAAGAAAGATTTGTGGAACGCTGACAAATAGGCACTGCTACACTTAAAGGATGTTATTACATATGACCACTGACATTTTAGGACAGTGAAAGTTATGAGGAAAAGTACACTCAGTCATGGACCATTTTCTCTGGAAAAGATGACATGAAGATGTGACAGAATAGAGATTTTTCTCATAACTACTGTCTGTTGTTAGTTATCTTTCACACTAGTAAAAGGCAAAGTCTGCAATTAAAAAAAGGTCAGTCCTCTTTGTGCCATCAGACTTATTCAGAGGTCCACACAATTGGAACAGGATTCAAGTCCAAAACTTAGAAGTTACAGAATAGGAATAACAGCAGGAAAACAGCAGAAAGGCTGTAAAACCCAGACAGGTGGGATTAAGATATCAATAAATATTACAAAGCACATTTCTAATCCTAAAATATCATTAGTCCTTGTAATAAACCCAGCCAAGTTCTTCCCTTGCACCATTAATTTCCTTCTTCATCTTAACCTGCTAACTTTATTTTGTGCTGGAGCTATCATATGAAAGTGCTCCGAGTGCTTTTCTCTGATTGCACTGGCAGAGTTATATGAACCATTACCTATCATTACCTTTATTTCAAACCTGTCAGTTCTTCCTCTTTGTAGCCAACAAGCTGTAAGAAGTGAAAAACCACAGTCTGTATCAGAGAATAAAACCACCCATACAAAAAAGAGCTGAAAGGAGCATATGAACAAAAGAGAAGAGGGGGTGAAGAAAGGCAGAGATAAGAGACTTGATAAATCTGCGATCTCTTTCTGCAAAGGATATTCTACTCTCCTGCTATTAAATAAATAAAGAACCCCACAACACTAACACACAATGCAACTGGAACTGGCTTCTGTCCATGACTCTCCCTTCTTCTGCCACGCCTTGTACTTAAAATACCTTAAACATTCCACAAATATTATGCAATTAAAAATAATATTGATACCACTGCCTCACGCATGGAAAAATATACATAAATGGAGTGTGAGTACACGAGAGAAGATGCACTTCCCTCAAAGCTGCTTGCATCTGCTGAGGTGCTTTTCAGTAAATCCTTCCTGAGCCACACAACGAGCTGTGAGCAATTAATGTTAATTAAATGGCCCCCTCTAACTATAAGCGCTGCCGGTGACACGTTAATAACCTCAAAATGCACTTGGATTTGAAACTTTTTCCCCTGGGTGTGTGCCAGGGTGCCTTACCTCTGTAAAGCTGTGGCATGCTCCAGCTGCTACTGCACATGTACAGAATGACATTCCCATTTGCAGTTACATGCACTGTTCGCCAAACACTGAAGGATGGTAATCATTACACAAGAGCACTGCAGACACAGCTCCGAGACTAAAATATGCCAGTAAGCTTTGATTTGCCTGCTTGAAACACCCAGGGAAGCTACATACAACTGCAAAGTGATGAGGTACTGACAGGCAGACCATCATAAAGGCAGCAAAGTTAATGCAGCAGAAATATGTTCCAGAAGCTTATTTATCACACTCCATGCCCTCAATTTGTGGCAAATATTCCTCTTAGCATAAAAATAAATAAATAAATCAGAAAATGGAAAAAACAACCCACAAGCCTAAAGAGTCAAATCTCCCCCCACCCCCCCAAAGTGCAACACCATGGAGGTAATGCCAGGAACTATGGTGTCTTACTGTCTCAGTTAAGTACTTCATTAGGACACAAAAAGATACAAAAGAACATTTATCCCTGTACTCTGGAAGTTAGAACGAAAGCCACCAGAAATGACCAGAGGAAATAATGTAATGAAGTCACAAAGAGACAGCTGAATTCATAGTGGTTCCTAATTTGGCCATTGTCTACAGACTGAAGTGCAAGCATTCATGTCTCGAATGAACACAAGATAAAGAAACCCAACAGAGGAACAAAGTGACATCTAACTATCCTTTGAAAACAAATGCTTCTGGAAAACACTGGATATTCAATCAAACTGAATTAACTGACAACAAATGCTGAAGTTTAGTAGAGTGTCTGATAACTTTTATCTCCGAAGCTATCCAAAAAAGAAGACAGAAGTATCTGGGATATGTGTTAAAGAATGAAGCCAGAGCATCTGCTGTGTCAAACATGTTGTTGGGCAGCTGGAAGAAACTAAAGGGCTGGCTCAAGGAATCTTATCAAAGAAATGCACAGACGCAAAACTCATGGGACTTAACAACAAAGGATGTAAAAACAGTTGCAGAACACACACAGGGATTGCTGAGCCCTAATAATACCCCAAAGGTCATTGGACGTCAGAGAAAGGATTCAGATTCAGAACCAGATTCCCCATCTTGTTTTGAAAATATATCCATGCTCTATAGCACATTTACATGCTCCTCCTGGGCTGTGATTTACTAATACCTCAAAACAACAAAACCTAGCCTGTACACATACAGATAATGTTTTTCCTCAAAGTTGATTTTTGCTTATAGGACCTCTTCTTTCCCCCCACCTCTCTTGAATGATCTCGTGCAGTCAAAACACAAGACTCAAATCAGTTTAGACTTGTGATTTTGGTGGGGTTAGGGACAGGTAGAGATATTTCCACTGCTTTTCCAAGATCTAACTAATGACAGAGTCAAGAATACTAAGATGTAAGGAGCTTTCTGTGACTGCAATAGAGAGAAGCTCAAAAAAAAAGCTGTTCCAAGAGCACATATGGTGCAAGAAAGTCTGAAGAACAAAGTAGTAGCTTAAAAGTAAAGCTGTGGTGACAGTGGTATACATTTTTTGCAGCTAATACGCAGTTTATCACAGCTACTAAAAGAAGTCACAGGTTAGTAAGTCCAGAACACAACAATGACATTATGCATTCCAGCCAAAATATAATTCACATCCAAATTTTATTTTCATTTCAATACATGAATACGTTCACTGAAGGCTACTGGCTCTGAGTACAAAAGACACAGATAAATTGAGGTATTTAAAAAGAAAACAAACAAAAAAACACCAAACCCATTGTATTTTGGTGCTCGGATCCAAAAGCAACCAGTGAGAGATGATAAAACATACCGACTTAGAGGCATGAAGGAAAAGATCTTGAAGAAAATAAAAGGAGCACGGAGAAAGAGGAGAGAGGGAAAAAGCAATCCCCAAAGCAGGAAAAGGTCTGAAAATTGCACTGCATTATAATTTGCTCATATTAGGCTTGGATATGTGTAAAATTCTAAACACAGCTGGAGTAAAATACATCCCACTACCAAAAAAAAAATTTAAATCTTCAATTTCCATAGAGAAAGGTCCAAATATAGCAAACATATCAAGCTATGGTCTACTGTGTTACATACAGTCAGAACATATCAAGTCTTCCTATTATTATCATTATTTATTTTGAATTACAATTCCAACCAGCAAGTGGCATACACAGGAAAAATGGGAATCAAAGCATACCCTTTCAAACAGCAAGTGTCAGCTTCTTCCACCAGCAAACTGTCTAGCCAAAAAATAAAACCTATCTAGGAGAAGACTTGCATAATATCCAGGCTTGGTGAAAATCTATCACCTAGTCATAAATGTTCCCCTGCATATGAGGGAAATGAAAGCTGACTCAAATTGCAATAAGGCTCTCATTGAACAGGTTTGCACTCTCCTCATGCATGGTCATGAAACCAAGGCATCTGACAGACACATGTCTAATGTTCTGAGTTTAAAGGAGAGCATGAGACTAGCCAGCGACTGAGGAATATGCTTTCAAGAAGCAGTCCATTTCATAGGGTTCCATTAAGTGGCCCATCTGCAGCTGCAACACACATGCATGGTCTCTTGTCTGCAAAATGGGATAATGCTGGCTTAACAGACAGCAATTAAACTGACTAGCTCTTTCTGGCATTTGGGCTCATACAGAAGCAGAGATATTAAAATGCTGCCTTGCAATTAAAAGATAAAGCCCAAAATGTGATGGGTGAAAGTGAATTGCACTAGTGTTCCTATCAGTGCATGCCTTTTCAAAGGTTTGCACTTAGTCTTTCCAACAATTTGACCTGTTTGAAGACAGCGTTGTAGTAAAATCCCTAATGAGACTGGGGAGAACAAGTTCTACACATGATTCTTCTCTGCTATACCCACGAATTTACGACTGGAATGCTAAGTAAGAAAAAACATCAGTCAGATACACTTCTCTTCTACTGACTCATTCTCTGGGAGGTCTGCAAACACAGTATGCAAAGAAGTGGCTTATGGATGGAAAAGAGAGCCATCGTCATAAATACTGTCCCTTACAGTTAGTGTTGCCATGGTGCCTGTAGAACTCAGGCCACCCTCTTAAGCACTGTATGAACAAAGATGAAGAAGGAAAAAAATAAGACAACAGATGGCTAAAGGATAAAATACAAGGAAACAACGGGATAACACTGGTCAATATGAAGAATAGTGGTCTCAGCATAACACAGCTGCTTACCCAGGGGTAAATTTTGTAGACATCACAAATAAAGAAACTTTATAAAAGGGTTTTGAAGGTGTATAGTTTGCAGCTCCACAGCCTTTTATGAAATAAATCACAGCATAAGAAAAAAATACTTAAGTGCTGCAAGTTTAAGTGGATTATGGTGATTGCCAACTGAAGGCAGAAATAAGTGTTGTAATAATGCAGGAGATATGATAGATGGGAGAGGATAAAGAGGCTTGAAAACAAAAGATAAACACCTTACATTTCTTGTGACAGGTTAGATGAAGCTAGTTGAAGTCGTCAAGGAAAGAAGTGACAGAGGTCAAAGTGAGAGCTAAGGAAATTATCTTTTGAGAAGAAACTGTCATTGACACAAGTGGGTCAAAACCAACTTGCCAAGGCTAGAAGAAAGGCTGTTGACATAACCAATAGATACAAGAGAAATGTATGAAGATGGCTGGGAGGGAAAACTCTGGCTTCTGGTTGACCTATATTGAGCTTCAGCAGGTGCACAGACAAGTCCAAGCAGATAGCGGAATAGCCAAGATTTTGGTTTCATCAGGGAAGCTGTAGAATACTTCTGTATCTTGTCAGCATCCAAAGGGCATGTGCATCTCTATTCAGAAATCAGATCTTCAAAAGATGAAATTGTGAAAGACAGAGGACCAAAAAGAGTGAAGCTTTTTGAGATTATGGATATGAAAACTTCAGAAAATAATTAATCACATTCTACATACTACATAAAAGCTATGACAACACACTTAGCAAAGGGAAGATCAGTTGTTGATCCTTATTATTTGTCTGTGTGAGCCTCTGTATTTATAGACATGTGCACATGCACTAAAAAACAGAAAGTAAAACCTCAAGTAACAAACTGATAACTCTTGACTGACAAGGGAATCTAGTAACCAATGCAGTGAATATGCAAGACCCTCACCAAACTAAACCAACTACAAATAAGGCACTCTTCTTATTAAAATATTAAAAATGTTTTCTAAATATACTAATAAAAAACCCAAACAACAATACAAAGGAAAAGAGTCCTAAGCATCACTTGCCAGTTTCCTACATCACACATATGAGCAGTATAGAATGGTTTCACTTGGAAGGGACCTTTAAAGGTCACCTAGTCCAAACCCCCCTGCAACAAGCAGGGAAATCTTCAACTAAATCAGGTTGCTCAGAGCCCCATCCAGCCTGACCTTGAATGTTTCCAGGGATGGGGTAATCCATCTGGGCAACAACCTCTCTGGCAACAACCTCATCTGAGCTGACAGTTTCTGGTGGATTGGTTCCTCTAGTCCAAAGAAATAAGTCTATGCGTACCCTAAAGGACCTCACTATTATATTTACTACCATCTATCATCATTTCTCTCCAATATTCTTGAGAACTGCAGGGTTGAATGGAAATGCCAGAAGTATCTTGAGATCTTTTGATCCATATGAACCCTGACAAGCACTCCTTTACTTCTATTTTGCTTACCTGAAGACTGTCACAAAACTCACTCTTTTCCCACACCTTGTTGAAAAGCTGCATTAAACCCTTCTAAAGAAAATATTATGTTGTTAATCTTTAGCATAAAAGACAATAACTTTAAAAGTTTAATCAACCTGCAGACAGGTTCAGTCACTTTGACCAACCGTTTTTGGATTTTTCTAAGAGAGTGATGAAATTCATCACACAGATGATAAAAGGGGGAGAGGGGGGGAGGAATACAACATCTGGAGTACTGTGTCCAGCTCTGGGGCCTCCAACATAAGGAGGGCATAGATCTGTTGAAGCAGGTACAGAGGAGGCCCACAAAAATGCTCAGAGAGCTGGACCACGTCTCCTGTGAGGGCAGTCTGAGAGAGTTGAGGTGGTTCAGCCTGGAGAAGAGCAGGCTCCTGCGAGACCTTACAGCACCTTCAAGTACCTAAAGAGGGCCTACAGGAAAGCTGGGGAGGGACTTTCTACCAGGGTATATTAGTGCTAGGACAAGGGTTAATGGCTTTAAGCTGAAAAAGGATAGATTTAGATTAGATATAAGGAAGAAATTATTCACTATGAGGGGTGAAACACTGGAAAAGGTTGCCCAGAGAAACTACACATGCCCCTTCCCTGGAAGTGTTTGGTTAAATGGGGCTTTGAGCAACGTGATCTAGTACAAGGTTTGCATATGTTTCCAAAAGAGAGGGCAAACAGGAAAAGTCAGCACTGAATTAAGAGGAAGCCATACTTAACCAAACTACAGACTAGCTAGCTGGAAAAGGAAAGAGTGGTGAATGCAATCTATCTAGAGCTTAGTAAGGCTTTTGAAAACTGAAAAAGTATAGGCTGGAAGAACAGAGAGGTAGGCTGAAAACATCCTGAGCTCAAGGAGTACTGCTGAGCACTGACTACTAAATGGTTGGCAGTCAGAAGTGAAAAACATATGCCAGAGATTGATACTGGAGGTCAATATCGTTCCGTAATAGTTGAGAAATAACGATGAGAATCCTGAATAGTGCAAAGTTTTACTCCTGGTGTGGAATAAACTCATGCAACTATATATGTTGGGAAGCAGCTGGATAAGGGCTATCAAGAAGGACTTCAGGGCCTTGGGTCACCTAGTCGAGGAGTGGGAGCACAGGTAGTGTTCTCCTCTATCCCCCTAGCTGCAGTATCCAACCCAGAAAGACTGAGGAGAAGTCAGATTAACTCTTGGCTTAGAGACTGGTGCCACCAGAAGGACTTTGGGTTTTTTGACCATGGGTCATTCTACACAAGGCCAGGCCTGCTAGCAGCTGATAGGGTACACCTCTTGCAAAGAAGGAGAGGGATTCTATCACAGGAGTTGGCTGGGCTCATTGGAAGAGCTTTAAACTAGATTTGAAGGAGATAGGGGGGAAAAACCAGGCTCAACAGAGAGAAGCCTGGGACATTTGTGGGATGGTGTACCAGCTCCACTGCTATCCCAGGGGTTGTAAGGGATACGCACAATCGTAACAGATGTTCCTCTACTAAGTCTCAGAAATGTCTGTATACCAATGCAAGAACCATGGGAAATAAACAAGATGAATTAGAAATCTGGGTGCAGTCACAGGGCTATAATCTCATCGTGATTACAGAGACAGGGTAGGATAGCTCACATGACTGGAATGTGGTAAAGGACAACTATGTACTTTTTACAAAGGACAGACTGATAAGGCAATGTGGTGGACTTACTCTCTATGTGAGTAAGCAATTAGAATGCATTAAGCTTAACCTAGGGGGAGATGTTGAAAGTTTTGAAAGCTTATAGGTAAGAGTTAAAGGACATGTGAACATGGGTGATCAACCACAGACCACCAAACCATGAAGAAGCTGTCAATAAGGCCTTCTACAGGCATCTGGAAGTAGCCTCAAGATCATGTGCTCTGGTGCTCATGGGTGACTTCAATCACCCTGATTAGTTGGAAAGATCACACAGCCAGGCATAAGCAGTACAAAAGGTTCCTTCAGTGCATTGATGACAACTTTCTACTGCAGGTCGTTGAAGAACCAATGAGGAGAGGTGCGATGCTGGATGTTGTATTAACAAAGAAGGTCTGGTTGAAGATGTCATGGCTGGGTGTACGCTTGGCTGTAGTGACCATGACATATTAGAGTTTAATATCATTAGGGAAAGAAGCAGGGTAATAAGTAAAATTTCTATCCTGGACTTTAAGAGGGCAAAAATCTACTTGGAAGTATCCCATGGTCTAGGGGATAGGTAGGGGGGCCCAATATTCAAATATTACTTCCTCCAAGCTCAAGATAAATGTATTCCCTTGAAAGAAAGAAAGAAAAAAAAAAAGTCAGGTAGAGGAGGCAGGAGACCTGCATAGATAAGCAAGGAGCTCCTGAAAAAACTCAACTCAAGGGTTTACAATACGTGGAAAGGGATCTGGTTAATTGAGTGGATTATAGAAATACTGACAGTGTATGTAGATTCTCAACAAGAAAGGCAAAGGCTCTCTGGGAATGTAGTCTCACCAGGGAAATGAAAGAAAACAAGAAAAGCTTTTTCAAATACATCAATGAGAAGAGTTGAGAAAAAGTGGGTCCACTGCTAAATGAGGTGGGAGATATGGCAACAGAGGATGAAGAAATGGCAGAGTTGCTGTATGACTTCTTTGCCTCAGTCTTTACTCCTAAGACCAACCCTCAGGAACCCCAGTCACTGGAAGTAAGAGAGCAGAACTGGAGAGAGGAAGACACTCTACCAGTCAGTCAGGACTGGGTTAGAGATCGCCTGGATAAACTGCAAACACACAGATCCATGAGCCCCAAAGGGGTGCATCCATGTGTGCTGAGGGAACTGGCTGATACTGTTGCTGAGCCACTCTCCACCACTTTTGAAAAACCATGGAAAATGGGAGAGGTGTCTGATGACTGGAAGAAAGCCAATGTCAATCCAGTCTTAAAAAGGACAAGACAGAAGACCCAGGCAACTACAGACCAGTCAGCCTCACCTCCATCTCTGGAAAGGTGATGGAGCAGCTCATTCTGGAGGCCATCTCTAAACACATGGAAGAAAAGAAGGTTATCAGGAGTAGCCAGCATGGGTTTACCAAAGGGAAATCTTGCTTGACTAATCTGATATCCTTCTACAAAGCCATAACCAAATGAGTAGATGAAGGGAGAGCAGTGGATATCATATACCTTGACTTCAGTAAGGTCTCCTATAACATCCTTGTAGAAAAAAGCTCAAGAAATGTGGCATAGACAATTGGTCTGTGAGGTGGATTGAAAACTGTCTCAAAAACAGAGTTCAGAGGGTTGTGATCAGCAGAGTGGAGTCAAGTTGAAGACCTGTAGCCAGTGGTGTTCCCCAGGGATTAGTACAGTACTGGGTCCAGTTCTGTTCAATATCTTCATCAACGACCTGGATGAGGGGATAGAGTGTACCCTCAGCAAGTTCACTGATGATACAAAACTGGGAGGGCTGGCTGACACACCAGAAGGCTGTGCTGTTATCCAATGAGATCTGGACAGGCTAGAGAGCGGGTTGAAGGTGAACCATGGCAGGGGGGTTGGAACTAGATGATCTTTAAGGTCCCTTCCAACCCTTGCAATTCTATGATTCTATGACAAGTGTAGAGTCCTGCATCTGGGAAGGAATAACACCAAGCACCACTACAGGTTAGGTGTTGTCCTGCTGGAAAGCAGCACCATGGAGAAAGACCTTGGAGTCCTAATGGACAGTAAGTTATCCATGGGACACAAATGTGCCCTCGTGGCCAGGAAGGCCAATGGCATCATGGGTTACACTAAGAAAACTGTGTCCAGCAAGTCAAGAGAGGTTCTCCTTCTCCTCTGCTCGGCGCTAGTGAGACAATACCTGGAATACTGTATCCAGTTTTGGGTTCCCCAGTTTAAGAGAGACAAGGGTTGACTGGAGAGAGTCCAACAGAGAGCTACAAGGATGATTAAGGGACTTGAACATCTCCCCTATGATGAAAGATTGAGGGAACTGGGGCTGTTTAGTCTTGAGAGCAGAAGACTGAGAGGGGATCTTATTAATGTCTGTAATATCTGAGGGGTGGGTGCCAAATAGAAGGAGACAATGTCCTTTTCTGCAGTGTCCAGTAATAGGACAAGGAATAACAAGTATAACCTTGAGCACAAAAGGTTCCACCTCAACATGAGGAGAAACTTCTTTACTGAGAGGATGACAGAGCACTGGAACAGGCTGCCCAGAGAGGTTGTAGAGTCTCCTTCTCTGGAGACTTTCAAAACCCACTGTGATGCATTCCTGTGTGGCATGCCCTGGGTGATCCTGCTTTGGCAGAGGGCTTGGATTTGATGATCTCTAGAGGTCCCTTCCAACCCCTAGCATTGTATGATTATAAGTTTCTGTTGAAAAGAATCTGTGAGATATACCAGACACAAGTCAAACATGAGTTACAAACGTTCACTCATAATAACTAAGTTAAACCAAGTACTTGACTGTACCAGAAGCATGACCAGCAATTCAAGGATACTTATTATACCCCTCTACAGGGTGCTGGTAAAGCATCAGGAATCTGTATCCAGTTCCAGGTGGATATGGAGAACTTGAGAACATCCAATAGAGGGTCACCAAGATGGTCATAGCCTAGAGAACAGGATTTGTAAGGACCAATTGAAGGAGATGGCTCCTGTAGTTCAATGAAGAGGCTAAAGATTCCTAGAAGGGAGACAATGCAAATGGAGCCATATTCTTCTTGGCATCAGTAGCTATATAGCAAACCATCTTGACTGCAGCCTGCAGCTTTCGAGGTTCCAACTGGACAGTGGGAAAAGCACATTGCAAATTTGTGTCCTAGATGTCCTTAATTTATGCCAGAGGATCAATGCATTCCCCAGTCAACTCGCCTTGCACCTGAAGCAAGCAACCTTTTTGTCAATGCTGAACAACTGGCTTATTGAATCTAAGAGACAGGTAAAATATCTCCAACTGAAATGCCAAGAAATTTAAAGGGGAAAAAAAAAACAACCACCCAACTTACACTGAAAGCTCCATCTACATAAGGCCTCCCTGTACTTACCCTGAAAGTTTTTTTGTGTATGGGATGACAGGGAAAAGGAGTAGAGATTGAAGTGGAGATCATGTTCTCCCTTTCTAGATATCCAGTATCCTGTGAAGTGGCCACAAACAGGGCTTTGCAGGCCTGAGTTATCATCATTACATGATGTTTCAAAGACATACATTTGGTTCTGTGCTTCCCTTCTAGCCCAGATCTGTATGTTTCCCTGCTTACAGAAGGAAAAAACACAAGTCCCTCTATTTGTAGCTACTCTGTATACCTGCAGTAGAACTGTCGACATCTAAACACTCACGTAAACAGGTGAATGTTTTAGTTCTCTCTCCCATCGGCATAATAAGCATTATTAAGAGTAGGACAGGCAGTAGATTTTTAAAAGGCTTTAGTTATATCAATGGTAAATTTGAATGGATTTTTAGTCTGCTGTAGTAAGGCAGTAAAATATAATAGCCTCTTAACTGACACATTGTTATCAGTCTTATTATGGCTTTCTTCATGCCTGTCAGTGGATTATGGTAATTTTTTTTTAGTTACAGGTCTAATCAAAGTAGAATACTCTGAGCTACTGACAGCTCAGGAGAGATAAAACTGCTAACATGTCATGAAATTTTAACACAGGCAGAAACTTCATCACCTCTTTTGCGCAACTCTCCTCCTAGTAAACAAAGCAACTTTAGGAACAACAGGTTCCTTTAACGTCAAACAAAGGAAAAAAGAAATAAAGTTCAAATTAATACAGCATTCAGAACAAGAAACTTTGTTCTAAGCAGCTGGTGTGGTGCAGGTTAGAAATGGCTTTGTGATAATCATTGTAAACTCGTCTTGATATTTACCTGTCCAAAACACCTCCTCTGCTTATTTCTGAGGATGTGGTCAAATTAAATCATTACACTGCACAGCAGCAAGTCCTAAATAAGGTTGAAATACCACCTTCTCCTTCAAGCAATCAAGCTGAATTTACTTTGTTCTTCCAAGCACCAAGGAAAAGCTTTGCACAAGCATTATGCAATGGCATAGGAGGGGAAACAGCCAAGACTGCAAATACATACAAGGTGTGCAGCAGGTGTATGAGCAGGCACACTTTACATGCCATGGACATAACCACCCTGCAGTTGTTGGACTGCATCATACATGGGCTTCTACTACAGCAGATACAAGTACACAAAAGAACTCAGCATTAAAAACATTACAGAGTGGAAAGCTTTTGCATTCCAAAGCCAGTAGTTTCAATATCATTTGTACTGAACTTGAGAGGGATAGATTAAAAAGTGTGGAGGCTGAATGGATGCACAGAGTTAGGGCACAGACAAAGCACTGCATGAAGGCAGTTCACATCAGCTGTCCGATTAAAAATAAGAAAGTGGAGGAGCTTCTACTTTCCATTCTCTTCAGGCCTACCCCACGCACCAGCTGCAGCAATGGTCAGTGACCTGATGTATCTGTTACAAACCCCAACATAATTCACATTGTTTACTGAAGAACGAGATGATACTAGTGCTTTTCAAACTCACATTAGTTGTGATAACAGTAACCTAAGAAGAATGATGTAAAATAAGCCTGAGATCCCATCTACTAGACTTTTTATTGAACTCTAAGAAATGTCAAGAAAAAGACTAAAAAACAACAACAAAAAAACCAAACTAAAACCCCAGCAGACTGGTGGCACATCTCCCACCAGCATTTATCACCACTGATATGTAGGAAAGTAACATACTCTGCTGCAAGACAAGAACAACAAATTCTTCCTGAAGTTAGTAGAAATCCACTGGATTTCACTCATACGCCCTTTGTGTTATAAAAGCAGGCTGCTAGTGCCCTGAAAATTGATCTGATAGTGAGTGGCATTCCTTCAATAAAATAATTTATTTCTTTCTCATGAATGTGTGGGATGTCAGAATACTGGCACAGAACCCAGGTGCTATGAAGGTGTCCAAGAAAGAACCTATTCACAAAACATAGACTTTCCTGAACGTGGCAGTACCAGTCTGGACAGAGGCCTTTTACATTTGAGGATTTGCAAGTCTTCTGCTTCTCTTTCCCCCACTTCTTTTTATTTTACTTGAGTTATAGACTGCTAAAAAGGCTACAATCAAAAACAACTATGGCAAGTGAGCTAAGGATTTAATTTTCACATAAAATGATACCGACAGCTACTGAAGTTTAAGTGTTGCCTGATACTATTTTTGCAGTACCTGCAATAGTACAAGTCATACACAAAGTACATCTTTATAAAGTAAGGCAAAACATATTAAAAATATCCAAATTTGTTTTCTATTGTATGCAAGCTGAGAATTTAATTTTTCAAAACCTGTTTAAATTCTTGGCTACTTGAATGGCCATTGTATTATAAGTCAAGTGCAACAATAAGAACTCCACAGAGCTTCATGAATCATAGCATTGAATCCAAAGCTGATTGATGTAAAGGTGAAATATTATCTTCTCATTGAATTTAAAGGGGTTTGGCTCAAGCCTATAGCAAAAGGCACAGAATGAAACATTGTAAAAACGCCTGGAATAATCTAAAACACTTCTGAAGATTAAAGACAAATTATTATACAATACAGAATCTGCATCAATTACTGCTTATCATTGTAGGATTTAATGCTATTTTCCATAGTTACTATTCTGCAGTGAACTAAGGCTATCTGCAATAAAGACTTCTCTAAAACACGTCACCCTGCTTTTGCAAATCCTTAATCTTTTGCAACGGGTTTTGTTATAGATTTCATTCTCATCTGTCCTTTTTAACAGCATACTAATTTCAGAAACTACTGAATCAACCTTTAGCATAAACAAGTCAAAATGTAACTTGAGGACAGAAAAAGCAGCAGAATTTGGAATATTAAAAAACAAGTGTGATATGGAGATAGCTTTTGTGGCTGAAGGAAAGGCAATGCAAGTACTACAACAGGGTTCAAATTATACAGGTGAAAAAATACCTTCTACTAAAATTCTTCCTTTTGCGGTCTCAGAATTCACTGTCCTATCTGGACCAGTCAGATATTTACTATCTTAAGGCATATATGGGGGCATGGGGAAAGAGGGAAGAATCTACTTCACTCAATAACCAAGTTCTAACTGACCAGCACTGTACAACACTAATTGTAACCAGTGTTAATGAACCATCTTAAAAGTATAGTTTTCAATAGGTCAGTGATGGCTCTGGGCAACTACTATGTGAGATTATTTTTTATTATTATTTTTTAATGTTTTCCTTGTAAATAATAAAAAAAACCCCCAACCAACTAGACAAACCAGGAGAAACATTTTCAAAGCTCATATCAACACTCATCTTTTGTTTAATGCTATAAAATTCCATCTCATTAACATACGACAGAAATACATTCATGTTACAGATATTACAGTGCCCAGCAGTGATGGGCAAGGTATCAGTGGAAGAAAGGGGAGGAGCTTCTACTTTCTTTGCCCTTCTAAATGAAAGTGAACATTATAAAATGCTGAGATCTGGGATTACCAGGGATAATACAGTCAATGTGCCACACTCTAACACACACGACTTGCAAGTTCTGCTCTGGCCACACTGTCCCCCTATCATTTAACTACACTTTTCATCCCAGCAGTTCAATGTTAATTTAAAGTGCTGGATGCTTTAGATGATATACTTCTTGATACTTTAGATGTATACTTCTTGATAGTATTTCTCACTACCACAACTACAGATTGCAAAGCTCATTCTAAATTCTGCCCTTTAAAAATAACCGGTCAAATGCTAACATCTCTTTCAAATTCCCTGAAAGAGGAACTTATTTCTCCCTCTACTCTGCTACCAATCTATAAGGTTCTGCTTGTAAAATTGGCACAGAATAAGTAATATGGTTTATGCCAGTTTTTGGCACAATAAAGGAATAAAAGCTAACAGAAGTAGCTGAGTGGTAAAAGGTACACAAATTGAGTACAGATTCCTTGACAGCAACTTTGACTAATGTCTTCAGGGGATCTGGGATTTACTCTTAAGATATTGGTTGGGTTGGGTTGTTTGTTTTGGAGTGCTGGGTGGAGTAGGGTGTTCTTTTTGCTTCTTCTATTGCTGCTGGGGTTTTTTATATTACGATTCAGTTATGCAGATCAGTCAGCTTTGAAGGTCACTAGATAAGGACACGACACTAGAGTGTTTTTCTTCCTACTGCTTTCCCTGTACAGTGCACCTAAAATAACAACATCATCATATGCTACTTAGTGGAATTGAATCAATTATATCAGATTGCTGTGTTGTGTTCAGATACATGAAGCCCAATAATGAGCATTTGGTTTATTGTTTGCCCTTTTCAGGAAACTCGGTCTTGTGGGAAATCGACAATCAAAATAAACCACTGTGTTATAGCCTGCAGGGAGTGCTTCTGTTCCAGACCCAAGGATAAGTACCAGTGTCTTTCATTGTGGAGGGATCCCCCACCAACAGAGGCTACTGCTGATTAGCAGGCAAACAGAGAACGAGGCACCTGTACAGCGCACAACAGATTTTGAAACAATACCGCTTTTAAAACCCAGAAGTATCAGGCCACAGATGGTGCTTTAAAAAATCATCACCAGGGCAATTTATTGCCTCTCACCTCAACCTTTATTGTTGCCATGTTGCAACAATATATGCAAATCAGTCACAGATTTTCACAAGAGCTGTAGCTCTTTTTCACAAAATCCAAGGGACCACAATAATAATAATAAATATTAATAATCCACATCATAGTCTTATGAGCCTTTATCACCATTTCTGATCTGGGCATCAGTTGAACAGTCAAAGTAAAGATGTCACGCATCCTGGTCCCTGCAGAGGTCTCAACAGCTTTTTAGTGATCAAGGATGCTGATGGAAATACTCAAGTTACTGAGAAAGAAGAAAGTGTTTTAAGCTTTGGACAGTTCCCAGAGTCCTGTGACAAAGGTGTTTTTTTGTTGTTCTTGAGTAGTTTGGGTTCTTTTAAATAATTCCCTGGCTGGAGATTTAAAGACTTGCTGCTATTCTTTCTAAAGTCAATCCTTCAAACAAAACCTACATATGCTATGATCTAGGAGGTGGACATTCTTTCCATCTGTCAACCATACTTACTAAATTGCACTGTGATGTTTTTCTCAAGAACTTTGGGCAGAGGAGGTCTTACAATCTATTTGTCAAGTGCCCCAGCCAGACAGGTAGAACTTGCTTTCCTGCACCCTGCACAAACTCCAGTCCATTAGAGTCCTCTTAGCTAATAATTTCCATCTCTTTGTGGTTTTACATACAAAAGGATTGATTCTCTCTAAAAACAACTCTTTAAACCATGCATATTGTAACATTCAAATCTACATGCATATTTCAATCCTAGAAGGGAACATTGAGAAAGTGAAGTGGCAGAAAAATTAGCTAAAAAGACTGCCACATCCCTAAAATTCTATAGGTTTCTGAAATTCTAACAGCCAACTTTGGATCTGACAAGACAAACCACATTGTGGTTGCTCCATATTGTGGAAATTTTGTGATCATCACCTCTGACTGCAAGACCTCATCAGTTGGCAAAGAGATTTTCAAAACAAGTCTCTTCTTCCAGCTATTTCAGAAGGGAGGGGGGACCAAAAAACAAACCAACCAACACACTAAAGAAATTTTAATGTGGTACTGGGAAGTCAAAAGGACTACAATAGCATTAAATCCAAGAAAAATCCCCTAGAGAAGACTGACTCACCATCTAATTTTTAAAATTACCTTAATAAAAATGATGTCTGTATTGCAATCATTTTTCTTACAGGGTAAGAGGTAAAACCTCCCCTCTCTCAAGCAGAACAATTAGTCCGTTAAGAAAACCTACATAACTTCTAATAGTAATTGAAAAGTGTTCGTACACTTAGGAATAATTAACTGCTCAAAGCACACAGTAGAGAACACTTTCCTTCATATCAGTTCTGTTGGAAAAGTCTGGTGGTTACATTTGGTCACAGATATGAATTAAATAATTTTATGTTTCTTTGGTTTAGTACTATACAATAAAAAAAACCTATGTAAATCCTAGGAAGACATACACATCTTGCACCTGATACATACATGCACATACTAATTGTGTTCAGGAACTGAAATAAAATAAATTAAGAGAGACATTTCAAAAGTAACAAAGGAAGAAGGCTGCGGTATTTCCATGCCCTGTCCTTCCCTGCGTTCATTTGACAAATAAATCACGGCACACCAAAGAGATAAGCTGACTCCTTTCTCAACGCACTGAAGAATTTTTTCATCCCTTACACACAAATTACAGGATTTAGCAACTCTAGCATTATTTGTGGAAGGAAGGGGTGGTAGATAAGAGAGAGTTAATGAAAAGGGTTATTAATGGCTAGCACAATAGCATTAATAAGCATGGGGTAAATACTTTAGTAATAAATAATAAAATTATTTGAAGTGTTGCACACTGGCAAGAAGTCTCTGGGGGTCTTCCTCTTTATGAAAATAGCTGTGTACCACTGCACTAATTAACCTTTTAGCTTCATTATGTTATTTATCTTCCAGTAAGAACTGACAACCAACAGGATGCCTACAGGTTCCAGTAAGAATCACGTTACAAAATTTTATGCAACTCTACAGGATAAATATGGCAAGTTAAAGCTATAATTGGATTGTTACTTAAGCTTATTTTATCTTAAAAATCTTGCTACATTATAAGCTTATTTTTAAAAATATTTTAAGATAAATATGTTAAGTGAATAGTCTCTGTTAGTATAAAATCTTAAGGTACTATTTGTGCAATGAAGGAACTACCAGGTTAGAAAAGACTGAAGTGTTTGACCCAAAATATTTTTTCCTCCATCCTTGCTATTACCTGTGGAATGAGGTAACAATTAAACTTAAATGCTGTTATCAGCATCTGAAACTTCATCTACTTTCGTGAAGGACAAACAATTTACTCATAAGGAGTAGTTATTTACACCTCAACCTCACTGCATCAAAAGGATGAGTGTGCCATTAGATTCAATGCCTATCCCAAGGCATAGAATAAGTGAACAGCTTGTTCTGCTGCTGGAGCAAACGTAGAGGCAGCACAACAGGAATCCTAGACAGGATGGCAAAACCATGACTGTTATCTCAGCCTAGCACAGCAGCACAAACCTATGCTCTTGTGGCTTGAGAGGTTTCAGTGAAAATATTTTTCTTAAAAGGTTAAGCACTAGAACAGGCTGCCCATGGAAGTGGTGGAGTCACCATCCCTGGATTTATTTGAAAGGTATGTGGATGAGGTTCTTAGGAACATGGTTTAGGGGTGGGATTAGCAGTACTAGGTTAATGGTTGGACTCTATCATCTTGAAGGTCTTTTCCAACTGAAATGATTCTATGATTCTGTTTCAATAAAGCACATTTCCTCTGCTGACTGTATTTTCCCTCCATTTCCATTCCAACCTAGCTGAATGGGTTGTCAGCCACTGTTTGGTTAGCCCTGAATTGACCTAATATGTAAATTAGACTCTCCCCTTACTTAAATACCCTAGAGCGCAATTTTTTCTGCATTTAAATCATTGTACCACCCGTTACATGGACAATGAATCCAACCCCAAGTGTTTGCTTATGCTAATGAATATATAACTAATGAAGATTAATTAAATACTAGTGCAGCAACATAAGATAGGAAGTATACTGATAGAGCACTAAATTTTACTAATGATGTATTTATGGAATAGGCAAACAAACTCTGAAACTGAAGGTCTGAATCGAGACATCAAACCCAAATATGCACCTCACTCATTGCCAGCATGCAATACACAATTACTGTCTTACATCTGTAATAATTGCTGTGGCAAGCCAGCAGACCAAGCAGGATGCAGCCCAAGCCATAGGGCACCAGGCACTGCATTTACCACCTCACTACTAGGCAGCAGAGCAGGTGCAGCCCATTCATAAAGTCCTCTACCCAATGAACACTCTTTCTGGACTGGATACCAGGGTAGACTACATTCATTTTATATGGCTGTAATGATGCTGTCCTCATTACAGCACAGTTTGATTTAAACCAGCATTGATGAAAACCACGCTTCAACCACGCCGCAATTCTGTTTACTGCCACTGATTGCAGGAAGAAAACATTCAGCCGAGTCTGCACTTTGCGAACACACGGGACTGCTGAGAAGCAATCTGACTTCCATTATGACTTTAAAAAGCATCAGGTTGGTTTTGAATTACAATTTTAATGCAATGACACTTAACCAGTTTTTTCTGAACTCCTGCACTGCCAGCACTTGAGGAAAAACTAATAATGCTTTATTTCTTCAGCCAAAATCTTCAGCTTTCTCGCACCAACTCAGGGACACCCTGCTTGGCTCCACTATCTGAACATGCTTTTCTACCTGGAAAATCCTCATAGGTTTCATGTTCTTTCAAAGTCCCCCAAAATACAGTTCTTTTACATCTTTAATGCTATTGTCACTGCAATTCAGGCCACAGGAGTTTTGTTTGCTTGCTGCTTTGCTGTCCATGAAATGGAGTTCAGGGAAGCTTTCTTGACTCAGCTTGGGGTAATTATGCTAAAATTGTGTTCTTATTACTGGTCAGCAGCAGCAAACAGAGGTCACCAAGAACCCTGTGCTCTTTGCAGTTGTTTTCTCACATACAAGCAACGATGCAGTAGGGAACAACGCGAACCTGAACCCAGACCTACTGTAACTGTGCCAAAAAAAAAAAAAAAAGTAGAAACGAAGCTGTAAAATCTGGGTGGAAGATTTATATTACTATTATCCTCTAGATAATTCCACAGTTACATACGAAAGCCAATATATAAAATGATTTTTAGCTATCTCTTACAAAATTAATCTCAGAGAAATAGACCAGCAGACAAATACTGAAAGTCAGATTTTTTTTGGTTTAATAAGTAGGTAGATTAATAGCATTTCACAAGCCATGTTTAGGAAGCCTAGGTCAATAGTACTTAAATAGCAGTGTGTGGGATGGACATAAACTCAGAAGCCTTAGGGGAGACAGGTGTTCTTGGCATCCTGAGCCACTTGATGAGCTATGGTGGAGGGTCTTCTCCCAATAACAGAGCTTCCAAGAATGTCAAGCTACACGAGAATGTAGGAAAAAGAATCACTGCTGCTTACGGACCGCATTGCTGGGTGGCACTAATAAAACTTGGTGATAAACCTGCTCAGTTCACCTGTCAATCCTAGAAATCCATGTCACGTTTAAAACTTCCAATTATCTCTCCCAACACACGGTCTTCTGGCCTGGTCTGCCACTCCTCTCAAGTAAGTGACTTCAAGCCACACAAGGGAAAGTTAGGCTTTTGTTCTGCTCAAACAGGTGTCAATGTGAGAGCTGCAGAACAGATAGGGAATTAATCCAAATATGTATGTGGTATGATACAGCCTGATATCCAAATCCCTGTGTGAAACTTGTTGTCAAGATCCATTTATAGCTAAAGTTTGAAAACAGACAAAGGAATTGGAAGAACTCCGAAGTACTTCAGTCGTGCTTGTAGAGAGCCACACAGGTACCCAAGTCTGTGTGAGTGCCCATGAGAATTTAAGCAGGAGGAAGGGAGGGGGTGTCAGCATGTGCAGACAAATCAGTGTCTCTCTCAAGTTGGGGCAGTAGGCTTTCAAGAAAGTAAAAAAAAAACCCAACACAAGTTCAAAAGCATCAGTCTAGGTTTTTTGTCATGTCTGCGATGAACATGCTTCTCCCTCCCTCTCTCTTCCGAGGGATTTAGAACAGCAACCTATGGACTTGTGTGTCAGCAGCCAAAGAACCATAAAGGTTCAGTCCTGCTCTGACCTGGCCCCGTTACCACTAGAGACATTTCTGTGCAAGTGAAAAACAGGATAGATGAGAGAGGAAACGCTACCTGCCACCACTATCATACATCTTGTTGAATTTGCCTCACTAATACCAGGGCAAATCATGCAAATTACCTGCCCGGGGCTTAGTAAGTTTGGTCTCTTGAGTTTTCAGTTTGGTATAATCACTAGCTTGATTAATCATGTGGCAGTTCCCTAATCCTGCTCTGCTCACTCAGAGGATAAGCACTGGATACTAATTCTTCTAAGTTCTTTTTTAAAAGTTTCTAGAGGCCAAAGTCCAGCTTTAATGCATATTACTTGCTCGTTCCTGAAAACGAAACAACTGACTGATTGAAGCAGGTTACAGATGCCCTTGAACCTTTTGAATAATCACAGTATGCACCTGATTTGTTTATTTCCACATTCTGTCAACAGCAGTGAATCAACAGCTTCTACTATCACTTGAAAACACCTAGTGCCATCCTGTGATCTCAAAGGTTTGATACTCCACATTCTCTTCATATTTCCTTGATAACATTGATACAGTACCTTCTAAGACCATGGTATTTGGCATACCATTTAAAGTCCCAGCTTTGGGAACCTGGTGGCTTCATGAGAAATCACACCCCTAAATCTGATTTTATATTGTTAATTAAAGTGAGTTTAAAGAAAAATAGAATATGAATCTTAACAGCTTAAAAATACCAGAAGCCAAGTAATTCAGAAACAAACACTAATATTAAAAAAAAAAAAAAACAAAAAACCTCACACCCCTTTTGATTTAGGTCAGTCTTGTGATCTAGGTTGGGGGGTTCAAACTCTCAGTGCTAAGAACTGCCCTTTCAATGAAATCACATCACACGGATTTGGATCCACACTTAAATGTGTAGTAGAAATACAAGCCTGAACATATAAGTGAATACAGCCACACTGAGAAGAGATAAGCTATGAACGAATAGCTTAATTGGACACTTGCAAAATTATCTTGTCAAAAGTAATTACTCTATACATGATCCAATTGGAAATGTTTTATATCAGCCACAGTTTAAAATAGTATTTAAGCTATTCCTTGGCCTTTGAAAGATACATTCACAGCATGCTGCTTATTTACTATGCTACTAGCATGCATTTGCAAATCTTTCAAACACTCCTTGGTACAAAGAGACAACAAATTCATTTTGTGTTCAGTTCTGAAGAGGTTAGCAGATGCACTGACTATATTTTTCATGGAAATTTTCTCATTCTTTCTTCTTCTTAAGTTAGAGTAAAATCATCCTGACTAAATGTAGTCTTTGCTTTAACAACAAAAATGGATTTTAAATTGAAACAGCTGGAGACTGGGAGACATTTAATGATGGGAAAAGACCAAGTAAACATGACCATGAGCAAGACTGTGTAATTACAAGACATCAAAATTCGCACAGAAACTACTATGGAAGGTAATTTACCCCCTTTGATGGAGAGTATAAGCTACTTTGCATTACCAAACACTACATACACATACTTACAATACAGTAGGTCCAGACCTGCATATTTCAGAGCACAGCTTGCTGTACTCCTCCTGCCCTTTGTGTTTTCCAATTGCTGAAAGTGTGCCAATAGTAATATTTGGTTTCATTTCTGTCCATTTGTTTTGTGTAGTGTTCCCTCCGCAATTAATACTTAATTCCACATTTCAGAACATTGTAAGAAAACAACAGACATGCTTTGAGGAAAAGGACTCCAAAAGGAAGTTAAATCTCCCCCTCTCAGGACTTAAAAGAAATTGCAGGTTTTTCATGACTAGTACATGAGTAACAAAATGTTCCCTGAACCAGACAGCTCCCATTTAGTACCATGAGTTAGCAGATCATAATTGGAGAAGATAAAATCTTGATACATAGATGCATTTATTTTATCCATACACAAGGCAGCTGCATATCTATTCAGAATAGTGTCCCACTGAGTTTCCATCCCAGTAACACAGGAAGCAGTAATTCAAAGCGTGTTGTGAAGGCCAGGCAGCCCTCCAATACACAGTCACTACTGCACGCCTGGCCTTGCAGAAAGACTCTTCTGTATATTCATTAAAAACATGTGGATTGTCTAGTGACTTAGTAAACTATCACTTTTCCCCATGCTGATACTTCCCTGATGAAAAAAAAGGCTTCCTATGCATTCCCTTATGTATTGCATGAATCTAGACGGCCACAGAAAAAGACATGAGAAAGATGAGGACGTAGTGATAGAGCGAAAGACCACAATGCATTCATATGCCATCTCCAATACTTAGGCCACTACAGTGAGCAGCTGGAAAGAGAAAACACACCTAGAATAGACAGAAAGTTGTGCGAATACTAAAAATGAGAATACTTAGAGAAGAAAGAGAAGTGCATGTGGCAAAACTAGAAGGTTGGTCTCTAAAGTAACGCAAAGGCATTATTCCAATTATCTAACCCATGCTGACTCTTGGTTTTGCTTCAGCAGCAGTTTTGGGATCAATCCCAAACTCTTACTAAAGTCCCTGAGAATTTTGTTCAAACAAAGCCTGCAGAAGCAGCCTTCTGACACAGTCAAAGTATATACTGTGCTGCTGCTGGCTTGTGCTGATTTCCTTGCATGTGCTGCTATTTTGGGCAAAGCAAGGAGGAAGTATAAACTTCAAAGATTATCCAATTTATGAAAACTTAATTAGCCATTGCCCCGGTATGTGCAAAGCACGCAACACCTCTTACATTCTGGCATCAGACTGCAATTTACTAATCAGTTACTGAAGGACCTCAGTCCCAAAGCAGTTACAGATTGATCCGTTAATGGAAGTTTCTACAGAGAGAATTTCACTTCCTTAACTGGAAGTTTAAGGGGCAAATCCAAGACGATGTAATTAAAAAACAAAAACAAACAAACAAAAAAAATCCCACGCCAAACACCAAAAAACCTACACACCACCCCCAAAAGAGCACTTAATTATTTTACTTAGCTTTCCAATAAAAGAAGTATTCTACTATAATGTATTTTATACACCGGCCTACAGCTTTAATGCAGCTGGTGTCCACAGGACTGCACAATTATTCTTACTTTGCTAAAGAATAAATTGGAAAACAGAAGCTTTGTGATCTTATGTTTACAAAACACCATCCCAAGAGTCTTTGATGAGGCCAAGTTTTACCACAAGCAACCAGGTCACAAGTTCAAAACAAAAAGATCCCAGTTAGCCAGCAGTGTATGTAAAATAGACTGCTGTTACTGGTGGGCAGCAGTTCACGCCAGTCAGCATGAATTGATGGTGCTGCAGAAAGCCCAAGGACAGAATAAACTACACAGGATGAAATGCTTGATTCAACTTGCTAGGAGTCCTTCCCATTAGGGCACCAGATACACAAGTAACAAAACAGGAAATACATTTGTGCTGCTCCTGTGTGTTCTGCTCTGTTTCGTGTACCTGAAGGCACTCATTTCTCCAGGTTGTCACAATATGACTCTGTTGACAGGCTCTCAGTGAATGCCTGTGACTAACATACTAACCAGCTATACAAGGTCCACGGAGAAATCATGACTAGGATTCAAAAGCAATGAACTTTTCTGAATCTGCAGGAAATGCACAACCAAAGAACCCGAACAGCATCCCTCCATCTAATCTATACAAACAGTGGGACTTACTTCCTTCTCATTTCACTCTTTACATTGGTATGTAGTTGCTGTTTATACAGGAATAAGTATTGTTTAAATTCAGATGGATGAACCATTTCAAGGGCACTGCCATTCTCTTTTCATTCTCAGGAGGAAGAAATGTTTGCATTGTTTATTTCACTGCAAGAAGAGCTACCAAACATATAGGTATGGTATAAATACAATACAGTGAGGAAAAGAAAAAAACAAAACAACACACACACCACAAAATTGTTGTCACTTATTATAAAAAAAAAAAAAAAAGCAGACCATGAATCAGATTTTGCTTCAAATGGCACAGGCACTGTGGGAAGATGAGGACAGCAGTGCAAGCATATAGGTTAAAAATAAAATTAAATTAAAAAAAGAGTCCCAGAGTAAAGACATTATATCCATAAGGGTTCCAACCTGTGTTCTTCAAGCCCGCTTGGGTGATGCAAGCTATACACAACACATAGGTACATAGATTTGAAGGCAAGGAATAAACAACCAGTTTTGAAAATAAATAACCCCTTATAAATCAACCCTAAACAAGCAAAACAGAAGTTTGTGTTGTTGCATAGAAAAAAGGTGAGACAGGCCTGGTCTCACTTCAGGACCTGGAACCTTATCCAAAGCTTTTGAGCATTTATCTGCAGTACTCTCCTTCTTTTCCTTCATTTACATTTCTGCTGTGCTTTTAGTGGTGCAGTAATTAATCACAAAGTTCCATCTGGTCTATAGTTTTAGTTCGCATCCTTATTGCTTCAGACAATTAAAACCAATCCTTAGTGCTAAGAACAATAAAGGCAGCACCTAGAAGCACTGTGCTAAGTCTCTGGAATATCATTTTCTCTTAAAAGATAACCTTTTCAAATCATCTTCAGCCCACAAGTAATCTCATGTTTTAAAGAAATCCCTCTCTGAAAAGCAGCACCTTGACAAGACTTAACACTTGTGACTATCTTTAGATGGCTTTTAATTAAAAAACGTAGACTAAACTAATGTCATCATAACAACTGGCTTACTCCAAGCATTACGTTGTCTAACAACACTTTCAAACAATTCCTTCTTTTTATTCATGGCAGAGAAGTCAATAATAATGGAAGGTTTTGTTGATTATTAATGCCATCGCTTAAGTCAGGTAAAACACTTTAATGCATATTCCTGATTTGACTGTTCGACTAAAATTTTTCTTCTTTAACAAATTCAGCATCAATCTTTGTGTCTATTTTTTCCTTGGGTGGGGCTGTCAGCTGGAATCTTATAAATAAGTATATGAAACTGGAGATGTAAACAATTTAAAAGGATACCAGAACATGCAATCTATACCTCAAGTGCAGTTTAGAAGGTATAGTTTGTCTAAAATTAAATACTTTGACAAGCAGCAAGACTACGTCAGGCTACCTTTAGAATCAAAAAGATTAGGATTTAGTCTTGTATTTTGTGCAACAGCATTTAGTTCCTTCCCTTATCCTGGGGTCAAGGGAGAAAGTTCTTGTTCAAGTACTGGTTATGTGAAACCATATGCTGTTGAAATCTATATCCCTGAACTTACATATAAGTCATAGATAGCCTGCAACAGGAGTTGTAACAAGAGTTGTGGCTTTTAATTTAGGAAGAAACAGGCCTCACATAATGCACCTCTTTAAATTTTCAGTTGAAATTTGTAAGCAGAAGAAGCAGAATACACCAAAATGCAACACAAAAAGTAATAAAACAGGGAAATAAATTAGTCTCACTTCCACAGCCTTTTTCTCTTTCCTCCTTTGTTCTTTACTATACATAGTTAAAACCAAAGGCTGGAAAGACATTTTAAAGGCTTTCTTGCAGATACCAATACAATTAGAAAGAATATATTCTTAAATTTTACATCAGTTAAAATATTTTCCCTCACTTTCTTCCACACGCTTCATCACAGACAGTATGCACATGAGATTCATACAATAATAAGTTTATGGACTTTAATCTAGACACTTAAATCCAGTCTCCTCTGTTTCCAACTGTAGTTTCTATTGCTTGAAAAACATAATGTAAAAGAAAACCATCACCAGCACTAAGACATATTCCTTGTAGACTGAACTGTATCTAAATATAAACCTCACATGATTCCCAAATTACAACTCCAGCATTTATAAAACATTGCATACTATAACAGGTCCAAACCAAGAGGACCGATCACCCTGGAAGTAAATCATACTGATTTGCAACTAAAAGAAATTAAAGCCTAGGTGGCTGGATACCAAAGGTAGCATAGTCTCCTAATGTGAATTTTCTAATAACCTAGTCAAGATACAACACCAACATGGCAGCAATACGTGAGGAAGACCTCTTATAATAGTTGCATTTCACACTAGGAAAATAAGAATTTAGTTTATTAAACAACAGGATCAGCACTAGTACTCACAGTAAGAGGTCAGCAGCGCAGAAGACCCTCAAGCACAGCTTTTGTCTCCAGAGAATGGGCTGTAAGGCTCCCTGGCTACGACAAACCCAGTAACCATTTTGCTTCCAAGTACCTCAGTGTCCTGAGAGCCAAGGAGGGGGCTGGTAGCAAAGTGCTGGTTTGCAAGATTGTCAACACCTGCTTCAAGCCCCAGGTGCAGTTGTTACTCATTGCAGCACTCCCGGGCAACCCCACTCCATGGGAAAACCAGCACAGAAGAACCATGGTTTCTCCTGGCTGAACCAAAAGAAGTTCTCTCCCACCACACAGACTCTAAGGAGCAGCGAAACCACGTTGCATCAGTATCTGCATGTTAATTTTGTATTTCCGTTGCTTAATTTTATATTTCCATTGCTGTGTATAGCAATTCCTTGTGCATGCATATTCATGGTGGCAGTTTTTTTTCTAGCTGAGCCTGGCCCTTATTTTCAACTCATGAAATAAAAGAAAATGGCACTACCTGTCTGTCGATAGAAATTGATGCCATTCTGTACGTTAATACTTCTTGATACAAGACCCCTCACACCATAAATCAAGTTGTATTACTCGGTCTGTCACTGTACATTGTCACAGTTTAGGGTCAGGGCAGCCCACTAGACCTATAACAGATGCTCTCTGTTAACCCCACCCCGCCCAGAGGGGAAGAGAAAGAGAATAAAGGAGAGAAACTTGATTGGAAAAGGAAACTAGAACAGCTTTAATGAAAACAATAATAATAAAAATGGAATATATACAAAACCAGTATTGAGCCCAACCCCCCAGATGGCAATTCCATCACCGTCACCACTGATGCTGTGGAGCAGACACTGGGGGAGTCCCAGACTGGGCCCTGCAGCAGACAGGAGCTGTGTTCAGGAGCTGGATTCTGGTACTGGGTTGAGGAAAACACAGACTGGGATAGAAGGCAGAACAGAGAGAGTCCCCCTCAGATGCCAGCCACTGGAGAAGTGAGCAAGAAGATGGAAGAAGACCTTAGCTTGACACTCCTGATCTCTCAGCTTTACACCAAATATGGTGTATATGGGATAGAATTCCTTGTTGGCCAGTTTAGGATGACCTGTCCTGTCTGCTACACCCTGCAGGTGCAGCCTTTTACCTTCTGCACCCCCAGTGTGGTACACAAGATCCAGCAGTGGCCTTGGTCTGCACACCAGTCCTTGGCAGTAACTCTAACCATGGGGTGTTATCACTGCTAGAAGCAGACACTGCTTGTGAAAGCAGGCTGCTAACTTCAGACAGGGCAGTTAGAAGAACTGAGCTGAAAATGAAACGACTGAACAGAATTAGTTCTGTTCTCACTCAAACCAGGACACACGCTTGCACGCACTCATGGTCAGCAGGTCAAGAGAAATTTCTTTTTCCAATCTGCAAGATCAGGTACATTTATTTTCTGTATTTGCCATCTCCCATTATTGGTAGATAGACAAAATGAATCAACAGTCCAAGCTGAAAAATCATTACACTTATTAGTTGAAAGTTGCAGAAAAATAAGAAAATTTCTCCCTTTATACCCGTAGAGAATAAAAAGGCTTTCAAGGGACAAAGGTGATCTTAAGGGCCTAAAAGTTTGAAAACATCCCTTACCATAATTTGCTTCCAAACTTAACAATCCTCTTCACTGCTCTTCCCTGTAGGGCAGTGTTTGATTATCTGACAGACTACAGAGGTACTCTTCCAAAAGCCACACCCTCTGCTTCAGAATCTAAGAGGTTCCTACCTGTTCTTTATTTCACATAATGAAATAAGTTGCTGTGGGGAGCTAGTGAGGTATCTGACAAACACCCCAGTCTGAATACCCCATTCCCTCCTATACCAAAAGAAAATCTCACAGTTCACAAAAGGGCTAAATACATGTTCTAAACATGGCTTGAAAGAAAGCAAAATTTAGAGCTCAGACCCTATAAACAGACATCCAGAAGGATCTTCTTTCAAATAAATGGGACAGACTGCATGTTTATGGCTTAAAAGATGTGCTGGTAGGTTTTTGTCCTCTACAAGATTCTGATTTGCTCTCGGGCATTGGTTAAATGCCTACAGTAATAAGAAATTCCAACTCAGAGCAAATTGTCCCCTGGGTCTACCCTTCTAAGACAGGCGTTTACATAGTTAGTACCGAACTATCATTGTACAAATCTTTATGCAGTACTGGAGATATTTTCCTATTCCAAGCCACAGCATGATCTAGGAACACACTGCAAAGTAGAGGCTGCTGCCCTGGGTATGTAAGGAACACATGTGTAGCCTTTCCTACCTCAAAGTAAGCTGCTAGGAAAGGCAATTATTCCCTGCTTGGCTATGATTGATCAGCTTCCTGTATGGGGATGTGTGAGCTTTCATTTATTACCTACTTGGTCACTGGCACAGGCCTGCAAAGAAAAAGGTCTTTCTAATAGTTTTTTTGTTTTGTTTTGTTTTCCTGGGAAAGGAATTACAATAGCATTGAGACAATTAAAATCACAAACAATGGCACTTCCCAGTCCTCATCTCTATGTAAGACAACACCCATACAGCTAAAAGTTCCAGGTGAATCGTTTGGGATGTGGAAAGTGGATTTCAACCCTTCTGTGTTGTCTATTTCCTTTTAAATAATATGCACAAAGGGCAGAAGTCTGTGCAATCAAGGCAGAGTAAGGCTTTAAGTAACATGATTTTAATATTCATAAGGTTTTAACTTCTCAGTGATTATTTATAAAAATCTTCTATTACATCAGGATAACAGGCTTAAAAGAAAGCAAAATAATCTGAAACTTACCATTTTTACACCAGTAAAAACATTTTAGAGCTATATTCAGAACTCATCCTCATAGCTGGGTTGAAATGATCTGTCAATCCTTACAAAGTATCAAATAATAATTAAATCCAGAGTTCACGGAGGACACTTGTTAAAGGAATACATTTGCTGCAGAAATTACAATCACATACTAAAGCTTCAGACTGCAATGCATTCTTCATCACAATACATTGCATAGGTCTAAAAGACAGTGAGGTTTTCCTTACATTAAAACTATCAAAACTCTTACTTATTCCATTGGCTTAAAGACTGCTATAGCGACTTTACATTAGGTTTTCTCATATGTGAAGAGGTTCACAACAGGTGAAAAGAAAACAGGGTTGTTCCAATGTTCTTCCATTCTCCACAACATGTCTGAGATGGCCTGTGGCCAGTTCTTCTTTCCTGGAAAGGAATTTTGTCTTGGTCACACATCAATGTACAAGGGATATTCCCCATGAAAAGCAATGAGACTAATTAAACTAAGCTATATTGTACCAGTAACTGTAGATCAGTGTCTGATGAAGGTATCCCTCAACTGGTTCTTTCTATGAAGAACCCCCCGTTAATTTAATTTAATTCATTTAAAAGTAGTGCTATGGAACAACTATTATCAAACATTTTCTTAGTTGGATAAATTATCTTCTGAACTGCTCGGCTTCTCATATTTGAGCTTGGGAAGACAAGAGGGTATAAAGGGTGCAAGATACCGCCAAGTGCCTATGTGCACCACTGTCCTCTGCTGGCAGAGATCAGCCTTGCTCATCTTAGTGACTGATTAGTTTCTATTAGCAATAGAATGACACAGAGCAAAGATGACATAAGCAACAGCTAATGTATATTCCCATATACGCTCCACAGGCCTGCGGCTTAGGACAGAAGGTTGTTAATTCTATTGCCTGTGCAATGTAGCTGCGTAACAGCATTAAGATGTTTCCATGTTCTTTATTGCCATGTATCTGTGCAGCAGTAACAACCCCTGGCCCCGCAGAGACCAGACTCTGCTGCTCTACACACGAAGACCCAAGGTTTTAGCTATGTGTGCTGTATCATCTGACTCCCAAGATTGGCAAAATGCCAACCATAAAACACCAGCCGGTTTTGTATCAGCGTGAACCTAAAGGAAAACCAAGCACAACCCCTTTGAGGGTCTGAGCCTGTGACATTTTAAACAACAGCTAAAAGAAAGGCACAGATGCAATCACTGTCTCTTGCTCCAGCATTTCTAGGACATCTCGAGAACAGTCAGGAGACCTGGAGACCCAAGTAACAAAGCTTCTTGAGATCCCCTCAGACTGCAGCGCAGCTAACGCTGCCATGTTTTTGGGTGCCTGCTGAAAGGCTTGTCTTGAAGGGGGTCCGGAGGAGAGCTGTGCGAGGAGGACTTCGACCTGCCTGTAAACAGGCGCCATTACTCTGAGCCGCGAAGGCGGGGGAGGCCTCCCCACAGCGAAGGGGGACAAAAGCCCCACGTTCACCGCAGGCTGAGCCGAGCCGGTCTCCAGGCAGCCCCTGGCAGCCGGCTGCCCACCTCTACCCTGAGCAGCACACAACTGTTGACGCGTCCTTCGCCTCCCTCTTGCCGCCCGCGCCACAGCCGCCCCCCCCCTCCTCCTCCTGCCGCCGCCACCGCCTCCCTTAGGGGGCGCGGGGGAGCGCGAACCCCTCAACCCTGCCCCGAAGAGCCGGGCCGCGCGGGGAGGGCGGAGCAAGGAGAGGGGGCGGAGCCAAGGAGAGGGGGCGGAGCCAAGGAGAACAGGCTGCCGGGAGCCGTAGTTCGACCTGCCGCCCCACGCTGCCACTCCGCTCCCCGGACTACGTTTCCCAGGGGGCGTTGCGGGAGCCTCTTAGCAGCGCGCAAGGGAAAATGGCGGCGGCGGCGGCGGTGGCGGCGCGGGCGGGCGGCAGGGCCTGTCCCCGGGCGTGGCATCGCGGCGTCGGGGGTCCCGCCCCCATCCCCCGCGGGCGGCGGGCCGTCGCCTGTCAGGGGAGAGGCGGGGCGGTGCCGCCGGGGAAGAGCGGGTACGGTGTCCGGACCGGCTTGGGGAGAAGGGCCGGTGGAGGTGTTTCCCCGGCGAGGCATCCCGCCCTCAGGGGTGCAGCCGCGGGGTGGGAGGCCGAGCCCGATTTGGAGCCGCCGGGCTTGGGCGTGAGAGCAGCGGCGGCGGCGGGAGCTGGGCGGCGGCGGCGCCCTGGGGATCGCAGGAGGGCCCGCTTTCAGTACCGGCCCGTGAGCGGTGTGAGGCGTCTGCGGGCTGCCCGTGTCTGGCGGCACCTCCTCGGCGCGCGTTCCCCGCCTCAAGCGGAGCTGGCCTCGTCAGCAGGGGCGTCCCTTCGGCGCATCGGGCTGGCGTGAGAGCCAGGCGCAGTGCAAGCGAATTAGAATGCGCGCCCGTGTTCGGAGTACGAACAGCAGGGGCTGCACCAATTTTCATCAGTGTTATTTGAAGGGTGGTTCTGTGGAGCTTGGACAGTGTGCCCGGAACGGGGCATTTCATTCCTGTGCAATCTGTAAGTCAGGGCCTGTCCAAGCTTTCACGTTCTCTGGTGAGAGAACTCCAGGCTTTTCATTGCACAGCTGATCACCGAGATGAAGGTGTGCGAACACTGGCACTGCTGCTGGTCCTTTAGAGACAGAAATAAGCGTAAACCTGGAACAAACATTAATAAACTCCAGGTTTCTCATCAGTATTGTTAGCGGGACTGGAGGCTTGGGTGATGCACCTAACGTCTTATTTGAGTGTAAGCCCGCACACTGATGTAGTTTTTTAATGCCATGATGTGATGGGGATATGTTTCTAAAGAATGCAAGAAACACTGAAATAATCTGGCCTTCAGAATTAAAAAAAACAACTTTGCTTCTAAAACTTGAGGGATTTTTATGGACAGTTGAAAATACCAAAGAAAATACTGTGTTTCAGTAAAAGGAAATGTATTGGTTTCTTTAAACATCTGAACCTTAGTCCTGCATGATAATATTTTTATTCCTAAAGCAGCTATATAAGTGACATCTGCATTATCACTAGTTTGATGTTTGTAGGGATGTCCTCAGCTGTTGGAGGGCAGACAGAAAACAAAGATCTTGGCAGTGTGTTACGTTCACCTTTGGAGGGAATGCTGTGCTTGATATATTTGTTTGATGTTTTTCGATAGCTCGCTTATCTCCCATAGCTATCTCAGGACTTCTGCTGCTGAAGTGTTCTGCCATAGAAATGTGATTCCATCACTGAAATATTATTTCTGCCACTTCATTTGTACAAGGCCAGATAATTACTTACAGAAACTGTCAAGCAATTCATACAGTAAAGGTGACCTTTTTCTCTTGTCCATATAAAGGTTATGGATGTGAGAATTGCAATTACTTTTTAGATGATATGGAGAAGCTTTCTTCTGCAGAGTATGTTCAGAGAGCAGTAGCTCTCTAGTTGAAATGATGATTTCTCTATTACTAGATTACTAATGTTTATGCTAATATGCTACTAACACTGCTCTGGAGAGCCACCTTTCCCAGCATGCAAGTGACTAGCTGACAGGGAATACATAATTTATTATGCCACCTGTCTGTTGGAGATTTATCAAACTACCTGAGAAGTAATTGATATTTATGATGATTTTGTGATTTTCGTGAGGTACCAAATTAGGGTTCATTCAGCATGCAAGTTTGCCTCATTAATTTCTCTTAAGATTTCTCATGTAAGGAAAAGTTAAAAGTTTCAGACCATTACACTTCTTTTTTATGCCATTCTTTTCTGTATAAAATGCAGATGCTTTGCCATACAGTCCCCTCCATATATATTGTCAATTAGATCACCAGTGTTGCAGCACGACTTTTGCCATTACACTGTGAATGTATTTACAACATCATTTACAATTCTTTTACAATTGCAATTTATCTTTTCTTAATAAAAGTCCTTAATTCTTTTATTTTTATATGTTTATGGGATTTAATGACGTCTATATTTAAATTGTATTTACCTTCTCTTTCCTTTTTAGTCTTGCTCCATGGGTACCTGTTGTGGGTCTGGAAATTCATGCACAGATCAGTTCCAACTCAAAACTTTTCTCTGGTTCCCAAGTCCAGTTTGCAGCACCTCCTAACTCTTTGGTGTCTTTCTTTGATGCATCTGTACCAGGAACTTTACCAGTAAGTTATGCTTCAACTTAATTTACGTCAGGATTAATGTCAGACACCTTTGAGTATGTTTCTAATGATTTTTTCTTCCCCAAGATTCGACTATAGAATGACTTTTACAGATTTTTCTATTTTATGGTTGTTTGATAACATGAAATGCTTAGTATAGTGTCTTTTAATTTACTCACTCCCTAGTTATCACTACAGATACTTGATATCCTGTGCAAAGGGAAAAAAAATGAGTGTCTCTTCAACACATTGAATGAATCATGGTATTTCTCTGAGGTCAGACAGGGTGCATTTGGTTAGTATGCTACACAGGAAATTCCTTAAATATGAGAGATATTTAAAATCTTATGAGGGAGTAACATCTTGGATTTCTGAGTGGCCATTTGATGTTATTTTGCTATATGTTTGATTATGTAGCTGTCATTTGCCATTTGGAATGTCTCAGTATGGAGGTACTTTGTCTCCTAAGTACAAAGTCTCTGACTTAGGAAAGTGTCAATCATTCCTATTTCCAGAGCAAACCAATTATCTTTAAAATAACCCCAACTAATCTGTGTGTGACTTTGTGGACTAGTAAATTAGAAGAGTTAGCTATCACTTAGCAATGAGATTTATTGGTGACAATGTAACAAATTTTTGAAGTCACAGCTTAATTATAATCTTGTGATAGCTGTGACAGTACTGCTGTAGAATTATCTGGGAATCATAACAATTTTAATTTAAAAATAATAATTTTTAAAGTATAACACAAGCTCTTACTATACAGTGAAAATATTGATTAGACTTAGCATTGCCTCATGCAACAAGCATGCAGAGACTATAATGAAGTCAAATTATTTAATACAGAAGTGTTTCCCTGAGTATGTTTGAGTGAAGGTTTGAATTCCAGTTGCAAATATAATTTTTTTTTTAATTTATTGGGAGCTTTTTGTCACTATAATACAGCTTTAAATAATATTCTGAAATTGGGAATTAACTTATGTCTGGATTTCTAGGGTCTAGATATATGCCATGTGATCCTTAAAATGATAAATTAGTTGGTGTATTGATTCTACATTTGCAAAGGTATTGAAACGTGAGGAAGTGAGGTTCAGATACTGATAAAAATTGTTCTTGACTCTGGTCTTAGTGATAATTCAGGGCTGAGTTATCTCAGAGGTCTGAAGATCTAACTATCTGGAAATCCTCAAAGCTTTCCAGAGAGAATGGGAATCTTATGCAATCATGTGGTTTTGGAAGAATCTAGTTAGACTTAAACAAGGAAAATTAATTCCTTTCATTTGGGGGCAGGGCTAGGTTAGGGAGTTAATAGTCACAAGACTATTTAAAAGGATTCAAGATTTTGGTTTCAGACCTTCTGCTTACCTTTCTGTTAATGCACAGAAATCCTTGTAAATTGTTTAATACTTAGTCAAGTAGAAAAACTGTTCTAGAATGAACAAAAATTAGTATTTATGCCAATTTTAATTTTTATGTATGTTACTGTTTATCTGGGAGGGTCATTTTGATTCTTTTTGCTTTTTCATCTGTTAAAGTGCTTTACAAATGAGTCTTGGTATAACTTTTGTGAGAAAGCAATACACGTGGACTTTGGCAGAGAATATAACTGCACCTGAGAAGCAAAAAGCAGGATGGTTAAGTTATTTTAAAAGTAGTACTGCTATGTTCACATCTGCTTTTATCTATACAAAGAGAAGAAAGATTTTTCTCACTGTACTCCTAGTGAAAATGCTGTTGAAAGTGAATGTTACAAAATACATGTTCTTGCATGTTAGAATGTGACACAAAAGCCAGTCAGCAGGCATAGCTTTATTTTCTGGTTATACTTGCTGCACAGGAAATAAAATTAGAGACCAGTGGTTGTTCTGAAATCAAACATTTGGGCTTTTTTTCTGTTTTAACTTTATCTGTTTGTATAGGGCAATAGTGTCTGAAGTAGAATTGGGCTTTGGTGCATTTTGAAAGACGGAAGGTAGTTTTGGAAAATTTCCAAGTATTTGTAAAAAACCACTAAACAACGTTTTAAAAAATGTTAAGATTATTGCCTATTAAATCTCTTTAGAAGGTAAATATTTGGCCTTTCCTTTTGACTCTGTTTTGTGGAGAAACAAACAAACAAACCAAAAAATAGGAACAAATTTTTACTACAGCATTTGTGTCATCTGTAGCAGAGAATAGCTGCTTTTATTCCACAAGAACTACAGGGGCAGTTTGCAGAGTCACAGGGATTTAAATTTACTGTGGGACCATGAGCTGGTTGTGTTAGACAGCCATGCTAGTATTTGCTGCTTCACAACGGGACCAGAAAGAACGGTGCTGAAGGAAGCCTTTCTGGTTGCTATGTATTTCTGGGTCTCTAATTTAGAGCGTGGGCATAAGCCTTTGTTGTGATCAGCACAGAAGAGGGGAAGCTAGAAGAATGTGTTTGGCCCTCCTCCATCTTTCCTCTTTATATTTTCTTCCTGTACCTCAATACAGCTTATTTTATGCTTCTGCTGCAAGTAGGCCTTAGGACAACCATCAGTGTTCGTGTCATGGCCATTTCATTATGCTGCTCTCATCATGTGCCTCTGAGAGACAGCTACAGGCGAGAACAGCTATGCAGGTGCAGTCTTGTTTGGCATAAGACAGGAAAAATGATGTGGCAAAACTTTGATTAAAAAAGTAGATTTAGAAGCAGTGAGACTAGATGGCACATCCTGTGCTACTCTGCACACTTTTTGTGCTCTGTGGCAATGGAGCCTCTCACCACTGACCAGATACAGCATCTTACTCAAATTGCTGTAAGGATCTCCTGTCTTTGGGACAACATATGTCTACATACATTACATTTCATGTAATGAAATGTGCAAAGGCTTAGGGTTTTTTTTACCTGCCGAATAGACTTATCAATGATCTTAGCTTGGTGTCTTTAGAAGACCAGTTATAAAGAAAGTTTTATGCTATATGTGGTGGCATATAAGCACCTCATACCTACAGATTGATGTAGAATTCTTCTGAGGATCCATAAATGTGGTGGCACTCCTAGTCTGATTTATTGTCTTTGAAAATTCTGAGAATCTTTATAAAGGTTTATAAAGATAAGACTGAGCTTACAGAAAGAGAATCCATGATTATCTATTCTCATGATTGAGGTGGCTGACTAAAGGTTAATTATAACTTGGTGACAGAAATAAGATGTTGGATCTAGTAGCTAAAAGATGAAACCTTTCTGTCTGTGCTTACAGTCTTTGTTGCTTATCACATGAAAAGATGCACGTTTTACATTTGTCTTCTGCATGACTAAAGTGAAATCCCAATCCTATTTCTTTGTAGGTTAGTGTACTAAGAAATAATCTAGGATTTACAATATCCAAGGTTTAAATTAATAAGATTTGAATGAATGTTAGCCCTAGAGGCTTAAGTATTTTGAAATTTTTGACACCTCCTTGTGCATTTGAATTTCATTCTCTCCACATTGTGAGCAGCATCCTTTTTATATTTTTTTTAAGATAAGAGTTTTTGGAAACACTAATGATCAAGCTCTCTTTCTGATGAAGAAAAGGTAAATCAGATCTCAGGGAACAGAGAAAGATCTGTGTTGAATGCTGCTGTATGATCTTATCATGCATGATTTTGAACGAATATACGATTATTTTCCCATTCCACTAGACATCCTTGAGGGCTTGACAACTTACTTATTGCTGCTAGCCCATACTGAGATTTTAATATCTTCTTGTTTTAAACACCTTTCATTTTTTCTCTGTAAATAGTATTCAAAGGATACTGCTGTAGCAGTAGATGATCTGTTGAGGTCCCTTCCAACCCCTAACATTCTGTAATACTGTTATCTTCTCTCACCTGTATAATGGCAGTCGGGCAACCAGATAAGCCTTTTTATGGAATAAAGAAGGGCTAGAACAGATGTTGACCCTTGTTCCTTCTGGTATTGCACTGCTGGCAACTTAAACTCCAAACTGACTTCTCCAAAGCTGAGGGATGTCACTGCAGCAACGTGCAGTAGCAGAAAGCATGTGTATCATGCTGTTGTCTTCCTGACCCTGCAGTGCTGCAGCGTTGAGATGGGTGCCCAGGGATGTGACAGGGTTAATACCCAGTTTGGGGATGCAGAGGTTGCTTTAGTTCCCCTTCCTCTATCAATGCTGCATCTATCCTTGGCAGTGGCAGTATTTTTGCAGATGTCTTGGGTGATAGATTATCAGATTTTATGATTAATTTTAGGTGTTATTAACATACAGAATTTACCTGATGCATTTGCTTTCAAAAGCACTGTGAGGTTTGTGTGACATTTTGGTGAATCTGTCTGTCTACTGTACATACTGGAACAGAAGCAGCATTTGAGAGTAGAATTTATACTTTACAGCTTGAAACTAGGGTTTTTTTTTTATACCTTGTGCCTGTTCAATCTGGCGATTGCAACAGCTGGTTTACCAACTTGTGATTTCAGTTTTGTTTTGACAGTCTTGCTGGCACGCATGGGAATTTACTCCCTTCTTGTACTACTCCACTTTGAAAAAAACCTGTTTCTTGGTTTGACTTTTAATAACTGTATTTTTAATTGCACACGCCTTTCTTGAGAAACTGGACAATCTTCTGATCTTTGTATGCATGTCGGTTTATCTTCCATCATAGCAATTTTCTTCTTTTCTTTGAAACCACATTATACCTAGGTTGTTGTATGCATGAGCTCAACTGCCCAGTAACTTCTTGTTACTTCCTTCAGTAAAACTGTAATAATTGTACCTAGGGGAAAAAATAGAGCTACTTTCTTAGAAATTGGTGGTATCTTTCTGTTGCTGTCCTTTCTTTCCTGATAATATTTGGGTTTGTGCCATACATTGTATCATGAGTGGTTAACAGTTTTGTTGATCACCCAGTCCCAGCTTGCTGGACTTGCAGTCCCAACAGGCCTCTAAAAAGAAAATCCCACATAATTTTGAAAAAAGCCCACAAACTAGGGAAGTGAAATAGGCTTTCAAACCATTGCTCCCTGAGAATGCCTTTGCAGTTCATAGACCCTTACATTCCTGAGTGAATGATGGATTAAGGCCTGCGTACATAATTTCAAGCTGTTAATCAGTTCAGCACTGTTGTACCGGTCAGGAGGGGTCTTGGGAAGATGAGGGAGACCTGCTTCAGGCAACCTTCAGGTCTGGGTTATGGTGGGAGTTGTTCCTCATTCTGTTTCTTTCTCTTTCATAGGATCATTCACAGCCCTGGGGTCACCTATGGAATAATCTCCTTCAGTGGGGCCTGCAAATTGTTACACTTCCTCAGTTCCTGCAGTTGCTTAGCTCAGCTTTATTTTGTACTTAACTGTAAATGCCATTTTTCTGGAGATGCTGCCGATTTTGTGCTTTGAAATATTTGGTGGCATTTGTTGGTCTTCTCTCAAGCTGTGAAGGAGTCCCCTGTAAGGTTTTCTCTTGCTTTTTGCTACGTCTCATGTATTCGTGAGGAGTTCTGACATTCTGGGTGTTTTAATCTTTTTGTCAAGTCTAACAGTTCCTGTAGGGCTTTGTCTCCTTAGCATCTCAGTAACGGTGCTACCTGTTGAGCTCTCTTTCTTTTTGTTGTTCTTGTTGGCTTTCCTGTTCATCTGTAACAGGTCCCTCTGGCTGATGTAAACTTGCCAGTTAGAATGGCATTGAGTTGATAAAGCATCTTTTTATCACTTATTTTAGTAGATCCTTCAATGCATCAGAGATGTTATCTATGTATTTTCTCTTATCTTCCTTTGTGTTGGTTATTGCTTTACCTTTTTCTTTATACAGATATTTTTCTTCTTCTTAGTGAAGAGCAGGAGTTTGCAGTATCTCGATTGCCTTCTTTCACACACTTCTCTAACTGCAGTTACTGTGCCATCTTTGATACTTTTGGCCAGCATGACTATTTCATGACAGCTAGACAGATCGGTGCCTCCTCTTTCTGGATCCAGTCTGAAAGTGCTGCTGAAACACAGATTAGATTTTTGCAGTAGTTTTTTTTTCGTGGGCTGGGAATTTTGTTATTTTAAGTTTGAACTGTGAGTGGGTTTTTCAGGTGCAAATTTCTACTACTTCTGTTATCAGTCCCTGTATATGCTCTGCCATCCTTAAGTGTTTGATTTCATTTTCTCTCGTTATGCAGACAAACAGTTTGGTTCCAGGTGACTCCCTTTGAGGATGTCCAAGGTGTAGTATATTGTATATTTGAGTATAAAAACAGTGCTGTGTTAAGCCCATTTTTTTGGTAACAATTGTGCTTCTGACAATTTGTTAGCATTTTAACTTTGCAAACTGGCATCCTGCCATCTTCATTCTTCTTCTTAACAATTTTTTCTTTGAAGAGTTTTTTCATTGAAAGGTATTTAGGAAACATTGTCCAACAGTAATGACAGGGCAGGGGTAGGCTGGGCCTTTGTCCTCGTTGTGGCTAGCTGTCCCCTCATGTAGCCCTCTCCTGGGTAGCATTGTGTAATTGCCAGGTTTGACTTTTGTTTGAAACTTACCTTGGTGCAATTAGGCTGTAATTGCTTCCTGGGGTAAAATTACTTACTTCGTGTTCTCTCTGATCATCAGCCACCTTAAATATATTATGTATTTGATTTTGGGAGGATTATGTAAGCTTCTGCAACTGTTGTTTATTAGTTGTTCTGTCTTCCCTGTGGGTTCTTCTGCTTGGAACTAGTTCTGTGTGGTAGAAATTTATTTGGTTTTTGTGGCTGATGATGGGATCTGACATGAAAAGGTCTCTACACTGGGGCAATGCCACTGGATTGGCTGCTTCCCTACCACCCCAGAAAATAGATTTATTCCATTGAGACCATTGAGCCCTTTGCCCAGAAAGTGGTTTGAATGGATTTTTCCTTCTGTGTTTTTTAAAACACTCCCTGTCTCAAAGGGCTGGAAAACCCAGAAGTCGGTCAGTATTTAAATAGCTTTGTGTCTGGTGATACATTCCAATTTTTCTTATTCCTGGGGATCAGCATTTCTCCCTAGTGCTGCCAAATTTTTCTGGTCATCACTGATACTGAGAGATACTTCCTCTAATTCTGAGCCTTGTGATATGAGCTCTCAGACTAGCTCTTCAGCTTCAAGAGAGTGTGCTCCCTTATTCTTGGAGTATGCATAAAGTAACGTGTTTGGGAGCTGGGTATTTCTTACAATGTCAGAGCTGCCTGGTTTTAATGAGTGTGTGCTGCATCACTGCAAGCCAGCTTTGCCACCAAACAAGGTTAGGGAGAATAATATGTTTTGTATAGCAGCGTATATCTTTGGCACCACACTGCAGAAAAATAAAAGTTACAAAATGTATTAAGTTATATGCAATTCCCTGGTTCCCTCCCCCCCGTCTTCCTTTGCATAAGATGGAATCTCTGTCTGTCAATCTAAGATCTTAATTTAAAGTATGTGGTGCTTCCTCCCCTGCTCTCTTACTGCTTTCCTTAAGGATGAGAACATAATGCTCATATTAGGGCAGGGAGTATGCTGGGAAGTAGATGCTGGACTGAAGTGCAGACCCTAAACTGATGCTGGCCTTCTCTTTCTATTTCCCCTGCAGTTAGAGACCTCAGTTTTTAGAACATGTGGAGTCTTTGCAGACCAAATAAATGAAAAGACTTAGGTTGGCTTGGTTTTTAAATTTTTCCTGTATAGCTAGAGGGATGAGATCTGATTCCAGCCCTATTGAAATAAGTGGGCCATTTGGGAAATGGTTGGCTCTTCATTTATTATCAGGTACATTCTGCATGTGCATAGCTACAAGAGAATTATGCCCTTCTGTGTGTAAGAGGATGCCAGGGAAGAACACTGCATTGAAATACTGAACAGTCACAATTACATTGAGTAGCTATGAGTAGTTTATTTTGAAATTTAACTTATGATTGCACTTCAAAGAACCATATATTGGAGCAAGTTGGTTCTTTTAGCACAGCAAGAATACTAAGACTGAATATATCCATTAGTGGAAGCAAATAAAAATCAGAATGATATGAAATGGGAGGACTGGGAAATATGATTAGATATATCTTTTGAGGTTGCTAAAGATTACTGCCTGGTCTACAGAGAGCTGTCTAAGTACATTACACTACTTCCTTTTTCCAGCTGTTATTTTGAATGAAAAGGAGCTAAAATTAAATGTTTCTTAGATAAACAGTCCTGTAGTTAATCTGATTAATGCTGATTTCTTCATGATTATCCTAGGACTTTCATTTCTACTTACAGACAATTAATATAAAATCTACTTTATTAAAATGTGTGACCTAGAATCAAAAACTTGGAAAATTTCTGGGGAATTAATTTTATTTTAGTGTGTTTAGTACAAGGAATATTTTGTTCCCTAACGTAGGCATCCTGAGTGTCATTGTTATGGCAGATTTCTTTTCTTTCTTTTTTTTTTTTTCTGTTTTTTTTTTTTTTCCTTAAAGGTAGCAAATATAATCTTTTTCCAGGAGAGAGGTCTAGATGTTTCTTCCTTTCCTGCCAGTTATCCTATATAATACTCATTAGCAAAACAAGAAGCTGCATACCTGTTCTTTTTAAAATGTAAAAATGATCATTTACTAAATACAGAAACATTTATATTCACCTAAAAGGGGGGCAGCTTTCTTTAATGTATTAATATAAGGAGTAAACCTGCTGTTAAAGAAAAAGATGTTAAAAAATTGGTTTTGTTGGAAATGTATGCCATTGAAGGTTTTGTGTGTAGTTTTGTATCGCTGTTGAATAGTCTTATGTTTAAAACCAAGGTCTTGACTAAATTGACCTTGCAAATAAAGATGATACATTTTTAAAAGGAGTCTTTCCACTTGTGAACTAGATACAAAGAATATGAGAGTATCAGAAAAAAAGATACCTTGCTTGGTTTGTTCTTTCATTCTTTTAGCTCTCAGTTACCATGGTGCTCTAGCAGGATAGTGTAGCTACAAGGGAAATGGTGCTGGTGTTGTGATGTCATTCTTAAGGGTTTTTCCTGAGTTTCCAATGCAAACAATTTACATTTCTTTTTGTGATAGCTCTGTAGGATTTATTTACTTACCTGAGAGAGATGCTTCCATTTTGGAGGACCAGAAAAATATAAGAAGGCTTTATAGGCTCTTGTGTTTTGTCCATAGTTTTTGCAGGAACTACATAGCCTTCTTTCAAGGCCAGCACTTTGCTAACATACCAGACTGGCAGCTTGTCAGTTCAAGACAGTAATTTAAATCTTTGGTGCTAGTCAAAGCTGTCAACTTAATAACAGCTTACTGCATAAACAAGCTTGAGGGACTTATTCTAGGTCATTAGTATGAGAAGTTTCACATACTGAATTGGTGTTTATCACTGCAGATTATTTGAAAAGCTGGGCTTGTTTGAAGCAAAAGTAGTAGTTTGCTTAAACAACTCTTTTATGTGCAGAGCTTTAATCACTGAAATGGGTAGTAGTAGTCACATCAGAAATGGAGCACTATTAAACAGATAAGTTTTGATTTTTGAGGCAGTAGAGGGTCATCTGATTATTTAATTTTTTTTTTAGAGTCAAACAAGGCAGAGGAAGCAGATTGGCATAGTAGACATTTCATTATGCCACAGTGAGAAAAGAAGTTTCTTTGCTAAAGAAGTAGCAAAGGAGATGGTACTAGTGAACAAGTAATGGCACATGTACAATAATTTGGCTACCGTGACCTAGCACACTGGGGACACATACACGATAGTCATCTAAGTGCTTAGTAATACCACACAGAATATTATCAATACTTCACATTTTTATGCCAGTTTTTCCCCAGACCCACCAAAAGGGTTCACCAGTAGTACAGAAGCTTCTCACTAGTATAAGTATGTAGGAATTATTTTCTTCCCCTCAAAACAGTGGTATCCCATAGTAAGATACACTCTAATTGAAGAGGAAGTGATCAAAGGCAGTACCTGTGGTGTAACCCTTAGCTAAGGGTAGGTAGGATGAGCTCTGAGGCTCTGACTGACTGCAGCTTGGGAGCTGGGTTCTGTCTCATTCTCACAACCTCTGCACCATCAGGAAATGCATCAAGACGCCAGTTCACTACTTGGACACAGTGGTGTTTTGAGTCTACCCAGTCCTTATAGAGCCTTAATGGTTTCTGGTGACCAGCTCTTAAAGGGCTAACAGGCATGGTCCCCCCCCAATTGGTAAAGCTGAACAGAATCATGCCATAGGGCTTTAGTAGGAGGAAAAGTTGCCTGCCTATTTAGAAATATTATGATATTTTTAAACATTGAACATTTTGACTAGCACTGTTACAAGCTTCCTTAAACAGTAAAAAGAAGTATTGTTGAAACCAGGAGCATCTACTATATAATGAACTGAAGCTCTGATGCTGAAATAAATTCATATTTTGTAGTTACCAATTTTTGCTTTAGATTACAGTCAGGACTACTTGTGTTCATTTTGCTGTGGATTGGTATTTCAAACTGAAATTGTTCTTCCTTTTGTTTAAAATTTGCTTTATGTATCTTTTAAACTTTTTTAATAAATAAAATATGCCTGAACAGATGATGTGTTAGCCATATATAGCTACACTAAAGATCTGAAAGTTGCCTCGTTAAATGTTTTAAATGTTTAATTTCTTGTGTGTATAAGCAATTTTTAAGTTTCTGTTACATGAAGAGTTTCTTATATTTTTCTCTTATTATTTTGATTTTTGAAATATTGGACATGTAAAACAAAGAGATTCCTTTTCCAGCTGAAGACATGGGATGATGGGAGATGTACAGCTGCTTAATTTGCTTCCAGAAATCAGTCTGGAGAATATAAAAAGTAAATACTGTCAGAAACATTGAAGAAAACATTATTTAAGCCTTTTATGTTCTGGTCAATGCAGATGAAGTCATGTAGATTATTTTACATAATGTGCCCCTTTAATGGTCCTGCTGGAAATTGACTTCTTGGCAGCTGTACAGTGCAGAATACGATGGATAAAGTTCTGTTCCTGTTTCAAAATATTCTAACTGTGAGCATGTCAGAGGCGTACTAAGAAAAATTCCATCTTTTTTTTCTTTCCAGTTTAATCCGTTGGGTGTTATTTAAACCAATTGGTAAATTAATAAGAGCACATTTGAAAAAAAACATAGCTTTGGAAAGTTGCTTGGTAGTATTTTTGGAGTAGAATTTTCTTTCTCCTCTGGATCCTGACCCTGCTGAGGAGATAGATGGGTGTAGCACTGGGTCCATGATGAGTAACCAAATTTAACTCCTTTACGTCTTCGTGAAGACCTCACTGGGTCTTCAGGTCATATGGCATTCTGTAAGAACCTTAGTCCCATGGGTTATCTGGGTACTAGGAATGAATGTAAACTTGTAGTTGTGAGATCAGTTGATGTCTCTTTGGTTCTGTTTTAGGATAGCATGTATGCGTGCTTAATTTCATCCTGTTTAAGTATGGCATTGAAATCTGTGTGTAGATCCTGATGAAGTCACTGTGGTTCTGCAGTTAGAGATGTTCTGAAATGTCATTCTGAAACGACACTAGAGCCCCTGATGCAAATCCCTTGTCATTTCCAGTTACAAGGCAATTGTCATTTGCTACAGTATGTCTCTTGCACACTTGGAGGTTCAGCAGTATGGGAACGTTTGCAAAAGTAGCAAGCCAGACCACTGCACGCCTCCTTATGTGGCATGTCAAAATGACTTGTTTTTTTCATCTTAAAACTTTGCAGATTTGTAGCTACCATGACTTTAATGATGTATAAGAACTACCCACACAAGGAAAGAGATGTAGTGGTGGCTGAAGGCAAGCAGAATTAAATACACGCTCCATATAAGGCAGTGTGTGGGAGACACATTTGTTACATACTGAGTATCTGAGCAAAACCATGTGTCATGTTTCCTTAGGTTCTCAACAGGAGATGTGTAGAAGCAGCAGTGATGACAGGCCTGGCACTCAACTGCAGCATAAACAAGAAATCCTTGTTTGACAGAAAACACTATTTCTATGCAGATCTGCCTGTAAGTATGCAGTATAGCTGGTCCCTTTATGGCTGTAGGAAAGGACAAGTCTGGAGTACAGATTGCAATGGGGGATGAGTGAAGAGACACTTTTTATGTTTGCAAGTCAGGATGCTGTGCTGTGCCCTGATGAATAGACAACTGTACCCTGGTGCTCACTGATTGAATATGATTGCTCTGATTGCTGACTCCTTGCTTAGCTGCACGATTCCAGGAGCTTAATGTAATTGGACTGGGAGCTGGAGCTGCTTTGCCCCTTAAGTTCTCTATTCCTGGTGGTTAGTACTAATTGTCTGTTAGGGTAAAAGCAGTCTGATAATAGTCTTTCATTTAAAGTGTATTTATGACAAACACAGATTCCAATGGTATAAACATAACAGTGTCTTTTTTTGTGTGTGCTTAGGGACCTAAAAGTATGTGACTTCCCTTTAAAACTTTCTCAGTCAGTAATTCCTATAAACTAAAAAAAAAAAAGGGGGGGGGGGGGGAAGAAACTGAGTTTTTGCAAATCATAATTTGCTGGTAGCTTTCATATTTGGTAGAGATGTCATCACTGGAAGTCAAATGCATTTTGCAGCACTTGATCTGGGTGTAGAAATATTTAAATCATTTAAGAACCTGACTTCTGTCTTTGCAACAGGGTGCAGCAGAGTCTGAGCCTCTTTTTGTATGTTAATGAAATGAAGCCTTTCTAATTGTAAACAGTTTTTGGGGTTTTTTCTTGGCAGCTCATTTGTACTGAATGTTCAATTTAACACTAACTTGTCCAAGGGAGGACACTAGTTTTACTTCCTCTGATTTTGGGGTGAAGAATTGATTACTGCATTAAAAGAAAAAAAAGTCTGTTTCTCTCATATCTAAGAAAGAGGAGGCATTTTAGTTTATCCTCTCTTAGGTGAGGTATCCCCAGCATTCAGAGAAGCAGAGTGGGGAGATTTCTCAGGTCTCAAATTAATGTATAGAGGTGTTGTATTATTCTCTCCCACTCTTTTGTTCAGGTGTTGGAAATGTTTTGAACAAAACATATTCAAATACAGTTGCTTCCCACTTTAAAAAGAGAATTATGTTATAGTTGTTCACAGGAGACTGGATCTCAGAAGAAATGTGTGTTCTGTTTCCCCCTAGGTTGGGGACTTGTGGCTCTTCTGTGAAGTTATTACTGATTTGTTTTCTGGGGATAACTTTGCTGATATTTGTGAGCCTTTTGCTGGTAGCTCCGTAGTGAGCTATTGGGATACTGTGAGTGTGAAACACAAACCAGTTTGAATTAGCAATTTTTCACTGTAAAACTATCTTAAAGTCCATTTCCAGACCTGAAGGAGAAAAAAGTGAAATAGCCTGAAATAAATGTGATTTCCAAAATTCCTTCACTCATCATAAACACCAGGAACATCACAGATTTGTTTGTAAGCCACCTTTGGTGCTTCTGCTGTTAACTGAAAACAATCTCTCATATTCTTGTGGTATCTGCTACTACCAGTCTACTGTATAGAAGCTATATGGAAGAATGTTGCCGTGGGGGAGAAACTGCATCCATGTGTTTAGAGGAGCAGAGTGAGGTGAAAGAATGTGTGTACAGCACCAAGCGGGCTGCTGTTGTCTGCAGACAGGAGTTGCAGGATCCTCTGGTCAGATAAGCATGGAAATTTGGTCAGGGAGATGCTGACACATTATTAGTTGAAACATGTAACTCTAGTTTCCCACTGGCTGACTTCTGCAGCTTAAACACTGACAATAAACTGCCCGACTTGTGTTTCATAGTGAAACAGTCTAGTAAGGAACCCTGTAATAAGATGCAGAGTTTAGGCTAATGAACTGCATAGAACAGATAAAATAAATCCAGTTCTTAGGGTCGTTTAACAATGGGATTATTGTTACTCCTGAAAATGGGGCTTTGGAGGGGAAATAGGATTCTTGTTATTTATTGTCACTCACTATTTCAGGCTTAAAAAAAATTATTTAAATGAGAAGTTTTAGGAGATGGGAAGAGCTGTGTGATTAGCACAGACTAATAGAGACAGTTATTTTATTTTTCTTATAATGATAATGGCTAGAAGGTCATGCACTTTATTACTTCTATAAATTGACTTGTTCCCAGGGCCAGGCCATTGTTCTTCGTTCCAATGCAATGTCACCATCTCTACACTTTTAGTACGCTCATCCTCCCTGCAAAATATGCAAATGCTCCTTCCAATTAATTAAAATATGGCAGGCTTTTAAATTTTTTTTTTTCATTCTCACCACTGGGGGCATGAGCAGGCTTTGAAGGAAGAGATGGGAGCCCTACCTCAACAGAGCAATTAATTGACTTCTGTATTTTTGCATGATTGCAGTTGTTCAAATACCTTGTCCTGGCAGCCCCCTTTTCTGGTTAGCAGTTTCCCTTTTGAGTGGAGTCTCAGGCATGAGGTGGCATTTATCAGCTGTGTGCCTTGTGTGGGTTGCAGTGTCTATCTTTCAAATTACTACATTAATGAAAATGCTTTCTCGCTTTCTTGATTTCCACTCTCCTCTCGTCCCTCTCCTTCTCCTCCCCTCTAATGTGTAAAAAAGAACAGGCAGAGAGAGAGATGTAGCCTGGTGGGAGGATGAGTGATACTCCCTCACAGCTTGGGGATGGAGGTACAGTAAGCTGGCTTCAGACAAGATATAACATGATCACGGAACCACAAGCATGGAAGAACCTATTCCAATCAATTTCCTGCCCCAAGGCAGTATCAGTGACATTTTTGTCATACTTGGCAAGTGTTTGTGAAGTTGATTATTGATTATTTCTGCATTACTGTAGTATCACGCTTGCCTACACTGAGGAGTCATTTTTTTCCACACCTTCATCTTCTCACAGTTATGTTGAATTCTAGACCCATCTTCTAGCTTTCTTCCTTTCCAGCTAAGCAAAATAACTTCTGTATTTTCATGTGTGTGTGTTCTATTCTCTTATACAGGTCACTATGAAAGATGTTCATTTTCAGTTTTGTTCTTAGTCTGTAATATATGCACTTGGCCATGTTGCTACTTTCTGAAAAGTGAATGTTTTACTTGAGTATAAAGCTAATTTTGTTGACAGGCCGGCTATCAAATCACTCAGCAAAGAGTTCCTATTGCAGTGAATGGAAGTCTGACATACAGTCTCTGCATAGACAACAAAATGAGCCAGATGGTGACCAAAACTGTGAGGATTAAACAAATTCAGTTGGAGCAAGACAGTGGAAAGAGTCTTCATGATGACACAAGGAGCCAGACTCTCGTTGACTTGAATAGGGCTGGTAGGCTTGGATTATTTTCCTGTTTTTCTCCTCCTTTCTCTGTAAGATGAGTCTTAAGATACATGGGTTACAGGGAACAGGTGACAAAACCAGCCTGATGTTTCTCTCCTTAAGTATTAAAAATTCATCAAAATGACCATTACACTTGAAGCAGGGAAATACCTGAATTTTTTAATGGCCAGTGGACCTTTCCCATTGCTGTTGGTTGATGGCAATTGGAAACAGCATTCAAAATCTGTTGGCTACAGTTTGCTCAAAACTGTGTCAGTCACATACAGATATTTAAGTTCTTGCCACTCTATGTGTTGTTAAAAATAAATAAATATCACAGACCTAGTGAATCAAGTTTGTGTATAGAAGGAGCAGCTGTTTGTCAGTGCATAAGTCAGTCATTTCTTTTAATTACTTGCTTTGGAAAAATGTAGATTTTCTCTTTAAACTTTGAAATTGTAATGAGAATAAACCAAATTATCACGCAACATGGGCAGCAACCTCAGTGGTATAGCCTAACTGGGACACAGTGCTCTGGTGTCCATTGAACTTAGGGCTGTGGCTGCTCGTATTCTTTGAAAGCTGGATCCTGAAACAAAAAACTAGAGTACATCTGTTTACAGTTCTGTCTGTTCCAAAAATTAAGATAAATAACTTTGAATCTCGAATTGGATTGACTTTAAATGGGAGTTCTACAGAAAGGCAGAAGAGGAATGTGTCCTTCTGATCTTCGTGTCATCAAAGGGTGGAGGATTGTCTGCAGTTTGTCTGTTCCTTGAAAAAAAAATAGGTGGAAAAGTTTATACCAGTCTGCAGTTAGGCCCATAGTGAGAGTTACTAAATAATACATGGAGGTTTATTTTTTTTCTTTTTTTTTTTTTCCCTCACAAAAAGCCCAAGTGCTTTCATGTGTGTAGCCAGTTGCACTTTAATATGCCAAGATCAAAAGCTGTTGTTGAAAATCTCCTGTCTCTTTCCCTGATAGGAGTCGGCCTCATGGAGGTTGTCATGGAGCCTGATCTGTGCTGTGGGGAGGAAGCAGCTGCAGCAGTCAGAGAGCTTCAGCTCATTCTTCAAACACTTGGGAGCAGCCAGGCAGTCATGGCAGGTATGGAAGGGGGAAGGGGGAAGGGCATGTTCCCTTGTCACCAGTAATTTTGTGCGTTTGCAGTTTTGCAAATGCAAAACTCTGGGGTTTTTTTTTGCATTGTGGTTGCTCATAACACATAGTCTTTTCTAGATGTTTTTTTACAATCCTCAGAGCCTCTCCTAATATCTGCCATGCTTCAGGTGTCCTAATGGGCCTGCTGCCTTCATCTGCAGAGCTTTGCAGTGCTAGATTTTATATTGCCTCACACAATAATTATACAGGACAAACCTAGGCAGGAAGGAACATCTGCAGGGTTCTTGTGGTGTTTCTCCCTCTCTGTCTTCATCTTGCTTGTCACAGCACTGCAGCACAGAAGATCTGCAGTAAGGATTAGTTATAGAATATGGAAGTTATGGGACAAACTAGTGGGAGCATGGATTATCTTATAGGTTGTGTGTCAGGTCTCAGCTAGTCATAAAATGGGTGTAGGCAGTAAACTTGTGGTAGTGTCATAGGTGAGATGGAGTAAATGACAGCACATAGCAGACATGGGTACTGGGGTTAATTTAAGAACCAATGAGACTGCAGCTTTTACCCTGCTTGATTGTTTCACACACTAAATCTGTCTCTCCCTTCCCTCCAGTTCACTAGGTTTCAATTTCTCTTCTGACTAGGGAGGTCACTGCTGGTCTGGGAAAGTGGACCAGAAAACTGTGTATGCTCAGACTGTTCAGCAGCCTTGCAGATACCTATCTTGGGTGTTAGAGGCCAAGGTCCCTAGGCATCCCCTGGCAATTGTCTGCATGCATCGCTTTGATCTTCGGGATGCTCCCCGACCTCTAGGATCTCTCTAGATGAGATCACTACTATCTTTCTAAGACCAATTCCTCTTTTGGGAACCCCTGCTTTTGGCACCAGCTCTTCTTTCTGGAACCCTAAGGCCCCAATTTTTGCAATAGATGATATACAGAAGCACAGTTTGTGATCAGCATCCTAACTGGTAAAACTGTCTTGTGTCTCTAATAGAAGATTCAGGTCATGCCAAGTTTTTCTCTGTCCTGATGTTACCAAACTGTGCAAGCAGTCCATGGCTACAGCTAGCATATAGCAGGCTTCTGCCTGAAGTTTAGAAGTATAGTTTTGGGCATTCATCCCCTCCACACGTAGATGCAATTATCAGCTGCCTATTAGCATTCACGATGCAAGCTGTATTTTTGCCTGTGACAGTTGGCCTCACTGTTAGGTCAACAAATCCAGTCCATGGTGTAAGTGGATGCATCCTCTAGAGAGCTGAGTCAGAGCAGTCCATATATCACCCAATAAATGGGATCCAATAAATGTTGTCTAGTGATGCAAATCTAATTTAATATAGGGGGAAATAATAATTGCTAGACATTATACGTGCCTCTGAATCCTTTCTCACACTGGCATTGCACATGTCAAATGATGCACAGTTGTTAACATTAAGCAGCCAGTTTGCCTGCGTCTTCGGAGACCTTCATAGACCCACATATGTACCATCGTTTATCAACACTGAATTTGGCCTAAAATTGCCATTGGAATTGCACTGTGATATCTTTTAGCACTGTGAGATTTCTGACTTTAGAAGAGAACTCCAGTGTTTGGAATACTTTTCCTCCAGTATGGTTGACTTTAAAAGTAGTTGTGTTTGTTTTGGTTTTTTTTCTTTCAAGTTGGTGTTTTCAGGGGCTTTTTACTGTGGTTTTCCCACATCTTAATTACTTTCTTTCAAATAAGGGCTTTACATTTTCATATTTTATCTTCATTCTACTTGTGTGTTCAGTGAAGAGAAGTGCCCAATTTTATCAGGTATTATTTCATTAACAACAAACAGATGAAAAGATGATTTCATTGCAAAGTGAAAGGAAAATAAGCTGCCCTTAAAGTGGACTTAAAGGAAAAAAGCTTTTAAGAACTTTGGTGTTCTGGCTCTCCTTTCACTTATGCCTGATTAACTTCATCATCTTGTCACAGTGACACCTACATCCAAGCAGCAGCAGGTCATGCCTCAAAATGAAGCAAGGGCAGGACAAAGACTATTTCTCTTTTGGAACAAGTACTCGTTTCACCCCAAAGAGGGAGTACGTGCAAAACACTTCTCTTGAAAGAAATGTTAGGTCGTTCCAGCACATTTGTCCTTCATTTGCATGTCTGGCAAGACTCTGTGAAGACAGAGGATATCAGTACACCGACTTCTACAAAGCATACTGAGGCCTAGCTAATCAATTTATTGACTGGAATGGATTCTAATGCTGTAGATGGCTTCACAGGCTCAACTCTGAGCTATTCTGTGCTCTCTTTAATAATGCTACTGTATCTAAATAGTAAGTGTTTGTTTCTTTCCATCTGTATTTGAAATTAAAAAAACCCCAAACAACAAAGAGGAAGGCTACAGATGTTCACTGTGCAATATGAGAAAAATGATATTTCTTTTCATTATAACCTCTCCTGTTTGTTTATTTCCTCCAGTTGAATAGTTGTGGCAAGCCTCTTCTCAGAAGAGATGTCTTTAGAGGGACAAAAAAGTTAGATACGATTACAAGTTACTTGTGGTTGAGCCTTTAAAGATCTCTAAGGACTTAATTCTGGTTTGGACTAAAAGGGAAAGTTGGGGTGGAGGGGAGATTGCAGTTTCTTGAAGGAGAGGAAGAAAGTTACAAAAAAAGTCCACTTTTTGCATTTTGTCCTTGAGCTGTAAATTTCCAAGACGACCTTAGTAAATTTGCTTGACGTAACTGTAAGTTCTTGTGTTCTGTGCTAGGGTAGTATATACTCATCAAATTCTAATTCCAAAAGGTTTTTAGGATGTTTTTAGAGGACTGCAAGCTTGCAATCCACCACTTTAAATTGCTTGTCTAATTCTGCCCTTTATTTAGGAGCTGTGAGTCAGAAGCTTTTCTCACTATATGGCTTAGAGGATCTGTGCTGCACTGCACCATGCAGTTTTCTCTGAGAGGAATTATAAGCAGTAATTTCTTTAAAAAAGTATTATTCTCTGAAAATTTTGAATGATTGGACGCAGGATGCTATGATGAGGTGGTTGCTACTCCTTTCTGAATGTATGTAAGTCTGCTATTAATGCTGTGCACATAGCATATGGTTTATTAATGCATGACAAGGTTTGTACTCTAGTTTACAGGGCAGACTATTCTATTGATGAAGTTTCCTTTTACAGAGGGTCAGCTGAGAGTGGATGCCAATGTTTCTGTGCATCACCCTGGAGAGACTTATGGAGTGAGGACTGAAGTGAAGAATATCAATAGCGTACGATTCCTGGCAAGAGCAGTAGGTAAATGATGGTTGCTTCATTACAGGAGAATTGTAGATATTTAATGTGGTCTGACATGAAATATGTCAGGCTCCTGAGTGCAGTAAATTGTCATAAATGCCCTGACTAAATTCATTTGGGTGTCCCATCCACACACCTTACCCATGGGTCCAGAAGTCCCATTTAAGCTCAGGCTGGGGCCTTCAGACTTTGCCTGAGCTACATCACAGGTGTGCCAGTTTTTAGTCCTGTCTCCTGGTGGACCTGTTCTGTAGGCTTGCTCCCAATCCTGTCTCAACCTCCTGCTACTTCTGACTGAACTCTCTGGATGGACCCTGCCCCCACCTCGTCCTCTCACCGTGACTGAGACTATTGGTGAACCCTGTTAATAGCACATGCCTCTGCTCATGTTTTTCAGAGCAGTCAGACTGCTCCAGACAGTGAGGGCACTACCTATGCTGTGGTCATCCTCAGCTCCTGGCTTGTCTCCCCTTGTAGAGCAGCCCCACACTTACTGCTCCCTGACAGAATAAATCCTAGTATGGGGTCCTGTGGGGATAGCAGCTGCAGTAGTCTGAAGTTTTCTTGCAGAGGTACCCTCTGTCTGCAAGAAGAATAAAGCAGATGATTCAATGCCTAGCGTGTTTAGTACTGAAATATGTTAGCAGTAGCTGTGTCCTCCAACGTGGATGATTGCTTTCTCCTCAGTACAGCAGGTGGTGTGTGTGAAGTTCAGATGCTGCTTGGGTATGAACAAGAAAGGGTGATGATTACATCTCCAAAAGAAAACTCAACTGGATGATCGGAAGGTCACTGGGATTGTATGGCTTGGCTGCAATGCCTAGGAAAAAAATGCTTTCTGTTGAAAGAAAAGGAGAGAAGATGAGGCAGACACACAAAGAAACAGTGCTGGAGAGAGAGACAGTGGCTGATAATTCTGCCTGTAGTGACTGTTGTTTGTTTCATTATGGTTAAACCAACAAACCATTGCATTATTGCATAGCAGTAAAAAATGAAATAGTGGAGTGTACAAAAGCTAACAGTGCAGTATAACAAGCTTATGCTTTTTTCTTTTGTTTCTGTCAGACTATGAAATACAGAGGCAAATTGAAGAACTTGAAAATGGAGGAACAGTTCTGAATGAAACAAGAGCCTTTGATTCTAAGCTTGGGTGAGTTTTTGTTTCTGAGAAGCACCAGGAATAGCAGCCTCAGAGTGCCAGAGATACCTAGTGATATGATCAGGAGAGGTATCATAATATTGCTCAACATCTGTCTTCTAAAGCTAATGTTCACAAGCATAATCTCCTCACAGATAGTAATTTATTCTTAAAGTTGAGGGTTTTTTACAACAGATTTTGTGCTACATCAAGCAGTGTCTGCCCTCTCAGATACACACATTCTCTGAAGCAGCCTTAAGAAGCCTCCCCTGATCTTCATGAGGCAGAGACAGAGTTTTTGGTTTGTGTTTTTGCCATAAAACTAATTCTGTGGTGTTTCACTTACCACATCTTGTTTTGTTTTTATTTTAGGTGCACTGTACCAATGAGAGACAAAGAAGGAAAACAGGATTATCGGTATTGTTGTTTGTTTGGTTGGTTTTTAAATAAACATTTCAAAAACTGAGAATTTATTTAATTTCTTAAGTGTATTTGGTGTATTGAGCATAGGGGAAGTGAGCTATCAAAACAGGTGTGAACCTGAGCAGTTCAGATCTAGAACTGTGTCTCATCTCTGCTAAAACCTATAGACCTTTCCCCAAACCTAAGCTGGAGTACTTTACCTCAGAGTGGGCAAGTTGCAGGTTTTCTTTGTGGCCAGTACAAGGGTATTCTTAAGAATACCTGACATAAAGTGTAAGAATATTCTCCTGCTTTAAGCAAATACTGGGGAAATGATTTTCTGATAACCGGACCTGCCTTTCCATGCTTAAAGTCTGTGATCATAGATCACAATCAGTTTGAAAATCATGCTATTGAAAGGAGTCAGTATCCATGGGCAGGTTTCTATCTTAAGAACTTTGCAGGTACTTCTTGCCTTCCACCAGTGTGAGATGATGGCCATCAAACCATAAACAGCCACTCAAGAAGGTTTTAGCCAGAAGGCAAGGGGATGAGGCATGAGTCCCGTTGGGAAGTGATGCTGCTGGGAACAAGTGCAGAGGCAATGCTGTGAAGCAGCAGCCCAGCTGCATAGCGCCCTAGAACATGAGGCAATCACAGTGGTGTCTGAGAGAGTGATGCAGCTCAGTGATTGCTGATTGCTCTAGGCACCCTTTCTCCTGCTCTGTGCATGGTTTGCCTCCTGGTTAGGGCCATCTGAGTGCTGATCCTCCCAGTAGTTCCCTAGCTTTGCATCCCAGAGACAGTCTTCGTGTTACTCCCAGAGTTCACTTCCCAGCTGAAGAATTGCCATTCCACAGAAGAACTTCCAGAGCCTCTTAGCGATTCTGCGATTAGCTTTGCCATGTCTGTGTTCCTGTTAGATCTACATAGAGTCTGCCACCGATCGTACTAGAGCAGAGCAAGGATTTTGAAAACATCCCACAAACTTTAAAATTGAATCTGCTTTTTAAATTATCATTTGTAGAAACGCAGCAGAAAAAGTAGTGATCATTTTGTGAATTCCTTATGGTAGGGGTCGCCACGTGACTTGTTTAACAAGACTAATTCAAAAAATGCAAAAGAAAATCCATGAAAACCTGGGCAAAGCTGCTGAGTCTAAGATATTTCAAGTAAAGACCAGGAAGATTATTACTAAGATTATGACCAGTATTAAACTGTGTTTTTCAGACGTTTTTTATAACTTACTGCTGCACATTATACACTAAACTTAAAATCTGTGTTTAGGCAGATTTAAAATAGAAATTATTATAGTAAATGTAGAGGGTGTCCAGTGTCCTTTATTCTGGTATCTTTGAACCCCTCATTTGATCATGTAAGAGTGAGGTTTCTGCTTTAACCACAGTGATTCAGGTGGTTTGAATTGGGCTTCTCTTTAAGCTCCTTTTGCTCTGTGATGGTGCCCTGCTGAGCACAGTAACTTTGCTTTTAGCACAGCATGAGATTTCATCAAGATTTTTGAAGTTTGTCTAGAAAAGGTTGCAACCTGCTCAGATCATTCCTGGCAGTTGGCTGTCAATTTGGCTGTCAATCTGGTTTTTTTCCCAACCAGTCCTACTCTTGGTTTTGTCCAGATCCACAATTAGTGCTTGATGCCAAAAGGAGTGGGTTGTTTCCATATCTATTCTTATAATTTTCATTGGGTTTTTTCAGTATTATTGCTTTGGACGCAGAAGTGTTAATTACCCTATTTCTATCATCAACTCTTTGACAATTAGTGGCAAATACTCAAAAGGAAGAAAACAGAGGCTTTGCAGCAATTCAGGGACTGATCTCTTACTACTTAACAGTGATATACCAAGTCCTGAACTTTTAATATTTTCTTAAGTTGAAATACTAATACAACTTCCAGGGAAGTATACACCTGTGAGATAATTTTATTTCTTCTTGTATAGCTGCTGACTGAAAATAATTAAAAATACAAAATTTCTTCATTTTTCACTAGGTTTATGCCAGAGCCAAACCTTCCTCCATTGATTCTGTATGATACAAAATCTATGCCAGCTAATATGAACCATCAGCAAGTGGTAAATATTGATTGGATTCGTGAGAGACTTCCTGACCTGCCCAGTGTGAAGAGAGCAAAGCTTGTTGAACAGTATGGGATTCTTCCTGAACACAGCTTCACCTTATTGGTAGGTCTATTGATCAAGTGCTAAAATGAGCCTAGAAACTTTAAACTCATGTGATTTCTTTTTTTTTTTTTTTAAAAGAGTTACAAATGTCATGTTAACCTGCTGTCAGTTCCCGTGACTGTTTCTTATTTGGAAATATTTCCAAGGTATGCTTTCTACTTGGAGCCATATACATAGAATGGTGGGGAAAGGAAACCATACTCAGTGTGCCTGAAAGTGTTTCTCATGTGAGGTTCAGTCAGATAACTATTCTGTAGTATTGATCGTGTCTGTCTATGCATGGATGCACCCATGACTGACTGTGAGAAAGGGACAACTTCTTGCTGGCAAATCCTTGTCTGCAAAGAGCCTGCTCTTCTTGTGTTTGGGTCTGGTACAAGGCTGGGCACGTTGTCAGTATTTAACAAATGAATAGACATATTTTCCTGACTGCAGAAGCAAAACTCAAAGTTTGCAGATGACACTGAGTTAAGTGGTGTTGCTGATATCTTCGAAGAAAGGGATACCATCTGGGGAACCCTGACAGATTGGAGGACTGGGCTTTTGTCAACTTCATGATGTTCAACAAGGCCAAGTACAAGGTCCTGCACTTGGGTCATGGCAATCCACAATATCAGTACAGGCTAAGGGAAGAATGCATTGAGAGCAGTCCTGAAGGGAAGAACCTGGGGAGACTTTGTGGATGAAACGTTAGATCAGAGCCATCAGTGTGTGCTTGCAGTGCAGAAAGCCAGTCATATCCTGGGCTTCATCAAACATTTGTAGTGGCCAGCAAGTCAAGGGAGGTGATTCTGCTTCTCTGCTGAGACCTCATCTGACCAACATGAACCTCTTGGAGCAGATTCAGAGGAAGGCCACAAAAATGATCAGAGGGCTGGTATTCCTCTCCTGTGAAGAAAGTCAGAGAGTTGGAGTTGTTCAGCATGGAGAAGACAAGACTCTGAGGGTACCTTATTGCAGCCTTTCAGTACTTAAAGGGGGCCTATAAGAAAGATGGGGGCAGTCTTTTTAACACAGCCTGTTGTGACAGGACAAGGAGTAATGGTTTTAAATTAAAAGAGGGCAGATTTAGACTAGATAGAAGGCATAGATTTTTTACAACAAGAGTGGTAAAACATTGCAATAGGTTCCCCAGAGAGGTGGTAGATGCCCCTTCCCTGCAAACATTCAAGGTCGGGATGGACAGGGTTCTGAGCAAACTGATCTAGTTAACAATGCTCCTGCTCACTGCAGAGGGGTTGAACTAGAAGACCTTTAAAGGTCCCTTCCAACCCAAACCATTCTATGAAATATTGCAGCTTCACGTGACTGAAGTCTCCAACCAATGACAATAACTACCTCCTCCAAAGTCCCCTACCCTCAGTTTTACCCATTGAGCAGGTTGTTAATACAGCATGGAATATCTCCTTGGTCAGTTTGGGTTAGCTCTCCAGGTGGCATTGCCATGCAGCTTCATGCCCACCCTCGGCCTACTCGCTGTGGAAGACAGAATGGGAAACAGAGAAAGTACTGCCCTTTCTTTCCACCTCTTCTCTGAAATCCACTATCGCCTTTTCTTTTTCACTCGTAACATTTTTCCTTTTTGCAACATATGAGACAATTAATGATTCCAAGCTGAAGTTTGGGATTTGGCTTGTAATAAGATAATGCATCCATTTGAATGCATGAAGCGGATGCGTTCTTCATCGCAGGTCTTCTTTTATTGTGCATTAGAATGTCAGCGTGTATACTCTCCATAAAAGTTGCTTGCCTGTTCACTGGGAGACTAGTTAACCTTAATTCATCTGAAAATGGTATGTCCATGGCTGTGTTAAGCTTACATCAGAAGCTGCAGAAGATTGCTGATAGGGCCAGATGCACAAATCTAATGAGCATTCTTTCAAGTTAGAGCACCCAGGAGTGCTCATTAAATAAATGGCAGTGGTAGAGGGATGACTTTAAAATGCAAAATCTCTGTTCTGCACCAACTAGTTGGAGAAAACATTAATCACCAAAGTTACAACAAAACAAGACTATACTTCAGCGTGCAGGATAGTTTCCGAGCTTGCTTCATGAGCTTTATTCTCATGTACGATAGCTGCCCGTACGTACTGCGGTATTGACAATCTGGGACTCCTGCTTTGCCTAATTACAAGATGTCCTGAAATGAAAGGAACATGTTACCTATTAGTATCTGTATCTGAAATTTCTGAAGTGTAAACTGCTACGTTGTTGACCATTCTGTATGAATTGTGAAAAGAAATGAAGTTTATCCTTCAACACTCAACCAGGATGTTCACGCAAAGCCATACTTATTTGTAAAGATAGAATTCTTTGAGCCGTGTAGACTCCATGGTGTCTGCACACAATTTCTACTTTGCTGTGAAAACTGGCAGGCTGGAAAATACTTCAGTCAAGAAGGATCTCTGACAACTTTGCCAGTTAGGGTATTATAATATTTTTCTCTTGCACCCTGTTGAATCAGAAGAATAAGATGCGTTGGCGTAGACATTAATGGCACAGTTTGTTTTCAAAAAGCATGATGAAGTCTGGGGAGGTCCAACCAAAAAATAGATCAGTTGTCACAGTACGGCATTAAAAAAACCCAGTCCGATCACTCCCTTTCTCATCTGAATTCCAAGTTTTCCTGCACACTTACTGTTCCTGTGCTTACCCAGCTAGAAGTGGGTGTTCCACTTGGGCTTTGGCTTATTGCCTTGGTGGAGCGATTACATCGGAGAACCCTTTGAACAGCTGCAAGTGGGATACTGTAGAGGCTAGTTTGGGCCATTTTGTTTATGATGTGCTGTCCTCACACGCGTTGGTGTGCAAGTGAGTTTATGCTTATTTTTAGAACTGAAATGATTTTATAAGAAGCTGTAGGAAAAGGTTTGAACTTTCTTCGACTGCTCTGCTCATCTACTTCAATAGGCTAGATTTGCTGGTTTTTTCCCCCCTGACAGTCTTGCACGTTTTTGCAGCAGTTGTTGCCTCATGGTTGGTTACTGTGGGAACTGCAGTGGTGAAAATGGGAATAAGAAAGCAGAAAATGACATTTTATTTGTGAATATTGATGCAGTTTTCTTCCTCGGTTCTTTGGGAAACATTATTGGTCTTTAAAAGCATAAGTTTGCATTACAGATCCAGTGTCCCTAAAGACATACCTTGGTATTCTGTAAAATAAAGTATTGTTTTAAACTTATTTAGGAAGCATCTGAAATCTCTTCGCCACTATTTTTTCTGACATCTCAGTACTATTAAATCATAGTTTTAAACCACGTTTAAGAAAGAAATTTGCATCTGGTTGAAATATTGATATGTCAGTTTTCATGCCAGTGAGGCTAAGTTGCAGCATATTTGGTGTTTAGTGTCAGCACCGAATGGGCCTGGATCACAAAGTGCTGCAGCTCCAGAGTTCTGGTTTTCCTTCTATGAGGATTAAAATAGGTTGTTTAGAATTAAGGGAGGGCAGTCAGTTAGCATTCCTGTAATCCAGCACGTTAGAGCATGCAGTGCTTTTCCGCTCAGATCTTTCACAAGGGACAGGGGAGGTGTTGCTAGTTGGGGTGAATTTGTCAAGAAGAAAGCTGACCAAAATGCAGAATTAAACTCAGCTCCAAGTAGTATAGTATCTAGAAATTGAAGCTAATCAAGCTATGCCTGCATTTTTCTAATATGGCAAGAAAATAAGGAAAATGTTTCATTTCTGTCAATCATTTTGATGTTTTGACATTCTGCCTCATTCATTTCATTCTAGCATTGTTGTGTTTTCCTACTCTTTGGCTACAGAAACTGACAGTCATTTAAAAAATCCTAAAACGAAATGCAAAGGAATGTTGGGGAATATGTCTTGGTTTATGTGCATAAGTAGCAAGTATGGAGTTTAGTACCTGGCAGCATATATAAGGCCGTGCAGCCTGCAGTCAGACATGTGGCATCCACGGACATGCTTTTTTCTCTGCGTGGTGCTGTAGCTAGACCTACTCAGCTTGGAGTGTTTGTAGAACCTTCTGCAGCATGTAAGGGAAGGGGAAAGGGAAAGGAAACAGCATTTATAGATGCTCACTTTTTCCTACCTAAATTGGACAGGTGGTTTTGTGGAAGGGAACCACTGTTTGAATAATCGGTATTTGTTTCTGCTTCTGAATCCTGAGGTGAATTAGAGAGAGTACAGTATTTAGTAATGCATCATTTTAGTAATTCCACTTAACACATGCATAGTTTTTAATCAAATTTACTGTACTTTGGTAATCACATCTTTCCTGTAATTATTTTTTTTTTAAGCCAAATTTGTTCCTTTAGTCTATTTAGCCTTTGATTTTGCATAATTTGATTACAAAATAAGCGCTAGTTAAATTTGTAAGAACACTGGAAAAGAAGGGAATTAGGTCTGTGTGCATTAGATGAAAAACTAGGGGAGGTTACAAGGTTTACCTTGGCTTGCAAAAGACCTCAGTGGATTTCTGAGGCTGAGAACTTGGTTTCTTTCCTCATGGTTTTAATAGTTTTACAGCACATCAACCATTAATCTAAGTACATTTTGTTCTGTTTCACAGAACAGAGAGCAGTAGTCTGCAGTCTTCCCAAAAGCCATACATCATTACCAGTGAAAAATGTGGTATCTAGAGCTGTTGGAAGTTTGTGTTGTGGAAGTTTTGAGGAGGAAAGTCTAAAATTCTCTATTTCTATGGTGATAAATTGCCTTTAAAAACAAGAGCAAATGAGACTGTTCTGAGGAGATGTGTTTGAGTGGAAAAGTCAGGGCTTGGTTTAGTACGTACCTGCAATCTTCTTGCTCGGAGCTGTTGAGAGATCTGGCTGCAGCCAGTATGTGCTTGGGAAATGCTTTTGCTGTGATGGTGGTATACTTAGAATAGCTCCTTGGCTGTCTCTAAACTGTTACCTCTCAACTTTGAAGAGCTGGCTTGTCCTCCTGTGCGTTTGTGCTACACACTGCAGAAATCCAGTGGCATGCTGGATTTGGATTCCTCCTTGCAAAGGTAGGAGCTGCCACTTAATATCTGTTCAGCCTTCAGTAGACCTAATGAGTTCTGTGCTACGGTTAAAGATCCATCAATGCCTTGATGACAAACAGCACAGCGTTCAACAGACTGTGCAGTATCTGTTCTTCTAAAAACAATCTCAGATTTCACTTAGGCTATAAATTGAATCCCCCGCTGTCATATCTTCTGAGCATTTAGGGTGTTGTGGAAAAGCTTACATAGCTTCTCTGAAAAAGCTAGGAAAAATAAAACCCTGCTTCTTACAGCGTGACCTTTCCGTACCATTGAAAGGTGAATGCAGGCTAAACTTATTCCTTCAATCTGAAATAAATAGCAGTGATTGCAACATCAGGAGTGAAATATCTGTAGACAGTTTCAGGAAAAAATCTCTTCTTGGTAAAAGGCAGTGTGACAGCCTGTTCGATGGCAGCATTGCATTTTCTAGCATTTTATGTGCTTAAAGCACATAGGATGAGAAAGCTTCTCCCCAGAAGCTAATTTTGGGGAGGAGTTAAGGGAAGAAAAGATGGCTCGTTTATGGGAAGTTGTACGTACCTATTCTAGACCTAACGTAGTTTGTTTACTCTTACGTTAATAAAATTATTCCAAAGTCTTGTGAGTTTGCAGTTCATTCAGAAAACCAATTTTCCTTTAGGATTGAGGATTTATACTCCAAATGTAATTGTACAATTAATCATGTTTACGCTCTGGTATCTTTTTGATGCATTCAACTTTTCTTAAACAGAATGAAGACGGATTAGCAGAATTCTTTGAAAATGTGGTGAAAGAAACGCAAATGAAGCCAAAGAAAGTGATCGGCTGGATTCTAAAAGACCTGCTCAGTTATTTGAAACAACATTCCCTGACAGTAAAGCAAAGGTCAGGCTTCTTGATTACTACAGTGGTGAAACAGAAGCGATCCTTTTCTCTCGTACCATGAATAGTACCATGGCACTCCATTGCTCACTTCTGCCTTAGTTATTATCGGTGAAGTTTGTTCTGCAGGACAGTACCACGTAGGCCTTGCTGCTGGCATACTGAATGCAGTTAACCAAATACCTTTGCAGCCAAGAGGACCACCTAGTTAAGAGTAGTTATCAGAGTCCTCCTCCTTTGGAATATGACAGTGGTACCAGGCATAGTCGGGCTGTCAATACCAAAGTTGAATATAGTGTATCAGGCTTGTCAAGCTAAACTGTGGGATCCTTAGGCAAGCAACAGTAGCCTAGATGTATTACTTTGCCTTATTCTCTGAGGTAACTTCTGCCCCTTTTTTCCCTAGCCCAGTCAGTTCTTTACTCCTGGCTGACCTTCTGAACCTTCTAGAAAAAAAACAAATTTCTTCAACAGCAGCAAAGCAGGTAAGTACCTTTTAGATTTTACTGTATTTTGAATCTGTGGCTGTGTACTCCATTCACGCAGCAGTTATATTAGCAGTGTGTACCTGTACCTTGGCTGCTTTAAAGGGAAATTATTTAGAGTGTTAATGAAGGATAAATTTTGTATCTATACGATACACATAGACGCAAACGCCTTGTGTATATATAATCTTACAGATACATCTGCATATTCAGTGTTAGAAGGGGGCACAAGCCAAATAGTAGATTTAAGCAATGTGAATTAAAGTCAAATCAATCTTGCTTCTGGACAAACTGGACACTAGATCTCAGCTTTACAGTTTGAGTCAGACCCGAGTGAAAGGTCAGTTGGAGCTAATAAATGACTTGCAGTTAAGCTGAGAGTATCGGTTACTAGGAACTAAGGGACAGTGAGGTCTACATTCCCAAGCATTACCATGTGGAAAGGGACAGAATTCACCTGAGCAAAGGCACAGAGTTCTGTTCTGGTGTGCTCTGAGTCAAAGTGGAGAGGTCTGGCCTTTCTTTTATCCTTGCTGCTTTGAGCAAGTGCTATCGTGGGCCTCTCAAGAGAGTACTGGTGGTAAAACTACTTCTCCCTCTTCCTAAATAACATCTTACTTAGAACAATCTGAAAATTCAGCTCTTGATGATTTCTATCTAAAATTGTAAACTGCTTGTGATGGGTATGGTGACTGCTGTGGCTGTAGACAAAGTTCTGAAGTTTTTTGTGACAGCAGTAATCTGTCATTCACCTGAAGTTGTTGCTGGCTCATTTATTTGGAATCACGGAATGTTTGGGATTGGAAGGGACCTCGAAAGATCATCTAATTCAACCTCCCTGCTGGAGCAAGACCACCTAGAGCAGGTTAGACAGGACCACGTCCAGGCGGGTTTTGAATGTCTCCAAAGAAGATCCCACAACCTCTCTGGGCAGCCCATTCCAGTTTTCTGTTACCCTCACCATGCAGAAGTTTTTCCTCATGTTTGTGTGGAACCTCTTACGTTCCAGCTTGCACCCATGGCCCCTTGGATGTCACTGAGAAGAGCCTGGCTCCATCCTGCTGACAATCACCCTTTACATATTTATAAACATAAATGAGGTCACCCCTCAGTCCTCCCCTTCTCCAGGCTAAAGAGCCAGGCTCCCTCAGCCTTTCCTCATAAGGGAGATGCTCCACTCCCTTCATCATCTTTGTGGCTCTGCGCTGGACTCTCTCAGGCAGTTCCCTGTCCTTCTTGAACTGAGGGGCCCAAGACTGGACACAGTATTCCAGATGCAGCCTCACCAGGGCAGATTAGAGGGGAATGGGTTATCTTGCCAAATTAGTTATTATCCTCTAGATAAGTACATTAAACGAATGTCTTTTCTCAGGTGTTCATCAGTGAAACTGTTAATGAAGAGATTTAACTTGCAGTGAAGATATTATTTACCTTGCTGTGTCTGCTTTCAAGATTTTAACACTATGAAATACACAGGGCAAGTTTCCATCTTTCTGGCATGTACTGATTTAATCCAAGTACCGTTTTGGAATAGCATTGAAATCAGTTCAAGTTTTTTTCTTGTGATTACACACTAGGTGTAACTGTTGCAAATGTGTCTCTTTACCCTACTTGTGGACACTTCAACTTCCTGGTTTGTTGTTTGCTTTTTTGGAGGTGCTTGTGGTTGTTAATTAAGTTGGTCTTGTTGTTGGTCTGCTTCTGTGAAGAGCCAGCTGCATGTGACAGGCATCATAAATAAGGATTTAAGTGCCTGACTTCAGGCATGTGCATTTGGAAATTTTGGATTGGAAAAGTAAAAGCTTCAAAACGGAGCTGAAGTATTAATAGGAGCTGCATTGGAATGCAGAGCAGTTCTGTGCCTGCAGGGCTGTGGCACACCCATCAGTTCCCTGTCTGCATTTGAAAGGGAAGCTTCAGAACTCCAGGCTTAACTGTGGGATGTAGGGACAGGGCACTAATGCTTTTCTGACGGAGTTTCTTGCTTCGTGATGTATTTGTGTGCCAGCCCTTCTGAAAGGTTATGAAACGCCAAGAATTTCAGAGCTGCTTTTCTTCGTTTAATTACCGACTCCTTGTGATGTGCGCGTTGTCCTCAGTGTTCTGAAATTGGACACGGAGAAATAACAGCACCGTTTGCCACTGCTGTGTGATGCTATCAAACTGCAGAAACCTTGCCACATTTAGAAAAGTATTTCGGTTGCCTGGATGTCAGAAGAATAACAAATGTTTATACGAATTCTCAGCAGTAGGCAGAGATAGTGGATGGCCCGAGGGCAGTAAGGGCTATATATACACAACGGCAGATGAATTGCAGTGCTTGGGGTAGGGGAGTGCGAGCTGCAGCGCTAGAGACAGATCCAACAAGAAAGGATGGAAGGGTTTGATGGGGTGAGCGCACAGACATGATACACACACACGCTCGCTGCAGGAAGCTCTTAACAGTTTATATTTTTTAAGAGGTTTTGTGTTCGGTCTCTGCTGTATAAGGCACTGAAACCCAGGCAGATAAAAGCTGAGAGCACTGATTACAGGCGCAGAACATTGTATGGTAGGATGAATATGCCAAGGAAAGGGCACTGTGTGCTTACATAATTACCACTTAGGTAATTACAGAGCTCACGCCCAACTTGCCATCAAATATAGCATCCTACTCCAGAGGTCTCCAAAGCAGTTTCAGCCTGGTGTGCTCTGCAAGGGGGAGCAGCTTCCAGCTCTGCCAGTGTGTGGGCCTGCGGGGTGAGCGTGTCCTGGATCGGGGCCCTGCACAGGCGCGTGTTGTGGCCCACCCTAGAGGCACTGTTTTGAAGTCCACAGTGGGAGCTACTGATGCTGCTCCACCCAGGGCTGAACCCAGTCTGATGGGGAGTACACCCACCTCGGCCCTTTTTTGTAGGGCTGGCCGTGAGTACAGCTCTGGCATAACGGGCCTGCCTTTGAGTTACAGCACTGTGGGAGGAGGCTGGCTCCTGGGCCAGGGAAGCAGCAGCTTGCCCCTGCTGCTGGGAGCCATGCTGGAGCAACTCCGCGTGGACGCCCTCATCACGTGTTTGGCAGGGATCTGTAGCAGGGTGTGGAGCACAGCAGACCTCAAGTTTTGTTTGCTGATGCAGGTGCGTAGGTCACTCGCGTAGGAATGGCTTCAGTGGGCCCTCTTGGCACCCCTACTTTAAAGAGGAGAGCAGGGCAATAAGTACAGTACACAAACCCAAACAGAACCATCTGCTTTGACAATTACGGCTGTGCCATCTGGAGGACTGGACCCAGCCTGCCCCTCACTTTTGTCGGAGGCTGAGGGACAACTGCCAGACATCAAGGCTTCCATCACTGGAAAGGGGAGATGCCCAGAGGACTGACTGGAGTGGTACTGCCTGCTGCTTCCCTCCCACCCTTGGCAGCAAATCACTGCAGATAGGGTTTCCAGTTGGAGCGTTCTCAGACACAGCAGTCAGCTGGCATGTTCACCAGTTGCAAAATGTTTGATATGATGCCCATGGCAGCCAGGCATGTAAGTCCTGATTAATTCATCTTGACCAGTGGTTTGCTGCTATGCCTGTGTAGGCAGAGACCACAGAACATCATTAAAATCTAATCACGCTCAGGCAAGAATCAATAGTAGAAACGACTGAGATTTCAGTAATGGAAATGAGGCCTGAGATTCTTGTTTTGGCTCTGGAGACTTCATAATTTGATCCTTCTGTTCTGGTGCAGGCAGTTTGTGTAAATGAGTTGAAATAATTTTTTAAACTGCTTTCTTTAGATTTGTGCTCCTTGCCAAGTGGAGAAACACATTTTTAAAGTGCATCTTTGACAGGTCTTGGCCACATCTCTTTCTGCTTTCCTACATACCTGTAAACAAGCAAGGGCCTTGATAGCAGTGTTGCTCTGCTCGCTAAGTGGAGATGCTTGTTACCAAATTGAAAAGTACACATGATGCAGATGTCACAGGGAAAATCTGGTGCCTTCAAGGTTTCTAATGGGCAAGCTTTTGTCAGTGCCAGGAGACATTTGGCGTAGGAATAGCAGGGAATCAGAGCTGCATCTCTGACTGTCAAGCTGTCCTGCCACCGATCTAAGTCAGCCTGATGTATGCGCTGCTCCTGGGTAACTCTGCCACGGTCGGCCTTGTAGATTTTGTTTGTTGCAGATTTTCCCCTCCTGAAGCCCATGGCATCCTGCTTGAATTACATACCAGTCCTACAAACACATCTGCCTCTTTCCAGGCGAAAGATACAGCTTCTTCATTGCCCAGCCCCTAGTTTGTGCAGCACTTCAGATTCTCCAGGATGCTTTGCTGCGGGCTGTGCCGTGCGAAGAGGACAGGGCTCCCTCTGGGGGGAGATGTACCTCCCCAGTGCCATGGGAGGCCTCCAGAACAGAAAGCTTCCTGCCTGGTCCCTCAGGGAAGGAGCAGGAGGGGGCTGCCTGGGGTAGCAAAGGACTGCAACTAGAAAAAGGCAAGGGGTTGCAGACAGGGTGAATCTCTGCTGGATGTATTTCTTTCTAGGAGTACCACTGGTATGATGATTTTTAAGTACACTAGAAGGAAGATCTTGTAGAAGACATTATATATTGCACTGGTTTATTTAGCTAGAAACATCTGAAAGCTTTACTTATAGCAGTTGTCACTGTCTGCTTATCAGTTACTTTAATATTGTGATCTGCCTTTAGCCCTCTTACAGGGAAAAAACAAGATGCAGCTGCCACAGTACAGCAGCGTGTCACTGCCCTCTCTCAAGGTCTCCAGCAGAGTGATAAGATCCCATAAAAACCTTTGGGATGCCCCTGGCAAATGAATCTCCTCTTGCAGAAACTGTGTCAGTGTATGGTTCTTAAATACCTGTTGTAGCTCCAAAAGTGTTTAACTGAAGGTCTTCTACACCAGGAAATTCCCCATACTGGAGAAAATTGCCGGGGTGGTTAAGAAATCATCCTGTATGCTTCACTTTTCCTCAGTTGTCTTGCTGCCCTGCTAACGATTTAGCATGCAGTTTGAATGCCCCTTCCCGTGTCCCTGTCCCAGCCTCTTCTTCATCCTAGAGTGAGTATTTAATGCTGAAATTTGAACACGCCATCCATTTCCATAATGGTACACAGCAATGGCCTAAACATACAATTACATCTTCAGCTCAGGATGGAGCACAGGCAGCTGTTCTAATAAGGGTTTTCTTTCTCTCCTCCCACAGCTGTGAAATAAGCAAAGGGAATACAGAAAATGACTGCCCAAGGAAATTGTTTTTTTATAAATGTTCTCTCCTCTCAGGTTTATTCCAGGGCAATAGCCCTGCGACGGTGTAGGGAAACACACTGGTATTACAAGTGATTATTCCAGAGGCCTGGGTGCACCCAGCATCCCAGTGCTTGGAGGTGATGCATAGGTGGGCTGGAGCTGCTGCATTCATTCTGCTCGGCACTATTTTTCTTCTGCTTTGTCATACGTATCTTCATTACAGCTTGCTGGAGAGGACTGGTAATGGAACGAGTTACCTGGGATTGGACTTGGTACAATAGTCAGCTAATCATCAGTTCCCAGGCAGAGACAGTGCTCAGGGAAACGCGTTCTGGTTACTGCTCTCCGGCAGTTCTCGCAAATACCGTGAGCTGAACACGAGTACTGCCGGAGGAACAGCCGAGCAGGCAGTGAGTCTCTGCCGTGGTGCCCCCCTCTGCCAGGGGGGGGCGGCGGCTCGGCAAGCTTCGGGGAACAGCTACCACCCCTGGAAGCAGCGGGCAGCTCCCGGTGCCGTGGAAGGCTGCCCAGCACCGGCTGTGAGCCGTCAACCTGTACTCCTGCAGTAGTTCAGGATGCAGAAAAGGAGGGAGGGTACGAGAGCCCAGGATTAAATCTTGGGTTTGTTCACATTTAGATACTCTGCTCTTGCTTTAACTAAAAGCTGGCTTCTTGGATGAGTAACTCGTATGATGCGTGTAAACAGCATTGGTGAGTCGAGACGCTGACCTTCGCTGCTCATTGTGATTTTTCAGGTGCTTGTGGAATTGTGGAAGGGTGAAGGGAAGACTCCTCTTGAAATTGTTAAAGAAAAGAAACTTGAACTGATAGAGGATCAAAAAGAGCTCGAAGAGATCTGCCAGGCGGTGATTGATGGACAAGAAAATGAGGTGATTATGATGGTGCTGGGAAGCTTCTGCACTATGGCAGGCTGTGGCACTAAAAAGAGGGTGGAAATGGCCTCTTTATTTTTCCCTTTTGATTGGCATTTGAGCTCTAAAGCCAGTATAGAAGCATTAAAGCTGCTGCTGAGATATTATCAGGCTTTTCTTCTCTGTTATTTTACTAAGTGGGTTTTTTTTTCAAATGGAAGCTTACACAAAATGATCAGCAGAAGAAATTACCAGTCTGGCTAATGTGCTAAGTCATTCTGAGAGCCCATAAAAATTTAATGCAGGAAAGCAAAACTGCAGGGCCCCGTCCCTCTTCAGCTATACTGCCAGTGACCTGACCTGGCCACCCGGCCACATAACTCTGATTTTTATGTCTTCTGTTGTGAGATTAGGGCAACACTGTTAAACTGTTCTGAAGCTGGAGATGGAAGTTACCTGCCAGCAAGGCATATATTAGTTATGGAATTAGAGACTGTATCAGAGCTGGCAAGGCAAAAAATGTTACTTGCATCTGTCTCTTCACCATGTCCCTGTCTCCCTCCACTGCCAAAGGGATGAGTCAGTCAGACTCATCTGGCTCTCCTGCCTGACATTGTCTGGGGGCGTGGAGGAGCTGGACCCCCTTGGCAGCGGCAGCAGTGGCTCCAGAGCTGCTGCCCATTCTGCTGCTGGGCTGCGGCAGCAGCGCAAACGCTGCAGTAAGAAAGATGGGGTTTTGGCTCTTCCCCATCTCCTTGGAAGGACGCACAGCAGCCTGTGTGGCTCATCGGTCTAAAAAGGTCTGAGCCTGGAAACGGGGGGAAAAAAAAAAACCCTTGTTGAGCATGAAGGGGAGGATTGGGAAGGGATCTTGACAGAGTCTAAAATCTGCTTTATAAAAAGCAAAACGAAAATAAGTGCTTATATATTCTCTGGAGCGAAAATGTAAAAGCAGAAGTGAATACCTTATTTCTAATATAAACATTGTCTAGATATGTTTGCCATTTGGAAAAAGACATTAACATCTTTTGAGAACAATACCACCCACCCCAGAACTCACTGGGGGATGCTAACAGCTCTGCAAGAGCTTTTGATAAAGAAAATGAGCTTGCAGTAGGTCGGCATGACCTCCATCAGCCTGACTCATTTGCAGAGCCTGATAAAAGTGCTGCTGTATTTTCAGACTGGTGGAAGCACAAGTGTGGATAGAAAGAACATTAGAACTGATTGGGAAGTGCAGAAGCCAAAGGTCTGTAACTACACTCCGATTTCAATAATAATGCTTTCTCTGAGAGTGTGATTCCTCTCTGTTTTCCACTGGTTTAGTCAAGCCAAATGCAGTAGAATGGCCTCACTTCACTCCTTTGTCCAGGTGATCTTTTGCCAAGGCAAAAGCTGCCTTCAAGGCCTGTAAATCACCGCTTTAAACCCCTGCGCGAACTTACCTTACAAAAAAAGTATGCCGTGCTTTTTGATAGTTACCTTTCTTTAACTTCCAAACAGCTACTCAAGCCAACACTGAGCACTTCACAGAAGTGCAGTATCTGGGTTGTACCACACTCTGCCCCGTGGAGGTAGGTCGTTTCTAGCAGATCAGGCATAGTAAGTCCTTCCATATTGTGACATGACAGGAGATGTCAGACTGCCAATAATTCGGATACTGTAATGAGTAGCAGTATTTGCATTTGTGCCTGCTATTGGCACAGTGGGTGGTTCGTATGTTCACAATCCTTCCCTAAATATCTGTAAATATGACATCCTGTGTAATGGAAGCTATCCTGTTTTCCCCAGGAACTCTGACAATTTTGGGTACATTTTCCCTGTCACACAAACAAGATGAAGGCCAGAAGCTTGTTTTTCAGCAGTAGCATCTCCTTTAGGAATCCCAAAAGTGAAATGTCTAATGCTTTTTGTCTTTACTTAGCTTTTAAATAGGGCCCTTGCTATTTTGCAGGCGATTGTGCATCAAACACTAGCTGGCTGAGAGGAGGTTGTGTTTCTGATCGGTTAATTAATTGCTGTGTTGTAAAGGATTCCTTGCTTAAAGGAATTAACATGCTGTTACAAAAACACCTACGTCTGCACTTGAAGGACCTTGCAAATATTATCAAATAGATTGTGATTTGATGCAAATTGCTTGTTTTAACTGCACCGTGTACTGAGTAAAAAGGTAGAACCTATTAAAAAAAAGCAGTCAGTCTCAGTTTTCTGGCTCTTTTTCCAGGAAGTTGCTGTTCAACTTGCAGACACTGTTAAAATCCAAAAGCAGATTCTGACTTTTTTAATAAGAGGAGATCTTTCTATTAGTTGTAAGGCCCTGCTGCTGTAGGGACATGCTGTTTCCTCAGGGGAGCAGAGCAGGAGCTTATTGCAAAGCTAAAGGCAGTTTTTGTAAAAAAACCCCTTAGCCCAAAACCCAGTATTTTACCACAGTGGTCCAAAGGACGAAAATACTCCCACCTCGGCTGCAAATGAGTGAAAATGTCCAGGCTTACTGTAACAGTGGTGGATGATGTGTCTTTTTTTTTTCCTTTAAAGGTTATGGCGATAAAAGCAGGAAATCGAAAAGTTCTAAATAAGTTAATTGGCCTGGTACAAAGAGAGACACAAGGACGCGCCAATCCTGTTCTGGTGAAGCAATTATTAGAGAAGAAGCTGTCAGAATAGCCACGAGAGAAAACTGCCCAAGTACCTGCGGAAGACACGTGCTTCATTCTGTCTGGTTCACTGCAGCTGAACTTCAGTGCCTCCTTGTGTGGCATCAGGATGATTGGTTATGCTTCAGGCAGCCTTACATCCTGGCCTTCCCCGGATGCATCAGCCCAAAGGCAGGCGAGCAAAAGAATAGCAGGAGATGATACAGTCATTTGCATCTCCCTCACTTCGGGGTGGTGTTTGGAAATGTGATTTCCACACAGCCATGGGAAAGAAGTTCCCAGGGGTGCCTGTGAGTGTGCAGAGTGCTGAAGCTGCCTGGGCTACCTTTGTAATAAAGCAAGGGGAAACTCAGCTGTCGTAGCTGCCGCCTTCTGAGAAGGGAAGCGCACGGGTCTTGAATGCAAAAGCTGGTTGGTGCACGCTAACAACTCCTTGTAAATCAGTGTGAGCATACTAATAATGATGCTTAAAACACCTAGCGGTAATTAAGATGACCATGTGTGCCTCCATGGCTAGCAGAAGGGAAAAAACATCCGCTGCTATCATTCTTCATCCTTTCCCCATCCCTCCGAAAGCAGGCAGTCCCTGGCTGCTGCCTTAAGTGCCTGAGGCTGGTGCCACAACCACCTGCAAGTGCTCACATCTAAGAATTAGCGTCACATTGTTTGCTGACCTTCTTGCTTTGTGCCCAAACATCTGCTTTGCCTACTCCCAGCTCTTAGGTCCATCAGGTACTCTTCAGAACTGAGCCCTTCTGAGGCTCACGTCCCATTTTGGCCTGTGAGGCTCAGCAGAGCAGATGTGCTTCTGCCCACACAGAGGAACAAGCAGTGCTTTGGTCTGATGCAGAGATGCCATAAAGGGACAGTTCATTCCAGTTTGCCTTTCAGTCTGCTGGCAAGAGCTTGACCCCGTGTTACAACTGCTCGAGCACAGGGCTGCACACTTCTCTGCATATGGCTTTCTGCTGGCACCTGGAATGGCACTACTTTGTGGAAGGAATGGAACATGCAGCTGGATACCAAAGGAGCAGGATTCAAGCTGGGTTCCAGGGCTGCTCCACTATTTAATCCCAAGGAGTGGTAATTTTTTCCATACCTTCCATTTTCACTCCTAGCTTTAAGTACTCACTGAAATCCAGGATCCTGGAGTTAACTTCCCCATGCCAGCCCCCTTTAACTAATCAAACCATGAACAGGAAATGCAACCAGAGGCAACCTATCAAATTTACATTAGGGAAAGAAATCCCACTTAGTACCAGGAGTTTGAAGCACTTAAATCCCTTCTGGAGGCTACTAAGCCATACATTTTAAAGATCACATTTTTCTCACACCTCACAGCTACTTCTTCAGACCTGATTTTAGGTTCTGCCTGCAGGGCAGATGCTGAACACTAGAGTGCAGCAGGTGTGGCCCTGGGACTTCAGTCACCTTCTGCAAAGGTGGTGCTTGCACCACTAGTTGAAACTAGGTTGAGGGCAGTTCCTTCTCAGGAGTAGTAGTGCTGATGTATGTCTCGAGGAGGACATTTCTGTAAAAACTGGCTCGTGGTTCAGTTGTGAACTCCTGCTTAGAAGGAAAAGAGCCCCATGGTTTTCAAATACATTTAATGAATAAATTCACATAAAAATAACCTCACAATTCACAAGTCATACAGCTGACAAAAAGCAGTAACAGGGATGCACTCCAAATACCTGACCCTTCAAATAAACCGTAAAACCCCACCCAGGCTTCCCCTCAGAAAACCCCAAACCAACCTGACCTTCACAGAAAGGCTTTTCCTATGACTTTTCACATCATGAGCAAAAAGTACCATTTTTACTTACAGCGGTGCGAGTTTTCAGGTAAGTGTTCAGTCAAAGATTAAGATTACACAGCACACTTTGCATTTTGGAATTCTGTTCAACTCTTGCCCTGGCAGCAAGAAATAAAAAGGCACGAGGGCTTCTGCATGAAATCTTGAATCTTAATTTGAAGGTGCTTCCTTGGATTAGAAAAACCAATTGTTTCCTGATGGTCCTCAAATGTCAATGCTTTTTGTCACACAGCTTGATGCTGCTGTGCTGAGTTTCTCCTCAGCTGTAGTGGGTGCCTCTTAAAAAGAAAGCAAACCGAGGTATTTGGAAGAGTAATAGTTAAGCTGTATTTAAAAGAAGACAGGATCTTCACTACAGTAGCATAGCTACTGCTGGTAAATGTCTTTTTAGTGGCTACTTCTTGGCCACTCTTCCTGCGTAGTTACTCATTGCATAATACAATACCTGTTTAAATATCCTGAGCCAAGTGCTATATGAGCAGGGTCTGTATGCATACAGCATTAGATCTTTAAATGGATAAGGGAAGAGTAACTGATGTCATCTACTTGTACTTGTGCAGGCATGTGATGCTGCTCTGCACGACGTCCTTGTCTTTAAATTGGAGAGACGTGGATTTGATGGATGGAGCACGCGGCGGATAGGAATTAGTTGGGTGGTTACACTCAAGAGTTGTGGTCAATGGCTTCACATCTGAGTGGAGCCCAGTTATGAGTGACATTCCTCGGGTCAGGATTGAGACCGGTGCTGTTTAACATCGTTGTTGGTGGCACTGAGTGCACCCTCAGCAAGGTTGCTAACAGCACCAGGCTGTGTGGGGCAGTCAGCGCACTGGAGGGACGGGACGCCACGCAGAGGGACCCTGACAGGCTGGAGAGTTGGGCATCTGCAAACTTGGGGCCTTGCTAAAGGGGGCCTACGAGAAAGCTAGAGAGGGAGTTTTTATCAAGGAGTGTAGAGACAGGGCAGAGGGTAAGGGCTTTAAACTTAGAGTAGATTTAGATTAGATACAATGAAGTTTTTTCATTGTGAGGGTGGCGAGACACTGGAACAGGTTGTCCAGAGAAGTTGTGGATGCCTCATCCCTGGAAATGTTTAAGGTCAGGCTGGATGGGGCTGTGAGCAACCTGCTCTAGTGGGAGGTGTCCCTGCCCATGGCAGGGGGGTTGGAACTGGGTGAGCTTTAAGGTCCCTTCCAACCCAAGCCATTCTAAGATTCTGTGATTTACTGTAAATCTCAATCTATTTTCAACTCCACCTGCCAGACACGATGGATAACAAGAAAGATTAAAAAGAGATAATTATAATATTCTTCTCCTTCCAGGGAAGGGAAAGAGCAGCTATAGTCTATAAATTTTGCACTGTATTATGAAACGGTCACTTCTACATTTTTTAAAGAAATCTTTTGCAGATGCACACAAAATGTAAATTTCTTTCTGACAGAAAAACGTAGTTTGAGTCAAATGAGATCAAGATGATGAATGTTTTTAACATTTTCAGAGATAGCAGCTACCACCTTCAAAGCAGTGGTAGCTGGCAGCTCTAGGACCTAGCATGGAGAAGGCTCAGCAGGGCCAGCTAACGTAGCTCCTGCGATGGCAGCCTGCATTAGGGGGCTCATCAGTCACCTCACACCATCCTGATCCAACCAATACAGCTGAAACGCTGTACCCTTTTTTGCCTGCCAAGGGCCCGACAGAGCAGCCTGACTACAACCCCCACCTACCTCTGGGTCCTAAATGGAGCCAACGGCAAATTCTACACACTCCCCAAAGTGAACTCGGTGCCGCGCAGAACAGCTTTGGTTGATGTTTGCATAGTGCTAGTTGGTGGAGCACATTTAAAGACAGGAGCAGGAGCCTCGAGGAATTTAGTATCTGCTATCGGAAAGACAAATTAAAAACACACCCCGGGACAGGGGGGTCTGCAAGATAAAAGGCAGAACCCGACTCTGCGGTGGTCGGTGTCAGAACATTTTGCAAACCAGGAGGCTGTTTTAAGCGTGGTTGTATCAAGGCTAGGAATTCAGGCATCGAGATGGAGGCTTTGACCCCAGCTTGCAAGTGTTATTGAGCTACAGCAGGGCTCCCTGGGCTGCCGATGGCGGATGCCATCTGTGCAGCAGCGCTAGGCGGGGTGAATTGAGGACAGGTTGGTGCGGGTTTTCAGCACGAACCGTCCACGAACAGAGGGCCAAGCAAAATGCTCACCGACACCAGACAGTGACACAACAATCTCCTACTCGTAGCAGGTCCCTTAGGAGGTCAGTCCTGAGGGTGGAGAGATGATACTTGCTCTCTTGCAAAGCTGAAGTATCCCGTAGCCAGGGTTGCAGAAGAGGAGAAGAAAGTTGTCTAAAAAGATGCTGGCAATGCTTGAAGTAGCGAAGAAAGAATTTCTAGCGCTCAGCCTTGGTGGCAGAGTTTAATTTTAACTGTGTTAAAAATAGAAGCGGATGATGGGAACCTTAACTAAAAAATTTACAGCTAGAGTATTCACACTGCAGTTTCACCATGGCCCCTTTCCACCCTGCTTCTGCAGCGTGATGGCAGCGTACCGCAGTGTTCTCGGTTTGTTCTGAGCACCCCTCTGCCTACACGCTCTCACAACCACTGACCTCAGCAGCACCTTCTCGGTGATTTACAGCCTTGTGTGGATGCTCAACATGGAAAGTGTCTGGGTTTTTTCACATAAAGGAAAACAAATTGGGTTTTCACTCAAGTGTCTCAAACTGCGCAAGTTGCCTGCATCTTCCTGGCAATGCTGTTTACAAATACTCCAAAGTTCATTGGGTTCTGCTTCACATAATGGCCATATAAAACCAAGTTATGGCTGACAGAAGGTCAAGATTTATTGACCCAAGTGCTTAAAAGATTACCGGTACTGGGTTGGCTGTTAAGTGCAAGTCATCCCCAGCCCCTCGAAAGCTGCAAACTTCCAGGTAAAATACATACATAACATACATACATCCAGAGAGAGAGAGTGAGGAAAGCAATAAAATACAGAATCCTAGGTTTCCGTGGCCTGTAATTTGCCGCACCTTTTTCTGCAAATGTAAACTCCATCTAGAAGAGCCTCTGGGCTCAGTAACTAGGGATGACTGCAGTGGAAACACAAAACCAGCATGAATTCTCCTTCTCTTCTGACTGTGCTCCAACACACACCCCCACATCAGACCATACAGCCTGAATTTTAACTGAAATGAAGCAAATACAGAAGTGTTCAGGTGCTGCCACGAGGCAACAAAGACACAAAAGAGGGAAGAGTCTAGTGAGCAGTGGAGCTGTGCATAGGCCTAATGAGAATGGACTGAGTCTCCCCCCTAGGACTATCCTACTGCCAGACCTTCAATATCTTCATAGGGTGTTCCACAATTGCCTGCAGCATTTGCTGACCAGTTATACATGGAAAGGGACCCTGACCTTTCCTCCCTTTCACCCCTGTGTGTGTGTGGTCCAAATGATAACACTGCAAATGACTCCATCTCACCTGTTGGCTTCTCCCCACAAAAAGACTGGTGACAGCTGTACCAGACCCCACATCACCCAGCACATACACAGACAGCCGATTATTTCACGCCACATCCATTTGCCCTGTCATCACAGCCTTGGGAGAAAGGCCTACAGCTTCAGTGCTCAGAGCTGCAGAGGTTTTATGGCCACGAGCTAATCCTAAGGAGCGCTCGAAGGCTGACAAGTTTCACTGCCAGGAACGCTCCTGCCACGCACAGGCGTTTTGTGCAAGCATGAACCAAAAGTTCTCCTGCCATACGGTCGCATCAGCCACAGCTTTAATTATCTAAAGCATTTCCACCCACAAAGCAGGCATAACCAGCAGGGAGTTATCTTTTACCTTCTCATTTCTAAAGGTTCAGAGGCCACATTTTCAGGCTGGTCTTAGAGGCCACTGGGTTTTTCACACTGAAGCTCAAGAAACGATGTTACAACTCGGAGTTTTACAACAGACACTGGTCAGAGTTGCCAACAGCAAGCTGCGCCTGGGCACCGAGTGACACCTCGAGAGACACAAGCCCTTGGCTCAAGCTGCAGCAAAGGATACCGAGAGCTGCTCCTTCTCCTTTGAGGATGAGATGGCATTTCATCTGAGCTCTGGCCAAACAGCAGCACCGAGCTGGACACGGTTTAGTTGTCTTGGATTTGATTCATTCACGTTATTTTTTGGTCTAAATCCAAGGTAGTTATTTTTGAAGCAGACTGCAACACAATACAGCTGCTGTGGAATTGGCTTTGTCAGGAATCTAAGTTTCCAGGTACTTAGTCCACGTACACGGGCAGTCTGCCGAAGCGCAAGAGAACGTTACTTGGTTAAGAAATGCAGCCTTTGCACAAAAGTTTCATCAGGGCTTTTAGCCCAGAGACTTCAGTCTTAATTTAATCCAGCTGCCACACAAGAACCATTATAATCAATGAACAAAAAGAAGATTTGCACAGTCAGCAACAAAGCACTACTTTAAGTACCTACATATTTGAGAATCCAAGTAATGCTCCTATTCATAAATAAGAGGCTTCCAACTGAGCACATAACAAATGAAGTACATCGATGCTGGGCCACAAAGTGCTTAGAAAAGCTGGGGGCCTATAATAAATAAAGTAGGTTTAGTAAGGGCTGGCCTTTCACCCCCAGCAGAGTCACTGAAGCACCACTGCGTTCTGCGGCAGCCTGCGGTCCGACAGCTGGCACCACCCCCGTATTATCTCAATATCTATTCAGGCAAGTCTGACACCACCTTAACAAGAAGCAGTTTTTACCCTCCTTTGCACAGTTCTGGCCCAAAACATTACATAGCAGTGCTGTCCACTTGGACAGTTACTGTAGGATGTTGCCATACTCATTTTTCAAGTTTTCTATGTGCTTTCTCTTTTTGGTCCCCGGAACATCACGGTGACACAAGTGTAAATTCTTACTGCATTTCACGCAGAGGTAAGTGCCCCCTGCTAATCTGCAGTGCTCTGCCTTTGGTTGGCTCATTAAGGGAAGCAGCCCCAGTGTCATGTACCCTCCCTTTCTGCTAATAATGCTCAAAAGGTGCAAGGAAGAACACGCTGTCATTATCTACAGCAGATCTGGACACAGCAGCAACATTGCTGTACTGTGCCAGAGCTATCGAGTTCAAAGAACAGAAAGAGGAAAACCCCAGTATTTTACTCATGTCTGCAGATGCAGCTGCAATGTTACAAATGTAATAGGAGCCATCATAGAAACGGCAGGCATGACATAGCAATTTCAGTAAATACAGCACAGTAAATTGCTTATTAAATCAAGCTGCCCTTAAACAGGAGCTGTGGCTACAAATTCAAATGATACAACGAAATAATTTAACTGCACCAAATCACACCACTCCCATCCTTTTCGTCCCAACCCTGAAATTTCAGAGCTTCTTAGAGGAGCTTAAAAAACAAAACAAAACAAAAAAACAAAAAAAACACCCCATAGAACCACCAAAAAACCTCAACAAAACCAAAAAAAACAACCCCAAAACACAAAACCCTCCTGAAGCAAGAAACCTGCAAGGCATAAGCAGAGTGCACAGAAGGATAGCGATGCATACGCGCTGTGCTGGGTGTCGTACTTGGCAAACAGAACTTGACTTCTTGAACTTAAACTCTTGGACTCTGTGGGATGCTGTAAGTTTGTTTGCACATGTTTTTCTCTGAAGGACTGAACAGACCACTTAGGCCTTGTGCCCAGGCCAAAGAGCAATTAGAATGGCGCCGGTGGCAGAAACGCTGTTGAAACTTACTGCCTATCCAGCCCTGTTCCCCTTCCGAAGCACGGCCCCTGCTCCACCCCGTGCACACCATGGGCTTTTCTCCCATCCTAGGAAATTTACTGATTTTACTAAAAGGATCAAATCACACCTGAAAGGCAAATGCACTAAGCAGGTACAGAGTCATGACATCACTGAATTCACCAGACTTTTTACAGAAGTGACAAAACCCAGTGAAAGGAGAGATGAGTAGTTTATGAAGGGGATGCTCTGAAGGATGTATCTGGTGGTGCTGGCAGGGAGGACAGCCCACGACTACTACTGGGAAGTTTCCTGTCTCTGAATAGAAGCGCTCATTTCTGTTCTTCCAAACCAAGGTCAGAAATTACCAGGATAAAAAAAAAGGCAGTGCATCTTTCACATCCAAAACTGCAACACCAACAAGTTGATCTCATTTGAAATCCCATATTTTTCTTCAGGACACACATGGAAAAGATAAAATTTAAGAAAAATGTCTAGAGTGCAGTGATAAAAGCCTTGTAAGTAGGGCCAACCACACGGCACGTGAATTGCAGCTGACTGCGTGTCCAAAGATCATCAAGTGCACAGGGTGACACTGTTTTGATTGAAAGTTGCCAAGAGCATTAGCCCAATTAATACAAACCGTGAGCATGCTGAGACTCACCCACAGGGCATCCCAAAATGCTCAAAGGTAAGAAGAGAATGACTACAACTGCTTTAAGACAAAGTATTCACTGTATAGGCAGGTTGCAAAAAAAAATAAAGAGCAGGTTGAAATTTGCTGGAAAGATTCCTTGCGACAGCAGAAGAGCTTAAAAACACACTCAAAGGCCACATCATTGGAAATGTGGCATTCACAGTTTGAAACATCTAGTAGGAGACTGGAAATTAACTTTGGTATTACTGAGGACCACCTGCAGGGTTTTGAATGGATCTGCCAAACCCAAGACACTTCATTCGTGACCGATGCTGAGACAATGTGCTGAAAAGGGGCTGCTGTAGTTACACACACACACACACACACAGACACATGTCGGAAGTAGGGAACTCCAGACCAGAGAGCACTTCATGACTCTCAGACAGAGCAGCATAACACTGTGTCCTCCAGGGGCCTACCAGCTGGGCAGTGTGGGGACTTACAGCTTGGACCACAGGCAACTGGGGTTTTTTAGAAGATCTATCATTCATGAGACACAGGGTAACACATTATTCTAGCTGGAGGGAAGAAGCTTATTAAATGAGCGTTTGGCTGATGAACCTATGCACACAGAAGTGATTAATCTCAAAAGATCAACTTTTGCAAGCTAAATCATGGGATCTACTTTTCGAAGACAGGAAGATGCATTTCCTGCCAATACTTTTTTGCTGTGTACTGGACATTATGCTACTATCACAACTAAGACATTGCTGCAAGTCTGATCCCATTTGGGAACCAAGTAAATAAAATGTTACATGTATGATCACCATTTTTACAGTCCTGAGCCAGAGTCACTGCACTCGCCCACCTCTTCCTTTTGAGGAGCTGACAGATGGATTGCCCGTTTACAAGGGGACACTGCACAAACACTCTTCTGACCTTTCAACAATAAGTCTTTGACATGACTCCAGGTATCAAAGGCTGAATTTATCCTGCTGGATGTACAGTGTAAGCTCTACTACAGCTTAGGGGGTAAATCCTCCCCTTCTGCAAATTTACAGATGCTTTTTTGAGCAGTCTACATTTTAAAATCCCCACGTAGCTTAATAGACCTGCTGAGATGAAATTGCCGTGACTTTGCACATTTGTTGAAAACACCAGTTAAAATTAACAATCTCAAAAGATATCCCCTCTAACCAGAAAATAAAGATCCTTATTTCTGAAAAAAAAAAACCCAAAACCAAGGAACGACTCTTCACATAGTAACGTTACTGCCCTGAGAACTGGTCTGCAGAACTCTTTATTTAAAAAATAAAAATATTATTAAAAAAAAAAATAAAATCTTTTTCACTCCTTTTTAAAAGGTTTGTATTACTTCTGCAATTTAGCACTTGTTTCTGAACCACAAAAAGTTAGCTGATTACACTTAGCAAGCACTGACCTCGCAACCGCAGTGCTGAAACACTTTCCCCACACAACACTGCTGAATCCCTTCAGGACAGGCCTATGAGTACACCACGAAAGACAGCACTACTGGTCACAGTGGGAATGAGGGGGAGGGAAAGAATCCACCATGTTGTAGGACAAAATAAAAAAAATAATAATAATGAAAAAAAAAAATCTTAATTTGCTCATTGTACATTTAGGACAACAGTGCAGGGGTGTGAAGAAAAAGAAATACCTGTCTTAAACCCCGGTAACTAAGGTTTAAGAAAAAACCCACAGCTTTGGCTTCAGCTTCCGAGGAAGCTTGTGAGGTGAAACAGGGCCATTTGGAGGTCAGCAGGTGATGTACAGGATGGTGATACAATGGTGCCTGAAAAAATAAACAAGTTAGAAGTGAAAGCAAACCAGAGGGTCAGCTAGGAAGTAACATGACCCCCAGCCCTTCTGGAAGTGCAGGCTGTACAGCCAACAAGTGAAGACAGACCCAGAGAAGTTCTTGAGGTGATTTTGTGAGAGGTACACTTTGGGATATCTTTTTTTTCTTCTCCCTTGGAGTAGACTACAGTACTCTGACACGATGAATGCATCTCGCTGCTTGTAGATTAAAGGTACAACTTTTCAGATTAAATTGCACTGCAAATTCCACAGGAATTTGACCTGTCATTAATGAGACTTTTCTGGATTGTCTTTGGGGTTTATCTCTGAGAAAGTGTGTTCCAAAACCATGATGCTATTAGCTGGAGCATCCCACATTACAGAATTAAAGTGAGCAGAAGAACTAATGTATGCAAGTGGTACTTCTGATTTCTGTTTCTTCAAATTTCCTGGAGTCACTGTTAGGTTTTCTTTTCCTGGACAAAGTGGTTTAAGGCTTTCTTGACTTAAGTCCATCTTCATGTAGACAAACAGAGCACACTGGAAGCACAGTTACACTACTCAGATAAGATGAAATGCAGTGGTGATGCACCAGTTCATCATGTTTGGGTTCTTCTAATGAAGCCCATCCTTTACAGAAGATAATTTTCTCATGGAGTTAGTCACCAGCCAACAGCTTTGCTTGTTACTCCTTCCTTTTCTACAACTGGTGAACAGACCGGTCTGCCCCTCACTATCCCAAAAGTGCAATGTTAGGAAAAGTCAACACCTAAATTAAAAGTAAACAAAGAGTATTTCACTTTCCCTTAACCAAAAAAAAACCAACACAAAAACAAAAAAAAAAAAAAAAAAAACCAAAAAAAATAAAAAAACAGAACAACTTTTAAAAAAAAATTAAACTTTTTTTATTAAAAAAAAAAAAAAAGACAAAAGCAGCCTGCTGTCCTTTTAATACTACTGAAAGATATTGAATGCCTTTCTTTAGCTTATTAAAATAAGCATAAAAACAAACTACATCTTAATTACAGCTTGCATAGAAACATTTTGTTTTGTACTTTGTGCAAATCTTACTAAATAAGGCATGCTTGAGAGCTTAGGTAGCAATGCAATAGTTATCAAAGAATGCTGAGAAACTGCAAGGAAAATTCCAGGCGGTCTGCAATCCACATCCACTTACACAGTTCATTTGACTTCAAAGACCGACAGCTGATGGCTGCAGATCTGTCCGCAGCATAAGGCAATATGGTATGTGTAGGGTCCAGCACCTGCTTTCAGCTAGTCATGGGTTTAATACACATAAGATCACTTGAATTCAAAAATCCTGAGCTGCTAGATAAAAAAGATGGCTTCAGATGTGGACTGGTTAGACCCTATTTCCAGGAAAAAGAAGGAAAGCAGTGGGGGGGAGAGGACAAAGACATGAAGAAGCACAACCCTTCACATAAAGGGGTTTTGTGCATATTTGCCTATATTTTTATACCCTGAGCTGCCCCCACGAGGCAATATTTTTCCAAACAAACTGTCTTCTGACAGGTTATCCAGAAGAATATTTCTGGAACAGGAAAAGCTAAAATGTTTGCCCCTCTGAGCCAACCTACAAGTGTCTACTGCAGAAATTCAACAAGAGTCAGTGACACTAGAGAAGGGTGGCTGGGTGAAGAGGAGGAGATGAAGTAGGATGCTTCAGTAAGAGCTGTATCAGAAATCTCAAGTAAGTTATGTAGCACAGAAGGAAATTATAAGGCCTAATAGAAGGTAATGTGGAATAACATTTTGCCTCCTTCTTCCCCTTCCAAATCAAGTATTTTCAGGAAATATTGAAGCACAACCTTCTTTTGTAAGCAGCTTTGCATAAAAAAATCTGTTTGAACTCCAAAAGCTTTTTAAAAACACGTTTAAAAACCCCACTAATAATAATCCTCAAAATCCCCCAGTACTCTGTAACATAAAATGGAATGTTCCTGGGCAAGAGCTGCCAGCTCCTTCAGGAACTCCGGGAAAAGGGCAGCTGCAAGTACAGCATTCCTCACGTGCGCAGGAAGGCCGGGGTGAGCCAGGCCTTTCTTTCCTTTCTGTCCAAGGAAAGGCTGGAGTACAGCCGGGTAAGCTTCAGAGAGGTTCCTTCCTTTCCCTCCGTTGCTGCTGTGCTGCCCATTACCTAAAGCCAGGAGGAGGGGAGAGGGAGAGGAGAAGAGAGGCAGGGGAGATAAAAGACTTAATATAAAGCACACACAGTGTTTGTACAGTGTCCAAATCCAGTTTACAATGACTGTGCTCAGAGCTGTAGCTTGCAGTACCCAGACCATGCAGGGTGATACTCTACTAATCCAACATTTTAAAGTTCTACGTGGCCTGATTCTGTTGCATTTTTTATTAGCTATCTTTCCCTGGGTTATATATTATTCAGTTCCAGCTCTGAAGAGAGAAATACGTGGGCAGAAGAAGAGTCAAGGAAAAGAGTAATATGGATTTACCTTATAAAATAGCAGATAGTATCTATCCATCTAGACCCAGCGTGGTTGTCTCAGCTGAAATGATACTGTGCTCTAGTCCTCCCCCAGATCAAAATATCGTTTCGACTTCACTTCTCTCTCTCTGTTTCTATCCTCCCCCCATGAATCATTGTGTAAATGGCTTTGAGGCCGAACTATCACATCGCTACCTGAGTTTGAAGCTAGCTAGAAACTAAAGGGAAAAAATATTTGAAAATTTGATTTTTTTTCTACAGCTGTAGGGCCCACTGCCCTACACTTACCTTTAGCTCCCTGTAAATCAACTGAACATTCACAAAAGAGCAAGCGAAGACCACCATGTGCTCTGCTATATGATCTCTATTGCCAGAGTTCAGAGCTCAGGCAGCAGAACGCATGGAATTACAGCGACAGCAGCACTTTAATTCCAATCAGTTGCTCCTTGGTTCAATCTGAAGCAGGACTGCACTTTAATTGGATGATAATTAATTTAGTGAAACTAAAAAGGTGACAAAATTTAACACTGACAGAAATAAATACTTTACAAAGAAAAATTAACCTGCAGAACTCATTGCCCCCAAGATATTATTGAGGTCAGAAGCAGCAACAGATAAAATCTTGTCTAACTTACAAGTTTTCACTGCATAAGTCAGTCATTAAATAAATAAATATATAAATAAAGGAGTGGCATATTAACTCCCATACGGCAGATAAGCCAGAATCTACACTGCTGCATTGAGAAGAGGTTTTCCTTACAGTTGATGCAGCTTATGTTAAAACAACTCAGCCTCAGGTTACAACACCCTTTTTCTGAAACCTCCCCAAGTGGCCAAGGCGAGGAAGCCGCAAGGGAACGCCTCACCTGCTGCAGCTTTTGTTCCCTTCCTGGGGCTCTCCTAAGGCGTGGTGGAATTACTGTAAACTTCCAAACACTTGAAAGAAATGTTCACCTTAATCGTCTAGCAGAGATGTACTTTTCTGGAGTTGCAAAAAGCTTTCCAACTCCAGACTTATCAATCATTCATATTGTTATTCTACCATTTTCTACCTACTAGAGAACAGAGTACGGGAATTTCAGTCCTGTGGAAAATTCTGACTGTGGGCAGAAAAACAACTTAAATTATGAATTACAATGAAAAGAGAAAGTTTTGAGCTTCCCTTGAAGATTTTTTCCTTTAGATTTTCTAATGTCAAAATGTTTCATAATTAATATTTTAAGTTTTTAAAATAGTTTAGCCAATATAACCAGAATGCTAGGATACTGTTAAAGAGTTTGTGGTCTGGGGGTTTTTTTTGTTGTTGTTGTTGGGTTTTTTTTTTTTTAACTATTCCCTTCAAAAAGCATCAGAATTTCCCTACATAGAATTTTGATTTAGATTTAGCAGCTTATTAAAGAAAAAAAATTAAAAATAAAAGGAGAGGGAAAAAAAGAGAAAATGAGAGAAAACTGGTCTAGGACAAGATCTGGGTTTTTTCCCATTGACCTGGATCATCCATTTCTTTCTATGGTCAGCAGACAGTAATAAATTGTCCATTTCTGCTAAAACACCCTCAGAGACCATCACTGTCCAGAGAAAGGAAATGCTCTGGGATATTTTGATTTTATGTTTGTGTTCCCCACAGAGTCTGGCTTCTGTTTATCAGCTGTGAATTCTGTTGGAGGCCAGTTATGCTGATACCTGTAGGGAAAGCTCTGGGGTTATTTACCACTTCTGTTTGGGGAAAGAACCCTCAGAGAACAATTAATTTGCATGATGCTGAAAGGTGGAATTCAAGCTAGTGCAAAGAAATCCTATAGGAGTTCCTAGTTATTTTTACTTCATTTACCATTAGTGTAGTGGTTCCTTGCTAACTTGCACTTCTTGATCAATATAATGAACTACTGTGGGTTGATGGGATTACAGAGCCAACTTGACCCAAGACTTAGTTTGATACTTGCATCACCAGTCTTGTTGGGAAACAAGTCTGCAGTTACCCAGACATTGATTTACTCTCCACCTACTTGTGAAAAGCTGTGTTCTTTGTGAGGGTTGCCACAACACAGAAGAAAATGTACCAACAGGGTGACTAATGTTTCACATTCTTAAATAATGACCAGCATGAGTCAACCTGGCAAAGTCTGATGCCGATAGAAGAAAACTGACATAAAACAGGAAGTATAAATAAATGCCATTGGGAATGCATGATATAAAATTTCTTATTGACATCACCTGAAAAAAGAAAAAGACACTAAATGTTGCCCTCTAATCTCATCTCCCACATGCTACCTACAATACCACCTAATTGTAAGGCTTTCTAATCTATGGCACCAGAATGTAGAGCCTGAAATGTTACTGACATTTGCAATACACAGCTCCTTTACAGCAGGCATCTTCCACAGACCCATTCCTTGAGAAGCAACCTTAGCAGGATCGTAATTTTACAGATTAGATGTACTGCAAACCTCAGAAATACATGCCATGCTGACTAGATCCTAGGTAAATTATTACTCAGAGCCTGGAAAAATGAAAATACAGTTAAATTGGCACTTAAAGTCCTGCTTTCCACACCTCTGGAGATCCAAAAAAAGTATCAACATCTTCACAGAGGTATAAGCAGAGTGGGTGACTATCAATGATTCCCAACGATGAGTAAGTACACACCTCCAAATGCAGCCTCTCCTGAACCTTGTTGCTGAGTCAGCTCTTAAACCACTGCAGTCAACACTCTCACAAACCTGACACATTCCCATCATATGGGAAGTTGGCATTTAAGGAAATCTGCACCCAACATTGCCAGCTCAGCAGCAAGATGAGAACAAGTACATCCTCAGGCCAGGGCCCCAACTCTACCAGTTGCTTGGCTGCATCTGGAAAGTTCTTATACTTAGAAGGTAAGATTCTTCTTTTTGCTTATTTTTAGTAGCTTCCCCCATGGCAGTGTAAATACTGTTAACTGTCAAGCCAGGTGTACCGTGCACCGTGCTCAAGAAGCAGCAGATGTTACAGAAGTCCCCTGGAAAGCTGGCTTGTTGGGATGATACCTGTTTACCTCCCCTCTGCTCTCAAAGTTTCCTGGCTTTTATAGCCACCCACCCTTTTTCTGTTTTGTTTTTCATTCAAGAAAGCACATTCAAAGTTTGCTAGCTAATATCTCTCTCCTTCAGCAGTACCCAAACCATGATACAAAGCCTTATTCAGTTGATGCAGAAACCAATTTATTCTGGACTTCTGTTCTCCCTAACATTTATCAAAAAAGAACCAATGACAAGCTGAAGGTCAGGCTAAAAATAAAATGAAATCATGCACATATGCCATCTCACCTTGTGTCTTGAAAACAGGTTTGTTTACGGCCAAACTGACAGCTGAGCCAAGAGCTGATTTTGTTACTTCTTTATAGAGATATTCTCTGTAGCAAATAAACACTTCTAAATATCAAAGACCATCCAAATAGACCCATATATTGTGGCCTACTGAGCATCATCAGTTTAAAGTCAGAAGAATACATCTGGTTAATGATATTCACAACACCCCACACCTACTTTTAATCATTCTGTAGAAAAGGAGAGAGGTAACTGGTCAGTCATTCCATCCAGCACTCCTCCAAGCGTGAAATATTTACCTTTGGTGAGCAATTCTTCTGCAGCATCAGACATGTCCACACGAAAAAGCAAGTACTGTTGGGCCTCCAGAAGAAGACCAGGGAAGTCTTTTTCAAGGGAAGCAAAATGTTCAATTTTACTTTTCACAGATGCCAGCACCTGCCAAAACAACAGTAACAATTACTTCTTCCTCCCTTGCTCCCAGCACAGCCACAGACAGAATACTTGGGCGTTCTCCAGCTGCATTAAAACGGAGTTACGGCAAAAGTTGCGGTCATAGAGAATTTCCAGTTCTTTAAACAAATGTAATTAAAACATCAAAATGAGATGAGAGGCTCTCAGACAGGTGGGAACGCAACAGGTGGAACTGAAAAGAGCTAATGTAAGGTTTAATGGGACACCAAAAAATGCTGTTGCAATAGGCACAGCCAAAGATTGTGATCAAATACCTGATACAGTGACCGCACGCTCGGCTGAAACACCATGTTGGTGTTGAGCAGAAAGGAGCGAAGAAGAGGCTGTGGGTAACTTGCCAGATGAGTAATAATCCCAATAAGCAGCAAATTTACATGCAAGGAATTTTCCAGCATGTTCTCCAGCTTTGACAACACTACACTGATGAACGGTCCTGCAAGAAAAGAAGAAACCAATGATTCCATTTTCACAGAAAAAAAGTCCTCAGATCCAGGAAACAGGCATTTAAAAGGTATTTTCATCATCATGACCAAGGAAATTGGACCTCCTCACATGCTAATTAAAGCCAGTGGGGAGAAAAAGCAAACTGTATCTGAAGAGACAAAATAGACTTAACAGGGGTGTTAAAAGCTTTTATGATTAGAAGCACTTTCTCTAGTTAGCCAATCAGTTTACGTTAAATGGCATATTTACCATGTGTAACTATTCTATTCCACATGTGCCAATAAGGATTCAGCCCGGTATGCTATGACCTGCTGTTCTGCTCCCCCTGAAGTTAATCAGAACGGTGGCACTAGTTTCAAAGCAAATAGAATCTGCACTCTACTCTTCTGGTGCCTTATTTCTACAGAAGGACTGGGCAAAGTAAATTATAGCTAGCGTTCTCGTCCTGTCAAAAAACTGTGGTGTTCTAAAGGAAATATGAATATGCTACTCTAAACAAAAATCAAGATCTGTGATAGCTCATGTCACAAGAAAAGGCATTTTCAGTGCTGCAAACACTCGCACAAAGAAGGAAAGACATTAAAATAGATTTATAAGCAAAATTATTGGTAGACATAGGCTTTATCATATAAATGTCACCAATAAATAATAGCTTTAGTTTGTGTATTCACGCTGCAGGATAACCACGGAAATATAGAAGTGCTTACCACGAAAGTACATAAACCTTTAATGCTCAAGCTTAAGAAACCTTTGCAAGGCTGAACACGACTTGAAACTACGGATTGCTAGAGAAGCAGCTAGTGAGATGCTTGAGGCAGTTGTGGGAGTGACCTAATCACAAGTAGAGACTTGGAAACAGCCCTTGTCCCACACCCAGTCCCACCACGCTATTCTGGCTGTGTAAAAGCTAAGGAAACCACAGAGAGGAATCCCTGAAGAACAATTCCTCAGCACTGCTAATTCTGAAAATCCCAGCCTAGTCCCCAGTGCAAGATGCATGCCATAGGCATTTCTAGGGTCAAGCACGTGGCCATCGTTGACCCTGTTCCAGCTCCCCCTCAGCTAGCAGATGGTTGCTGTTTGAGCTACCTGGGCAGAGTTTACCCCAGTTTAATATGCCTGCTGTAAACTGTGGCAGCAGCTAAAGCAATCCTGGGCCAGCATAACAGTAAGGATCAAATCAGAAGTGTCTATGTTGCCACTTCCCATAACAAAGCTTCACTGAAGGTTGAATCTCAACCACAAGTACAATGCAAGCACTCCCTTGAGGCTCATCTACCATGGCTAACACTGGCACAACTCCACTCACAAGAGGAAAGGTAGGAAGAAGTGTTGACAAGGCTTTATGTGGGTGCTACCTTTCAACCACCATGTCAGCCATCAGGTCCTGCATGTAGAAAATGCTGAGAATGTGCAGTACTCCCCCTTGCCTGGCTACACAGTGGAGCAGCCCCAAAAGCTTTCCTTGAGATAGTTTCTCCTGTCTCAACATAACCTACTGCTTCCCCTCTCACATTCACAAAGACATTTTCAGAGTTCCTGAGGATCACAGTGCAGTGGAAGCTCTACTGTGTCAAGAAAAAAAAAAAAAAAAATAAACACAAGCATTCCTTTCCTGACTGTGCACCTCTATGAGGCCATGAAATCAAGCGCTGAGGGGCAGGGGGGAAATAGAAATTCCTGTTCCTGAACACCACATTCTTTCTTGCTCAGGGGAAAATAGTGTTGATAGTGTTTAATGCTTTTAAATTAGACATAGACACCACCAGGACATTTTCTTTATAGATCTATAGGCCTGAGCATCTTTGCACTGCTGGGGATGCCACCCAGGGACAGAAATATACTGATCTCTTGCACCCACCGCCAAAGAACTAGAGATCTGGACTGATCCCAGCAGACATCACTGGATCCAAGTGTGGTGATATCTTTCTTTTCTTTCTCTTTCTCTCTCACTTCTCTCTCTGCCCTCCCCAATCTTTTCCTCTTTCTACTCACTTTTCCTTTCTTCTCCTTGATACTTAGTTGTGCCTTAAAGTAATTGATAGGAAAGTAACGTTTATGCCAGAACACCTTTATCTGCACCATTTACTTATTGTTGTTGGGGAGAACCAATACATTGATATTGCTCCTGTGAGTCATTGTTGTGACTCTCCTGCCTCTGTGGCCCTGTCATGCAGGGACAGCATCTTTTGGGGGATCATAACGATTCACATCCCTCATCATCCACTGAGTGGGACCAGACAGGGAACCTCTGATTATTTGATTCTGCAGAGAGAAGCCCCACCCCATGACAGCATCCCAAAACAGCAAAAGCAAACAAAAATCCTTATCACACATATCTGCAAACATAATATAGCATTCCAAATTTAATATACTATTATATTTGAAAGACAGTGCCAGCTCAACATTTCTGAGGTAGTGTTATGAGCACCTTCTTCCTTGCAATCACTAAGATCTCCTTTAAAGCAAGGTAAAGAGCCTAAGAGTAAAGCATGTTGTGGATGGGGAGCAAACAGCAAGACTTTTCGTGCTTTGGTTTTTTTACTTTGTTTTGCTATGCTGTGGGGCTTTTGGAGAGGGTTGGTTTTGGTGTGGGGCTTTTTGGAAAGGAACAAATGGAGAAAGGGATTAGATGAAGAATGAGAGACAGGGACAATGTTTCTGAGCTGCATTTAACAGCAGATTGTGGTAAACAGAAAGGCTTGATTGTGATTAGCTTCTGGTATGAGGAAATTGCCACCACAGCAAAACCAGCAGATAGATTGAAAATCAGGCTGAATTTTGCAGTTAAGAAACAGTGGCAGACACGCTGGCCACAGCTGGCCAGAAAGGGCTGCATTTCAACGGACACGAAGGTTTTCCCCTGCCTTTCAAATGAAAGAGGAGCCATCTTGTAGTGGTTTTGTTTTGGATGAAGAAACCTAGGTATGTTACTATTTTTTATTCTTTGCATTGCTTTATTATCTAGGAGGCCTTATTAAAGATCAGGACCCTGCAGTGTTAGGAGCTGTACAAATACAGACCAAAAGCCCATTTGACTCTCCAGTAGCGCTGTCATTCCTGAACAGCTTGGAGAGCTTGCAGAGACCAAGGAGACCAAGCTTAAATTGCTGCCTGGTACAAGGCAGGGGCAGAGCAGCAGAGAGGGCAGGCCTGGCACTGGAGGAAGGGGATGCCAGGGAAGCACATGGAGCCAGGCACTTATGGACATGGCACCAGTGCTGCCACCTCGTGCTAAAGTGTGAAATAGCAGACAGGACTCAAATGGCGATGTTGATGCCACATCCAGAGCATCAGAGGTGACAGCCACCAGAAAAATAAAACCAAATTATTGACCTGGGCTCTGTATATTAGAGCAGTTACTCCAATCCCCTTTCAACTGCAAAAGCTTTCTCCGGAATGGTGGAGCTCTCACATACAAACAGCAGAAACCCTGCTCAAGATATCAAACATTTACCAAAAAAAAAAAAGCAGCCCAAAATCCCCTGAGCAACCAGCATTTGCTGTCACCACATGGAATGCTCTGCTCTACTGTCCCTTGGGATCTCTCACTCTCCTTGGACTGGTCTCAGCTACTTGGGCTGTACCCATTTTAAATCCACGACTGCTCCTTACTCTGCGCTTGTGTTGTGTACTGCACAGTGTGATCTCATTTGGCCACCTTTAATCACCACACCTTCCTGGATCTGTTATGTACACAATTAACAGGACATTCCACCTGTAAATGGAGCACTCTGTCTCTTCACAGTGTGCTTCGGAGAGGCGTCCTCCTTCGGTCCAAAGGGAGATGACATGCTCTCCACAGAAGGAGTATCTGCTGAGAAGTTTTCAAAGTCCTCCTCCTCTTCTGCAGGAGAGACAGGGTCAGGAGTATCCAACTTCTGCTCCTCCAAGCTTGCACTGTTTGGATCCAGTTCCTTAATAATTTTGTCATACTGTGCAATTAAATCCTCACCATCTGTGCTCAACAGTCTTATATTTAAGTTACGATCTGCCTCCTGAGAAGAAAGCTTCAACTCCAAGTCTGGCTGTGGATCAATCTCAGTCATTTTCTGGTTTATTTGTTCTTTCATTACACCTTGAGTCAAGCTTGAATTTCTCTTACTGTGCTCATCCAAGTCCATTTCCAGATGGCTCTTTGCAAGAGGCCCATTGATTACTGGCTGGCTTTGGACCTCACGTTCTCTGGATGAATTTAAAGTTTTCTCCTTGGAGTTGTCATCATCTTGAGTATCTTTCTGGGCACATAACCTGTAAACCATAACATCATCCTGAAAGTCTGATTCCTCTATATAAGATCCTTTGATGAGCATGATGGCATTTTTTTTCATTTCTTGAATGTGTTTTGGTGGCTCTGCAGGTGGCTGCATCTCTGTGCTTCCCAGGTCATCATATGGTTGTGATGAGCTCACATCAGAACCAGGAGAAATCCCCGTATCATAGCTATCATCCCATTCTAGCTCCAACTGCATCCTCTCACCAGATGGATTTGCTTGAGAGGAGCTACACATGCTAGGTGTCCTTTGCTGGAGCCGAAACATGGGGTGTTCCACATCTGTACTGTTCTCCTCAGCAAGCGTTTGGATAAAGGTGTCTGGATCAGGGTTTACTCCATCATACAAGGCAGACCAAACTTTACAATCTTTCATGCATTGGAGGATGGCTTCTTGAGCTTCCCCCAGGTACTGCAAATAGCTGATGTCCACAGCTCTTCCATATTCCACAATGCAAGTAGATTCAGAAGAGCGTCTACTGGAGTCTGAAAATAAAGATTATTCATATCATGAGTAATATACCAAGAGTTCTCCAGCAAGATATCCATTAAGACATGTCAGGAAGAGTATTTAGTCCTAACCATCCAATGAGACAGAAAGATGGAAGCATAAAGATGAAAAATTTGTTCATAAACATAGATGATTTGTACTTATTGACAAAACAGAGCTGGAACTCGAGATTTTGAGAGACCAGCTCAAACCTTAAAACAACAGCAGCCACGCTGAAGCAGAAGAGTTGCTGTACATCATTTTCATGACTGCATATTCAAGTTGGATAGCTGTTAAAATAGGGTTTCAATAGACCTGGACACATGAAAGGAATTAAATAAGCTTTCCAGTCCAGGCTTGCCCAGTTTGTTTCCCAATACATTTCCTCCCCATCCCATCGTTCCACACCTCCTCCCATAAGCTGCTACCAAATCAAACTCAGTTCATGATCTGGTCTTCCCCTGAGCACCAATTACCTTTAGTTTGTGCTGCTTTTGTCCACAGAATATAATCCTTTCCTCGGTTTTCAAGTGTCAAGGTGATTCCAGTGGAGCAGCAGACTGGTGTCAGGGCCAGCAGTTTTGCAGCAGACACAGAGTAACAGTCTCTCTCTTTCACAGCGCACCGCTGGCTCAACATCATGTGGTTACATGGGATCAGATACCTGAAACAGCAGTATCTGGCTTTACTACTTCAGCATTCTTGAGTGTTAGAGAAAGCAACAACATACAAAATCCCCTTCTCACCTCCCCGCCCTCTTCAAAATAAAAGAAACAGCTATAATAATCTTGACAGCAATCCATATTCTAAACCTCTCAAGAGCATGAAACCCCAACTCTTTCTATTGTGAAGCTACTGTTTGATGAGCAGCTATCAAGATGAGCAAAGATAGGGGATCAGTTGCATCAAAACAGGGAAATGAACAATCCTTTGCAGGTGAGAGCAAACTCACTGTAAGAAAGGGTGGAGGAAGGGTGGAATGGGCAGATGTCAAAGGTCACTAAGAATGAATTTTGTTTTGGAATCCCTAATTTATTTGTTTTCCTGGGAAACCCAGAGGGAGACAGAAAGTTTATTTTTTTTCCAGGCAAACAGACAGCAAAAAGGAGGGAAAGGTCATCAAGGTGTTTTACTACAGTAGATGAAGACTGAGCAGAGGAAGGGATAATCTATGGGGAGTTCAAGTAGGAGAGGAAGCACAGTGTTGTGTTGAACTTCATTAGAACACTTCTGTTCAATTGTTTAAGAACACTTTAAGAGCCTCAGGCTTAATTGGACTGATGTTTTGCCATTTAAAATGCAAACAAATTCTAAAGAATTCCCTAAATAAACAAAAGGAAAATTATATGGAGCACTTTGCTAGTGTTAAGTCTGTCTCTCACCTGTGGGTGGATGGACAGACAATATCTGAAGCATTCCTGTGATCTACAAAAGGACCTTGGCATCCTTGTGGATGTTATCCATGGGACAGCAATGTGCCCTTGTAGCCAGAAAGGCCAATAGTATCCTGGGGTGCATAAAGAAAAGTGTTGCCAGCAGGTCCAGGGAGGTTCTACTCTGCCCTAATGAGACCACATCTGTAGCATTGGGTCCAGTTCTGGGCTCCCCAGTTCAAGAGAAACAGGGAAATAATCAAGGGAGTCCAATGGAGGCTATGAGGATGATGAAGGGACTGGAACATCTCTCTTATGAGGGAAAGGCTGAGAGCCCTGGGCTGTTTAGCCTGGAGAAGAGAAGGCTGAGAGGGGATCTTTTTAATGTTTACAAATATCTGAAGAGTGGGTGTCAAGTAGAAGGCACCAGTCTCTTTTCAGTGGTGCCTTGTGATAGGACAAGGGACAATGATCACAAACTGGAACACAGGAAGTTCCACCTCAACATGAGGAAAAACTTCTTTCCTGTGATGGTGACAAAGCCCTGGAACAGGCTGCCCAGAGAGGTTGTGGCATCTCCTTCCCTGGTGACTTTCAAGACCTGCCTGTATCTGTTCCTCTGTGGTCTGCCCTGGATGATCCTGTGCTGGCAAGGAGGATGATCTCCAGAGGTCCCTTCAAACCCCTATCATTCTATGATTCTACAGTGCTAAAAGCCCTAATTTAGTTACACCAATATTTCCAGATAAATAAACAATTCTCATCTAATACACACGTCAGAATTATAAGTGAGTGTTCTGAAGCAATGCATAGAATCATCAGTTTAAAACAAAAATAATCAGTGCATTTAAGTACATTACATAATCTACCTATAAAAATTCAGGAACCTGAAGTATTCTCAGTGAGAGATGAATCGCAGAGGTGGAAAACAACAAGAAAGAAGGTGGAAGCTGCACACAAGTATATCACAGTATATAATACACTAGAGAAAACATGCAAGAGAGAAGAATTATACATTTAGAAGCAGTGAATAAGCAGTTCGGAGGAGATAAATATATTCTTAGCTTCTCTACCCTCACTTTTATAGAAATAAAGCACAAGAAAAATCTCTTGCTCCTGAAGATCACAGGACGTAAATCACACTTCATCAGGTCTAGTAGACTTTTGCCAGGGTCATAAATATTCTTATCTCTGTAGCTGCTTGGATTTCTGCTTTCTTCAGAAACTCTCATCCAGCTCTGCATCCATAGGCAGAGACTGTATGCCCCAAAATTAGGAAGAAGAGTGGCAAAAAGGAGTTTGGGCTTTACCTTAAAACTAGTTGTAACATCACATCTTCACAATGCAAACCAATAAGTGTTCTGAACAATGCCAAGGAGACCACACAGAGCTGGAAAATGATAAATGTTGTCAGTTTTTGATGTGGAAATTGTACCTTTCCAATCTTCCCTGCATACTACATTACAAAATGACTCTGACAGAACATCATGCATTACAAGACACTGTTAGTATGATACTTCATTTTGTCAGTGCCTCATGGGATTTTTTTTTTTTTTAAGTTGTCTAGAGCTACACACATAATGTTACGTTTTAACAAAATACAATCCAGAATTTTCCCTCAAAAAGGTACTAAAAAACCAAAACAAAACAGTAATTTACCAGTCTTTAATACTATTAAATTCTATTAATTTAATTTAACTCAGCATGAACTGAACCCTCTAACTTCCAAGACAGCTTGTTAGTTTTTACCTTTGTCATAGAATTTGAACCAACAAAAAGTCTTTTCTGAAAGAAAAGCTAGAAAACCACCTCAAGTTTTTGCTGCTTTAAGTATAAGGAATGATTAGTGTTTTGCTCATTAAGAAGCTGAATGCTTCTATAGATGTAGCTTAACGTACTGACAAATATCAGGACTAAACAAGTAATTTTCATTACAGGAAATGGGAAGGAAAAAGGAAAGAAAATAGGATTCCTCATTGGAATTGCACGCTTGCCTTTTTGGCAAAGGTCTGATCAAATGTAGCCATAACTAGGTATTTCAGCAGAGGTAAAAACCATACCCATTCTGTCAGAGGTACTTTCACACTGACTGTAAGATGGACTAGAAACATGGACTTCTACAGGCTTTTTTTGGTTGTTAACTAGACATAGAACACTTTCAAAGCTATTGTACAGTGTATTTCTACCTGCCAGGTGCTTGCTGGACTGCAAAGTGGTAGAAGCACAAACTGTAAGCTTTCTCTGGTTTTCAGAGACCACAGAGACATTAGCCCCCTGCCTCTTAATGCATATTTCCTTGAGCATTCTCCTGTGCTGCTTTCATGGAAACAGTACTTCACAGCTGGGTCAGACTCCAGGACCAGGCTGACTCTTGTGAGAATTATTTAGCATAAATTAACCCTTTCCTAAAGTTTCAAGTTGGTGTTTAAATCTTGCCTCTCCCTATTTTAATTATATAATCTCATATAATTTAATTGCAATTAATTTCATATATTATGTCATTAATTAATTTCACCAGATAGTAAAAGAAACAGATCAGGACAAAAGAAGGAAAAAGCTACAGATATTCCTCTACCTCATTTTTTCATTCACTGAACATCCTTTGTAACTCATTCAGGAATGAATCCAGCATCCTGCCTAGCCAAGGCTTCTCTTCCACACTGTGGAATTTCCTTCTCTGCAGTCACTCCCCTTACTCCCACTGCTGAAATGCTCTGTCCTAGCTGTGTAGCAGCTTTTTGATAAGTTCCTCTCTCCAGCTTGTGCTTTCTAAAGAATGTCAACTTAAAGACTCTCTCTTTCACCATTTCCAGTTCTCTCCTTCAGATGAGTGACTCATCTCCCCTTCAGTATGACTGGCTGTCCATGGTGACCAACACCAGATGAATGCATAGATTTCTTAAAAAAATATATACACATAGATATATTTTTCTCTTACTTGGTAGGTATCTCTGTGAAAAGTTTTAAAGTTTAAGTGAATCTCACTTGATAGCTTCTGATAGTTTCTTTGACTGCCTTCCCTAGTTTTGGTTATTCAACCAACATCCACAAAAAACAAAACAAACAAACAACAAAAAACAACACATAGGCAAGCCACACCCCCCCCCCCCCCCCCCCCAAAAAAAAAAAACAACCCAACCCAAACCAACCCCAAAACAAAAGCACAACAAACCAAACACCCAGAACTGGAGTTCTCAATAGGAATGTGGGGCCAGAGCTGAAGAGCTTCACAAGCTTTTGGAAAAAGTCAGATCCTTGCATGAGATCCTTCCATGAGGGAAACCAGGAAATCTCATTTCTTCTGTGAAACTTACTGGCACACAAGTCTAATTTTTCTTCATACTGTGAAAGTTCAAAAAATCTGCTACTGCCTTAAATAGTCCTGTATTTAAGAAATGGCCATTTACTGGGAGACATTACTCATTTGTCTTTGCAATGATATTGCAGATCAGGAATCATCTGAATAAATAAAACTAGTCTATTTCTCTATTTTGTAAAAAGAAAAGATTTAAAATATGCTCAGGAGACAGCATTTTTACAAGTCCTTTTGCCCACCTGTCTGTACATAAATTTAACCCCATGAATTATTAATAAGTATTTTCATCAATAATAACGTACACAGATTTTGTGCTACAGAAACACACAGAAGCCTGCAGTTCTGGCTTTTACACTCGGCCAAGCTATGCTGCAGAAAACTCATTTAGCATCCCAGAACCACTTTGGCTGAGATCCTGAGTTGCTCAGGGCTGCAGAATTCTTTACAATTCCCATCTCGTTTGCCTATGGAAGAGTAATTAATGGTTAGAAGAGACAACAGCATTTGCATTCTTGTCGACAGAAGCTGTTTCGGTTTTTGGAGTTAATCCATCTTAGAGATGCAACAACAGCAGCATGTAGCTGTATTTGCATGCACTCGCATTTCAAAACAAATTTCAGATGAGGCTACTGCCCCTAATTCACAAATTTAATGCAGACGCTGGTGTTCTGGCTTCTCTTGTACCTGCACTAAGACTTTGTTCTCTATTTGATCCATGAAGCTGTACATCACACAAGATTCAGCCAAGACTGCCAGCCAGGCAAGGCACAGAAAGGTAGTCCAGAGCAACAAGTCCAGAAGATCCAACTGGTCACAAAGGTGACTCCTGTCTCCATCAGCTAGCTCTCCTGCCACCATGGTGTGCTGTGCCCAGGCTGAGAAGGGGCCCCTTGCAAGTTTGAGATAAACTTTACTATGCAGGGGAGTGAAGGCAAAGAAAAGGAAGCAGCAATCTGATCGCCTGAGCAAGAAAGCACCTTCTTTTAATCAAAGCAACAAGCAGGCAACATCACAGTGAAGTAGACATGCTACAGTAATACAGACTTGGCTCCTGAGAAATTTATTGGCACTACTGCAATTCACAACTTGGAGACATCCTTATAGGGCTCCCATCATCTCCCAGGACTATTTGAAAATGCTTGCTGCTTGGCAAGTCTCCAAAGATCAAAAACACTCCTCACCACGACTATATTTGTAAGTCCCAGGGTGAGTTATCTATGGCAGCACTAATTCAGCAGTATCCAGAATAAAAATGCTTTGAAATTTACCTTTAATCTTCTAACAGGATTCAGAATTTCAGAGTCCCCCATCACTCTTTATCCCATCTCCTGTTGTGTGAAACCACCTCACACATTTATCAACTTAGGATAGTGGCGGATAAATCACACACATACAAAAAAAAATAAAAAATAAGGGGATAGAGAGATCACACACTTGGGTGGAGGGAGAAAATCCCTAGTTGAACAGATACCACCTGAATACGTGGAATCTCACACTTAAATATTTAACCTACATCCAGGCTGAGCACCTGAACTTCTTCCCTGCTTGCCTTACCCGGAATGGCGTGTTGATTCTGCTAGTAAGTGTATCTAGGATGTGCACATTCTCGTGCCGGTGCAGCAAAATAAAACGGAGGAAAATCTTGAGGAGAGCTGGCTCTGAAACACTACGTAAAAAGAGATCCAGGTATGCAGTAGTAGTCATCACTTCTTCCACGGTCACCTACAAGCAAAACATAATGTAAATGTGAACATACAGAGCACACAAAATATCCAGCCAGCCAGCTGTCCTCCACAACCGCACACCTAGCAAACAATCTAAACTCTCCAGATACAACTCTGCCACAAAAACATTGTGGTCTTTGCTTTTAAATTTGCAAAGAGGGTGCTTCTGAATGACTCACAAGCATTTTGAACATGTTTCTTATCCATCTTCCTTCCTCAGGGAAAACCCCCCTCCCCGAATCCGACACCCCAAATCTCACACCTATTTCCATACGGAAATATAAATTGCCAAATCATGCTAAAAGCACCCCACCACCTTTCTGCCTGAGTCAGCACTTTTGCATCACTCTTCTGTCATCCTTCAGAAGCATTTACAGATGTTGTGAATACCTGCATCTACCACTTTGTTGAAGATAAGTTGGAGCACCATCAAAGCACAATACAAATGTAAAACGATATACAATACTCATGATTCTAGAGCTTTAAAGAAAAAAAATCCCCATAGATATATTTACACTTTTGTCACAATTATCCTTCTCTTTATCCCCACAAGACAATTCCTCATCCTTCTCATTTGCTAAAAGGAGTGTGTGTGTGTGTATGTATATATTCAAATATCCATGGGATATTTGCATACCATAACCCACACTGTTCTGCTTATTGCAATCCTTTGGAGCTTATCTATTCACAGTGTACACAGAAAATTCCAAAGGCCACCTCTGCACCATGTACTTTTGTTGCAAAGTCAGCTTTTTAAAAATAGTTACCCAGGAACTTAATAAGCTTAAGTGCATAAAGATAAACCCTTAAATACAAGAATCTGCCTATAAGAAAGGAAGTATTAAACATCTTTTGTTTACCAAACTTAGCTGGATAAATGAAAAGACTGATTTTATTAAAAAAAAGAATCCAAGCTGTCACTTAAGAGCTAAGAGGATTTAGAAAATACTCAGAAGGGCAGCATTTACGTAACAAGCTGTAAATACTAAAATCCCCGTTCCATTATGCTGCATGTTAGCCATGAACACAGTAATGTCATGGTGCAAATGTTCTCTTGAAAGCATTTAAGATCACAAGCTGCTTCTGGCTGGTTACACAGAACATAGGAATGCTGTATGCAGCCTGCCGACCTTATGGAGAGGGGGCACCGATGAGAAGAGCAGAGAGAAGCTCTGAAGTTAAGGTCATTGACTCACTCTCATTCTGAAGCTTTATGCTACGACTCAGTGACACCATCCTTAACACAGTGGGCTGCTAGCTTGTTTTGGCCTTAGAAACAAAGCACCAGTGAAGTAACAACTTTTTTTTCACCAGGATGGGAAAATAAGTTCACCTTCTTGGCTTATTGCATTACAGGTTGGTCAAAATCAGGCATGAAAATACTGTGGTGTAAGGAAAAGAATGAGGCACACTTTCACAGGAGCTGTGAAATTTGTAAGGCTAAGTAAGCAACAGCTAGACATATTTTCTACATCTGTAGTTGTATGTTCAGTGCTACCAAAACCAGAAATGAGAATATAGTGCTTTCACAGAATAGTAAGTATTAACAGATACTCCAACTCAGAATACAGTTTATGAATTCATTCAGCCTCCTACCTCCACAAGCATCAAGTGGAAAAAAAATTAAAGTTACTAGGTTAAGCACCCCAAAGTCACAAATTGCCAGAATTAGCACTGTGGCTACAGCCGTAGCTCACATTCTGTATTACCATAAACATGACATAACAGATGTGCTTATGCACTTACACACATTTTTCCATAGGACTACTGCCACATTTCAATCTCCAAAAAAATGTGCTCAGGAAATGAGCAGGTTGTGAAACAATGGAAATTAGTTCTGGTTGGAGACATTATTCCTCTTTTTTTTTTTTTTTCTTTTTTTTTGCAATATCCAAAAAGTGTGAGGACTTTGTGAGGTAGAAAAGAATAGCTTTGTGATGAAAGCTGTTGACTGTTGTCCTGAGAACAGGCTTTTTTGTTTCAGCTTTTTTATAGCAGCAAGCTATAAAAAGCAAAGCCCAAGAAATCTATCACGTGACATCATTATGATAGCATACAGTTCATCAAAGACTTTAAGCCCTCTGCCAAGGAAAGGCCAGACAGAAGTAATACATCGTTATGTCTCTGTGTCACTTCTCCTTCATCCTTTATGGGAAAATGCAAGCACGTTCTTGGCCTGCAGGTTTCACAGATGTTTGCTGACAGCAGAGGAATGGGCCTATGTATATGCATAAAATAGCAAAGCTGGAAATGAAAGCAAGAAAAAGCAGCAGATTCACAAGGGCAGTGACCTTTTTCTGAAACCGGTGGTCTTTGAACAACTCATCCTACATTCGTATCCTTGAGAAAAACCTGTGTGCTTTCCAGAGTGCATATCATGAATGAAACAACGAGCAGAAGAAAGCCAGCTAGAAACTACTTTAGCAAAGAAATTCTCCATTCTGAGTGCTCCTAACAGCTTCACGACTAGAGAAAAAAAAGAAATCATGTTTACCGCAGCCAACATTTCACTAATACCACTGAACAGAATTAGAAGAACCAACCAATGATTGATGTAGCCAAAATAATTCACAAAGGAGCTACTTATAACCTTGTTAAATCTAATTTGTTTCATTTTAGGGTTGGGTTTTTTTGTGCAGGGTGCCACATTACATTTAATTTTTAGTCCCCCTGGGAAAAGAAGTTGCTGAATCTGCTTAACCATTTTCTGTGAAAGAGGAAAGAAGAAGACATTTTTGTCAAGATTTAAATGGATTTGGTAGAACCTTTTTTTCATTTTTCACTGAAAAAGCACTGCCTTCTACACAATACTCCTTCAAACTTCCACAATAAATGAAGACAGGATTTATTTCGCAGCTCACTGTGCAACACTCAAAGCAGGCAAGTTACTGCTGTACAAGCAATTTGAATGCTGTCAAGTTCTAGAAGTTCCAGTGTCACTGTGTGCAACTTACCTATACAAACCAGCCCAGAGACCATCCTTCTGCATCCTTGCAAAAGCAAGTCAAACAAAAATATTGCTTTTGGCATTTGAAACAAAAAACACGTATGCAGCTTAGGAAAAAGATTAGTTAACCTGGCAAGCAGATATCTATGCTTTTACAATTATATCTTATTTTGTCACCTTACATTATGGATTTGCTTCTCCCTTTTACCATACCTGATGAGAAGTGAAAATTCTGAATACTTGAGGCACCTAGCAAAGTATTCAAAAAGGCTGATTTTAGCTTCATGAGGCTAATTTTCCTTTTACTCAGTGGGACACATTAGCCTGCTCTGAAGGAGCCTCTAGAGAAAACTCACTAGAGATGGTGCCATCAGTTACACCAGGCAAAACCCCACCTTGCCAAAACCCCTTTGAACTCCGTGCACCTCTTTACTGATTGCATTACACAGAACCCATTGAGTGTTGGAAGTGAGACTCCTTCAATCTGTGCAGTTACTATTGAAGATCTCGGTTTTCTTTGATACCAAAGCCATGCTAATAAGCTGTGTGCAGACAACCTGCTGGTTGTCTCTTCTTAAACTAATGTCTCATGAGACAGATTTGGAGAAACTAGGAAAATCCTTTCTAATAAATTCCAGCTGGTACTTAGGTAAACAACAAAAGAACAAATGTTCCCAGAGAACAAAACTTTTACTACCCATGTCAAGCATGTCCTCTACAGTCAAATCCTAAGCCAGCTTACAAAAACTTTTTATCAGTGTAAACATTGATTACAGTATCATTTGCCCAAGTAAGCTTTTAGCTAGCCTTCAGAATTGAACCTCTTCAAAAGGACGATAAAAATCAAGCCAAAACTTACACACATCCTCAAATATGATATTTAGTTTGAAAATTCTTTGCCTCTGATGAAATTCAAGTATCAAGAAAAATACCATAACAAATAAATAAAAATAAAATTAAGATATGTCAGTTTTCTAGAAAAGTCCTTCGTTCAGTAAGCATGTTTCAAGCTACATTTTTGATAAAGGTATTTCAGCAATATTAAAATCCATCACTGCCACAACAGCAAAAATAATAATCTACTGACAGCATCCCTTAGGTCCTTTCTACTAATGGTAAAAACTAGGGACATATCTGCTCCTAAGAGAAAATTGTAAAATTGAAAATGAAAAATGAAAAAAAAACCACCTTACCTATTTCATTAATCAGACCAGCATTCTACCATTTTTATTTTCATTACCCACAATTATAATAATTAAAAGTTGCTGGTTTGTTGGGTTCGGGGTTTTTTTCCAATACACATAAAAATTTAGAGTGTCTGTCTAAGGATACCATTTAAAAAACTCATCCATGTGTTTTTTTATGCAAGAATTAGTTGTTAAGGATATTTTTGAAGATGTAATCTGCTACAAGAAGGACTACCTGCTAAGTCTTCATAGCCAGACAGGTATTTGAGTAGAAGTTATTGAAAAGAGAAAGCTACTTCAAGTCTTGTAATAGCCTTCTATAATTATGTAATAATTTTTAGCAAATCTTTTCTCACCTCCTCTGATGACTGATTAGATGGCAAGGCAGAACACTGTGAAGAGAGTCAGCTTTTGCAAGTCACTATGCCAAGTAATAGCAAAGAGCCAGAAATTACTGTCATTGCAAGTTCAGTTTAATATATTACACTCACTGTGTTAGACCAATTGCACTGCTTCTTTATTACTGGCTATTTTCCCTTGGGATCCACATGATATATTTTCTAATTTACAGATTCATGACCTTTTACAGGAATATGGCTATCATGATTCCTCCTTTCCTTCATATATCCCTTCCTACATGGATTTCATATTGCCCATGAAAAGATCATAAATATTCTTATTAGAACTTACCCTCTAGATCCATTAGCAGTTTAAACCTGAATAAGCCCACCTCACTGATAAAGAAAAAATTATAAAATAAATAATTAAATAAATAAAAAACCATCAAACAATTCTTGCTCTCTGCTCTCTATTCATTTTCAACTTCTTTGCCCCCTGCTTATACTGGCAGAAGAGTTCATGTTTCACTCCACTGCACCCTGAGCGAATTGACTCAGGGAATTGATTTAGGTTAAAACTATCCAGGAAATAAAGGTGAGATTTAACCTTAATCGGTTTCTCATACGAACAGTTGTCCTGGGAAAAGAGAGCAGGGATAAGCAGGACCAGGGATAGATGATGTTAGCACTCTGGGGGAACCAGAAAACCAGAACTGCTTACGTTTATCAACTGTTCCAGTTTATACCAAGTTAAAATTCAACTCGACTAGAGTGTTTGATGCAAACAGTGAAAGGCACCTTTAACATATACCTGCTCTGTAGCCAGTAAAATTAAATTTTGTAGCTCTTAATGGGCCTCTCCACGAGACTGGTCAAAGTTTTCCAGTAACACTTGTTTATGCCTTTTTACAGCAGCTGTCCAAAGACTTTTCAGGAAGGTGAAAGATGGTGTTCTTTCCAAATGTGAGCTGACAGTCTTGTAGGATATTTATAAAGATGTTCCTGCTAATCTGTACAGTATAATTTCCAGGTCATTTCCCCCTCGCTGAGCTGTGTAATCATCAAGCAAGTATTATTGAATTATCACAGTAGCATACCATGTTAGAGATTTTGGTTTAGATGGGGTAGTGTGCAATAGTATTGAGGTCCATTGACAGAGCACATTTGACAGGACCATGCCAGCACTTTCACAGAGCAGGGTTCTGGTTCTTTGGCCAACAGCAGCATTTTACATTAAAAAGCTGGTACCATTTTCCATTACTCAGATTAAAACAAGCCTTGCAAGTAGATAAATAGTTATATCATAGCTAGCAATTAAATGCCATGTAGTAAAGCAGTAAAAGCTAAGACATTAAAAATTTGCTTTTATCATATAATTTGTTAAATTTTTAGCACTATCTTCAATAAACTGAAATAACAGAAATTACATAAACACTCCAGATGTTCTGGCTTTGTCACCTTCATTCCCTGAATGACAAATTAAAATTAAATCATATGCCTTTACAGTAAAGGGACATATAGAACCAATCCGAGTTTTATCAAAGATAGCATAATATTTATATTTACCACAGTGCAGCTCTTCATTACCTAGCACATGGTTATGACCACAAAATACACCCATATCAAAGACCTTCTGAAAAAGATTTCACTCAGATTTCTACAATAGCACTGCAAATACTTAAAAGAGTATGGCAAATAAGCACTTTCTACTGCCAAATATATAGAGTACACTCAAGGCAACACAGCCTCTAGCAGAACCAGCCAAACAGACTTTGATAGGGTTATTCTAAATTCACTCTGGGATTTCAATCAAGTTTTAACTGAAGAGAAAATTAGTCTTATTTGATTACTTGGACTCTTGTACAATTTGGTCCCAGAAGACGGTTTTTGGTTTGTTGTAGATTTTTTTTTTTCCCTGGGGGGGTGGTTGTTTGTTTTTTTTTGGTAGAGATCCAAAATATTAGTTTTGAAAGTGAAGCAAGAAATAGCCCAGGAAATATATCACAGCAATGTAATGGTATGGCTCCGTGCCTGGGCAGAATTATACCTTCTCACAAATATTTTCGCCTAAGTACCAAAAGCTAGGGAAGAACTGCATAATTTCAAGTTGTAACTGACATGTCATCAAAAAAATACCAGACTTAACTTAAGAACATATTCTTCCAGATAGTCTTAATTTTCTTCAATCCCAGACACTTAGACTAGAAAGAATAGAAGATGGTTTGAGTAAAACTTTAAATCATGGATCGTTACTACAAAATGAGAAAGACCAAATTAACCTTTTCTTTCGCTCTGTACCATTAGGGACAAAATATTTTCTTTGTTTTGGTTTTAACTGAATTTGTATAGAAATAAGGAATTTGCATAAAGACAAATCCCCCTGAACAATGTCACAGAATCACAGAATCACTCAGGTTGGAACAGACCCTTGGGATCATCGTGTCCAACCATTAGCCCCACTCTACAAGTTCACCCCTAGACCATGTCCCCCAACATCACATCCAAGCGATGTTTAAACACATCCAGGGATGGTGGCTCAACCCCCTCCCTGGGCAGCCCATTCCAATATTTCACTACCCTTTCCGTGAAGAATTTTTTCCTAATGCCTAGTCTAAACCTACCTTGTTTCAGCTTTAGGCCATTCCCTCTGGTTCTATCCCTAATTACCTGAGAGAAGAGACCAGCACCAGCCCCTCTACAGTGTCCTTTCAGGGAGTTGTAGAGAGAGATGAGGTCTCCCCTCAGCCTCCTCTTCCTCAAACTAAACAGGCCCAGCTCCTTCAAATGATCCTCATATGATCTATTTTCCAGTCCCTTGACCAGCTTTGTTGCCCTCCTCTGCACCCCTTCCAACACCTCAATATCTCTCTTATACTGAGGTGCCCAAAACTGGACACAGAATCCCTTTTGTCTGACATCTAAAGAAACTTGTACGTCAGAAGTCAGGGAGGTAACTCTTTTGTAAAAGGTACAATAAAATCCACACAACCAAAGGCCAAATCCAGTCCATCCAGCACAGCATATCCCCAGCTACACAATACCAATCTGGGCTCTGCCTCTAGCCCTTCAGCAACGCGTGGCTTACAAGATATGAATGTATTTATCAATCACTCATTACACGTGGAGAAGGGATAACCCACACAAAGTGACAAGACTACTACAGACCAGGTATAAATTAGGCTACAAGAACAAGCTATATTTAGGATGCTTCTCTTTGAGAAATGAAGTTAGGGAGTTATAGCCTTGAGAATGTTTAGGTTATTTAAGTACACTGCAGTCAACCTGGTATGTAAATAACCTTTACAGAGCTCACTGTGAAAAACAGGCTATTTCAAGCTAGCTAGCTAGCCCAATCAATTTGAAACTTCCCTAAGTGGGGAAAAAAAATGGAACTAGCAAATTCTTTTTTCAACTCCATAGTAGCTTCCCGAGATAAAAACATCCAAAAAAATCACACCAAGCAAAATATGTTGGTCTCCCCACCCCCTGACTTTTTCATAGAACCTCTTTCCTACCCTCAACACTCTCGTACTGTTTCATTCACACAGTGAACTGTGTACATAATAAGTATGCACAGAGACAATCTGCAAAAAATATAGAAAAGCAGGAGCTTACTACATAGTTCCATAAATGTTACAGACATTTCAAGATCACACGTGTACACATCTCAAAGCTTGTGACCACATTCTGAAATTCTGAACTACTTTTACTGAAATTCTACTTACTGAAATTCTGATGCTACCTTTACCAAAAGCCTTGCTTGATAGTCCAATGTTTCAAGCTGGGAGAAGAGAAGTCAAGGAAAGGAGATATAAGGTCTTATGCATGAACTAGGAGCTCCTGACAAAAGTGAAACACAAGTAGGAAGAGATAGAAACAGGGACAGGTGATCCAGGAGATATATGGAAAAACAGCCTGAGTGTGGAGGGAAAGGATTAGGGAAGTCAAAGACCAGCCGGAGTTGAGGAAAGGCTTCAACAGCAAAAGGAAGACTATGAAAAATATGTGCTGGCTGCTGAATGGGGAAGGGTATCTGGCAACAAAATACATGGAAAAAGCTAGAGTACTCAATGTCTTCCCCACTTTGGTCTTTACTGGCAAGATTTGCCTTCCATAATCGAAGGTCCCCAGGATGAGAGCGGAAGTCTGGAGCAAGGAGGACTTACCCTTAGAGGAGGTGGATCAGGTTAGGGAACATGTGAACAAACTGGACACAGTCCATGGGGCCTGACAGGTTAAAGCCCTGATTGTTGAAGCCACTCTTGGGTTTTGAAAGGCTGTGGCTACTGGAAAAGGCTCCTGAGGACCAGAAGTAAGAACATGTCACTCTAGTCTTCAAGAAGGATGATCCAGGAAATTTCAAGCTGTGAATTACAGGCTGTTCAGCCTCCCATTGATCCCTGCAAAGTGGATGGAGTAAAACCTCCTGGAGGCTATTTCCAGACATATTAAGAGAAGGTTGTGACTGGGAGTAGTCAGTATGGATTTACAAAGGGGAAATCAAGTTTGATCAACTTGACAGCCTTCTACCAGAAGATGACTGTCTCACTGGATAAATGGAAAGCAGTTATTATTTATCTTGCAAGACATTTGACACTGTTTCTTGTACAACACCCTCACGGGCAAAATTATGAAGAACACACTGGACAGTGAGGTGGACCAAAAACTAATTGAAATGCTGTGCTTGAGGGATTGTGATCAGCAATGCAAAGTCCAGCTAGAGGGCAGTGATGTGTGGTCTACACTGAGGCCAGTACTGTTTAATGTCTTCGTTAATGACCTAGATAATGAGATGGAGTGCACCCTCATGCAAGTCTGTAGATGTTACAAAACTGGGAAGAGCAGCTGATAGACTGGATTGCTGTGCTGCCATTCAGAGGGATCTTGGCAATCTGACAGAAGAGGTAAACAGTAACTTCAGGAAGTTAACAGCAAACAGAAAGCCCTGCACCTGGGGAGGAATAACCCCAGGCACAAGCTCACCACCAGGGACCAAGTGGTTGGAAAGCGTCTTTGTGAGAAGGAACATGCAGGTCCTTGTGAACAAAAAATGGCCCATAAGCCATCAACATGTCCTTGTGACAAAGATGACCCACAGCCTCCCGGGCTACATTAAGAGGAGTATTGCTAATAGATTGGTGGGGAGCATCCTTCCCTTTACCCAGTGCTGGTAAGATGCATCTAGACTGCTGAACTCTCCAGTACAAGAGACACACAAAGACATACTGGACCAAATCCAGCAAAGGACAACAAAGATGATTATGAGATGGGAGCATTTATCACATGAGAAGAGGCTGAGAGAGTTGAGACTGTTCAATCTGGAGAAGAGTAGGCTTAGGCAGGATCTTATCCATGCATACAAATAGCTGCTGGGAAGAAGCAAAGCAGATGGAGCCAAACTCTTCTCAGTGGTGCCCAGTGAAAGGACAAGAAGCAGCAGACCACAAACAGAAGTCCAGGAAATTCCAACTGGACATTAGAAAAGAAGAAAGCAAGGACCGTACACTTTTTGATGGTACAGGTGATCAAATACTGGAACAGTGTTGCCCAGAGAAGGTGAGCCATCTCCAGCTTTGGAGATGCTCAACATTGAACTGGACATATTCCTGAACAACCTGCTCTAGCTGACTCTGCTCCCAGTAGGAGGGTTTGACAGGATGATCTCTAGAGGTTCCTGCCAGCAGCAGCCATTCTGTGATTCTGTGAAGACAGGAGGAAGGAAGAGACTAAGGAGCACCTACCATCTACAACACAGGCTTAGCTTTAATCCAGAAGTTAGTAACCCTCCTCACACCAGACATTTTGCTCACATTTGAATAAATCAGTTGCAAAAGCAAACGGATGTTGAGGTTCCTCTATGAGAGATTAAAAGCCAGTAAGACTTTTAGCTACAAAATTTATCCAATAGTGCTTGTACAGCTGTTTGGTTTATTTTATTTTATATACTTCAAACAACTACATTTGATTTGGTGATCAGACAGGAAATCACATTAACATAATTTGTTTACGTTGCTGCTGCTGTATTAAAGAGAAATCAAGTTATATCACATTGAGAACAGAAAAGATTGAAGACTTCTTTCCTACATGTCTACATTCTTGACTGGAGCTGTCTTTTCAAAAACAATAAATGCAAGTCTGTGTCCTACTGCAGAGCATTTTTTTTTTCCCTCAAAACATTTTTTCTTGAAGAAAATCTAGACAATAGTACAGAAAGAACAGGTCTGAAGCAGCATGCCTAATCAGTAGTTATGCTACAGCAGAATTAGAAGCTCATCTCCTTTCTGATTTTTACACGAAGGTAGAATTTTTACATTAAGGTAGAATTTTTACATTAAGGTAGAACATGCCAGATTGGCTGTGGGATGTTAAGGCTTGAATGACACATGAGGCAGACTCCCTTTTTTGCTTCCTTCCATGTCTACCACCAAGAGTTATCAGAAGCAGCTGTTCCATACCAGTTAAATTCTAGATATAAGGTTTATAGGAACATCTTAGGAAGATGTACCAATAATTATCATCTCTTCTTACCACCCCTCCTCTTTAACCTTCCACAGATGTGTCTTCCTAATCAGGTATTTATAACATGCTCCATTACTCGTTGTATTTGAGCTCGTAAGCCAGAATGAGTCAGAACAACCTGAACTGAATGACTGGATAAAAAATAAAATCTTCAGCCACAGGTAGACTTCAAGATACCAAACCAATTTCATTGAGTTTAAAAGAAAAATCATGATCCATTTAGCGTTGTGTTCAATGAAAGAACTTCTGTTTTAAAAACCATCATGGTGCATCTGGCCTTTCTCTCATTTTGGCCCTTCACAATTTATTCTTAACCTGAAGGTTAATTACAACACTTAAGTCCCCAGATGGGTGATACAATTTTCAAAGCCCACTCCTCGACTTAGCATGCTTGTTTTCAAGGGCAACTAGAAATTATTTGGATGTAAGAAAGAACTGTTACAGCATAATTATCTGTCTTAATCCACAGACATTCATCCTAAAAGCAAAGATGTAGAATAATTATTTTCTGTGAAATGAACGTAGGACACAGCTTAGAAAGACTGAAGAGGTCAAACGTGCCTCTACTGGTATCCTTTTGCTATGGAGTTTTGGTCTCACGTATGAGAGCCTTGTGTCAGATCCACTAGATGGTGCACTCCATCTTCTCCATTATATGTATGTAAAGTTTACTCATATAAGCAGTTAATTTTTAAGAGGAAAAGTCAAATTTAACGCTAATCAAGGAAAGGTTCATTACTGGCAGAACAAGGCACCAAACAGAATTTTGGGGTTCAGGGAGATTTAGACTTGAAACTCACACGTGTTATCAGCCAGCATCTCCACTTAATTGGGTTTCACCCAATTTCAGCTTATGCAAATGATGTTCAACAAAATTTTCATGACACGGAAAAAAAAAGTATTCAGAACAGCACACTTTAAGTGATTTATGTAACAACAACAGGGAAATAATCAACCCAATAGGAGGTTAGCAGATACACTGACTAATAAGAACAGCATTCAGCAGCATGGTAGTATTTAAAGTAACCTAAAATTTGCCTTAAGTACTTCATAGGTAAGAACAGTACCCACTAAGCCTTGAATCCCACACTTACATTCTGATATTGCCTGTGTTATCCATAACCTTGACCTAAACCTGGTTAGCTTTTCACTTCTGCCTCTAATTCCCAGGCATGGTAAGGGATTAAGTCAAGATACAGAAATAGAAAAAATTACTGCCAGGTAAGGAGGTAAGCTATCTCAGTGACAAACTACAGCCTTGATCTGGATCACAGCCAAGTTTTATTTCATCCCTTGCCAAGTTCCCAAATGTTTGTGGTCTGAATCATTGAAAAAGATTCTATACTGCTTATTACTTCCTAGGTAAGTGACTATTTACCATGAAGAATTGTGTGCACTACTGAGACAAGTACCTATACTAGAAAGCAGGGTATGGTGTCTCCCTGGCCTCTCAGAAAATGTAACAGGTGCAGTCCTTTCTGCTTGGTAGGCTTAGTAAAATTAGTAGACATTCAGAAAGTAATTTATTAGTCCTTTCCTGGCAGTTTTTGGTGGATGTTTTACTCTCAGCAATTTCTACTTTTTGTCCTCAAAGTGTTCTTTTTACATAGCACTGAAGACTATTAATTGACATATTCTGCAGCATTTGGAAATGTAGTTTCCTGCAGCATAATGCACACATAGGAAAAAAAACATAAAAAAAATAATTAAAATTATCAATTCACCAACATCAGTGGCATGTTTTGCAAAGGATAAGCCCTCAAATTCAAATTAAAATGGATTTTGTTTTTTCTTCAAAGCAACATAAATTGCAACCTAGTGCATTAGAAAATTGATACCAAACTTCATTTCTTCTCCACTTTATGAAAATAGTTCTTGTAATAAGGAACTACAAAACAATACCAACTTTGCCAAAATTAGCATAATATTTCTTGACTACACATTTTCCTTGTGGGTATTTTCCTGTTAGAAAATATTAATTTGGAAAAAAGAATCCTCATGGAAGCATACCTGCCAAGCTGGAATATTGGCTAAAAGTTCACTGCTTTTTTGATGATATCAGCCTAGCACAACAAAATATTTTGGTTCTTCATTTCACTTAAAAATTTTAAACATTTTCAGAAATACCTGTATGTTGCTTAATAATCTGTATAGTGTAAATAAAAAGTATGGAAGGAAAAGATGGAAAGTTAGCCTAGAAACTTAACTCAATTATACAGAAGTGACTACTGACTACCTTTAATAGTCTCTCTACACAGAGATCATCCATAATGCTTTTGCCTGTTATTATATCGTGTCATGCTTGCACACATCACTGACCTTATGGAGCGCAGGAGCCATTACTGGCACCAAAAATCCATTGTAAATGTAATTCACAAGCTGGTTACGTATCAAAGGATGTGCCACCTAAGAGGGTGTCGAGAAGAAAGACAAAGAACAGTTCCAGTGAGATTTAAATCAAGACAGGGCACAGAATATTACTACCCACTATCAAAACCCTTCCCCATTTACACAAGGCATGTTCATCTGTTCTTCTCTCTAGCACTTGCTAGGATTCAAGTTCTTATGGTTTGTGTATTCCTTTGAAGAAGGAAGAATCTTTGTTTAATTACAGTAGGCCTACCCAATTCAGAGAACAGGGCTTTTCAATCTCCCTGTGTGCTGACAAAGATGAATGGATGGACAGCAAAGTGCATGTATCAATGGAAGATTTGAGATTCTAAATTTAGCTCCTGCAACTTCATCAGAGTCACTTGAAAGTGAGTTTTTCATTGTTAACTTGACCTCTTCCAAGAACAAAAAGCAGAAAAGCTGCTTTCCTGTGGTCCAAGAGTAGGTAAACAAAAGCATTGCCTAGCTATGGGGTAAGAACATACTGTTTTCATGCCCTTCTCCCAAGCACTGTAAAACAAACAGAAATGAAAACAAAACCTACGCTATTCATTTGATAGGTTGGTTAGGAGCTTTAAAAAATGAACCATTCTTAGGAGCAAAAAAAGTTACTTTTATATTAAAGGATTCATTTTGCTTTCACAAAGAAAGCATATTATCATATTATCAATTAATGAGTTTAAAGGAAATTTAATAAAAGAAAAACAATATTAGCATATTATTTTTGAAGTTCATATAGAGACTGGAATGTCACAGCCTACATGTGGCCACAAACACATTCTCCCACTTGAAATTCTTCCCAGCTTCCTTTCATTTTTAACCCTACTTTGGAAAGGGAAAGAAAAAGGGTTGCCCTTCCTATGCTGTGATCCAGGAAAAAAGTACTTAATGGCGAAATGTCTCAGCTATGCTGTCCCTATTTAATTTCTGGCTAAAGTTTTTGGGTCACCACAGAACAAGACCCACCACAAAGACTACTCCATGCATAGAGAAAAAAGCTCCTGCAGTTCATCTGAAGAAAGACTATAAAGACACAATCAAGCAGCAGTCAGAAACTGCTCTTTCACCATGTCAGCTGAAGATCCTTAACAACTTTGAGATTATTTGAAAAGTGGTTTGAAAATAACATGCTGTTCTTTAATGTGTCTGCAGTAACCTTTATATCATTAAAAAAAATATTATCAAATATGAGCTCTTGCAAATGTAAGTCTGTAGAAAAACTACTGCTTAAACACCAAAATAAAGGTTGTCTCCTCTTCATGTTTAAACACACATGTTAAAAATCTTATATATTGCATTTAAAGAATACTATTGCTTTCGGTCAATGCTTTAATAGTCAATCCACTGCTTTACTGTATTTTGCATGTCTCACTAAAACATACCTTTTATTTATCAGCAAGTGTGACTAAATTTTCAATCTTATTCAGCACATTTCTTCAAATAACATAAATCCTCACTTTGTGGAATTTATATCATGTTTTAATAAAATACTGGACAAGGGTTCTATAGGGTTTTCTAGACTCAAAAACAATACAAAAAGACCAAAGTGCCATTTTACATTCAGATCAGAGGAAAAAAAAAAAGGAAGTGATCAAAGCCAGAAAAAAAAAAAATAATTGTAATCAAGAAATAATCATTAAGAACTGAGAGTAGATTCAAAGCAGGCCAATCTAAAATAAATTTAGATTTCTAGGAAGATACCTACATTCTGCTTGGAAAGCTTGCTTTATGCACAACTCCCCAACCAGCAAAACAGACTATGTTCTTTTGTAGACTACAATGAGAGCTTAGGCAAACATGTTTTACAGTGCTTAATATATAAAGATCACATTTTCCAACATATATAGGCATTCAATTTACTTTTAGTATGAATAGTAATATTAAAATGCAATAAACACTTTCATTTAAAAAGAAAAAAAACCAAACCCAGAAAATCCTCCCTATTACATAATGAAATATCAAGCTGCCACACAGATCTGCTGCTTTCATTTGAAACGTTTGTCACCTGAAAACCATGAACATATTAATTCAGCCTTATAACCAGAACAAACAGCACAAAGCATTCTTTTTGTAAGAAACTTAATGTAACTTTAAAAGTCCGCGCCATTAATAAAAGTAAATAAACTCTACAACCTACACAATTCTGTAAATATGTAAAAAAAACTCTACTACTTCAAAGGACAGGCCAGCTCTGCTCCATTACCTGTATCACAGCATTGCAAAATTCAAGGGAATTCATGAATTGTACAAGGGCTGGTGACAAGAGCCAGTCATCTTTCAGCAGACAGTGCCACTCTTCTCCGTTTTCTTCCAGCTTTGTAGGCAAAGATGAATAGAGGCCACTTAGTCCTGTTGCTAACACCTGTATTTCAAAACCAGAAGAAAAATAAGTCACCTTTCCAACTGTCCATGTGCTTGAGTGGCAAAGACACACATTAATTGTCTTACTAGTTTTCATAACAGAAGAAAGTTCTGACATTAATTTCCTTTCCTTTCAAAAGAGTCCTGAGGTAGAAAGAAGTAAATATTTTAAATACCTTTCCACATAATCTCTTTCAAGAGCTGATATTTATGAGAAAACGATGGAGATTATTTTGTTGGGGTTTTTTTTAATAGGAAGTTATAATTTCTTTTGAAGTACTTCTAAAATAATTTTATACTTGTCTTCAGTCCCTCCCAAAAGAAGCCATCATTGTCATATATCTACAGTTTGTTTTTCATTGATGATGTGAATGCTACTGCTTACACATGCCCATATGAAAGGATTTCACTTGAAAATATGAAACAAAAGAAATGGAGCAAGAAAATGCCCCTACCAACAGAAATTAATTTCAGTCTTATGTAGAGCATGGATATATGTTGACTTTCATTCCTAGGCACTAGAACTCAGCATAATACACACACACACACACACGTTCAGAATTTCTCATTTTCCTTTATTTATTTGGAAGGGAATAAATAAATAAGAAATTAATTATTGTATAGATATAATTTCCAGTGATATTTGAGCTTACAGAGGATTCATGTAGAATATACTACAATATTGTATTTTCAGTTACCATTTAAAAAGCATATTTCCAAAAAGGTTTAATTTTACTGGATATATCTAGAACATTAGTAGCTTCAGAGCAAGTTTTTAATTATTAAAGTTATTTGAAGCTGGAAAACTTCTCAATATTATTTATAACTCTTATCCTTCTGACGCGACTTTATACAACTTCAGGATGATTTTTAAGATGATCCTCATTTTAAAGGGACCATTAAGACTTCAGCCTGATGGAAATTTTTTTAGTTTTCATTCAACAGACTCTTGTAAGAATTTCTGCTCTTCCTACAATGGGCTGCTTGGCATCTACACAGCCCGAGAGACACAGCTCAGATGAAGCAACTGTTTTTTCTATTAGAAAACAAACAGCTGACAATGTGCAAGTCAAAGACCAAGAGTTCACAGAAGGGGATTCAAGTTTTGATCATACACAAGCATGACTAATTATAACTGCTAACCCATCCAGTCAAAGGCCAAGACTTCCTGAATGTTTCCATTCCTAAATCACCAAATGTTGAATATGGATTTATTCTGGCCTATATGATTAAGCCAAATATTACGGGAGGGTGCAGGAAATACTGTGGAAAATTCATTGCTTTTAGCACACTGTGCTACTTTGTTTATACACATATGTACAGAGATATATAAAGATGCTGGAAATATGTTAGAAAACTAAGATGCTAAAGCTGTTGAGCAAAACTTTATTTATACAGTCACATCCTTCTATAACCAGAATCTTCTCTGCTTTTTCTCTCTCTCATGGTAGGAGAGCTCAAAGTAAAAAGATAGGAAGATCTTACTGGGCCTATAGAACTACCTATATATATATCCCACACACATACTTACATTCACACACCTAGGCTTCAGACAATTCTAAGAAAGACAAAATTCTGAAAGGAGAACTTGAGTTTCTTTTGTCTTACAAGCTGTTAAGTAATGCACACTTAATTTTCTATTATCTGCCTAAAATTGAATTGCTGTCCATAAACACATACACTTGCAGCAATAGTTTTTCAGATATGTGTACTACCCACATTTCTCCTGCATATGGAAGTTTAGTCCTTAAGGACAAGAAACCAACCTTGAACAAAACATACTGCTCCCCACTAAAAGTAGCAGTGAACTCATAGTCAATGCCTTGAAGAATTCTTTAGTTTGACTGATTTATATATAGTATAAACAGGGTTACCATTTGAAATTACTAACAGAACTCTTCACATTCTATAAATAGTCATATAAAACAATGAACATATATTCAGTGCTTTATCATTCTACCTAGTAAAACCCTGTAAACATCAATGAAAAAAGATTCTGAAAGGGAAGGTAATGAATGAGTTCACATCCCAGACAGGCAAGATTGGTTTTACTTTTTGTTTTACTCAGTTTACTCATTTTAAACTTCTCCCAACATTTGTCATGTCAACCCTACACGCTCACTTACAAGCACCTCCAAGCAGTTTCTTTCTCACCATCAAGGCATGAGTCTCTCTGCAAACCAGTGTCCTTGATTTTTTTACTTCTTGACTCAAAAGACAACACTCACTGACTATATGATTTGTAATCCCAGGCATGTTATATGATTAAAATGTATTGTTAATGTATAATCAATCACTATGTGGTCAATTCCTTCCCCATAATAATTCCCTTTCCTCCCACATCCATGATCTTTCTATTTCTTTGCAGCCTCAACTCTTCAAGAACATTGCAGAGCCACACCTCCTCCTTTCCAGTTTATTAACCTACAATTTTGAGTAGTATGGACAAGCTAGTTTTAAAAAGCTGTTCACCCAAGGCAGGTCAAAAAACAGTACTAAGGAAGCCTTCAGGCTCACTTTGGCACAGATCTAACCCTGATTCGGGTATACGAGGCAGCAGAGATTCATGGCCAGAGCCCATCACAGGCCTTCTCCACTCGGAGCAATAAAGCATGGTAAAGAAAACCCCATATGCTGCCAACTGCCAGCCCTAGAACCAGAGACTGCATCAACACAGCACCAACCAGTGCCACTCCTGTTGGCACAGGGCCACGCTAGCTGTGTTGCAAAGTAAGCAAGGCCACACCTGGCTTGATTTGAGTGATACACAGCAACACCACTGACACCTACAACACCTACAGGGTGTTCCACCAGAACAAAACCTGTTCCTTCAGCTCATCATACTCAGATTCACAAAAGATCTTGTGCCAGTGAGCTAATTCTATGGCGCTGCATTAAAGTTTTATTATAGAGACTTAGGCCAGTCTCATTACTGTTTGAAAAATTTGACAAGAAGCCTTCCTAATTAGAATGATTGTCAATCACAGCTCCCCGCTGTTGGAAGGTTAATATAGCTGCCTTTTATCTTCAGTGCAAAAGGGCTGCTTCGTGTTGTTTTCGTTGTGGCTTTTTTTGTTTGTTTGGGGTTTTTTGGGGGATTTTTGGTTGTTTTTTTGCTGTTTTTTTTTTTCAAATTAATTGGAAGATGTAATTATGGAAGTTACAGCGTGGATCCAATAATGGTATCTGTCTCAAGGACAGTTTGAGAATCAAGTTCATACTCTTTAGCAGCTTCTATTAAAAAAAGTCAATGCTGTGGCTTGAGCCCACCCAGCTGGCAATAAAGTACTACACAGCAGCTTGCTCACTCCTACTTCCCCACGGTGGGATGGGAAGGAGAAAATACAAAAAAGGCTCAAGGGTCAAGATGAAGGACAGAGAGTGCCCACTCACCAATTATGGTCATGGGGAAATAAAATCTCCTTAATTTAAACAACAAAATCACCATCAATTTACCAATTGAATCAGAGTAGGACAGCGATAAATACAGATTTTAAATGCACCTTTCTCCCACCCCTCTTTTCCTGGGCTCAGCTCTGTTCCTGATTCTCTACCTCCTCTCCCCCAGCAGCACAGGGGGGCAGGGAACCAGGGCTGGGGGCAGTCCGTCCCACGTTGCTTCTGTCACTCCTTCCTCCTCAGGGGGAAATCTCCTCACAGTCCTCTCCCACTGCAACACGGCATCATTCCCACAAGACACTCCTCCACAAACTTTTCCAGCTAGTATGAGTCTCTTCTGTGAGCCATAAACCCCCCAGTGATGGATTGATCATTCCTGCACAAGCTTCCCTCAGAGTCATGACCTTCTTTGGGAACAGTCCCCTGCTCTGGTGTGGGATCCTCCATGGGCTGCAGGTGGGATTCTGCTCCACCGTTGGTCTCTAAGGCCTGCAAGGTCTTTCAGCCTCCCATCTCACTATGGGCTAACAGGGAATGGCTGCTCCAAAGTGCCTCCCCCTGCCCTTCCTCGTGTCCACATGGTTGCCCATCTCCTGTCCCACTCCTCTCCAAAATAAAAGAACCACCCTAGCCCAAAGGGCTTTCTGCCTCTTAAATACAGTATCACAGAGATGCTGATTGGCTCAACCTTGTCCAGAGGCGAGTCTAACTTGGAGATACGGGAGCTTCTTGAAGCTTCTTTACATGAACCACACCATTAGCCCTCTTTCCTGATACCAAAACCCCTCCAGACACAAACCCAGCACAATGCACTAATGCTTAAGGCAGGGATTCTAGTGTTCTGTGCTCTAAAGAGCTCTGCTTTGGTACATCTGTAAGGCTCCCTTCACTTCATTATTTTCCTGGCATTTATTAAGCTAAAACACAAGCCACACAGAAGATAAAAGAATCAGTCAAAAACTGGCACAAAAGAGCAACCTGGACAAAACACTAATTGGTTTTGAGCCCATCCATTGCAGATCTCCAACTGATTTTTGTGATACAGCATGAAAAACAGGTGTTGCCACGTCCATGCTGCTTTAGCTTTAAAACTGCACAAGGGGAGTTTTGTTTATTAAAATAGATTACTTACTTGTTTAACAGTAAAGTTTTTCTGTTCATGTAGCAAGACTGATTTCCCAGTTGTAACAAAGCAATGCTACTCACAAGTTTTGTGACCCAGTACAACACAGCAAGATGGTGATTTGCCCAAGACAGCCACAGGAATGTCCAACTCCACTACAAAAAGCAAGTCTCCTTTTTACCTTGTAAAGATAATACAGTTCTGTAACAGTTACAGAGCTTCCACGCTTATTTTCTGAACTGTTGGACTGATGTTGAAGCCTGCTTCAACTAGCCCTGCCACCAGAAGCAACAGCCTCAGAACACCTTGTTCCCATTTCTCACTCCCTTTACCCTCAGAACCTCATAGAGGCCTCACAGTGAAATGAAACAGGTTTCCCTCCCACCAAGTTCTCCTCTAACTTCCATCAGTTTCCCAATTTAATTCATGGTATAAATGCAAAAACATCTGTGCTGGCCCAAAAGTGCAAGACAGAGGTACAAAAACAAGGAGCAAGACTGATGGTAGGGCTGATGGCTTGCTTAATCACTATAATTTGTGAAAGAGCTGTTAGCAGAAACAAACGTGTTATGACACATCCTTACCAAACATGGCAGAAAAGAATGAGAAGAATACAGGGGAGACAGCTTAGCATTGAAGATCAAGCAAAACCAGAACAACTTACTGGGCAAAAATAGGTGTTTTCTGCTATGTGGTTTGCAACAACGTTGTTTTCAGCAGACAGAGACATGATGAAGAGGAGTGCATCACGGGCCTGTTGGCCTACTGTTCCTTCTCGATGGATGAAGGGAATCAGCAGGGAGAATATGAGGAAATTGGCAGCTCCTTGGTCCTCGCTGGTGTGGAAAAACAGTTCTAAAATGGAGGGGTCTTTGGCTATTATAGAGCAGAGCTGGTTCAAGAGGATGACCAACTCTGTTTCCACTGTTGGAGTGGCTGTTCCTGAGCAGGAACTCAGCAACATCATTAAAGGCTTCAAGATGGGCTTGTGATGTAGCAAAGGCTGATGAGACTGGGTTACTAGCATTTCATACATTTTGAGTTGCTCAATCTTTGTCTCATCAGTGAACTCTCGCCGTAGGCTCCAAAGGAAAAGCTTTTCCATGATGTTTTCCGAGACCACAAACTCCAAAATAGCCCCCATTGAGGCATCCTTTGCTTGCTCCTCAATTAATAAGAAAAGCATGTGCTCCACATAGTTCTGAACAGTGCTGGCCTCATCAGGTGAAATTGCCCCATACTTTGCCTGAGTGTTTTTCAAAGGATCATGCTTCTCTAAGATTTTCAGAACCTAAAGAGAAACAAAGGCAGATCAGTTATTTGAATGCTCTTTTTTTATTATTTTATGTTAAATGCACTTACCCTTGTAACAAAAGAAAGCATCAAAATTCTTAACACAAAATGCACAAACTCTTTTATGTTTTTAGATCTCGTCTACCAAACCTTCTATATTTTAAAGTTTCACATTTGGCATGTACAAGGACAAAATGTAATGCTTTCATTCACTCTTATTTTTTCTTTGTTTTACAAGCACCTAAATTTGCCACTTGTCCTGTTGCTGACTTGGGGGTCTCTGAAGTATGGATAAACTAGGTTCCCTTAGCCTTCAGAAACTGAGTTTCAGTGATGTTTGAAATAAGGTTGTCACAAAGCAGTGCAAAGGGCTCGCTCTTCAGTGAATCTAACTGTGCTCAGGAGTATCAATATCATGAAATGGTTTACTGTAGTAAGAGTAGCAGAAGCCCACAGGCTTGATCTTTCCTTGCCACATCTTCTATGATACCAAATGGCCACTGATGCCCACATACTCTTGCAACATTCAATATAGATTTAGGATTGAGTAACAGCTGTCATTCCAGCACTTACACCCGTGAATTAAATTGTGTTCTGCAAGCTCATTGTCTCTGAGAAAAAAAAAACCAACAAACCACTGTCTTCAGCCTTTTTGTGGAGGATAATTGCCACAAAACAACAAAGGCACAGCAGCTCCCCTGACATGGCAGCATCACTAGACGGAAATGAGAAAAGATAACTCTTGGACAGTGGCTCCTCTGACTTTGGAAGTATCTCAGAAGTGCCACCATTCATCTGGCTTGCTTCTCAGGATAGCCAGAAAACAGCAGCACAGAAATCAATTTTACATAAACTGTTATTCATCATAACGTAGCAAATAAGACCTTATATTATGGTACATAATAACATCTTTGCCTAAAAGCAATTATAATCCTGATTACAGGCAATGTTTAGAATATGCTCAAGTGCATAATCTACATCTATCTCTAATAAACACCACTGCATACAGCTTTGCACTATGTGTCTAATGTACTTTACAAAAGATAGTCAAGCCTTATGGAGCACAAAGAAAAGGAAGCACAGAGGTTTGCAACAGGGTACAAGCCACACTGAGCCAGTACAAAAGCCAGTAAGATCTGGACCTTCCCCAAGATATGACCATGTCCTACCACTTAAGGTTCAGAGGCAAAACTGGAGTTCAAAGTGTGATTAGTAAAGCCTAACCATACTTTGAAAGGTCAATTAACTTTGCATTTAAAAAATTGTTTCAGTGTCATCAACTAAATTCTGCATGAAAGACAATTGTTCCTGAGCAATTCGGCATTATCCCAAAGGAAAGAACGAAGCAAATTCCTATTAATGCAGCCTACTTCAAATCAATAAAACTAATTAATGTTACCTGTGCCCAGTGTGTTCTAAACACTATCATGCATGTTTCTGGGTCAACACCCTGCAGGCTCGGAGCCTGTCGATTTTTTCTGATACTGGTTCCAGAGGACATTATAAATTTTCCAAAGGTCAAGCCAACTAGGCCATGCTGAATTTCTTTTCAAAATCCCATAGTTAGCTACAGATGTTCAAGCATCATGATGAGATTCATACTGTGTTTCGAGCTTTGGAATCCACAGAAATCTGTTAAAGAAAAACAAAACAAAACCAAAACATACATATACCTATGCACATCAAATTACAGTGTACAACAAAAAAGAACATATTTAAAGAGAACACAAAGATGTTTTTCTTCCAATTCAGTTTAAGGACTTTTTTTTTTTAAAGCAGGTTATATGAGATCATCTTCTCAAACTTTTCCTCAAGATAATAGTTTCTAATAGTCAAATTTTGAGATCAGTGATGAATTATGGTACTACTGAAATAAATACGCATAACAGACATTCGTGCTGTCAACATTTATGCATATGTCACTACAGTTTTTGTTTTTCATTATGACATTTTTGCCATCTGACCATGCCTCTCTTCTGAGTTGCTTAGTAAATAATGTTGTATAGACTACACAGGTAAAAAAAAATTTACAGATTATTTCTCTATCTTTTAAAAAAATATTTCAATGAATAGGCGTAATTACAAATACTGCAAGTTTTCTGTCAGAAAGCATATCACAAACAGTTCAAAATATCTGTAGAACACCAGATGCAAGTAGAAGGATGCATCTGTAGCAATACCAAAGTAACCAAAACCAAACAACATAAAAGATAAAACTTTGATACATCCAAAGGCAAATAAATCGAGATGTCATATTAAAGAACTACGAGAATAAGCCCAAGCATTGAAACATTCTTTTCATCCATTGTTTAATAGCCAAGATATCTGAGTATCAAAGTAGTTGCACACCTGCAGGGAAAAGTTAAAATGAAATAAAGACAGATATTGGAGAGGCTTAAGAGAACATATTATTCTCTCAAGCACCAGTATTTAAGTCACACAGTCATCCTCTCCACCCCTTACACAAACATACCACTCCAAAAGCTTTACAATTTTTTTCTACTTTTTGCAGACCAACTACCCTTTTATTTTAATTCAGTTTTGGGCCATAGACAAAAATAACAACACCAAAAAGAACCCCAACAAAAAAACCAAAAGCCATCACCAAAAAAAACCTCCAAACCACAAACACCCCACCCAAACCAATCTTCCACAACACCACTGTTCAAAGAGTTTAGGAAGACAACAAATGCACTATAAATTCCTACAGCTCATGCAAATCCTAGCAGATTTTTGGTTTATATTAGAGACTGCATTTTGAAGTGCTTTCCTTTTCTCGAGTCTTCGCTAGGATTCCGGGGCACAAGGACATTCCTTGGCTTGGTGAATACATAAAGATATTTTGGTACCGTGATTTGCCACAGCCCATACAGCAATTCTTTGCCAGTATAGTAGGTATCTCTCTGCATATATCTTAGAAGACAAAAATCTTTTCTGTACAGTGGACATGACTTTTCCCCGCATGTGTGCTCTCTGCTTTTATTCCTGACACTGTTAGCACAGGAAAACATACAGCCTGTTCCAAAGGCAAGCAAAAAGATGGTTGTGAATTCCCTTGTATCTGTATACATATATCCACATCTACAAGATTCAGCTGCATGATCAGTCTCCTTCCTCCATCCTAATCTTTGCTTCTTACAGCTCATGAGACCCATTTCCTAAACACCCTCATGGAATACAATTAACACATCTAGTTCATCCTTTTTGCAGATGAAACATTCCATATGTGGAAAAGCCAGCATAAATCCTGGATGGTTCATGTGTTTGGGCAGCACTACTCCCAGAATGAATTTTAGTCTCCGTACAAGATACTCTCCGGAATCAGACGCACTGGACAGTGCACAAAACCAGTAAAAATTAGCTTGTAAGAGCCAGATGATGCTGGGAACAGAAGTAATCCCTTATAAAATATAAAAGCCTCTACTCCTTGCCCCACTACTCCACCCACACTTTTCACCTGTTTATGTCTTCCATGCTTACAGTGGCATTACACTTTCAAGCACTTTCCTTCCCAACAGTTTGGTTCATATACTCATTCACTTGAGGACACCTACTAGTATACTGCTACTTCTTAAACTGTCCTGTAAAAATGACTACTACTATTTCTACATTTACTGATTCAGAAGCCTGCTCTAAGTAGTTTGCCTAATACCATACCTAATAATCCAAAGGAATATTCAGCTGGCCTATTCTTCAGATCACCTGTCCACTTCCTCCCAGTTCCCTCTTTGTCAGCCCTCTCCTTCAGACAGAAATCTTTCCATTTCTGTAAAAGTTCAGCAGACTCCTCCAGGCAAAAGTGTCCTTCACTGCACAGCCCTGATTCACCCTTTGAGCAGATCTGTCCTGTGCATGAAATGAAGCAAGCAGCTTTGGAAAAAAATAATGTGATCATGTAATTAAAGATTGTATCAAAAGGTGAAGCAAAAGAACTTAATTAACAAAGCAGAGGAGAGCTCAGTTCTTGAATTTATGAGGCTTCAGTTTACAACTTAGTTTCAATGTAGACTTTGCATGTTATTTCAGTATTTATATCAAAGAAACTGATATTGGACATCTACATGTCAAAAGACAAATTCCATCAGCAGTACTGCAGTATGATACCAAATTCATGCCAATGGGAAACTTCAGACCACCTCTAGGATGTAGTGCACACAGGCAATCCAAAACTATTTAACCTGCTAGCCCCAGTCTGTTCTAACTCTGTCCTCCACAGCCATTGCAAGTTTGTTTTCTTCATGCATCTTCCCTATTCCAGCCTCAGACTCTACTCCACAATCTTCATTCCCTGCCAATCAGAGAGATCCTCCTTTAACTAATTACTTCTATCTTGTAGCTCTCTAAACATATATTTTTTGTGGGTAGAAGTTCCATACCCATGCTTCAGTCATTACAGATTCCTGAAATACTGCCCTACTCCTCTGCAGCTATGAGAAGACCTGAAGTGAAGAGAAATGGTACATCTCTCACCACACATCCAAAAATACAGCAAAATGCCAAGAGATCCAGTGACATTTTCACGTCCAGTGGGAAAAGTCACTTTTCACAAAAGTGCTGCTTAGTTATTAACGTTTATGTGAGAATTTACAACCACCGCTACGCTACTGAGCACTCAAATCCTGACTCTGTTAACAGCTTACTGCTTAAGCAGATGACTGCTGCAGTCTGCACTTGTAGTTTTCCTATATATACACAAGGACATCCTGAGTCTAGCCACGATCTGTAAAGAACAGATCCAGCCCCGTGAAAGGAAACTTCAAGAGGAGCAGGTGTCCCTTCATCTCCTGTGTAAAGTTCCCTATGGTCCCATGTATCCAAGACAGTTAAAAGCTTCTTCCTATTTCCAAGTCTCGATTTGGGTGCACTGAAACTACAACACTGGGAGTTCTCAGATGCACATTTAACAACTGCTAGCATTTTCATTCAAGTTGGATCTTTTTTTGGTTCGATGGCACTAGGTCAGAACAGCAAGGGCTTTCAGCGTTGCTAACTTTATAAATGTCTGAGATAACAAGCACAGAAAATTTTTAGGAAGGTTCCCTCAAGCTGATGTTGCCTACATCCTGCCTGGCTCATTTACTGTATTTGTTATTGCAGGCTCACACACTACTCCATTGCTTCATAAAGATCTTTGGAAGTATGTGGTTGACAAGCTCTAAAATAGCAAATTCATCCCGGGCATTTATGTACTCTAAAACCTGCAACTAACAGTATACTGCACATACATAGAATCACAAGACTGAAGCCACTGACTTTTTTAATAACAAAGAACTGTGAAAAAGATTATTTGTCCTTGGTGATAAACAGTAATATCTGGGTAAAATTCAGTCGAACAGTTCATTCTGAATGTTCTCTCCTAGTGCACAAATTCATCATAATCAGGCTGTACAGTGCATCAAATAAAGAATAGAAATATAAAACTTGAATTATTAGCTGAAAACAACTTTCCTGCAGCAAACATTAATTGACAAGGGCGAAGTTCACTTGCATGTAGCCCAGATATTGGATCAGAAATCTAAGAGTAGTGAGAGAACATGGACATTTTCCCCACAGTGGCCAATACTGTGGCTTTTCAGTTATCTCTAATTTAAAAGTAGCGAGACATCAGCAAGCAGACTACAATGTGCAATAATATTTCTAAGCTCAAATCAATTCCCATAAGGAAGCAAATATTTCCAGTTTGGAAAGCATCTTGGGATGCTGGGATATCTTTAGTAATACAAAACACTAATAGATTGTGTAGGCTTCAAAGACTTCAAACTCTGTAATAGTGTTTCAAAAAGCACATGAAGCTTTTGACAACTTAAATGGTTGCATCCTAAAACCAGCATATCTATTTAAAAAAGGAAAGTAATTGAGTAGAAGAGATACTATCTTTTAAGATACAATCTAAAGTCAGCATAGTCTAGTTATAGCAGTAGTAGGAAGTATATACTGATTTTATTTGTGGTAAGAAGATTTTGTTATTAGATTAGTAGGTTTTCTTGATTATTTTGCAAAACCGAATGTGCCACAGTAACTGCAACATCACATTATTCCCTGTGAAAACAACTCCAATTAAACAGGTCAAATAACCTGGCCGTATTGAGTGCAAAGGTGAGAAAATAAATTAATTTTTAAAACCACAATTCATGGAGGCAGGGGTAGAAGAGAACTTGGGGGGCCACTAAGAACAAAAGTAACCATTTATTTTAATCAGTTTATGGCTAAAATTTTACAATAATTTAACTTTTCCTCTCTGCTAATTCCTGATAAAGGTGTTATTTCACCATTTGATAGTCCTGACAAGCTGAAATACACCTCTCCTGCAGTCCATAGTAAAGCCTACTTCCAAAAACCACTGCTCAGTTTATTACTTTGACCCTGCCACACAACAGAAGCTTCTTAGCAGCTCAACCGTATCTTATCTATCAGTAGTTTAACCCTATTACATGGCCAAGTTCACTTACATATGCCTGCTAGAGCTATTTCAATTGCCTGTACTGACAACACTATTGCCTCTTAATCCCTCCTCTCCTACACAAGGTACCTGCCCCTACCACGAAGGGCTTTTCTATTTAACAATCCCCACATGGAACAAGAAGCACTAGCATACACAAGGAACCAAGGTTCAGAGAGACAAGTGACTATCTCCCCTAAGATCTTCCTATATTCTTCGTGTAACTGGACAGCTGCTTTTGAATTTAGGCAGCTAATATGCCCTTACAGAAACTTGGCTGGTTTCATATTAAATACCTTTCAATATGGGCTTGGTTAGTGGATTGGGTTTTTTTTTCCTTTCATTCAAATCTGGACAACTGTTGCATCTACAAACATACTAACAAGCTGTCTCTTCCTTAACAGCAGCAGAGAAAGTTGTAGTCACACACACAGAGGTCTATAACCGTGTCTGAACAGTCTCTGCTAAGCAAAGAGGATGGGAGGAAGCCAGCAGAAAACCGCAGCACAACGCAGGCTATTCCCAGTTAAAAAAAAAAAAAAAAAAAGCAGCAGTCCAGAGCTGCACTGGGCAGCTTTAGATTAATGATGAGATTGAGACCCAGTCATTGGACTCCTGGCAGATCTCTGCTTTCAGTTTTCCTTCTGAAGTCTGTAAATCATCAACTCTTTTTACACAGCTGATTGCAGGGCTGAACTCCCCAGTCAACAGAAGTACTTACTTTTCTGCAAAGTACACTGGAAGAACAGCCTAGCAGAGAATCCCTTATGAAGTCTGCTCCCACTGGCATGCTTCTTTTCAAAGTTTCACTTTTGAATTACAAAAAAATGGCACAGAAGGTTGCAGGATTGGGGCTTCCCAGGCAATATACAACATACAGGCAAAAGATACGCTGCCTAATACCGTAAGGTAGACACAAAATATGCTGCAAGGCTCTGCAATTTCATTTTCAAGGTTGACTTCTGTTGAAACTCTAAGGTGCTGTGTTCTCCAACAGTTCTCAAACAAAAGCATACCTCTACTATCAGGTACTGTATGCTTTTGTTTTGCTGGCCAAAGCTTTCCACCCTGTCAGTCCAGGTACACAAGAGACAATGGAGAGATGGATAAGAAGCCTCAATGACAGTGAAAGAAACAGCACATATCAAAACATTTTCATGGATCAGCGTAGCATAAAGTGGCTTGAAATTAGACAACTTCAAAGAAGCAGAGGGAAATTATATGGTCTTATGCATAGCTATACAACCACGTCTCTGCAGTCTCTGATAAGTGGTTGAGGGAGGATAGGAGAAAAACGAGTGGCAAATTTTAGCATGCCTCACATTAGTTACAGCTTAAAAGGGACCTTGTTCGGGGTTTGTTTATTTTTGATTGAAAAGAAAGCCTTCTGCATAAATTTGTCAGCTTTTCTTTAGGGACTATGATCAGGGAGAGGGTTTAAATGTAATTAACAAGAGTGTTTCAAAGGAAGACATAAATCCTTTCAAAGGAAAGGATTCATCCCGCTTGTGGTGTGGCAAATTTTGCTACAAAAGCAAAGCCTATGAAGAAGAGTCGTTTCCTCACCTTTAATGATCCACCTTTAACATCAGCCACCAGAACACAGAAGCATTACAACTTGCTCGCTGGAAAGCAGTAGGTCTGTGGTAGGCAACTGAGAAAATGTCAGTGGTTAAAAGCCAGTGCATCAGAGGATCATCTTTTTCGTTAAGCACTACCTGCCTTCAGAAGCTCTACCAGCAAGAAAGTTGCAGTAGATTACTAGAGGAACAGTTTGAAGTATATGAACAACTATTCTCCTTCCTCATGTGTTCTTTCATGTTTCAATGCTTCAGTCCACAAGTAGTCCTGTCCTTTGTCTACCTCAAGCAAACACTTCACATTTAGTGAAGATTTTTCAGTCTATCTTTTCTAGCCAGTATCTGCCAAGACACTACGATTTCCATGCGTGGGTGGGAGAAGGTAAGTTTTATACTGATAGAGCTGTCTGCTTAAAAGCCTAACAGAGAACAAGTCACCACAAATTGTAAAGCAATGTACTTAATCAAAGTATCAATCTGTTCTCATCAAGCACAATTTGATCCAACCTGCTAACATGAAAGTAAGAACATCTTGTGACTTCTCCCCACAGAGACTGCCTAACAAGTTCTATCTCATGAGAGAAACTACACGCAGTATGTTTTATAATGAGACAAAAATCTTACTGTCCCATCTACTGTCAGCGTGCTGCAGTTAAAAACCACAGTTCATCTTTCCTCAGACCTCTGGGGAGCAACACTACTCACACGTTTATTGAAGATTCACATTAGGTCTCACAACTAATAGGGGTACCACTAACCCCCTTACGTGATCTATGTAGTGCTATAGTATTATATGCTAGAGGGTCTGGGTTATGACATTAAATAAATACATGGTTCTCTGAACATGTGAATGGGCAATTCCCCCTCAGAAAGTACAGCAACAGCCACTGGCAAGATGCCCACCTGGCAGCCCCAGTTCAGCAGTGCTGGACTGGCATAACGGTGAACACCTCAAGAGTGAGCAAGGGAATCAAGACACACTGGCAGCCTCTGCACTGGGACCCTGCCTAAGGCAAATCTGCTGCACAGGTCAGCCAAAAATGAAAGAACAGCAAGGCCAGTTAGATAGTATTGTCCAAAATGCACCAATGGGTTAGGCTAAAATCATACGCTGTGGGTCTAGGAGGGTATACAGCTAATGAGCAATTCAAAGTACTTATTACCAAAGCTAAAAAACAGCAATGATTGCTCAAGAAACAGTACTTAAACAAAGCAGAATACCTGACAGAGACCTTGACCTCCTCAAGGAGGGCTCTATTTACCTGATAGACCCCAGGGCACGTTCATCCACCACATGCATTTGCACATAGGCAATTTCACTAGAAATCAAGAGCATACGATCATTGAAGTTACTCTTGCAGGAGTAAGTCTCAGGAGGAATAAACTATGCATTCATATCCTTAGGTCATAAATCTGAAGCTAGGAAGGGAAAAAATAAGGTTGCAATTGTAGCGGAATGACTTGCTCCTTTTAGGGAAAGATAAGGAATATAATAAACATGTTTCTCTGCTATATTTGGTCTCCTCACATTTGGCCTACTACAGAAAGGCAACAATTTGTTTTGAACCACCAGTCGTTACTAAGATGATGTTCATTAAAAAATGTCAGAATAAAATGGAAGCTAGGAATCTTAAAATCCAAGATATTTGTCTCTCTATTTTAGAAGCACTCAGGCCCACAGCACAACTGAGGTATCTTGTCTGATACTAGAGAAAACTTGTGCAAAAAGTATATTAAAACCTTAAACTAAATGGGGGGGGGGGGGGGGGAAGTATTTAAAAATAAAAGCTCGGAAAAGTTCACTACTACACACATACTGAAGAAGATGTCAAACTACAATAAATTTAAAGGTTTTAACTTTGCAGCTTCATTCCCAAGTGACCACCAAAACTGCTGACCCAAGAAAAGCATGTTTCCACAGAAAAGCAAGTCATGAAAGCATCCGAGGCCCACAGAGCAAGCAGTAGGTGTTATACTGTGCCAGCATTACGAGCAAAACAAAACTGGGTTTAAAACTTCAGACTGTGAATGAGCTTTTGTAGCCCGTTTCAAAGAAAAAGAGAACAACCCCAAAGGGTGTAGCACACATCACTGAGTGAAAGCTACCTTCCATCTCGTGATCTATAGGTGAATTGTAGATATCAGCTGCTATGTCTATGTTAGTAACTTTGCTTTGTCATAATTTAGGTGAACTGGGGGGGGGGGGGGGGGGTGTTTAAAAAGATAATTTAAATTCATTATTGCCAATCTCCCCATCTCCACTGAGAATCTGTACAGGGTTTCTTTCAAAATTCATCACTATCCAGGAGTGGAAGGGAGCAACACATCAGAAAGCAGACATTTAACAAAACTGACTGGATGTTCTGGTTATGCTAGTGGAAAAAAAAGAAACCAACTCAAAATGACCCCGTGCAAACTGCAACATCGATTTTACTTTCCAAGGTAATTCTGGGATCTGTGTGACATACAAACCTGTCCCCAGTATGCTCATGATTTAGAAAAACCACATGCTTCTTGAAGTTGTGATGCTGAAACGAATGAACCTTCTTTTCATTTCTAAAGTTGTTTTTTTTTTTTGTTTTTCTGAGGAAGGTAAGTGTGTCTATAGCTAAAACTATAAAATAAATTCATAGGAAATTATGAAGGTGCCTACCTAGGAAACCTTCCTGTCAGGAAGATGAATGAGACCAGCAAAGCTGTAGAAAACTCTACACTCTGAAGATTTAAAACTATTTTTAGAACACTAGCATACAGAATAGGAAATACTACCTTTCCCAAGAGAAAGGTGGCCCAGCAAAAAGTTATCAGTATATATCAGCATGCTGTAATTATCATATGTATATTACAGAAAACAAGATTAAGCTATATATTTTATGGCTCCAGCAGCAATATACAAGACAATTTTTCAAGTGATTTGTATAACACGTCAAACTGCTCATTGTAATAAGCATAAGAAGTCCTAGAATAATGTTCTCAAGTCTACAAAGTGACACTAAAGAAGATGTGCATGCTTTCAGCACTAAGCCACCATAAAATGCAAGTACACGTATATTCTGAACATTCCATGGTTCATGCCAAAGAAGGCATAAACATCGGGGGGTTTTATTTCCAAACACTCAGATGATTCTGCAGGTCTAAATATAGCTCAAGCACAAGAATAAGTAGTAAAAGGCCATTAAGATTATCCTGATTACATAATCAATAAACCAACCAACAAGCTTCCCCAGGGGATTGTCGCTAAGTTTTCCACTGAGAAAAGGACTCCCTCTTTGCAGATGGAATTCCTCTCTCTTGTCCACATGCACATGTTACTTGTCTTTGTCTCTTTCAAATTAAAAGCTCCAGAAAAGGACAGGTTATGCCATAAAATCAAAACTGTTAGGTATAGAATGGGTATTGTGTATTTATTAACATAATACTCACTCTACAGGCCCATTTATCCATCCTCCCAGAGCTTTATTCACAATACAAAGTTGGTTTTTTTTTTTCCCTTGGGAACAAAATATGGGCTTATAAAACTGCACCTAGATTTAGGTAGGCATTTCTCACACAGTAAAACCCTCTCATACTTCTCAATATGTTCATTATAGTATATGGACTACAATAATTGACAAGATAACTTGAATCCATCATTTATCATTCTGTACATGGTTAACTGAAATGACTCCTTTTACAGAAAATTACCACACCAAGATACTTATCCACCGAGTCAGAGTTGTTTCCTACACTCTGAAGGGATAACCTGGTAGTGACACGATGAACTAATGAAGAAAGAGAATCAGCAAAATCATCACAGAGCTTCAGAACAACTGTTTCATTGCACCGTAGGATGGCAGAAGCCATTACAAATTCCTCCTCAAACTCAGGAAGCTTAATGAGCTACTAAAACCTGAAAGCTCTTTTTCATATCTTGCCCTGTATCGCCTGACATTAGGCAGAGGATTGTGACAAAATGTTATATTTTGTGCATTGGCATTTTTCAGTGTAAATGTACTTTGGTGGTCTGGCTTTTTTTCCTCCTTTAAAATAATAATAAAGCAAAGAGAAAGAACAGAACACTGTGTGAACCAACATTGTTTGTATCAGACACTTGCAATTTAGCTTGGAGGAAGCTTCAGAAGCTAGTGAACTCCCTTTGTCCTAAATTATGTTCCAGGCTTGGCAAAGAGAAAATCACTTGCAAAATCATTTTTCATTTCATTTTTATGACTATCAATTGCAAAATTTGGGGGAAAGACACTGCAAAAACATTACTGATTAAGATGAGACCCACTAAAACACTACAGCACACTATTCACTGAAGAACAAGGATGAAGAAGAAAAGAAAACAATAATAAAAAAGGGCACAACAAGCACTCCTTATAAAAATCCTATTCCATCCCTCCAGGTCCCCATTCCCAAAACATACAAAACCCAAGACATTTGGTCTCATAGGAAGCTGCACAGAAATGCTGCTCTCCCTCTCTATTCCAACTCACAGAAGATAGGCAGAAGTTGAAGGTTTATTTTATATGAATTCCTATTGCAAAGTCAAGAACCTCTATAAAATAACACTTCCCCCATCAGTGAATATAGATCCATGAAAGCCCAACCTCTCCTCCTGCAGTGATGCTCTTATTTAAAAGTATTAGCACAGATTTGGAAGTTGAGCAGACTTTGACAGAGATAGCTTTCTATGGGTATGTTGAATTTCTTGCTTTTATTAGTAGTAAACAGCAAAACCCAAAGCAGATTGTTGGCATTTTTATGACGTGTAGTGCTTAAAAAGCCAAATCAAAGTAAAATCCATGTTATTTTCGTTTACGTTTCTATTTAGTTTCATTGCATTTTATATAGGCGGTAGATGTTTTTCCCATCTAACCTTCTCCAGCCTTCCTAGGAATAAAATTGTTCATGTCATGTAAACAGTGTTAAGTTTTCCTTTATGCAGAGTAGAAATTACAGCATCTTCCTTTCTTGTGACTATCTTTGCCTGGATAATAAGACATATGAACACACTGGCAAAAAAAAGAAGCATAAGTAGTCCATACAACACTTGTGGTAGACACGTTGCCAGGATGCAAAACAAGAAACTACTAAATAATCAAGGAAATAATTTTTAAAAGACCCAGGTAATCTGACAGTTTCATAATAAATCTGTATAAATTTTTTTCAGTCTTGCCTTTGAACCTTTGGGTAAACATGAAGAAAAACACAGGTGTCTTTCTAGTCCAGGGAGGAATGAAGGTAAACTAGCAACTCTCACACCCTGGAGGGTAAAAGAAGGTAAATAATAGACCTTTCCAAATTGCAAATGAAGACTATAGATCTTATAAAGGGAGTGCTCTGAAAAACACAGAGACTCACAAATGTTTCGGGAGAACAATATCTACAAAAAGTGAGGTAACTATCAGAAGCTAATAAAAATAAAATTTAATTACTATTTACACTTTTTAACACTTGAAATGATCGGTACTGAAAGCCTAGTAAAGAAGGCAGTTGGACATCAGCCCTAGTAGGAATACTTCTCAGTACAGATAACTGAAAGTCAAACCACAACCTCTCCCATCTAATTTTGTAACACTCAAGGAATCTTCCACAGCCGTGGGAAAGCCCAGGTTCCACCCATCAACAGGTTGTTCTTATTCCTGCCTGCACACCTCAAAAGTGGGGTGTGTCTGTGTATGTCTTTGGGAACCGTGCTGCTACTCACTCCTCCTACTGTCCTTCCATCTGAGGCTGAGGAAGCTCCAGAAGCTCCAGCATACCAACGCTTTTGGGTTTTGAAGTAGTTGGGGTGTGCTTTTAATTTCCATGCCTGCAATCCAGTACCTCTCCTCTCCCATTTCCCCTAACCCCAAATTTTTCAATTCACCATCATGATCTTCTTGAAAACTGGCAATAGATATGCCACTCAAAACTTCAAACTGAGTCTTATGCAAAATCTCATCCGACACACTGGTCCTGACAGAGCTTCAAAGAAGCAGCACAGGCTGAAGGCAGGAGCAGTTAAGAGGCATGAGAAAGTCTCTCTGCATGCACAGGCCTCGAACGATAGTCAGCTGTAACCACAGCCTGTTTGGAAGTAATACCTCCAACTTTATTCCTGAGGACATGGTTCTTAACGCTGAATTGCATATTTATGACTTTTTTTTTCCAACCTATCAATTAAAAGGGGAAATAGGCTATGAGAATTAAAAAGCATGTGTCAAATCCATTTTTTATTTTGATATATCAGCTAAGAAAGTCCTTTAGTACATGCACAACTGTTACATCATGTATAAGTTATCCCCCTGCTGAAACAAAACTTACAGTATAGCTATTGTCACCACATACATTGCCTTCTCTGGACTGTTATACCTTCAAGTCCACCTCTCCCCACAGACACCGTTTTACTTGCATTGAAATTCAAGCCATGGGCACTCCAATACCAAAATACTTAAACACTGTTTCAGAATACATCATCTCTCTGACAGTCAGTGTGCACAGATCCCTGCTGTTCTTGAGCATACTTGTAGTCTGAAGGACATTAACCTCTGTGGTAAGAGTCACAGAATGTCTCAGGGGGCCCTTCATTGACTTTATGGGAGAATTTGCATACAATCAAGCATCTGTGCTAAAAACTAACTGAAAATAAATGGTGTTGTTAGTAAGTCAGCACTAAACCAAACGTAAAACTAATTACAAATTAATGAAGGATGGTAGAAAACCTCTCTTCAGGAGTGCCAGTACCAAAAGTGCATCCACCTACGATTACTCATAGCACAACAACGAAACTAATTGCAGAGGATCAGTCCCCAAAGCTGCCAACACTTGAAAATTCAAACCCAGTTGGTTCAACACGTACAGACGGGCTTGTGGCAACGCCTCTTCAACCTCCAATTCTGTAGGACTGGGAGCCAAGATCCGTGGTTTTCTCTGGCTGAGTTTTCCCTGCGACAGTGTATCTGCCTACCAACTCCATCATCAATAAGATCAATCCAAAAACTGAAACACGGTACTGTGATGGATGACTGCTAGCACAGAAAACCTACCACCAGAAGCACTCAGTGGGCTCTATGGATCCATGAGGGCCGTAGCTACTGCTGTTAAAATACAGTGCTACAGCAGCTGTCCTATCTCACATCCCTCAGAGTACTGCAGAGGGTTTTAAGTATCGATTTAACATGGGATGGTAAGAAAAGAAATTCACCTTGCACCTCTAGCAACCATTTAAACAACAGATTTTCTCATGATAGACCATTTCAGAGGTATCGGAAGTACTATGTTAACATTGCTCTAGAAAGAGGTGCAGTCATTAAAGAACTCAATATGAGAAGATTAGTGGAAATGTTTCAAGATAAAGACCACGTGGAAGAAAACCTGAACCAAATCAGCTTACAAGTGGCATGATTCAGTTTTATTGCCCCAGACACCAGACTAACCCTATTCACTCACAATCACTGAATCTTAAAATCATCTACTGGGAAACTTCCAAGGCTTGAAAGTTTCTAGATGGATTGAATAAGTTTCTTTGGACTAAGACAAGATTGTATGAGCAATTTACTAGGGAAAAGTATTAACTGGACTTGCCAGAATAATTCCCTCAAATCTGTTAAATTCTCTTTTACTTGCTCTGAAGAGCATGCTGGGCACACAATCATCATCACAAGCCACAGTGGTAACAGCCTATATGCAAGAGTTCAAGCCAGGAGACTTAACATCCTCCTTCAATTCTCTTTCCTTTTATGTGAGCCTAAGGCAAATCACTCAGCTCAGTTTCTCCTGTAAGATGAGAGTAACTGACTTTTGGAGAGCTCTGATTATTATTAAAACAGCAAGTCATCATTATTCAGTTGACAGTCTGGCTGCTTTAACTGCCCAGAAAACGGTCAGAGTCCCTACACACCACACTCAGACAACACACTCAGACTTACGGCCTCCATTGCCTCCTACTTGGCAAAACATTTCTAAACCCAGGGCCTACAAGTAATGAATTCTCATCTTACCTTCATTTCTACATTTTGGCATTGCACAGAAAAGATAAGACACAATCAAGGCCCTCTAACTGAATAATAATAAAAAAAAAAACCAACCAAAACCACACAAAGTGTTTCAGAACAGCAGTGGGAGGATTTCAGCCAATGTATGGCTATTATTAGAGAGCTATTTTGCTTAGCAGATCAGAGGATATAATCAGCAGATGATGCAGCCATGATTTGCAAAGCACAGCCTTATTAAAGGCTAATGAGATAAACGAGTTAAAATTTACATTTTGCTCCACTGATAAGGTTCATTGGCACACTTAACTCCAACACCATGGTTTGAATATTAAACCCACTTATTAATGTCTAGTAAAGCTAATTATGATGCTGAGTGGCATTAAACTATAATAACCAAGCAGCATGTTAGAATCACATCCTGTAGTATTACTGTAGCTCTGAAGTTAAGTGTCCTGCACCTGGAAACAAACACCTGTCAAGCTCATGCTGTAAGAAAGCACCAGCCTTTTGTGCCTTTTTCCTGACCCTTCCGAAAGCTCAAAGCCACGTTCTAATAATGCAACAGGCAGGCAGACATTGCTCATTACTGTGATTTCAACAGTGTCTGTCTGTTTTATTACAGCAACAGTAAGGATTAAGTGACAAGTATTTTTGTATCTACAATATATTACATTACACTTGGCATACACTCTCTAATCCCTCCCTAACAGAAAAAAACCACTGAGGTACTGACAAAACTAACAACAAAAGCCTGCAGACCATATTTGTTTGGTTTTACTCACCTTTTTCACCATCTTCTGTCAAAACAACACATATTACTGTAAAATATCCACCATTTACCAAAAGGAATAATGAAAATACAATTTAGGCCTTACACTATCCTATATATTTTTATGCCACATCTATTTAATGTGAGCATTTAAGTGGACGACAACAATCATTTTTGAGGATAACATAAAAGGACAAGGGCCATAACATTCTTTCCATTTTAATCTCCACAATGTGTCTCTTCTGTGATGGAAAGGAAAAGGCAGCAAGACAGGGGATAATTAAGTGCCAGCTATCCACAGAACAACAGTAACCAGTGTCAAGACTCACACGTGCTAGTCCAAAAAGAATTTCTGGTAAGCACAATCTTAAAATGAATGAGAGCTCTTCTGGGAGCTCCCCATTCCAACGCAAGAGCACCACCAGCTCTCCTTGCATAAGGGGAGCCATGGAAGTCACAGGACTACAGAGCAGCTATCATTATCTTTTCAAAGTAAAATATAGAAAAAGCATGACAACAAAAAGCATAAAATCACTACAGGTAAAACAGCTCAACTTCTTATTTTTAAGGTATTAACCAAAAGCAAACATCTATTATGCAAATAAAAAAAAAAAAGATTTTTTTCTTCCGTGGGGAAAAGTGAAAAGGCACTAACAGTGTGATAATAAAAGAAACTGGCTGAGCATATCATGTGTGAAGCATTAAACACAACTCCTTTTTGGAATATGCTTTTGTTCCTTCAATTTATCACCTGATTCAAACACTCAGCTTGTAATACAACCCATTCCACTTTCTTCAGCCCACCTTTAAAATACAGGCATGCTGTATATCTGCAGCAGAAGCAAAGAAATGCAGTGGAGCTCAGAAACAGAAGATGCAGTATATGGCTCGGCGTGAAGCATTCCACTGGTTGTACAAATCCATGGGTATACACTGGTATTCCCCAAGTCTGGGCTGTAGCAAGGCAACAAAAAAAAATAAAGAGAGCAGTCAATTCAGTGGCAGGTTCTAGTGCCACAAAACCACCAAGATAGATAAGCTCCACCAGACCCTTTCAGCTACTGGTAGCATGAATTATGTCGAAAAAACACCCCATGCTCTTCCCATGGTTGCTATGGCACACATCAGGCCCTGAAGCCAAACCTGGAAAGGAGTGTTTGTTCAGTGCTCAGAGGATAGCTCCCAACAATCTCCCTTGTGACTTCAGAAAAGCAGAACCATCAAGCCTCTTTTCCTAAGGGGAAATCCTACCAGCTGGGTCCCACAGGACCTCCTCTCTCTACACAGGTTGTTCCCACACAGGAGAAAGTGTCTCTTCAGTCTTTTTCCTTCAATACATTGCAGAAGATGTGGCTTTTCCCAAACCATTTTATGAGTATGGTTTGTTTATGAAAGGAATAACCAGAGAAGCTGCTCCAATTATTCTTTCAACTATGCCAATACTTGGTAGGTATTCTGAATCTAAATGCTTCAATAGTTCCCTGCAACTATAAACAACAGATGCATCTAAAGCATATTATATTTAAAAGAGCGACAGCCAGCAGCACAGTATTCCCACAGGCAGCCTTGTCAGGAAAAGATATAAGTGGTAAATAATTAATTTTCCTAGGTTACCTTGAATTCCAGACTAGCATTTGTGAGCAACAGTGCCATGGAAAAGCAACTCTAGTTTGTATTCCTGTCCAGTCAGGAGCCTTACCTTACATGCAAGCACTGACAACAAAATTTTTATCGTCTCAGAGATAGAAAAAAAATAACGAACACTTAGGCAAATCCATCAAAGACTCTTCTGTGAAATACAAAGAACTCAGAAGTCCATTCTTGGCTACTACTGTATTTTTTACTATTTCAGTTTTTGACAGTTAGTGGGCCAAATTCAGATAGGTGCTAAGCACTGCTGATGGACTGCAGCACGCAGAACCCCCCAGTATCATCTACCCTACTAATAATTAAAGATATCATTCAGTTCTTCCTATGTTTTTTTTCCTCCTGCATTACAGTTGTTTGGCAGGAAGGTTGGGGATAATTCTAAACACAGCCAGGGAGCACATTCCAGCCAAATCTTCCATTCAACATTGATCTTAAGTTCAGCAGTTTGACAAGCAAAGTTTAAAACAGCACATAAATTGTTATGAATACTACTGGCATTCAAAGCTTATGGCTTGAAGTGACTGAAATTTTATATAGACTATCAACTGATGAATTGTGATGCCAGATGTGATGCTTAGAAAAGGTGAATGATCTAATTCCTTTGCCACTTCTGGTTTTTGCCTCAAAGAGCTGGCAGATCATAACAGGCAGAGAATAGTTCATACAATCAGGAATAAGCTGGCCTTGGAGACAAGACTTTGCAGGAGATAGTTCCTTCTCCCTGGAAATAGTCAGAAAAAAAGGGACTAGAAAAACATCTACATATAAACATTCAAGAGAAAAGCTTCATTACCATATTGCTTAATCATTAATTTTCTGCAAATGAAAGGTTTGTTAAGTAATTCTATACCTAGTTGTACCCATAAAGGGGATGGGAGAGACTCTAATGCTTAGCTTAATTTTCAAGACATCGAACTACATCTAATACCCTAGGAATTTTTCTTCCAAGTCTGACTTTATTTCTTGTGCTTCTAGAACTGCCTTGATTCTGACAGAGAGCAAAGCTGATGGACCTCAAGATCCTATTTCCTTTAATTTTACTCTGCTGAATTTTTAGAGGATCAGAATACAGTTATATATTTCTTTATGATAGAGTTGCATTACAACCATGATAAAGAAATGTTCTGCTCTGTTCATTACAATGAACAGATTATGTTGCTCAGTCAGAAAACAGAAGGAATTACAGAAAAAGAAAGTAATCTTTAAACTATTAATATTTCCAGAACAACTTTTCTTTCAGAAATGCAGAATCCAACCTCCCAAACACAGCTAATAATGTCAGAAGCCCTGAGATTCATATGGTCAGAATGACTAATATTTACATTAAGCAAATGTATTGCCATAGTAACATAGACACCACAGAGCTATCTACCTGTCACAGCTCACTAAATTATTTAACATGCCAATACTACAGTGACACTGTGTAAATGATCACATTCATTAAGAGCAGACTATGTGATGGAAAACTGAACATTAGACAGCTATATTTATTGCCATAAAAAAACAACAACATCAGTATTGAAAAGAATTTAAAAGAAAAAAATAAAAAGCAGAGAAGCAGAGAAGAAAGCTACAGCCTGTAGCTGAACAACACACCTTACAAAGTTTCATTTAAAAAACATGTCCACGTCTCCATCCCTGTACAAAGCAGCACAAACTCTAATCCCAGTGACAGGACATAAGGCTAACCCACTGTATCCAGAACAAACCAAGATTTTGGTCGTGTTCCACATTACATTTTTGGAATAGTCATTCAGTTAATTTAACATGCATCTTACATTGTTAAAACAGTACTCTACATTGTGGGATTATAAGAGCTAGTGCACACAAAATATTCAGAAGTGACTATGACACATGTTCAGAAATCTGTAGCTCTTCAACAGTCAACATATTTACAGCTAGGAGAGAGGTGCAATATTCTGGATGACAATCTGCCACGTCTTCCAAGTGGTAGATGATGGCAAGGATCTAAGTGGTTTGTGTAAGCCGCTATCCTCAACCTGAGTTAAAGCACTTTGCAAACATCAAGCACTTCCTAAACGATGGACATTTTCCTGTCATGTGCAATGGCAGAATTAATGACAGGTCAAGAAAACAAAGGGAAAACTCAGGTCAGCTCTTGTGACCAGATAGATTTCTTCCTACTTTTTGGCAGCTGCAGCCCCTTCTTTTTTTGGACACAAATCATGTTTTTTCACATCTCTTTTTGAACTCAAAACAACCAAAAGGAAACCTAAGAGTCACAGAAAAAAAGATCCAGGCACAAAACTACCCCAGCCCAGCTCTAACCACTTCTGCTCTCTCTGATCTTTTTAATTCTTCATAGGCTCAATTTGCAGAATTCCAATGCAAAAGAAAGCTTTAAATAACCTCTTCTACTAAATTTTTATGGAAAATAAGTCTGACATACACCCTTCACCGCCCTCATGCTTGTACCATTATTCACTTACATGGAAATGTCACAAAGTCTTACTTACAGACATTTTTATAGTACTAGCAATAATCAAACCCAACCTCAAAACAATACATAACTGTAACAGAGACTCATGTAGAATTTGATCCTGAGAGACAAGCTTTTCAAAATATGTAAGCATTTGGGCCATGCTGTTCTCCAGAGAGAATGCTGCTTAACTAACAAGAGTCTGCTTTTCTTAAGCAAGTTATTTTAAGAAAGAATTATTCAAGAACTGACTTGATCCTCCATAAGAGAATGTCAGGAAAGTATGAGTCCTCTCTCCTACTAGAATCTGTTACAGGAACCACTTCTAAAAATATACCTTTTTTTTTCAGTAAACAGTATAAACAATTCATGCAGCTTAGTGACTTCTTGTACCCAAGAAGCAGACAAAACTATACCCAGTGGCATATCATACTGGACCAATATGTGCTTACAATTTTCCTGACAAATCTTACAGCTGGGAACTAAAGATCTGCCATTTTGAAGTAACCAAAGCAAGTTCCAATGCTAACTAGAACATCAGTATTACATTTACTAGTAATGTTATACAAGTTTCTTGCTATCCAAGATTTATTGCAGGAGATTAATTTGCAAGACTGCCATAATCAGACAACAGGTATCACTGTGTTAGATAATTTGAAGAGAATTTAAAAAAAAACAAATAATATTTTTTCAAAATGCACGAGAGCACAAGTGTTGTGAAGAACCCCAAAAAAGTTGACTTGCTTACAGAAGTCAAACCATCTTCCAAAAGTACTTGGGAAGCAACCCCTTCAACAGAGTCTCCACTCAGTATCCCACTTGAGAGCGTGAGTTTAACAGAATGCCTGCTGGTCCAAGAGAAATATTTTAGATTGTGAAAGATGAATACTGTTGATAAGACTGTTGAAATTCTAAACACAGAACCTGTATTTTGTTTTCAAGTCAACAGTGAGCAGATGAATCCAAAAAGCAACAACAGTCCACAGGAACACTGGCTTAATTTTATCAGATTTAGCTCAGAACTACTCCTACTGGATCCAGACTGTCTCCTGAAGAACAATTCAAGTAACAGCAATACAAAACACTTTGCTCCAATGGAAGTGCTTTACATATCAGATGTGGTACCATTCCCAAATCAAGTCCATGGTTTTGCAAGCTATATATATTAATATATATTAAAAAAAAAAAAAAAACCACTCAAAATTTAGTATTAAGCAAGCTTTACATGATATCAACTTACCTACAGCAGAATGAGAATTAATACTGACCACAGATGAAGATGAGCTGAATTCAGGCAAAAGGCTTGCCTTTGTGCTGAGCCTCCCAGTGCTTCCCATTCCAGGAACACATGTCCAAGGTGGTTCTGTACAGCAACCATTTATTAATTTTGGCTCTGTGTCAGGCAAAACCAGTTGCACCGTTACCAGGGACATACTACACTGACTTCTGAAAGATTAAAGCCAGATTTTCTGTAGCACTGTGCTGTGCCATGCCAACTGCAACACACTTAAACTATTTTTGGATTTACCACATGGTTAGTCCAGTCTGAACAACCTGGCAACATATAACTGTGAGTTGATATTACACAAGTATGGTCAATAGGGATTACAAAAATTTTGCACAGTATACATTATGAAATTATATAACCACATTTCTTTCAGGCTTTCCCAGTCAAATATAGCTGCTGTTTGAACCCCCTTAATCAGTCCACAGAGTAGCAGGTTCACAAGAAGAGCAAAGTATGAAACTTCAGAACTGCTTACCTGTAAAATACGACTTTACAACAAAATAATGTCTTTACTGTATAAAAGATGATTCAAATCAGAATCTTTTTTTATTCTGTATACGCAACAAAATCTGACCCACTACAAGGGGTTTTACATCCTGATTGTAGATAGTCCTGTCATTCACATCCTCAGGGAAATTGAGCTGGACAACCAAAAACTCTTATGTGTACACAGTTTCAATCTCTGGATGACCAAATGTGTTCTGTGTCAGCAAGGCAAAGTGAAGCCTGCAGTGCATTACTGGGTAGTCCTCTACTACAGTTGTACATGCACACATGTGTGCACATGCACTAACTGCAGCACCTTTGGACAGCTCAGAAAGTATTCTGAAAATAAGTGCAAAAAAAGTCAAATCACACCATTTCTCTGGTTCAGTTAGATTTAAAAGTCAGACTAAAGCATCGGTAGGAAGTGAAAGGCAGCTCTACTGCAGTTACACATATTAGGGTTAACAAGCAGCAAATACTCTAGCTGACAAGGACATAATTGGCATTAAAGGCAACAGCAGCACATCTAATATCCAGAGCTACAGTCACTATGTTACATCAGTGTTTTTACTTTTAACAGTGTCAAGGTTTAGAGTTGGACCAGCCACTAGATGAATGACAGATGCTCTCTGTTAACCCTTCTCCCCTCTCAAAGGGGAAGAGAAGAAGGGAAAGAGTCTTATGGGTTGGAAAACTAAAACAGCTTTAATGAAAATACTAACAATAAAATGGAATATATACAAATGTATACAAAGCCAATATCAAAACCAACCCCTGTGACGCCAGTTATGTCACTGTCACTACTGATGCTGTGGAGCAGGCACTGGAGAAGTCCCAGACTGGACTCAGCAGCAGACAGGAACCAGCTTCAGAAGCTGGATTCAGGAACACATGGGTTGGGATCAAAGGACCGAGTCTGCTCGGACACTGACCATTGAAGAGCTATTGACTCTCCTGATCCCTCATCTTTATACTGAATATGATGTATATGGGATGCAATACCTGGTTGGTCACTTTAGGGTCACCTGTGATGTCCGCTCCTCTCTGCAGGTGCAGCTTTTTTACTTTCTGCACTTGTGGTACCCAAGATTTAGTGGTGATCTTGACCTGCACACCAATCCTTGGTAGCAACTCTAACCATCAAGCTCTATCACTGCTAGAAGCAGACACTGTCTGCGAAAATCAGCCATTAACTTCAGAAAGTGCAGTTCGAAGAGACTGAGATGAAAATAAAATCACTAAACAGAATTAGTTCTGTTCTAAATCAAACCAGGACAAATATATTCAAGAATCCTGTGATGCATTTTGTTACTTTCTTACGCATTATTGTGATACGAGGCTTGATCTCAGTTGTGACATGTCTTGTTCAGTGTAATGGCAACTTGATTCCCCTTTCTTAAAGAGAAACAGAATTACTATAAAAGGTTAATTTTTATTATTATTTGTTACTATTGCCTTTCCTTCCAGGCTCCCCCTTTAAACCCAGTTTTTCAAGGGACACACTCTGAGTGCTTTAAAGCCCTGCAACCTGAGAAGCCAACAAAGAAAAGGCAACCACATGCTTAACACAGTCATCAAACTGATGCAGAACCTCCAAGCTCGCAGAAGTTAACACAGTTAAATGCCTTGCTGGACCAAGGCCAACTCAGTACTTTGCAGGACTAAGCCCCAAAAAAGTCTGGAAAGAAGAATCAAATCCAGGCCTCCCATATGGCATAAAAGAGCATTAACTGACACAGGGTTGGCCTATATTTGATCAAACAGCAATTTGTTTGAGCCTAAGCAGGCTCAAAAAGGTCCTTGAACATGAGGAGCTCTAAAGACTTTTTGCTTAGTGGTTCAGAATCCAAAAGGTAAAGACAGAGTCAGGAGGCAGAGAAGACTGCAAACCTCAGATATCTCTCATCCCCATTTCCACATCTTAGTCTTCCAGCTGTTTCATGAAAGCACCAAAATCCTAGTTCTGCTGAGTACTTTGACAAAGAACCAAATTACTTCAGACAAAACAGAGTTAAGAACCGATACTGAAGTTTGTTTATTTTTGAGGTGTTGCAGTACCTAAGTGCAACTTGAAAGAACATCCAAATTGTTCAAATGACTCATCAAAATGCACAGGAAACAATGAGATCAAAGAATCTGTAGGTATTCTGAGGAGTGCAAGCTACTTCTATTTTTACTAACCCAGAAAAACTCCTTCCACGTTCTGCTCCCCTCCTCAGCCAGGTTGGGAACAGAGCCCTTTGTCAGGGCTAGAGCAGCCAGCTGCCACTCTCACTCTGGCAGCTGCTTTTATACAGAGAAGGGAGACTGAAGAGATAGAGCAAAGCTTAGCACTATCAGCTCCAGCCCAGGGCTTTAAATGGAATAAAGTCTTTTCCCACTTTGCATATCACAAAAACTCAAACAACTCGCTGGCACGATGAATGATGTATGCCTTTTTCCCCTTCCTTCATGCCCTCACAGTGAATAAGTATCTTTACCATGTTTCCTGGCAGAAACTTCCAGTCCAGGCTCACCAAACAGGATTAATGCAGATATACTCTGCATATAGCTGAGAACCTCTCTTTTAAGTAGTGATTTACTTGTATCTATGCATTTCTCCCACTATTTCAGAACTACCTATAACAATGATCAGGGCAATGTTTTTTACAGTAATTCTTGTAGATCTAGAATAATTTTATTTAATTGTTCAGTCGTTTGTTGTCAGATGATCTCTTGTAGACAATCTGCTACATTGCTGAAAGTATTGTGTGAGTGATAAAAATAAAATGGGTAAAATCAAAAGAAATGTATAAAGGAATGGCCCAGGCAAAAGTAATCAAAGTTTTTTTCACACCCTCCTCCCTGCATGGACCACCACGCACACCACCCTACCCCTCCACCCCACTCCCCAAAAAATCACCATAAACATTTCAGATTCCATAACTGAAGTAAGTTGTTGGCACTACCAACACTGGGATGGGACAATACCAGAGAGCTAAGTGAAAGCAGCTAGACAAAATTTTCCAGTTAGAACAAGAGGTCCTTGCACCACAGATAAACATGCACCATCAATGGAAGAGTCTGACATGAATTCAATAAATGCAGAATTAGTACACTTTTTGGTACAACAGAAGTCAACTGATAGCAGAAGAACCAGCACACTGTCTCTGATTTAACAAAGACAAGAAGAAATTGGGTGGAAAAGGACCTGAACAGATTGCTCAACTAACATAAGTTTTACTGAGACACTACCTCCTAATTTTGCTTATTAAAAAACCCCAAAACTATGCCGTTCACCCCAAATTCCCTTCCACCTGCTTAACCTGAGGTAAGAGTAGAACAAGCATTCCAAGCAGGGAGGCAAGGCTCCTCTTCATTCCAAAACGAGATTATTAAGACAACTATTTTAAACACAATTTTATCAAGTTTACCACACCATTATCTCACAGCAAGTACTTATACAGTGCAAAACTTCCATCAGCTTTCTTTATTTATTAACCCTAGTCCTTAATGCTTTATTTGTTCCAGTAAAATAATTTTCTAATGAGTTTAAATATCCAGAGAAGGTCTGAAACTTAAGATATCCAGGGCAGGTCTGAAACAGGAGTAGATTTTTGCTGCCATTTCGTATTTCAAAGTAAAGTTGATTTTAGCACATACGTTATTAAAAGTTTCAAGCTTTCAGCCTTCCATTTTTTGATCACACTTACACAGAGCTTCAATTTCTCTCTCCCTCCCAACAGCAGAAGAGCAAAATTATAATCATGGTTTTGTATCCAGACACTCAATTTTGATGGCTGCTGTTCTGCCATTGACACATTTCCCATAGGTGCCTCAGGTAGTGCAGAATTAAGATAATGAAGTAATTGCTACCATCCTTTCCCTTTTCATTGACACTGCCTAATTCAAAAGAATTAGAAGTACACAGCACAGTCTTCCATGGCTGACAGAGGAAAAAGAGCTACAGAAATAAATGAGACAAGAAAAGAAGACTGAAGAAAAATTAGATGTGCAGAAAAAAAAACCTGGACAGATGCATATAAGCAAGAGTGACTTCACAGACTAAAGTCTGTCATCTCTCCTTCCAGTTCCAGTGCTATTCCTGCAGAACACAGAGTAAATGGAGGCAGCTGGAAATAGCAGAACTGAAGGAAACAAAACCAAGCAAAAAGGGCTGAGAAGAAAAAAAGAAAATAGATGAAAACCACGATACATTTATATACTTTGCATTGATTAAAACACAAATCAGCATCTTCTGTACTGCACAGCAGTGTTAATAAACCCTACTGCCACTACCCATGCACATACATACATATACAAACCCATACATGGTGCTGTTAAGAGTCAGGCTGCTCTGTACTTCTTACAGAGGCAGAGTTACTGAGCAGGTATTTCTAAATTCATGGTCAAACCCCACAAGTGCCATACCTAAACCATAAGAAGCCCTCAAGGTCTACACCTCGAATATAAAAATGACAGTTTCAGATGCAGATATCTTGCTATTAAAAGCCATGAACAATTACTTATGCATTAAATAAAACTTGTGCCATTTATTTCCTTGATTCTTTATGTGTCAAAACATGGCAGGGGCGGTAATTAAAAATACCAACAACAAAAAAAAACCCAAAACCCAAACAACCCAGAACCCAGAAATAAGCCCATCTTACTATGCATTATTAAAATGCCAAGCACAGTGGGTTGTTAATTTTTCACTTGAAGTAACTGCATAACTTGGTTGGGGAATTATTCAGTTCTAAAGACCGTAGCCATTTCATTTTACCTTTCATTTTCTATCATCCATGAGTCAGAATCATATATGCAGTTTAATGAAAACTGAAGTGCACAAGTCCTTGAATCCCAGATACAAGGGATGTGCTGTGAGCAATTTTTCTTATCATAACTGATAAATAAACAAAAAAGTGAAACCCAAAATAAAAAAAACCAAACAAACAAAACATACAGACGTGTTAGTATAAGCACACAAGATAATTTCATCATACTGGGGAAAAAAAAAAACTTCTTTGTATAAACTTAAGATATATTTTCAATTTTTCTTTCTTGTCTCTTTGCTATAAATCAAAAAGACAGATGATGATAGATGAATGGCAATAGAATGGTGATAGATTGAAAATAGTGACACTATTTTATTTTGTGAAGCTTTAAAGTGTACTTTGAGTATAAACCTAAGTGTATGAGCAAGAAAATAATTGTCTATATGCCAGCAGACAAACAGCACATCCTCAGGGACAGATTCTTCTTTTGTGAATACCCTCCTGCTATTAACTGTGCAGGAGTTAGGGTTGGGGAAGGATGCTGAGTCAAACTTGTGGTAAATAAAATATTTAACCACAACAGATGTGCATTTACCTAACCACTGATCTCCTGAAGCACAAAAAAGAGGTCTTTCAAAACTTCTTAACACATTGGTCTGTAATTGATGCTTGCTTAAACAATCTAGGAGATGGAAAATGGGGATACTGATCTCTGCCAAAAAGAGTGTGATCGGAAGATCAGAGATTAGGCTACTCTTTGTATAAAATGCTAAACATTCACCTGGGCAGCAATTTGGAGTCATAGAAGTTGTCACTTGGTCACTTGCACAAATAACATCCTACCTTTGCACTCTGCTCAGGCTGTGAGGATGCTGAGGGGAAGGAAGCTTGTGGCATCATCTCATTCCTGACTTAGGTAAATGGGAATCCCACCTGCAGGGATCAGTTGTTCCAGCTACTCCTCCATAGATAATTTTCAGACAGTTGTTCTACATCATGAGATGCTTACTGCTTTTGTATGGTACTAGAGCACTCTTAAGAGGCTCAAGAAAGAGGATATACCAAACAGGTTTTAAAAATAAGATGTTTAAAATCTATCACATTGCACATAAATTCTGTTGTCTGATAGAAGGAGGTTGGGGGTCTATGTTCTCCTCCAAAAGTATCCAGCAATGGTCTTGTGTCAATTAAGATTCAAAGCCCATATTGTTTCAGAACATTTAAGAACTTTTTTGGAAGCTAATGGTAACATGGTAAATGAAACATGCTGACAGAGCACATGAAACTCGGTTGTCTTATTATTAGTAACGTGACAGTCAATACACTCTGAAAAAAAGAACACATGTTGTAAAAAATGTACAACAGATGTACTTTCATGATCTCCCCAGTCTGCATTTTAGAAGATGCATGTATAAGATACACTGCCCTGTACCAGTTCAGGTGATTTTCTGGAAAATACGTTTGTAAGGTAATAATGCAAGCAAACAAAAAATGTCCATTACAAGAGAAAAACCAAAGCGTTCATAAAAGAGCATCAATAACTTTGCTCAGGGTTTGTCAGGTTATTTTTCATGGTGTGTTTTGGTGCTTTCTCCTCCCGCCCCCCCTTCCAATTTCAGGAAAAGAGAGCAGATCTGAACAGGGTCATTCATGATACTGACTCAGCTGTTGCCTTGCCCTTTAAAAGTGCCAGACCAGTATTTCTTGTTTCTTTCAAGAAAGCAATGCTATGGGGACAATAGTTTCATCTTCCGAATTAACTGCAGTTGGGCACCCAGCTCTAGGCAATTGGCTTTTTCTGTGCAAGCACTTCATTACTCCCCTCCTACTTGGTTATATTTCTCAAAAATGCAGCATATTGTTCTCTTCGACTGCAGTTGCTTCCCACATGTTCATTCATCTTAGTTTTCCTCTGTGGATTTCAACTGTGTCTCATTAAACAGTAGGATTTTTTTCTTTCTAGTTGCATGTTAGGTTGATTTTCAGTGAAAGTAGATTTACACCAATGAAAGTAAAACAGTATCCAGTCACAGTCTTAAATCTTAAGACACAAAAAAAGCTTTCTAGGCTATGAATTTTAGTACTCAAAGATTAGCAATTGATCTTATTCTCAGTTCTGTCCTTCTAGGACAAAACAGTATTTTAGAGAGATCCTGAGAGGGTTTTCACCAAAAGCATAGCTCCAAAAGATGGGGTGAGCCAGTAGAATGGTTCATAGTCCTCAAGAGAACAAAAAAGAAGGGAGTAAGTCCACATGTTATAAGATAATGTTAATGTTATAATAATGTTATAAGAATTCAATCTTACTAGCAGTAAATATTTCAAAATGTTAAGTGTCAGGAGACATCAGGTCTCACCTTATTCTAAACTGACCAAATGCAAGAGAAATATTCCCTGGTCTGATACACCGTACCCCCCGGTAAGGGACACAAACTGATAGAGAAGATGTATGGAAACATAACACAAACTGCTAGCAGAAGTGGACAAAAACTCATTAGACATGCGGAACTTGATCACTAGTCAAAACATTCCCAGAAATTAATCTCTTTTTGCAAATAAAAATTTAAAAAATCCTTATTGTCTCAAAATAAACTTTTTTCATCCTTTCCTCCTCTGAAACTGGAAGAATTCTGGTTTCTCAAACACTGCTTTCCCTCCAATTCTGCATTTAGCAAATGGCCATTCCAAGCTGAACACCGTCCTCGGAGGCCAGCAGATTCTTCTGCATCTCACCCACTCCAGCAACTAGGAGTGAGACTGTGACTCTTCCTACTTGGCCACAGAGTAAAGTAAAAGGGGATATAGCAACTTCTTCATCTATTCTATTCCACACTCAAAGATCCTTGGTATAAAGGGAACTGATTCCAGAATGCATCTACCATGATTTCAGTAAAAAGACTTTAGTTAACACCTTAAAACACACTTTGCTGTGCAGCTGACACAGTTTTGAAAGAGAAAACAGGCTGATAATGTTGCAGCCTTCAAATAAGGGGAGAAGCAGGAAAGCAAGTGGTTCCTCTCAAGGCATTTTTTTCAACTGCTCCTGGGTTGTCACCTAGCATTACTTCTTTAACTGCACCAAAATAAAGTTTCTGTCTTGCCATTTATGAATAGCAAAAAGTTATGTTGAAGTTTCTAAGCTGTTTTCAAAAGAGAAGTATTTCAATTACTTTGGTTTTGGAAAGTTTTTCCCCATGTCATGACCTTCGTAGGGCTTAGAACTGAAAGATTTCCTTAGTTTTCAAGTTCCCCCCCATCTGCTATTGTAATTTAGAATCCTTCATAAATTGAACAAGCTCCAGCTTTTTAATATTCTCTTACATTCACAGAAGATACTATGACATTTCCAAAGTTGGGGGGGAATAAGTGTGTGGACTAATATTTCACTGTATCATATCGTAGCCTAGTTACTAGAATCACCCATTGAATCAGGTAATTGTCAGTATTTTATTAGTCTGGTTTTTAAATTAGAAGATAAGTAACTAGATCTTTAAAGACTGTACTGTAAGATAAATTTTAAAATTACTGATTTCACATGTAAAACCTTCATTACCACAGCATCTTCAAGATTCATCTTTTCAGATGCAGCTGGTTGCTCAAGGGTATACCTAAACAATTATTTCATAGACTGAAAGGAAGGCTCCTCCCCAGCATATCCTACACTAATGCTCTGCTGCTGGCACGTGGAAAGCGTATCTTGCATATGCCACTTGAGAATCTGCAACACTTTACAGATCACCAATGTAATTGCAGCACATGGGGAGAACAAACTCAAATCAAGCAAAGGCAAAGCTCTTTAGCACTAAAAAAAAAAAAAACCAAACCAAAAAAAAAACCCAAAAAAACCAACCAACAAAACTAGAAATAATAAATACCAACATCCCAAGATAGCATTGTGAGTTGTTTTGTTTGGTTTTTGTGGGGTTTTTTTTTTATAATAATCATATAATGATTTGAGTTGGAAGGGACCTTGAAGACCATCTAGTTCCAATCCCCCTGCCATGGGCAGGGATGCCTCCCCCTAGACCAGGTTGCTCAAATCCTCATCCAGCCTGGTCTTAAAAAATTCCAGAGATGAGGTGTCCACAACTTCTCTGTGCAACCCATTCCAATATTTCACCATCCTCATAGTAAGCTGGGGAGGGACTTTTTAGGCTGTCAGGCAGTGATAGGAGTAGAGGGAATGGATTAAAACTAGAGATAGGTCAGTTCATGTTAGACATTCGGAAGAATTTCTTCCCCATGAGGGTGGTGAGACACTGGGACAGGTTGCCCAGAGAGGTGGTGGAAGCCCCATCCTTGGAAGTTTTGAAGCTCAGGCTGGATGGGGCTCTGAGCAACCTGCTCTAGTGGGAGGTGTCCCTGCCCATGGCAGGGGGGGTTGGAACTAGATGATCTTTAAGGTCCCTTCCAACCCTGAAAAATTCTATGATTCTATGATTCTTCCTAATGTCTAATAACAATAATAATAAATGTTTATGTCATATAATGTTGTTATAGGTCTTCTCAGTATAGCTGGGTAGCCATTAAGTGTGAAGAACAGCTATGAAGTGAGAGAAATGCTATTAAAGAACAATCAATATTAAGTGCTACTTACCCAGTTATTTTCTAGTATCCCTTTTTATATCTGAAGGATCCCAAACAGCTTCAGAAAGCAATCAGATTCTAATTGTACAGCAATTAAACTGATAAACACCAACTGTTCTGCATTGAAAAAAAATATTTATGCATTTCTTGCGCTTTAAGTTCAGATGTTAGTAAAGTAAATCCCAGAGTAGTACCAATCAAGTCAATGAGTTACAGTAATTTTACCGTAGGAAACACAGACTTTGGGTCAAAGTTTCCATTTTGTTTTGGGCTAGCCTCCTTCTGTGGTAGGGTAGTCAAAGATTTTCCCGTTATCAAAGACTCAACCAAAAAAGACATTCACATCTTGTCACACACTGTCTCTGTGCCACAGCTAGAATGAAGTGAAATACTTTCCCTTCCTCTTGAACAGAACGTTCCTACTAGAAGAGAGGCAAAAAGCCCCATGTGGTTCATAAAACAGTTTCTATGCAAGCTTTAAAAAAAAAAAAAAAAAGAGCTTCAAAACCTGAGACTGAAGTAGTTGGCTGCACACCTCTGCAATACAACAAAACAGCCTGAGTATAAGATGCACTGTTGTACTGTACTGGTAGGAAAAGGAAGCTTTCAAATGGAATGGACATAAAAAGAGTATTACAGAAATCATTCTGCAAACCACACACTAGTTCTATCAAGCAGTGCCCTTCAGGAATGTATCATATTCATCTAATCACTTCCACCTACTCTTGGTTAAGATAAGCCACAGTTTTGTTATAGTTAATAGTGACACAAAAGTTGGAGGAAACAAGATTTCTGCTTAGCTTGCATTTTATGAACTTCAGCACATATGTGGCAAAGGAATCAATTCGTTTACTACTCTGTCAGTTTTTTCACTTTGCACCTCAAGCACTGCCAGCAAATCTCATTTATCTCAGCTGGGTAGTAAAAAAGGCTCTCAAAAACTCCTTCTCAGTGATATTATAGTGCCTAAATCTTTGTTTTAAAAGATTTATAACAAAAATATTCAATGTAAATTTTACAAAATTCAGCTTCATATGAAATTGAGGTCACAAATACTGCTTTAAAAAACTCAACAGTATACTTGAAGTAGGTGACAGATTACTCAGTTGGAAAACCCTCACCGATCCCCACTGCTCCACATCCAACAAATGCATCAAACATCATTATCTCTGTTGCTTAACTGATTCAGGAGAAGCTTGTCCAACAACAGCTACAGAAACTTTTCTCTGGTGTTTTTCTGTTCAGTCCAGCAGCTTCTAGGACTGCAGAAACAAACCCAAAATCTAATCAATGAGTTTATATTTAGCCTTCCAATTCCATCAATTCTTGCAGATCTATATATTAACATATTACTCCTCTTAGTTATTGCAAGCTTGCATTTTGAAAGAAGGCACACTTTAAAACAGTTTAATTATTCCACACTTGGAAAAATGAAGCTAGCTTTACCTGAAAACCTCTTTGTTTTAAAAAATGTTGGTGTGTAAAGAAAAATGATACACAGGAAAACATCCTGTCAGCTGAGAATCTGATCCTTAGAGATTTTATTCTGTAGGGTTTTTTCTGTATCAATGTGGCTTTTTCCTTAAAAATTTGCTGCCACCACAATGATGATTTTTTTCTCCCAAATAAACATAAATCTACTATATTGATAATGCTCCCTTTTATTATGAAAAAATGTAACTTTTTTTTGTTTGTTTCTGGTTTGCCTTTTTTTTTTTCTTTTTCTTTTTTTTTTAGGACTATAATAAAATCTCTTCATTACTAACATTGAATTTACCAAATCTCCTTTTATTCAGAGTGGTGACAGATTTTCTTAGGTTTCATGGGGCTGCTAAAAATTTACATTAATTTATTACTAATGTGACAACAATTCTGGAAAGATGCCTATTTATTTTTTTTATTTCAATGGGACTAAAGTTGAGAAAAACAGCTGTCACTATTATCAGAAAACTAGCCTGACTTTTCTATTTCACCACAACTGTGGCCTTTCCCATCTACCATTACACATTACTAACTTCCCTTCACTGTGCTTAATTCTTCAGGGCAAAATATGTACTTACCTAAGCAGGCTTAAGACCCAAGTCATGACAAGTACATCAAGATCATTGCACAAAACACTCTTTATGATATACCCTGAAACTTTGCCATTAATAGCCCACATTAGGTGATATATACCCAGGTACTGCCCTTGTTTCTCCTAAACCAAGAAAGTGCATTGCCTTTTGCATTACTAAAGCAATATCTACACTTCTATACTTCTCCAAACTGCCAGGCAGATGTGTCTGTTACAGACCTGTTCCTCAGGGTGATAGCGAGAGCAACTTCATACGCTCATATATAGTGATGAAAGATTAGAAATAAGAACTATTTAAACTATTTGTACAACATCATTGGTCCTTACAGAAGGCCATGCCAAGTAGCCTGCAAGTGGCCCCAGGAATCCTAGGAAAGAGTAAAATCTAAATCATGTAATAGGTCTTTTCTATTCATATTAACATTTTCTGCAGCTCAAGGCAGTTTAAAAATTACCTACATCAGTAGAACAGGATTTTCCTCTACAATATTCATTTCAGATAACTGATAATAACCAGGCTTTTACTGGATTGCTCCTAAAATCAAGCTCACTGCTGAATGAAAAAGACACTTCTCACAAGCCAGAGTCTTCACAATTTTTCTACTTTTTTCTTAATCAGAACTCAAAACCCTACAAACCTTTCACCAGAAAAACAACACCACCATTATCACCACAAACCAGGAAGAATACTGTTGAAAGGAAGCATGATCCTGCACACAAACTGCATAACTTAAGAGGTTTTGTGTCTTTTTTTTTTTCATTCTGAAATTCGAGCCTGAATCTAGGAAAGCTTTCCTTAGAAAAGTTTAATAGAAGTTAAAAACATATGGGAACATTCTTATTCCAAACCCATTACTATTTTCTGATAAAAACCATTATCAGCTCTAGTGCCAACTGGTATTAAAGCCTTAATTACAGCTAAACTTTATAAACATAAACTAGATACTCAAGCTCTTACATTAAGTAATTAGATATTTTTTTTTCCCCACTACTATTGTTAGCAGAACTGAGGGCAACTCAAACATACTGGGATAACTGACGACTTGAACTAACTTGGAATAGGAACTAGTGGGAACTAGAGAAAAACATTACTTTGCTGTGCTAGTTCATGTCACTTCCCATCATCAGTGACTGTGTTGCCTTTCCATTAGTGAAACTAGATTTTAAGTCAGGGACAGAAGAAACAACTACCTGAAAGCTGGACACCACTACAAAAACGCCTTTATTGTGCGCGATATTAACATTACAAAGCATCTGAAGAACAACTCTTACCTACAGCAACTCACTGAGAAAAAAGGCACTTTGGTAATCAAAGCTGCTTCCATACAGCCACAGAACCATGGACTAGCTGTAGCTCGGTCCTTGTAAAAACTGACAGCCATTCAGTTGTGCCTATAGTGCCATCTGTCCTGGGAACAGGTAGCTCTTCCGGACAAGCACCCTGCTAGCTGAGCTTCTAGAGAAGGCCTGGCATTCAGAAACATTTTAACTATTTGCATTTCATAAAAGAGGTTTGCAACACAGTCACAGCTGCTAAGTAATTTCTTCAGACAGAGGAAACAGTAACATAAAAAAACTTCACTTGTCAAGCACCACTATATCTATAGCCCCTGAATTTCCTAAAGGTGCTTGGATATGACACTTTGGGAACCTGTGCAATATATTACAGAGAAACCAGATACCTCCCTCACCATTACAGAGCAGCACAGGTTAGTATGGGAAGAAGAATATCCTCACTTCCAACTTGACTAGATGGAAATCTCCCATTCACAGGTCAGCATCAAGAACTGCAACAAATTGCATCAAGAAAGATGTGGAAGAGTGATCACGTAGCATTACAGGGGGGTGTAAGACCAGACACACACTACATGAAAGGCTGTACAAAGGTGGTGTTTGTTTTCAGAAAGCAAGTGATTGGAGTTTTAAAAATAAACAAAGCACAAGAATTCACCAGATAGATAATATTTAGTTAATATCTACTTACTGTGTATATTTTTTCTAATCAGTTCCAAAGAAAACCTGTGTATATAAACAAAAGGAACTAGTGATTATTGTAAAGTATAATTTCATATTTGTTCCCTTTTCTAATGGTATTTGACATACCCACCACAATTCTGGAAACCTCAGATTTCAAGCTTGTCTGTACTAATCCCAGTCTCCTTTCACACTCATACATCAGGCTTCCTCCTACTAGCTAACCTGGGCTTCTCTTTTGCACACAAGTTCCTTATGTCAATCTTGCAATTAACATCCACATCTCCTCCTCAAATTATGCCAACTCTTCTATGAAACATTCAAGCTATGAAGACCACACCCCCCCCTTCAAGCTCTTTCATCAGCCCTTTTTGCAACCCAAGAATAAGCTTCTCTTGGGAAGCCGACTCATAAGTGTTCATCCCTTTTCACCTTGTGAAACAGCTTGTCTAATAAAAAAAGGCACATGCATGATGTTGCATTAAGGACCAAATGATACACTCATGCTTGTAGATCAGGTCAGGGAAGAGATTTATCTGACTTCTCATCTGCCAGCTGACCAGCTTCACTGCAGAGTAAGATGAAATAAGATGATCCAATGACAAATCAAAGACTAGTAAACCTCTACCCCTTATTCAGCCTCTGTTGTAAAAGGATTTCTCAAGTTTCTGTGCACAATTTTAAGCACAGATAGAGAAGACAAGTCTTTCCTCCTTCAAATCTTTCTGTATCCTACAGTGTACCTGCTAGAGTGGGGAGAGAAAAAAAATAAAAGAATGTACACTCTTCGCATGACAGGCTTTTTAACTATTTTGTATCTCATAATCCAAGTGACGTGGAGATATTCTGAAACAAAAAGAGGAGTCTTACCAAATCGATAAAACCCTAGTGTGCAGTTTGTTGGGTTCTCATCAGTGTGCCACTGGTCATCTATCACTGACTTGTAGGGTATATAGGCCACGTGTCACATACTATAGTTCTCAGGAAGTTACAGGTCATTAAGAGATAGCTAAAGCACATTTGATAATTGCCATTTATTAATTACACATATAAGCAATAACTGTGGTTGCCACAGGAATATTATGCAACTGTCATCCTCTGTGGAGTATACTCTACAGCTATGAACTAGAAGAGAACTGAAACACCAAACATTGACAGGATGCTCCTAGAGCCCACATTATCTAAATGCAGCTCAGAGCTACTAAAGGCTCTAGATGACATTTTAAATATGGCTGAAAAGTGGGCTTGAGACTTCGGAGAACAGTTGCCCATACTACAGCATTCCAAACAGAGAGCTCATGGTTCAGCAAACAGACTTCTATTACAAATTACCTACTACACACACATACACCACACACACACTCACTTTAAAGCATGTCAACGGGTCAGCAAGGATTCCACTGTTCCATAAGTGGGCAACCTAGATCTAAAGTTTCTTCAGCTGACACGTTTCAGCAGCATTCAGCTGTCTACTACAGACAAGGAAAGGCAGAGAAAGTAGAAAAGTAAAAACAATCGTTCTCTATTAATAGAAAGTAACTGCCAAACTTGAATGAAGTTTGGCAGTTTAACAACTTGGGGGGGGGAACCCAAACCATCTTAGAGGACAAGATGATAAAATATCAAGTACACAGAGAAGGAGTAACAAGGTGTATCCCACAGCATGAGACAGGTCTGCACAGACAAGATCAGAGCTCTCAGGCCTCCCACCATTACCTTGGTGAGAAGCCCTTGAAAACACCAGGGCCATCATCAGCTATGACCCCACACCACTGCAAGAAGCAACCCACATTTCCCATCCTTCCTGCCTTTTGTTCACTACTGCAACCCAAAAGCTTTTGCATCCATGTGGCACCTCAAAAGCATCACACATGGAATATGTTTGAGACAAGTAAGAAACTGTTCTGGATAAGAAGTAGCCACTGAGGGGGGTGGGGGAAGCAAAAGCAGTAAAAAAAAAGGTATGACACTGAGTGCTAAAGATGGCTATGCTGCCAAAAAGCTGATTACAAACCTTCATTTTCAGACAGGAAATGCATCATAACATCTTGTTAAACAAGCTAAACACATTCAAAGGCAAAAGAGGAGAAATCCACACCTTTCCATCAACACTGGAGTAATTTATATTAAGTTTACATTTGACATGTAACAAGGCTGCACACATACAAAAAAATGCAAGTATGAAAAGGGTGTCTATTCATTTACACAGTGCTTAGCATTCAAAATTGATTTTACAGACACCCTGCTAACCTGTCTGGCAGAAACTCCTCCAGACTACACAAATTAATTCAACATAGGGAGGCTGACAGCTTTTCTGTCTTATAACCAAGGAGGTAAAATTCTGAAATAGCTTTCAGCATGCTGAAAGGCATCACACAGAAGTTAAAAAGGTACATACATTAAGGGAGAAAATAATTATTTTGCATAAATATCACTTTTGGCCAAGAACTCATAGTTTAAACAGGGTTCTTAGACAGCTTTCCCATCAAAATAGCATGAACAAAACCCACTCAAAAAGTAGGAAGAGACTATCAGTTTATAGATCACAAATATAACATGGTTTCTGTACAGGCCAGACTAGAAGATCCAAGAGACCCTTTACCATCTTATGCTTCTGAATTTTAGGGGTGATTATATCAGGCTCCTCCACAGAGGTAACTAGAAATCTCCTCTGCTAAAACAAAGAGTTAGTTCTAAAACCTAGTTGATTTCCTCAAGTTAAATGCTACCAGGGTGAACCTCTCTATCCTCCAGATTATCTCCAAAACAATTCCTGCCAGTGCCGTTAACATAATCCTACTCCAGCCCGTGTCTCTAAATAACAGAACAGAAAATATATACCCAACACCAACATGGAAACAGATTAATCCAGAAAATGTTATGAGCTAATAGTTGGTTTTGTCCTTAAAGTACCTTTCAAATAGTATGTGAGGATTTTGTTTTTTAAATTCCACATGAGGGAAAACATTTGGGTTTTGGGGTTGTTTTGGGTTTGGGGTTTTTTGGGTGGTTTTTTGTGTGGTTTTTTTTGGTGTTTTTTTATTTTTATTTGACCTCAGTTCAGAAAGGTATTACTTTTTTTTTTTTAAGAGATAAAAACCCTTAAGAGACTCTCGACAACTTCTCCAGATGCTTTTATCTGCCAGCATTCCATCTGGCCTTTATTGCTACTAGCTGGTTTCCACAACTTGAGGATGTGTGCAGCATCACTGATAGTAAAATACTGTTGACAAAGTGCTTGCTCACTAAACCATGATATTTTAAATACATTTTCTTATTACTTAAAACAATTCTCAGTGGGGGCTCTAAAGGAAGGAGATTTCTCCATAATTTGTAACTGACACTAACTCCCTTCCTGTCCATACATCCATTATATCTGCTCACAGAAATAAGTTTAAAAGTTTGATTTGTTAAATACAATTTTCTATTTTTGTTTCACTGCATCACTTATTTGTGTAAATTTCTAAGTGAAGTCTATAATTGTGTTCTTGATCAAGCTGTCCTTTAGCTTAAATAATTACTTTCTCCCTTGGATTTGTCTTCTTTAATTTGCAGCATAGCTTAAAAACTGTCATACAGATAATAAAAAAGGTATAGTCTAAATTAAGTCCTCATGACTGTATTTTACAAGTTGATTAACCTGGCATTTTTCTCTCCTTTTAGCTATGTATGAAATAGTCCATCACAGAGAACAGCAAGAGAAATAACCCTTACCCATAGCCAGAACTACAGTCTAGCTCAGAAGGCACCAAGCCTCTCTGGAAATCATTGTTTGCAGCAGATGTGGGAAAGGAATACACAAGAAGCACCCACGGAGGGGCCTCAAGTGATCAGAATTACGGGAGCAGCAGGAATTAGCCACTTAGCACATTTGTTTTAAAGATTCCAGTACGCTTCATTCAACCTGAAGACTATTTCTTAGCTAGAATCACAAGCCTGAAATTGAAAATTGGTACAGGAGCCTGAAATCCTAGCCAATGAGGAACAGTCATATGAGGAAAAATCCCATCTCCTGATCTGGCCAGTACACGTCTCCCATTCTATGCTTAATAAAGTGTTACACATATTTCAGAGCAGTGCCATATTATCCTAACATATTCCGTGTTTCAGCTTCAAAGTATTCCAAGACTGACTCGATGAATCTTTGTTACTGCTACTGAGGCAGTAAAGAGAGACACAAAGGTCTGTTCTTTTGTAGTCTACAAAAGCATGATTTCTCTGTGATATGCAGTTAATGCGTAGGTTTTAAAGAGAAGGCATTCAGAACATGGAAAGATTCTCTGATCACACATACGTAAAAAAAATCTGGATCTGAAACCTTAACATCAAGCTATGGTAACTTTCCAAAACCTAAGTACCTTTAGCTTCACAAGAAACAAACCAAACCAAACCAAAAAACCACAAGCACACACCTTAGATTAGAGGGCAAAAGAAGACTCAGTCTGGTCTACAAAATCACAAGAATTTGAGTAATCTAAAGAACTTCCAATTCCTTTCCAATTCTTTCCTTTTTTAATTAAATTTAAAAAGCACAGTTACCATTAAACAGAGAGCTTTCTGGACTTGTGGCTCAGGAGAGTCATATTTATCACACAATATTGCCAGTGTGTACTTGCTCTCATTCACTACCAGACAAAATTCAGTACTGCCAGGTAGAAAACAATAGATCCTTTTCTCCAGAGAGCACTGACTACACTGCTTGGATAGCCTGAATTCTGTCCTAAAATGGGTGTGAACCATGAATGGGTGGAACTTTTTAGAACATAAAAATAGTCTATTCATAGTAGTAACCTTGAATTAAAATGCTCTATTTTATAACTTGGCATCATCAACTTCAAAACAGAAGGCATTTTTCAGTGTTTCTTCAACCCAGAGCAGAGCAGAGCAGTCTGTCAAATCTTCTTTTAATAGGCAGGTTACAGGACATCCTCAGAATGGCAAAAGCCTTTTCAAGGATTTGTGAGTAGCCAAGAACTAGCCATCCTCTTTTACACAATTAATTTTGAGCTCAGGATTATACTGCATTTTATTTGAGATGAAAGTTGTCCTTAGAGATTGTATCGCATCCCATGTATCATAACCCACACCACTACTCAGGATAGATATTATGAAAGATGCATAGCCTTCTAGTATGGGAAATATAAATTACTTTTCTTATCTTTCCTCTTCATGTGAAAGACCAGGAAAATAACCCCAGAAACCACAATCCACAGATTTATGAATCAATACATACACTCCCAATAGCAGCACATGCCATTCAAAATCTCACAAGAACAGCAGATGGAATTCAAAACATTAAAAGGGAAATATGTTAACAATTAGCTCTGTTTCATACGTGCATGGTGGTACTTAAGAGAAAGAACACATCAAAGAAGCCATACGTCCTGGGAAACTTTGCTCTGCGAGTAGAACGTCTACTAAACTGTTAATTTTACATTAAAATTGTGCCTATTTGCTTTTGATTTAAAGATCAGTCAACACTGCAGGACTTCTCTGAATCTTTGTTTTTCTTCTGCTATTCACAGCTTTGACAAATAGCATCCAACTGAAATTAAAACCTTTGTTTAATGTCACTGTTGTTATCCCTAGCACTCGGACAAGAAATCTCACACAGTGAAAAGCCATCTCTGTTTTGGGCTGTTGCTGGACAATTAATTAAAGGAAAAAGAGTTAGTGCAACCAAATAAACACAGGCTATGAGGGCAGCACAAGAGGGTTGTTTACACCATACAGTGGATTATAGGAAAAGTGTTTTTCAAATTGTCCTAACACAAGCTGATTAACTCTGCACGGCAGAGGCCAAACATTAACACGTGCCCAGAAGCAGTAAAACCACAGCAGTTTGGGTGCAACACCATACAAATATGACAAAACTGCTTTTGCAGATGATCTAGGCATCTACACACCACATTTCCTCCTAGCAGTCCCTGTTCTAGGATTTGCTCCTGCAGAGCCAGTGTGGGTTTTGGCATGTCAGCAATCTCTTCTCATGTTGTTGTCTTGTTAACAGGGAGTTCTACGTATTTTTCAACAGCCACAGAGATGTGAGGTTCTATGTCTCGCTCATCTACTCTGTACAGATGTAAAGCAAATACAAAAAAAAAAAAAAAAGCAAAAAGAGAGAGAAAAGTAAAGAAAAAAAACCCCATAATGTTTTAATATCTTCTGGATTCTCCCACGAAGATGAGAAATAAGAGCAAAGGTAGGGAGAACAGGAATTCTCAGTACCGTGCTCTCCCTGGACTTAACAGATTGTGCTGCACCACAGTAACCATCTCCTATTTACCAGCCCAAGGATCAAAAATCACCTCAAAGTCATCTGATCCTTCCCCCTGTGCCATGGTAACACCCATTATGTTTGTCACAACTCACAGGTGCTTGCATCACCTATTCTTAAAGTTATTCACTTTTCCTGATAATATACTCCAATGCAACTGTGTCTTATAACCGTGGAAAGAAAACACGTTATTGTGAGAAACATGTCTATTCCATATACTTAGACTAACCCTCACTCTCTCATTTCTCCACTAACTTCCTCTTTGAAGCTAAAATAACAGACCCTGGTTCATTTAGCCGTTGCTCCAGATACCACAGAACCTCCAAGGGCTTTATATTACTTTTCTTTTCCTGTTTTTCAATAAATTCTACCTTCAAAACTGGACACTACCTTAACATTGTCTATAAAGATTACTTCATTTAACTTGCAAAATATACTTCTATTCTATGATGCAGTCATTAACAACCAGAAAGGTCCTAAAGGTTTACTGAAGCAAGCTTTGGGGACAAGTATGTGATCCTTCTGGCCTTCTCCAAATGCTCCCATCAACCAGGAGGCAGTAATTAAAGAAGCCTCACTGTGTTTGAAGTAAGGAACTAGGCTGTGGGGCTCATGCTTTTGCTATGCAAACCTCAGACCCAACCTCATTATTCTTGCCAACCACTATAATTCATATATATATAAAAAAACAAACAAGCAAAAAAACCCCAAAACCAATACCCAAAACACTCTCTCATGAGTCCATTCCTGAAGAAAGCAATGTTTTTCAAGCAGTTTAGCACTTACCCAGTCAATTCCTCCAGACATTCTTTAATAAGAGTGCAGTTTTGACATTTTCTATCATGAACAGTCAAGCTACCAGAGATCAACGGCTTCTCTCTTGTTAGCATTTTGCAGAAAGAAATTGCATTTGTCTAACATGGTTTAATCTTACAACTAAAATCATATGGACTACTGCTCATTTCTTTGTCGTCTTCTATTGCTTTAGGATGGCTTAACTCCCATGAAAAATACTGGAAGAAATAATCAAAGTTAAACAACTGTGTCTACACCTGCTCATTTCCACTCACCCCCCTGCCCAACACCCAGAAAGACAGACACTCTGACCAGTCTTCCCAGTGCCACATCCTCCGTGAGGTAACTGCAGCAGCTCAGGGATTACATCAGCCAGCTCTCACCCTTTCAATAGCCTTTTTTAAACATTTTAACTTCTGTAAATGCTCTAACTCATTCCTTCCTCACACCAGCTTAGAGTTTTAGTACTTGCCTTGAAAACTGTGTTCACCTTGGAGTTTCAGTGTCTGTTATTAATGATGAGGTGAAAGAAAAAATAAAAGACCTCAGTCTGCTTTGCATTACCTGTCCACAGCTCCAGACTTCAAACAGCAGCAAACTCCCGTCTTTCTTTTTACCAACATATTTCTATAATGATTTCTTGCTACTCTTTCTTCAGCTGGCCATTCAGGATGTTGCATTTTTTAATTAAAAGTGCTTGTGCTTTAATTTTACATATTTCCTTAGCAATCCAGCCTGAATTCCCTTTCCCTCCTTGTTCTGTATTTGTTAAAGAGCCAAGCCAGCTTCTCACTACTGTTCCTACTTTCCTCTGTGGAAGAACAGTTTCAATTTCTGCTATTAACAAAACTTCCTGAAGGAACAGTATCTCTTCTAATTTGTTGTTTGTTTGGTTTTATTTCCTAAAAATCCATTGTCTTATTTTGGCACAAATTCTCCTTCCCAGACTATAATTTGCTCACTCTCACACAAGTTACTTATCTTCTGATTATAACAAAGCTTGAAAGAGCATATCCTCATGTTGCTTCCTCCATACTTAGCACCAGGAAAGCTTTACCAAGGTCCTCCCAGAACTTACTAGAAACCTGCAACCAACCACACTCTTTAACCAACACTCCTAGTTAATTAAAATCCTGTTGTCTGGATGATTTCTAGGTGCCCACAGACACTCTAATCCAGAAAATCTCCCCAGTTTATGAGCCTTCAGTCATCTCTACCAAGACAGCACTGATACTCTTCTCCTTTATATTCACACTGAATTTTTAGTAGAGTTGTTTAGAATGGAAGTTTATTTATTCTGCCATCAACTGCTTTTCCAACGCCCTTACACCACAGACCCCAATATTCCTGCATTTGAATAAACAGTATTTTAATCTCAGAATATTTGAATGTCCTTTGGAATGCTAACTGCTTATATCACATTATCTTTGGTCACCGAGCCCAACGCTGAGTGCTCCTGAAATGTTGTGGTGATGCCTCTTTTAAACTTCAGCTGTTGTTACTTGAAGTGTTCATCAAAACACTGTACAAATGTTACTACTAGGAACAGAATATGCCTTGATGACAATACAGCAGCATTTTATTCCCTACAGTTGCTGCTACGTTAAAAATCAAACAGTAACTTCCCACCTATTGAATCCTTGCATTGAATACCTGCCATGGTAATGATGGAATGCACAGCAAGTACTGAATTTAAGCTATGCATAGTTTATCACTTCCTAAACTAATACAACATCCATGAAATGGGAGGCATTACTATCACTTTAGAATTTTAAATTGTCAAGAAGAAGGATCAGATAACATTTCATTCATCTTTAATTCATTTAACTTTTTAAAATGTATCTGCACAGAACTAATTCAAATGCTGTTGAATTTCACTGAAGGCTAATAGAAAAAGTTCATGCAAATACAAGCCACAAATTCTGCTAACAACTTTTTTCCTTATAGGCAAAGACTAAAAGACATATTAATACCCGGAAAAGTGTTCAGATAATTATTTGACTTTTGGTGTATATGAAAGCTAAGTCATTTTAACTGAGCTGACTTGGCTGTCAGCAGAACAAAGGTGTGCGCATCCAGGACTTTGTCTACACCCTCAGCTAGAAAAATTGACCTAACAAAGAGCATTGTCACTTCCTTTGACCTTTGTCCTTGTATCCTTAATGTTGGCTGGTGCCTGTGATTTACCATTTCGGATTTACTAACACGTAAGTTGCTAAAAACGGTACTACTACTAAAAGATATAACTTGCAAATAACATGCATCATAAATGCAGTGTTTGCTAAACTGCTTTGGTTGTTTCTCTCTGAAGATTTTTTTTTTAATTATTATTGTTGTTGTTTTCCAACAGTAAATGTTCTTGTGAAAAGAAAACAAGCTTTCCAAGTCCAGGGACTCCACTGGCATCCAACTAAAACAAACCTAACTCTATCTAGCTTACAGAAATTCTGCAAAACCATCTCAGTGCTACTGTGTGTTCCTGCTGTACCAACACCAGCAAGTAAGCAACCCTAAACACTGGGCTGTTGCTGGCAAACATCACCACTGCAAAAATCATGCCAGCAAAATGCTGCTGAAGGTAGACATAACCACTGACATTGATAAAAAAAAAAACCAAACCTCTGTTATCTGGCAGACAATTCACACTAATGTCTCCCAGGGTTGTTCACATTGCTAGGACCAAAACATTAAGAACAGAGATCACTGTGAGGGCAAATCACTTTCTGCCCTCCATGTGTATTTTTCTCCATTATTCATTTTCTTAAAAGTGGGGAGGGTGGGGGAGAGAAAAGCAAAAAAAAAGTACTTCCACTTTACACGCTCATCCTATGAAAATATTTCAAGGAGCTGATAAAGAACTTTCTAATTGTTTGCCTGAAACCACTCCAAGCAGGCAAGCATAATTACTCTTAACCCAAGTCAGCAATTCCATAAAGGAAATTATCCTGCTACACCTATTGCTGACTACGTGTTCTCTGCTACCCTATACCGAGTGATGAAATGGCCACTTAAAAAAAAGGAAAAACAAAACCAAAAACCCACACCAAACAAACAACAAAAAAAAAACACCCCACCACAACAACCCACAAACAAAAAGGCAAGACCACCTCCAAGGAAGAGACCAGCTGAATCCATTACTATTTTGAAAGTCAGAATCATAAATCCCAGTACGACCGATATTCACAATGCCTACCACAGGCTTTCTAAGGGATTTGGCATGGTTTAATAGCATCAGAGCAAAACATGGAGCAACACACCCTCTTTTGAACATTAAAGAGAAATCTTTGGCTGCTTAGCACCTGTCATTGCTGTACTTCAGTCAGGCACTCAGGAGAGAGAAGCCAGCATGATTTTCAATCGCTCGCGGAGAGGAGCAGAGCCCTCACCTCCAGAAACAATTCACATCTCGCTGTGGTTAGGAGCACACACTTCCTGCAAAGGGCAGCACTGAAAATCAAGGGAGTTCCTCAAAAGGGCTGATAAGCTTTTGTCCTCCCTAGGTTTTCTTACAGGAACACTGAATTTATGACACTGTACTAAAATATATTTAGGGCACCATCAAGGAATAAAAGTGCTATAATTGTGCAAGGAGGAAACAGCACAGCTCTCTTTAATAAAGCACATGGGTCCAGTGTAACAAGGTAACAACCCGCTGAGGTTTCAACTGCAATTATAAAGCAGCACCTCCCTACTCAGGCTCCCTCCTTCCCTTATATGTTCAAGATATATGCTTACAGAAACACTACTCTTACTGTAATGCCAGCACAGTGGTGAAGCAGCAAGCCAGATTAGCTCTCTTTCTTTCTCAGGTCTGTTGCATTCGGGCAGGAGCCTGCCACAGCAAAATGAATTAACACAAAGGAGTAAAAACCCACCCTACTTTTAGATCTGCACAATGACAATTTTTGAATTTGTTGCTCTTTGACTTGCATGTCAAAAAAAACCAACAACCCAAGCATCTGTAAAATGTTTAGCTATTATCAATATATTAAATGTTAAACTTGAATAAAGCTGACTCAAAATTACAAGATTTTCTTCTCTCCTACTGAGGGGTACCTGAGTTTTTATGAAAGATTTTTTGAATGGGAGTGGGATTAATTCTTCATCAGTTCAACTCTTCAGCTGTCAACACAGTGCAGTTAAACAGCCAGCAGTTAAATTTCAGTTGTAATTCAAACATTTACTTGTCTATAGCTTAAAGGCTTTTTTTTTTTTTCACATACATTCGGAAATCCTTCTAGATGTGAGTTCTTTTTCTGGCAACACTTTATTAGTTCCCATGCAAACTAAACTATTACCAATATAGTCATGATCTTTTGTCTACTTATATAAAAACTTTCATAGAAATAAATCCTACCCTCCACCAATATACAATACAGGCAACTTACGAAAAATTAACTAGAATAAGAAGGATAAAGGGTACAAGTGTCTTTTTGCAACTGTTATTTATGCAAAGAAACTAACTGATGTTTTGATTATCACACAGCTTTCTTGCCTTTAAAAACAAACAAAAAACCAAACAATGCACACAAAAAACCAAAACAAAACGCACCAACAAAGAAACAAACAAACAACAAAAACCCACACACACAAAAAACCAACCCAATTCTTCCAAAGCATGCAACTGTTTATAGAAACAACTCCACCTGCCTTACTGTTTGGGGACTACAGTAGAGCTTCAAGGGGAGATGACAACATTTAATAGTGATTCTACAGTTAAATGGCAAAAATTACACAATAAGAATTTGCCTAATACTTTTAGCACTAATCTAGATTTGTATTTCCTCACACAAAAGCAGATAACATGTCCTCTACAATGCTAACTATGTTTAGACCAGAATTAACTGTCATGGTCTATCATCACTGTGCAGGTAGGCAATTCAGTATTACGTCACAATTTGACCGTTCTTTTGGGGTTTTGTTTCTTGTTGGTTTTGTTTTTGTTTGTTTGTTTTGGGTTGTGTTTGTTTGGGGTTTTTTTGGAAAAAAAAAAACCAAGAGAAAGAAGTCATTGGTTTACCAATAACTTACCACCCATGGGGAACCACCACGGTTCAAAATAAAATAAATTTCAGCACAAATCCACAACTGCTATGAAAATGTGCTGCATTTAGTTCAGAGATAAATCAAAGTCCCAAGTGCATCTTACACAAACTAACTCAGGATCTCATTCCTCCTTTTCCAGTGGCAGTTGATTTTGAAGGAAAAATACAGTTGTGTATTTATATGGAACTATTTTTCCAGTCCTTCTACTCAGAGATACCTACATTTGAGTTGCATTTCCAAATTTTCCTCTGATAATTAAAGGCAATCCCACTAGATACTAGAGGTAACATGTTCTTAGATCATGCCTAGAGCCTCTATCCCCACTGTCACCAGCTCTCACCTTACCTGCTCTACTCCCATTCCCCATAGAATTGTTTCACTGGACACACCCTTCAGGATCACCTTTGGTAAGAACTTTTTGTCCGAATGGTTTAAAATGGAAAGCATTCTTACCACACCATCAATGAGTCATTTTCTAAAAGATACCTACATGTAATCATAGGAAGTCTTATGATCAATGCTTAAGAAAGTAAGGCAAGACATGCTGCCAAAAGCTCCTCAGTCTTAACCCTAATGTTAGCTGTGAATGCTTTGCTACCATCACAGCACCTCCAAACTTCAGCTGACACTGTAAAACATACTGATGTGTGTACCTGTATTGCACAGGAATAACTATGCCAGAACCACTTACTGCTGTACACATTCACAAGCACATTCCCATCTGTTCTTTCAATTCAGCCCAGTCAGTCTTCAGACTTGATCCAGGTCTAACTAACCCACGCACCGTGAAACAGCAAAGTCCTAGCTCTACTTTCCAAATAGATGAATCCCATCAGGAAAAGGCACCATTTGTTGGAGGCTGTTTGTGAGAGTTTTTAAAGTTACAGCAGTACTTACAGAACCACAATACCAGCAGCTACTTATAAGCCTTTATTCGAACACTATGCTGTATCGCAAAAAAGGACTGAAAAAACAGTCAGGATTTCCATATCACTAGTGCCCCAGCTTTTGACCAGCACAGGACTTTGTAGCCTCTTCTGGAAGCCCCACAAAGTTGCTTGTCTTGACTCAACACTATCAGAGCATTAAAAGAGGATCCATAACATACCTAAAGTATAGGCATCCACTGTTATGTGATATATTACCTGAAACACATCCAAAAGCAGAATACAAAAAGCACTATTTTGCCAACAGCCTTCTCCTTGATGACCTCTTTTCCCAGGGGCTTCCTCCAACAGGGACAGAGTATACAAGTTCTCCCAAGTTGCAGGTTAGTCTTACACTAAGCAACTGTCTGAGTAGGCTAAGAAGTGACCACGAGTAAGTTATCAATGCCAAGTCAGCATGTTTGAGTAGAAGAGTCTTAGAGTTTAAGTATCTGTAAACCAATATATAGTTATAAAACTGTTAGAAAAAAAGAATGACTGGACCAAGAGGTCACAAAATCCCTGTTCTCAGCAGCACATAATGAACACAACAAACATACCAACTACTCTAGACGTGCCATAGAGCACAGAGAGAGAACATTTTGAATATTACTAGTCACAACAACATTATACGAGGATGTAGGGACGTGCATTTTTTGAAACTCAAGTATGCAGCTCAAACATTAAAGAACTAAACAAGATTTCCAGAAGCCTAATTAAAATTTGAAAAGCTCTTGCCATGAAGCCTTCTGCAAGCATCAAAAAGCGCCATTTGTATACTAATAAAGATACACAAGGGTGGAACAGCAGCATTTGTGAGTTCTTTTTGAAAAAGCCTTAAAACTTGATGTACATCAAAGTAATCTTGATAACCCTTCAATGAACAGCTTAACAGAGAAACTGATGCTTCAGATAGTACTGAGAGTCTGTAAATTTGAACACTTAAACTTAACAGGCATCAATGCATTAGTATAATCTTTTGAAAAGAAAATACATCTACAGATTTCTAAAGCTCAGTTTCATGCCAGGATCAAACAAAACATCAGCAGCAGCAGTTTCGCCAGTTCTGGTTCTCTTAGTTTCAGATACTATCAAGTTTTGTATCCCATTTGGGGAAAAAAAAAGAACATCAAGCAAACAAACCCAAAATGACCCTCCAGTTTTTACCATAACCACCATATAGTATACACACAACTCAAATACTCTAAAAAAAAATTTTAAAATAAAAAAAAATTTAAAAAATGTGTAAATGAAGTTATGTTTCTTCCATGGGCTTTGGCAACATATTTTTCATCATTTTAATAGAAGTCACTTATTTTTCAAAGCACATATCATCAATCACCATGGCTCAATAAATAGATTACAGTTAGATTAGGGGAAGTCAATTGAAAACATTTGTCTTGACTGAGATGGATAACAAAAATGGCATCTGGATGTTTCATCAGCTTCATGACTGCCAACCTCACACCAGTATCTCACCTGTACAATCTTGCTCTTTGCAATTATTCACACTTTAGAAAGTGGATTTTTTTTTCTGTCTTTTCCTTCTCCCTTTGATCTTCCAGGAAGAAACAAATTACAGCATTAGGTCCTAATTCATAGATTAGTTTCAGATCAGGTGGACTCTTTACACACAGCCCAGCAGAATTATGGCAACACAAATAATGTGAAAGCCATAATCTGACTTCACTCCTTCAGGTATTATAAACCCTTCCAATAGCCCTTCTTTCTACAAGGTTTACTTCTAGAAGTTATGATACAAAAGCAGCACAGGCCAGAAATGTAGGTCTGTACTGCATGACCTAACGCTATTACCGTATTAGTGTGTGAGAGATCTCTCTAAATGGAGAGTTTACTATCAGACCCCCTTCTCTCTGAAAATGAAAACAAGGATAAAAGCATTATGCTTCACCATTAATGAGATGAGGCCCTGAATCCATCTTATGGCTATGAGGAGGAAAAATACTGCTATATAGATGAAAAATACGACTGTAAACTCTTGCACATCAGTTTCACAGTGATTAACAGAAAACATCTAGGCAGAGAGGGCACTGGTAGATTCTGAAGTCTTTTTCAGTTCCCCCAGAAGTAGTATGGTGGCATACAATATAACACACTCATTTTTAGGCACTTTTCTTCATATTTTCATTGTATATATGTTAATGCCAATCAAAAAACCAATCACATATCCCAGGGAGAAGGAAATCGGACTGAAAAAAAAAAAAGTTAAAAAAATTTCACAGTAGAACCAAGTGTGCCTTAGAATTTCTCAGTTGCAAGAAACCATATGCCCCAGCCTGGCAAATTGTCCTAAACTGTCCTATACTGGCAGGCTGGCCCAACATACAGCCTCATAACAGAGTGTATCTGCCTGCGCTGACAAGTTAGTCCACACGAAGTGACTCAAAAACCATACAGAGCTACTACCAACAACCTTGGGTGACAGAACATGTTTGCATGACCTTGCTAATAGTTTCCCAATTGCCTCAAAGATCAGAGCAACACAATCACTTGATCAGGACACGCTGCCTTCTCCAGTTACCAGGGCCCTGAAGTTGCCGAGACCTCTGTTTTCCTTTGGCATCCCAAGCAAATACCAAAATAGCCTTCAGTGATTTAGGGAGTGATGCAATGAGCGTCCTGAAGAAAGTAAAATATCAGTGCTACCGGTCTGTTAAAACAGACGCCTGACCGTAAAATGACAACCCACGTACAGGGCCACGCAGCTATCAGACGTAAGTAGAAATAGCTGAGACCATGTCAAGCATCACCCTTGCGAGGAAAAAGCCTTCTTTGGAACAAAAGCGCACAGCCCACGCTCTCACCTTGGCACTCGCCCGCTGCCCGGCGCGAAGCCCGCGTCCTCTCCCAAAGTTTGCGACCAACGCTGCCCAGGTCGTCCTACAAACCAGCAGCGGAGAAGCCGAGCCAAAAAAAAAGATAAAAGGGGATTAGGCGGGCATTACTTCCCGTGACCTATATACTCCCCTCAGCCCCAGGCAGCCCCGAGGCAGACGGCAGCTGCTCGGCTGCGAGGGACACCGGCCCGCCGCCCCTCCCCGCCCCGCCGACGAGACGAGACGAGAAGAGAAGAGACGAAACGGCGGCGAAACGCCTCCCAAACCCTGCGCCCTGGCGCTGCCCAACCCCGGGCGGGAGCGACCGGCTGAGCCCGGCACGGAGGGCCCCGCCACCACCCCCCCTCACGACTCCCGCCCTGGGGGCCCAGCCCCTACCTGGCGCGGGCGGTGGCGGAAAGTTTCACCGGGGAGGGGCGAGGCGGGGCGGGGCGAGGCGGGCTCCGCTCACCTCTCGCCTAAGCGACCGGCTCCGGGAGGGGAGGGGAGGCGGCCACCCAGGTAAAGCACCGCCAGGACTAGCGCTAATCCCTCGGGAGGGAGGGAGGGATTCCCCTCAAGACCGCCCTCCCTCAGCACCCCCGAGGCTCCGTTCCCTCAGGGCGGGCATCTTCCCCCCTCACCCTACCTCCCTCCCTCCCCTCACGGCGGGAGGCCCTGACTCGGGAGTTTGTCTAAGCTGGGGGCCGGGCCGCTGACTCACACAGGCGGGGAGGAGCCGCGACCTGGCAGGGCAAGGCCGGGCCCGGCCCGGCTTGGCTCGGCTCGGCTCGGCTCGGCCCGGCCCGGCCCGCGGCGTCCTCTGGCGGGCGACAGCTCCTGCCTCGGCCCGGCCTGGCCCCGCCTGCCCTCTGCGCCCGCCGGGGCAGCAGCGGCCGCGGAGGAGGCTGGACGTCGGCCGGTGGAGGAGTAGTTGTGGTTGTCAGGGCAGGAGGTCTGTTAAAACAGACCGCGAAAAAAACAGGGTCCTGGAGGAAAAAAAAACAAAAAAAGAAAAAAAAATAAGAAAAACAATGTTTAAAATTAGAAACTTGATAATTGTGTAGCACATGTATTTCAGAAGCAGTGCCACAGGAATAGGGCGGCCCCAGTTACGGGAGTCGCTAGGTGGCACTGTTACACACGCCCCCTTTGAAAATGTTATTTCTTGTTATTACTAATACTTTTTTTTTTTTTTCCCCCGTAGATGACACCACTGCATGCGAGCGTTGTTCCCTCTCAGCAGAAAACGCCGGTGCTCCCTGGGGAGCGTTTCTCTGCAGGCGGGAGCGTTTCGAGTCCCCCTTCCTCGGTGAGCTGCACGGTGGCCTTTAGGGTCCGTTTGCTTGGTTGGAGGGTTGCCGGGGGCGAGTTGCCTGGGCCCTCTTGGACAGTCACGTAGCCCCTGTGAGTAACTAAGCAAGACTCCTGCACGTGGAAAACGTGCAAACCAGAAGTACCGCTTTTTTTGAGCCCATATTGCTTACAAATTGGAAGTAGAGATATTTCCCTGATGATACAAACCATCTAGTTCTTATTTTTAAATACCTCACTATAATTGTGACAGGCTGCTGTGGTGTTTTATGTCCTACTGTGTCTTGGTTTGGTTTGGTTTGGTTTTTACTGTCAGGGTACTGATTGTGATTTTGCTAATGACTCAAAATAGGAATAAATAATTGCTGGCCTATTAGGGTAAAAGCTTATTTAAATAAGTGTATAATATAATTTACCAAGAGTGAGTGTTCTCTGAGAGCTCATGAAGCATTCTCTCAAAATGCTCTACATAATTAAATAATACTTTACTAAGATTATTAACTAGATCCATACAAACTAACTTATACCTAGGTATGCCAGAATTATGATTTCTCAACCCAGGACAAAACCATCATCCAAAAATCGAGTCAGAAATAAAACTGATCTAATCTGAGTCAGCTTCCTCCACTTTTCTTTCTAAACTGAAAGAATCATTCATTCTTGTAAAAAATCTTGACACATACTGAACCTAAATCTAAGCTTTAAGGAGAGAGGGGAACTGCCATTTCCAGAGACTATAATTCCTCCCTCTTGTGCTGTTGCAAGATGAAATATTAGTTCAAAGTAATTTTTTATTGCAAATGATATGGTAGAAATGCTCAGCAGAGCTCCTAATGTCATTCCCTTGAATAATACTAATAATAATCTGAATCTCTTGCCTAGATGTCCATGTGTGCACATCTCTTTTTTTTGAGATGTGAATTCCTCCATTAGATCTGGTATTTCTTACCATTTTTTCAGGCAGCAGCTTCTCTATGCTGCTGTAGAGCCTGGCTACACAGGTGGGTGCCGTTTGGCAGCTGCCTAGCATGGTGGAGCAAAAGCCAGCTTGGGAACGTAGTAAAATTGTCCAGGGGACTTCAGCAGAAACTGAGAGGATACTTGTCTTTAATTTGTTTGGTCTCGGAAGCATGGGAACTGACAGTGAGCACAGAGCTGAAACATGCCCTTTGTGTGAAACATCTCATCATATGCAGATCGTTTAGGAGTGAGCCTCTGAAACAACGCCCGTTACAGATGCTGATATAATCTATTTCACTTCTTTCTATTGCTGCTTTAAGCATTTTAAAAACACTCTATAAATATTTTTACTGTGATAATTAGGTTGAATCTGAGATAGCTGCTCCTTTGCATCCCTATCAATCATTAGATAAGCTGTTTTATCACACAGAGTTAGAAGAGATGGAAGTGTGGAGGTGACTTATCACAAGCTCCCACTCACCTTCTACTGGCCCTTTTCATTCTAAAGACATTCCTAGCTACTAAGAAATACTTCACACAGGTATAAGAGCAGGAGGCACAACACTTGAATCTGAACACAGTTGACTGACAGGATAGTTGCAAGTAGTAAAGGTAACACGAGATTTAGCAAACAGTATTTGCCAGTCTGTTGGCAAATACACCATCAGGTTTGTCATCAGTACAATTGTGCAGTGCCTCTAGTGAAGTTTATGCAATAATTGCAATTAAGTTTGTGTTTACGGTAGTTAAAAACGTAACAACATGGATGCTTTAGAAAGCCCAGGCTTTCTAAAGAAATCCCAGGAAGTTTCTGCTTTCTGTGACCCAGGGGCATGCCTGAGACATCAGAAAAAATGTATTGTTGCAGATGTAGATACACTGGGTCATTTTTATCTGTAAAACAGACAGCTTTTAGAAGAGCTCTCTTACTGTAAATTTCTGTACCATTTTTTTTTACGTTGTGTATTTTAAAGGTGTATAAGCATCCATCAAGAAGCATGCTTTATGCAAAGAAGTTAACTACACTCCAATTAAAAAGTTGTGAGAGTACTACAGATAGAAAAATGGTAAGATAGAAATAGCTTCATTAAAAAAAGCCAAAACACGTCACAGTCAACAAAACAGAATGCTCACTAGAAATAAAGTGACCCCTGAGCTACCCCATTTACAAAAGGTTTTTGTTTAATATGATCTAGATATCATCTCAGTAAAGCAAATATATACTACATCTGCTTCTCAGCAATAGATCTGATTTCCAGGGAAGGTGTTGGAGGATAAACATGTCCTGTTTAAGAATGAAGAGGAATACAGGAATTTTCTTAGTCATTTTATATGTTGTGTCACAGCCCTTCTTCCTCACCTTCTGTGAGCAATAGGAAAACAGAAAGTCTTCTTTAAATCTTCAGAAAGGTCCTTTAAGAATTTTCTCTATACATGCCCTAAAACCTTCACATTAAGAAAGAAAAGCACTGTACTTTAAGTGTAGTGAAAAAATGTTATTTACCTAAATCATATGTTATCTCAATGGTGTAAAACACATTTATCCCTTAATGTTCAAAGATGTCCCCAACCTTTTTTGAGATATGGTTTTGCAACACAATTTACATAATTATTAATTACCACAATTTATGGTTCAGTGCACGATTTACAATGTAGTACCATTCTAAAATCATTAGTATGTGAAAGATAAATGTTATATTTACATGGATAGAATCCAGACACTTGGTTAGCCTGGTAACCAATAAAAATATTTATAAAGAATGAAAATTAATATGTTACCTTTCAGTGTCTGTACTTTGATGAACAGGAACAACTTAAAAGGTTTTGTCATCTTCATTGGTATTTGTTGATTTACCTGTTTCAAGACAACTCTTTGAACAAAAGAAAGAAGTTACATAACAGGATGTAGTTAAAAAGATGCATTGACCATTATTTGACCTTTGACCCTTACAAATCAGTGATTCACGAGACAAAGCAAAATATGTTCACAGCCCCTTTAACAAAATTATTTTTCCTCTTCAAAAGCGGATTTGGTCATCCGTGATACATTGTAAGGGCCTGACACTAATTTTGAGAATAAGGTAATTTACTCTGCTCCAAAAGCCAGTTCACTCATAGTCTGTAACTTCTCATATGCTGTAAAATGGCACAGGTCAACACTGCTATCAAAAGAAGTAATTTTGCCTTCCTGCACCCATTCTGTCCCTTCCCACATTTCCATCTTCCTTGATGCAGTCAAAGAAAAACTAGGCAGATGTTTAATGAATGAGATCAGTTCCCTGATCCAGATTAAAATTAACCACCCTTTCTTTTAGTTAACATTAACATGGATCAATTCTTTGATCTGGTTCACCTGCCACCACATAAATCATTACCCTGGCACAAGAGAGGGAGCAGCATGAGGGCAGGAATGAGCTAGGGCACCATAAATTAGCATAAAGAATATGTGAAGCTGAAAGTATTATTCCAAAGATGTCTTTTAACACACAGGCATCTAGAAACAATTGTTCTCTATCCTACTGTGTGTGAGTTTTTTTGCTTGAGAGTGTGTGTTTACAGCACATGCTATAATATATCCTCTGCATTATCTGAGAACTTGCCTTTGCCCTCTTCAGAGATACTCTTTTTTTCTCTTTCTGCTTTGAAATCACAGAACTGAACCCTGGACTTATGCTGTAAATCCTTCAAGCTGTGTATTTGGGGAAGAGGAAGGCAACTGATAACTTTTTATAAGAAAAAAAGGAACAAAAGGCCTCCCTCCTCCCAGAAATAAGACAAAACCTCCTTCCTTTTTTGTAGGCTGCTACTGTTGCAGGATAGAAAATTTTTCAGTTTCTCATAGATTTCTTTCAGATTTGCTAAACCATCCTTGCCAGTGAAGATTTATGTCTGGACCCTAGCAAACGACTTACCTTAAGAATGAAGCTGAAGGATATCCTGAAGGATATTTAAAAAAATATATATATCCCTACAGGATGAGTATCAATAGACTTTTTAAGGGTTCAGTCCTTCTCTTCTAATTAGGAGTTACACTCCAATGTCCAGTGGGAGCTTTGGCCAAGAACTACATAACACATTTCTTAATGAAAATTAGGTTATTCTGCTTTTCTGGTTATACAGACTGTGATTATAGGAAGCATGATATTTAATTAAACAGAGCCAAAGCTACTCTTCCACAACCTATGTCACAGTTTAGGGTCAGGGCAGCCCCTTAGACATGTAACAGATGCTCTCTGTTAATCCCCCTCCCTCCTCAGAGAGGAAGAGAAAGGGAATAAGGGAGAGAGACTTAGTGATTAGAAAAGGAAACTAGAACAGCTTTAATAAATGAAATTATAACAATAAAGATGGAATATATACAAATATATACAAAACCAGTATTGACCCCAACCCCTGATGGTAATTCCATCACCATCACCACTGATGCTGTGGAGCAGGCACCGGGGCAGTCCCAGACTGGGCCCCGCAGCAGATGGGAGCTGTGTTCAGGAGCTGGAGTCTGGTACTGGGTTCAGGAACACACAGACCGGGATCGAAGGCAGAATGGACAGAGTCCTCATTTTATGCTCCGAGGAAGAAACCAAAAGAGGACCTGAGCCTAGGCAAGCAAAGCCATCAAAGTGGACCAAGAGGGCAAAGAGAGGGGTGAGACCCTCCTGATCCCTCAGCTTTACACCAAATATGATGTATATGGGATGGAATCCCTCGTTGGTCAGTTTAGAGTTACCCGTCCTGTCCACTCCTCCCTGCAGGTGCAGCCTTTCACTCTCTGCACCCCCCCAAAGTGGTACACAAGACCCAGCAGTGGCCTTGGTCTGCACAGCAGTCCTTGGCAGTAACTCTAACCATGGGGTGTTCTCACTGCTAGAAGCAGACACTGTCTGTGAGAACAGGCTGCTGACTTCAGACACTGCAGTTAGAAGAACTGAGCTGAAAAGTAAAATCACTGAACAGAACCAGGACAACCTACAACCTGCACATGTGCCATATCATAGTCAATAGTGGAAAAATATCCATGTTTTCTATCTGTACCCCCTCAAAATTCTGAGTGAAGGGAAGGGAAAAAAAATTGCTTCATTTAAAAAAAATGAAGGGGAAAGTGTCATACTGTACAAGTCCATTGGCCTCTGAATAGTACCACTGTGCAGCTGCGTGCCTGGAAAGGTGCAGAGACAAAATACGCAATGGAAGATCATACCAGTCTGCATGTCTGTCTTATACTACTTAAAATACAATGAAATATTATTAAGCATCATTCTTGTGTGAGTACATGAATACTGATTTCTTCTGTGAATGGGCCAATACTAGACAGGAGATGAACCATTCAGCTGCTAGGCAAAAAAATCTATACTGTATCAGAGAGTAATTCTTAGTAGTGTTTTGTTCCTTTGCATGTGCTTTTTTGTTCCTTGCCTAGGTCTAGAATAAAGTGATTCTTCACCATTGTCAGATACTTCGTGAAGTCAGTAGGTGTTACTTTCTACAGAGAAAATAAGAGACAGAAATAAGCCTTGCAAAGGAGCAAAGCTTTGCTTTGCATTTCTCGCACACAATATACAGAAAAGGGGGGTTGTTTCCTGGAAACTGAGTTGATTTTAATGGACTACGTTGTAGCTTAACTTCTGTTCAGAGTTTATGGCTAAATGTGAAGAGTTCTGTGTATAGATTAGTTAATTGAGAGAAGTTTTTACGTAGTCTTCTGAAAATTTGTTTTTCTTTTTTTTTTTTTTTTCCCAATAGTGATTTTATTTATGCCAAATAAATACTCAGCGCAGGAGAAAAACTGGACACAGATCCTCGTGTGAAATTAATTACTTCAAACTCTCAGAGTGGGAGAGACACTCTCAGAAAGAGACTGAGAAGAATCAAGACATAAACTCCAGGATGACTTCCAGCAAAATCACAGACATAAAGCCCTGTATTTTAAGGTCCCTCCTTGTTCTGCAAGGTATTCAATGAGAAGTTTTACTGAAATCCTCAGCAGTTTGCTGAATTAGAGGTCAATGGCAGTTGGAGATTTTGGGTCAGATATCAGCATTAATAGGTGCCTACATTCTTTGAAAAAAAAATAATCCTGTTGGTATTTTTTCAAAAGCCTCTGGTAGGTGAGAAGTGTTCACAATCCTTTGCATTTAAAAATGATTGGATAAAATGCACAGACAGCATTAGGATCAAAGGCCATGCTCAAAGTCTCTTTCTCTCCCTTTGAGAGCTAGTTCCCAGCTGCCAGCTGGTACAATCGTGCTCCTCTTGCTTGCTCTTCTCAGCCTTGCACTCTTTGGCAGCACAGTACTGCGGCTTCAAAAGGTTCCCTAGCTTCCCACTTTGTATAAATTGATGAGTAAAATGCAAGGAAGGAAAAGTTGGTTTGAATTACTTTGTCTGAGGAAAACTCAAGCCCTGCTCTTTTATTTTGTAGGCAAATGATCTATTAATAAACTATTTCTAGAGCCAGCAGCAGCTCCTCAGCAGATCTGTTCTGAAGAAAACTCCCTTCAGTTCTTTCTAAGAGCAGTTTTTAGAGTCTAGGTGCTACATAAATAAAAATCTTCATTTGGAGAACTAATTCATACACTGAATCTCCAGAGAGGACAGGGTTGCAGTTAAAATCTTCTGTATCGGCTAGCCCTTTTGCTAGTTCTAAGCAGCTTCCTGCTCAGTGCAGACTTAAAAGGGATGGCCCTTGTAAGGGGCTTAGTTCTCCCCATGTACCCCATGAAGGACCTGTAACACAGGTATGAATTTCACTCTAGCATCTGAAAGTTAGGCAGTGCCACGATTGTTGGAAATCTGGCCATTAACTGTCTTGCTGAAAGCAAAATAGAGACCCAGAAGTTGTCAGAATTATAATTCAAGGGAATTTGTCTTCCAGTTGCCTTTTTAAGGGCTTTTCTGTCGAGTTGTTTTACTCTTCCTATTCTTCCTTATATTCCTTTCTCCCAAATGAGATTCTGTAGTATTTTAGTTGCATTAAGGGCAAATTGCATATGGTTGCCATCTACCTACATGGAGGGAAAGAAAGCAATGCATAGTTAGTATCCTAAATAGGTTGGATTATGTAATGAAATATTTTTAATGTTGAACTTGGACTATTGCAGGAAATATGTCCTAGCTGTACAGCATGAGTTGTACGCGCTTGTCTCTGAGAAATCAGTTATAGTTTGCACACCCAAGAACTTGTCTATTTACAGGATGTAAGCTGCCAGATACCAGTGTCTGGAGATTCTTTATCATAAGAAAATATTTGTTCAAGTTCAAGCTTGACACTCTCGTTTAAAAAAAAAAAAACCAAACATTTTTAGGGACTCTGTCCTTTAACATGTAGTCACTGGAAATTGAAATCCTGATGGAATTCAGTGTTTTTCATTTGTTGGCCCTGGCAGATGTGCATTAGTAAAATAAATAAATTAAATAAACAACAACATCTGTTCCAGTCACTAGAGGCTTATTGCTGGAGTTATCTGCACGGGATGGGAGGAGAAGCTCTGGTAGAGGAGTTCAGCTTTCCAGAGCAGAGATTAGTTGAATCACTAGGAATAAATATGTAGAATTGTGTGACCCGTGGGAAATATCTTACCTGCCAAATGATGATGCTAACTAGTATTCAACTCTGAAGTCCTCTAGCATCTATTCTACATTATGCATATGAGTAGGAATCCCATTATATTCAAAAAGCTGCTTTGGTATCAGTTTGTATCTTATTAAAAGTTGTGGTGTAGTTGAGAACCTAAGCCTGTAGGGTTTTTTCTTGTAGTTTATTATTATTGACTTCAGGATATCTTGCTGTATACATGTATATGAATATTACAAATGTGTGTGTATATATATATATGAATATACACGTAATTCTTTGTGTGCATGGGTGTGTGAGTGGGACTGGATAACACCCATATGACCTTACATGCTGTAGTCAAGGCACCTGTCTTGTTTTGATAAACTAAGCAAGGAACATACTGAATACCTGTGATGCACAAAAAAAAGACAAGGTGATCTAATAATGCCTCAGGATTTAAACTGTGAATCTTTCGATAAAACTGGGACAGCAGTCACAAAGTAGGCATCACTGTGCTGGTATTCCTACCTGATAAGTTAATGAATGCCCTGTTTACAATTTTTTAAAAGATGCAAAATAAATTCTTAATCAGCCAAACACGTGTAACTTGCCGATTCCATGGAAATAACCTGGGAAAGTGATATACAGCTGTAGGAAAAAAAGTGGCAGAATGAGCCAGAATGTTTTACTTCCTTTTATTGGAATCCAGAAACTCAAATGGATTATGTTTATCAGGGTTGCAGCCATAGCCAGAAATACGTGCTAATAAATACATACTAAAATTGGAAGGAAAACAAAATTGAAGTTTATAGACTCCTTCTGAAGATGACTGTGCTGCTGAAGTGCTATAATTGTATAATGCATGGTTGTTTCAGTTGGTAAAATCAGATTTCTGTGAAACTATTTCTGTACTGAGTCCTAAGTATTTAAGAAAAGAATTTATGGTAGTTCACCTTCTCATAGCTGGAGCCTGAATCTCAAAAGAGAGCTTCTTTTGACAGAAATTCCCAGTCCAGCTTCAAATGTTTCCAAGGGCAGAGATTCCACAAGCTCTCTGGGCCCTTGTTCCAGTATTGGACTGCTCTCATGGTAACAAAGTTGTTCCTGATACCTAGTGGGAATTTCCTGTGTTCTAACTCACAGCCATTGTCTCTTGCCCCATCTCTCTGCACCTTCAATAAAATCCAAGGGAATGTTGCCGACTGACATTCCACTTGTTGTCCCAACAGGACCTCCAGGTCCTTTTATGCAAAGCTGCTTTCTACCTATCTGGCTTCCAGCTTGTCCTGTTGTGTGAAGTTATTCCAGCCCTGACACAGAACTTTGCATTTGCCCTTGTTAAACTTTATAAGGTTCCTATCAGCCCATTTACCCAGGACGCAGGGGTCCTTCTGAATAGCAGCCCTGCCTTCCAGTGTAACAGCCATGCCCTCCAGTTTAGTATCACTCACATACTTGTCGTGCATGCAGTCCATCCCATCATCCAGGTCTATTGACCCTATTGAACCATCGCTGTTAGTAAGTGATGGCTAGTGGATTTTGCACCACTGATCTAGATAGCTTACAGCACCCACCAGTACAGCCAGTTACAATGCCTGGCTTCCTAGCAAAGGCAGCTGGCAGGGCCTTGCAGTGCTTATTCCCTCCATTTCAATCAGTGGAGTCTGTGGCATCATTATTCTCATAAGTACTAGAGGGCTGTCAGTGAAGTGATCTGATTTCAGGTTTAAAGCAGCGAGTAAGCAGGAGGTAGTGGTACTGTAAGGGATAGTAACTGAAGCCAGGGAGAGGTGTCAGAATGCCCGGCTAGATCACTTGTTATTGCAGCACAGTTGTTGGAAGGCAACGGGTAAAATGAGTTCAAAGGGAGGTAAGTGAAATGGAGGATAAATCCCATTGGTTAAAATTGATACTGAAAAAAGTACTCCTGATGCCTTCTTCGGCTCACAAAGATTCTGAACTGCATATTGCTGGAAAGAGAGGTTAATTAAGCTATTTTCATCTTCCTCTTGTAAGTATGTGCTATTAGTTCTTGCAGAAGATGGGATATCGGGCTGGAGAGACCCATCTGTGTAAGCCATTAAAGAATACTTGACTGACACCTCTTTTCACATTAAAAACATGAAAGTATCAACAGGCTAAGTGGTAGTGAGGCAGAAGCTGAAGGTAACAAGATACTGACTTTGTTTTGATATCCAGGAGGAAGCTGAGAAGGTCAGAGGTTGCCACTTTCTTCTTCACCCTTTAGAAACATCAAGTTCTTGCAAGCAGCAGATACAGAAGAGAAAGGAGCAGAATATGGACTATTTAGAGTAATGGTTACAGCTCTGGGAAGAATTATATTTACCAGTTCTCCCTACTTTAAGCACTGAATGTCAGCCACGTAAGTCAGATGGTTATGTGTAGGTAAAAGGGAAATTGTGGTAATTTGAAGAAACACGAGTTATGTCAGCAAAGGCTTTTTCAGCTTCGTGTGAGGGTTCTTTTCAGTTTTCAAATTATATCTCAGTCTGATAGGTAATTTCAAGCCTGCTGTAGTAAAGTTGTTCACATCAAAGTATAGTGCAGACTGCATTTGTTTACTAATTGGTTGGTATTTATCTCCCCACTTTTCTCCATTTTGTATTACTTCTGGTCTGCACAGAACATCGGTAATATATGGACATAACAGATACAGAAATCAGGAATTGCTGCATGAAGATATTTATTGTGTAATAACTAAATTTGATAATTGCAGCTATTTGAAGTAAAACTATAAAAGGTTCATATAGAATAAGGCTGTTTTTAAGGAAAATGAGCTGTATAATTTAGTAGCATCGAGAACTAACGTCTTTAAAAGTTGCTGTGGCTAATGCTTTTTTTTATACTCATTTCATGCTGTTAAAACTCCACTAGCATTAATGGAGTTAATCCTGATTTTCATTTACATAAACGCAAAGAAAGCTCAGCCTCAGTGAGTTTTTACATACTCTTTCAAGTATGCTTGAAGCTGCTAAACCCACTTAATTCCACATAAAAATAAAGCTCAGTGCAGAGAGATCTTAATTGCTCTTGTTTCACAAACAACAGAACAATCATATACTGTTCTTTGACATTTTAGATTTGCCATACTGGTTGAACATTCAGAGGCTTTTTGAGACGTATTTTTATCAATGAAGAGTCTGTGAAACCACTTAACTAAAAATTAGCTTGTATTAATGTAATCCGGTCCACTAGCTTCCATAGGTGATGGAAGTACTAACTGCCTGTATCAAAGGGAAGGAAAAGCTTTTGATTTTCAAGACAGAAATCAAGTCCTTCGTTTCTTACTCTTTGATCAGCTTTGCTTATGCAGGCACATAATCTGACCCCCTTTGCCATCTACTTTTCAACCTCTTTCCTCTCCCTCCCCTTAGTATCGAGCTTTTATCGAGGCCAGATTATTTTTTTCCCCCTCTAGGGACTAGCCGTGACTCATTCATTTCTCTCTCTAGCGTTTAGAAACCCCGATGCAATGTTAAACCAGTAGGAAATGCCCGCTTCTTGGAATATCGAGTACATCTTTTTTCGCTGTTGTTACTCGGCTGCCGCTCTATGGCCGTACGCCTGAACTGCAGTTTTCGTTCCCCTGAAGGAAACTCTTACTGGAGGAGTCTGGGAATGTGTGATAGAATATCTGGGCTTCAGATTCTACAGTCAGAGTACGATTACCTTAAATAGGACAAAGGAAAAGACTACCATTTCTCCTACAGGCACCTACCAGCCTGATACCTTAAATACATTACAGACTATCATTAATACTGTGTATACTGTAGTACCCTAGCCTGTAATTTGCCACTTGCCCTGGCTGTTTAAAACAATGCCATTTGGAATTTGATTTTGGAATGAGAGAATATTCAGCATTTTGTGCCAGAAAGCAAAAGGATATGCTTTCAATATACCCTGGTTAGGAAATCAAGTAGATGCTTATACTGATTCATGCCTAAGTATGAAGTTGCAGTGTGTTTGAATCTGTGCAATAGCTAAGTCACAGAAGTCAAACTGTGTTTTATATGTAGAGTCTTATATGTAGCCATACACAATAGTTTACAAATGGGTTAAAGGGGCATCTAAACTTTTACTAAGATTTTTTTTTTGCTTGTGCAAGGTTAGAATACACTGCCTAGTAAGTTATTACATAAGTCACTGTTTTCACATCTGCTTCTGAAAATGGAAAGGATTGAAATATAGCAGATCTGGCTTCTGGAGTACTGTGAGCAAGCTGTAGATTTGTCTTCCTGTAAGCACTTCTGCTAGAGTTCTACAGTGTCAAGACCATTCATAGACAAAACTCATGCTGAAGAGGGTGAGAATGGCACTGTGTATACACGTAGTATTATTCCTCATCCTTGAGTAATTTCATGTGCTTCTATTCAGAAAGGAGAATAAGAGCAAGCTTGAGATGCATTCCTGCCTTCATTTTTAGCACACCCAAGCTAAGAGGAAAACACCAAGGGTGATAGAGGTCTAATTTCTTGTAGATGTTTAACTTCTAAAGAACACAGTCCCTGGTTGATGTCCCACCAGTGACCATCAGTTACTACATAAAATATTGTAAGGGCTTCAAAATTATACAATTTTCTGTATAAACAATATCTACTATTTGAAAACAATCTGGAAAATTTAAGTCCAAGACAAAGGAAATTCATTAATTCAGGTGAATAAAAGAGATCTCACTGGCCAGAGAAGCCCAGTACATTGAAGACAATCTCAACATTTTTAATATGTGTTTTCCTTTTAATATTCTCCTGTATGAACTTCCAGATTTGCTAGAGGGCAGAGGGGAAGAAGGATTGTTAAAAATTAAACAGCTTCTCTTACTAGAATAAAAATCCATCATACAGTCATCATTGATTTAAACTAAAACAGGGTGCTGACCATTGGCCGTATTAGTAACATTTTTGCAGAGAATCGCTAAGGCATTTTAATATTTTGTGTTAATGTATATTAATATTACATCAAGGGACAAAACCTCTTAGAATGTTATTTTCTAGGATGTTCAGCTATAATGCACCTTTGGTTTCTAAGCAGAACTTGCTGTTAAAAGTACTGATGTTGTGCCAGGAAGGTAACAGTGCCTGTGTCCTAATAAACCAAACTGTAATATATATTAGGAGGCTCTGAATGCTGCAGTTGTATCCCCCATTTAGGAACATTACAAGTAAAATTTACCATGAACAGGCGGTTAAGAAAGAAGGGGAGATCATAAAACAGTATAAAGGACCTTAGAAAGAAGTTGGACAAGAAACAGCTTGGGTATGAAAATTAAACGGGAATAAGAGGAAATTTAAAATGACCTCATTTTCTAAAGTCTTTCTACAGCAGTTAGTGCAAGCAAGAGCAACAAAAGAGGTGTGGCTTAAAACCATACACTGAAGTTGCAAGTGACAATATTGAAATATATTTAAAGTATTTTTAAAGACAAGGATGCTGACCAAATAACTAGAGGCTGGAATGCAAAAGGAAGCGAGCCTGCCTGAGGCACGATGCAGGCAGCGCAAGATGCTCCTCTGTAGTTTATTTGTTTTAGCAGAAGCACCAGTCTCTCTGGAGTACTGCTCGGTGCTGTGTACAAACTTAGCAAATGCTGCAGTGCAGCAGTCTTTCACACCTAACACATGCAGGTAAATCTACCAACAGGGCTAAAGAGTGAGATTTAGAGCAGTTGGCGGTGAGAAAACGCCAACAGATTTTCTGTTGGGTGGCACTATGCTGGGTATACACACAAGCAAACTGTGTATGCAGAGGGATGCAGACAGCAAAAGCTAGGTTAGCTGGAGTTTGCAAGGATTCATTTAACTGTTGATTTAGGATGGCAAATTGAACTGCAAACCAAACCAGCTCCTGTAACAGTCCACACAGTTTTTGAGCTGCTGTAATAAACTGGATGATTTCCTTCACATAGAGATATTAAAAATGTCCATCTTGCACAAAGTGTTGTACTCATAACTTCATTGCCATTTACCATTGTTTTCCTCCTGCATTATTCCTAAATGGTTGGAAATGCCAGTGCACTGTATTCCAGATACAGCTGCTAGAGGACTGCAACAGGGCTATACAGAAGATCATTTATACTGCCAAATTCCAAATATGTTCCATGGCTATTCTCAAAATGCCACTGTTTCTTTGTTTTTACAATGGCATCATATAACAGGCTTGTATTTAGTTCTGTACTTTTCACCTGTCTGGTTCTATCTCTGCTTCTGAGATAGTAGGTGTCCAAAACCAGTATTTTCTTTTAATACAAAATAACATGACCTCAGTGTTTTAGAAATGAAAAAAATGTGCTAATACATTGAGTGATCCTAATCCCAAGAACAGGACCTTTTCTTCCTTGTGCATCTAAATTATTCAAAGGGAAAAAGACCTGTAACACCAAATCAACCTCAGTGTCAAGACATGGAAATAGAAATAAACACTCTTACCCTATCTTCATTTCCTCTTGTTCTGTTTACTAGAAATTAGTCAGTCAAAGATATTCTGCATGCTTTATCATAGTGCCCAGATGATTTTGGTATATCGAGAATCCTGCTGTGCCAAAACAGGAAGTGCCTAAAGGACCCAAATGTAGTTTTCCCATTTTTCCTGTCCCTTGCCACCAAAGACCTCGTGTAATATCACTGAACTAGCAAGGTTAGAGTCCTAGAGAGGCAGAGTTAATTACCTACTTCTGCCATCCCTGGTGAAATGCCATTTTGCTTTCTACACACATTGCATCTCCTCTCTCTTGTCTATTACTGTGTTTTGGTTTGGGGTTTTTTGTGCTATTTCTTTGTTTCGTGTTGTTTTTCCCATATTTGTTTTGACAATAAGCTCTTCGGTGTAGGAACAGTGCATCTGAGATCTGTCTGACCTGAGCTGGAAGATCTTTGTGTCAGTATAATCACACAAATCAATTCTTTAGCCCAGGTGCTCTAGCCCATTTTATCTCTTTGTTTCAGTAGATGTAGTTCCTGACAGCACTTCTTCCTCAATAATATTCTGCTTTCATAGGGACAAGCAAACTATAAGGAGCAGGACACCCACTGCCACCCTTGCTAAAAGGTGGAGGTCATGGTCAGGTCCACTTAAGAAGAAGAACTTAAAAGATACTGAAGTTAGTATCCCATTAAGCTACCCAGTTTTCTGCCCTCTCACCTCAGACCAAGTGTTGCATTGAAATAATTCCCTGTCTTGTTTTTCCTGCTTTGTTTAATTATCCGTACTCTTTGTACTATTTCTTTTCATGTTATGTCTATTAAGCTAACATTTCTTTTCCTATTGGCTTGACTGCAAAATTCCTATCCTGTATATGGAATCTAGTGCAACCTTCAGGTAGTGGTGAATCTCCAATACTGTTATTTATAAAAGGTATTTTGCAGACGCTCTACACACACTACTAAATTTGTTGAAGTGTAAAGAGAAAAATTGCTCAATACAATGCAACACTTCAGAAACACATTTTGGTATAGCTCTCAATCACTAACAAACATGAAGTCGTACTATCTGTCATAAAAGGATTGAATGTGATAAATTCTGTGAGCAGTATATTAAATCTAAGGCTCAAAAAGCTAGCCATTTTCACAGTAATGGCTCCAGGAAGCTGGCATCATTTCTTTTTGGTCTTATATTTAACAAATAGCTGCGAAATTATGTGGGTGTTCTTTTCTTTCTCTTGGAAACACAGCTTTTTGAAACTTCATCTTTAATATTTTCTGTTCAGATCCTAATGGATAAATATTCAAATCTCAGAATTTCCCATAGTTGGCACGAAGTGACAGCACTGTTGTTTGTTAGAAGAGAGGCAAAGGACTAAATGGAATGGCACTATTGATAGAACCAGAGGGAACGGCCTCAAACTGAAACAAGGTAGGTTTAGACTAGACATTAGGAAAAAAATTCTTCATGGAAAGGGTAGTGAAACATCGGAATGGGCTGCCCAGGGAGGTGGTCCAGTCACCATCCCTGGATGTGTTTAAACATTGCTTGGATGTGGTGTTGGGGGACGTGGTCTAGGGGTGAACTTGTAGAGTGGGGCTAATGGTTGGACACAATGATCCCAAGGGGCTTTTCCAACATGAGTGATTCTGCTATTCTGTGATTCTATTGCCCCATAAATGAGATCTCACCAAATCAGTCTACAGGTCTGGAAAATTCATAGTTCTTCCACTGGATTCCATCAACTCTGTGTGTGCTTTGTGGATAATGTGAGGACTTACATGCCTGGTCCAAAATCAGCTGAAGCTGGCGAAAAGACTCTATTGTTTTGACTGTAATTCTTTGTAGTATGTGTCTTCGTCTACTGACATAAATTAAAATAGGCATACAAAAATACCTGTGCCAAGCTCCTGCGCCTGCTTACAACATGGAGAAAACACTTCTATTTCTGCTGTGTTTTTAAATAAGAAAACCCAATCCTGCTGTAGAAGGGAGCCTGCCAAATTAAGTAAACAATGCAGCAGGACTACAGAAGAATTTTTATACAGAACATCTAGAAGCAGAAGGACTAGATTCACAGCCTCAGAGGAGAATAAGCAAGACTAGCTTTAAACCATCTTTGTACTCCTCTGGTTCTGGGTTGCTTGGTGGTCTGAACTGGCTTCTGATTGGTGCTGAAGTTCTGGCTCTAACAGCTCCCATTTGCCATGTTTTGCAAGAGGCTTTTGAGTAAGCAACGTTTATACTCTTTATACCTTTGTACCGTCACTAACAAGGACTCTACCAGCTGCAGAACACTGCAGCTATCCTAGTGGTCATAAAGTGGGTAGAGCACATTTGGAGACATTTGAAGTGCACAAGAACTACTTCACTTTTATTGAGATGTCCTAAGTAATTTCTGTGAGGCTGACTTGCCAGGAAGCGCTGTGCTGATACAGCTCTGTCATCACTGTTCCAATTCATCACTGAACTTCCTTCCAAAAAGTGACAAGAGAAATGCAGAAGACAAAACACCGGAGGCTGTGGCGGAACCTACAGTCAGGTCTGGATCAATGTGGACAATACAGGCTCACCATAAATGTGCTAGAATATTTATTATACAAAGAATAAATATATAAACACAACTTTCTATTGTAGCCAACAAAAGAGTAATGTAACCGGGAGAAAAGTAAGGAACTAATCAAACGTATAGTTGACAGCACAAATATAAGAACTGTGGTATCAAATATAAGGCCAGAGTTTCTATGAAATAACAAACATCTCAGTGTGTCTTTTCATTCTTTTTATTTCCTGGATTAAGGTATTAATGACTGGAGCGTGTTTGGGGCATATAGAAGTCAGAAATAAACTGGAATGTACAGCAAGTTTGTTCTGACTCTTCCTCTTCTACAGCTACCCCTTGCTTCCTGGCTCTCTTGTTTCCACTTTCCTTAAAACTGCTTGTCCTCATTAGTGATCATGTCACAGTCCTTCACCAATTAAAAGTCTTACAAGATAGTCCCTCTAGATGGTTTCTGATTCTACCATTTCTCCTGATTCCTCATTAGCCTTTAATAAAAGTGATACTTCTGGTAGACTCGGAATTTCCTGCTTAAAAATAAGCTAAGTACCCTGTATGTATTAGCCAGGCTGGCTGGAGACAGAGAACTGGGAGGCCTTTTAATGGGTGTTTTCAGTATTAAAAGATTCATGTAACAGTGCTCTGGAAATAAGGCACTAGACAAATCAAAAACTAAGTCCAGTGGGCATAATTTTTAAATCTTTTCACTTGGTTTAGTAGAATCTGTTTAGTTTTCTTTCTCAGGGAGTGTCACGAACTTCTGTTTTTCCTATTCCTGGCTCACTTTGTATTCTGATAATCACTTCACACAGAAAAAGATTGCTTCTTGGAGTGTTCAGTTATACATGCTGTTCAAGTGATCCTGACAAGGATGAATGGTAATAAAAATTGTCCGTCCTTTGAACGTGATTTGGATTGCACTGCAGAAATTACATGTCAATACTGGATAGAGTTGTATAGGAGTATACACAAGAAATATAGGGTTATATGTGGACATGATTTGTCATTCCCCTCTTGACACCACTCACTCTACATGCCTGTTCTTTATTTATAGGCAAGAAGCATGCTGACATTTCAATATTCCTTCAGCTCAACAGTTCAGAATACAGTCACAGCAAGAAAAGCAACATGTGTAACCATGAATAGCCTGAGATTCATTTCACTGCATTTTCCAAGAACTTGATTTTAAAATGAAAGGTAAGCCACAATGCTAATTTTACAGGAGTTTTGAAAAGGGGAGATCAAATAGCATTCATAAGATAATGAAGAGGCTAGAAAATGGCATACAAAATTCCCTTTACATTTTAGTAGTAATTAAAGGAGACAACAGATGTTGTCCTGTCATGCAACATAATGTTTTACTTTATCTTGTTCTAGGCTTTAATTGTATTACTAGGGCCAAAAGTCAATCTTAGCTTATTCCTATGAATGGTGTCTTCATTACTGATAGAAACAGGAATGATCACGTATACACAAATACAGGCAAGTGTCTGACACATACAGAAGTTGTGCTGTTGTAATTAGTGCAATGAAAGAAGTGTATGAATTCAATTAGTCTTCAGTTAATTTCATTAACGTGGCAGGATACCGTGGTCATGAACACATTAGAAATATCTCAACAGCAATGGTTTTCTGTCTCTCATGCCCCCTTTGAATATAATTGTCGTCATACATGAGGAAATTATGAAAATTTCTGGTTTTCCCTTGAAAGTTTTGACCTAGTAATGATGCAGAATGAATACGATACTTCTGCTAGTAGAAGACTAAACATGTTGAAGTATTTCAGAGTAGAGAAAACGGAGAATACATCTTGCAAATAAAATAAAATATATTTTGGTATTTTAAATTAGCCAAAAACATTGCAATCAGGCAAAAATTCTCTTCCTGAGGAGAATAGGAAGTGCAATTTAAGTGTTTTCATTCACTAAACCTGTTTTTAAACTCTCTCAAAAAAATTAAGCCTGTAACTTTTCAGAAGTCTTGAAAAAACACAAAAAAAATTTAAAAATCTGAATGAAAATATTCAAGCATGTCACTTTTCCAGTTGTTAACACACCAGGTGTAATGTTAACACATGTGAACCTGTCTAGCACTAAGCAGCTGCTTTTTTTTTTCAACAAGACATTTTTCATCAAGAAACAAAAATAAAAGTCCTGCTAGACTCAGAAATCTGTGGTTCAGCCAACATTATGTCAATAATATTGGGCTTCTGTTGCTAACATCTTGCAAGCTGGAGAATTAATAACCAGACTTAAGTTGCCACCATTCACTAATGAAGCTGGAACGTGACCTGCACACCTAACCAGCCATGAACAAAAAAGAGAAAGCTCAAGGCTCATTTACTACAACCATCAAACTAGTGCATTTTCTTTAGTGTTAATCCAAAGAAGGATGAGCCCTGGTGCTGCAGCAGTGTATCAACATTCAGCCACTGTAAGCATCAGAGTAAAACAAGAGACAATTTACTCCAGAAATTCTCAGTGTATGTTTTCCTTCTGCAATAAACATTTCTAATGTCTTGCCCTGGACTGGACGATAAACCCATATTAATCCCCTTGGAAGGCTGTATTTCCTGTAATTGTGTGAGATGGGACCAAGGGTTTATCTGCATATTTTACATTCTCCTTTTGCAAATTTTTGCGTTCCTTTCTCTGTCTTAAAGTCATTGCTTTGCCAATAATAATTGCGTATGCCAGAGCTATCAACAGTAGAACATTCCATATGTTGCTGCACAGACAAAATGCAGAGAAGACAGAAACTCAAACCCATCTCCTGTACACGCACCCCTCTAATCTGGGCAAAAGCAGGGTGTGCTGTAGATTTCATAGCTGAGTTCAAAAAGTGTGTTTTAATGATATTTTCAGTTAAATCAGAACATCTCAGTTGTTTTCTCTCAACTCAAAGGAAGACTGAAATTGTCGTCAAGATACAAGTCTGGGGCATGACCACATCCATACATTTTCAGAATATAAAGACTATGTTACAACCCTGAAGGTGTTGTGAAATAAAGTTGTCTCTGAAAGAGATGCTTCAGGACTGATAGGCCGTTCCTGGCTCCAGCACAGTGCTGAACACATGCCTTGTGTAAAAGCATCCCAGAAACTGATTCTGACACTCTCTTCCTTATTTTCCAGACCATTGAACTCTTACCGATTGGGAATTGAACACTGTAGAGATCCTTTAAACACCTTCTGGCATTTAGACAACATGAGGATGAGGGGAGTTCACAGTAGATGTAACAGATTTCTTTCTGTGAAGCAGTTCCCAAACTGATAAAGTTAACCTCAGATAAGCGTGTAGGAGATTTTGTCCATTAAGACAATTTAGTTAGTCAATGGGAACAACCAGAAAGAGCATAGAAAGCACAGGTGGGCATGTCTGGAATCCTTTTTGCCCTGTTAATTCCTGGATACCACTTCCCGTACTTGGACACAACGAAACCCCATGTAAATTGGAGCAAGGCCCTTTTCGGAGAGAGGATGAATAGCCCACACCTCCTCCCATGGTGTAAAACCCCAGGAAATTCTACACAGGCTTTTCTCTGCCTTTCATGCTTTCCACACTCCTAAAGCTTTCTGCTCAGCAGCCCCTTGAAGAACGTGGCATTTCCTTTGAGCTAATGAAACTGCAAAAAGCAGGTGTAAGGTCTGGACTGAATGGGCTGTTTCTCTGTGACAAAAGAGTGCAATTTCTTTCTCAGTAAAGGAATAAACACTGAAGAGTAAACAGTATGAGTAGCTGCATTGTGAGGAAGGCAGAGATTTAGGGAAGTCTAAAGGAGTTATAATATATATGCATTGGGAAAGAGTAGGAGAGTCTGTGGTAACAAAGTGCTGCAGAAAAGAAGATGTGAGGGAAGCCTAAAAAGATTTGAAAATCATGCCTTAGGGAAAATCTGAGTTGCTTCAGTTTTCAGCTGAGAACTGTTGTGTACATACCTCACTCAGAAAGTGGCTAGTGCAAAGCTCTGATGCATGGTGTGAGTTTTCTGTGAGAAACTGTCCACCCAACTCAAGATTTTTCTTTCCAGCAGTATCTTGCAAAACTGCTGCTGCTAACCTTCATCAGTCCAGACCTCACTAGGAGCTCCAGACACTGGGCAGACTTTTGATTTTCACTTATGTAACTAAAACAAAGGAAATCTGTTTACCGTTCTGACATCATTATAAACTTTATTATTTTACTCACATGAATCTTTTTTTTTTGATTGACACAGTCCTATGAATATACCTGGTGAATATGGAAAAAAAAATATCTGAACCCAGTGAATCTGCATATGTATATGCAAAGCAGTAAGAAGGTAAAAAAATAGGATAAAGCTTCCACTGTTGGACTATACTGTTAAGAAAACGCAACATCAGAGCTTAGCAAGACGTCATTGACTTCTAAAACCACCAGATTGCTTTGTAGTAGCAATGTGCAAATGAAATGATTTCTGTGAGTCTGAAAAAAGAATAGTTCTGCAGCTCAATTTTTCATCTATCTAAATATTATAGATATCTCTTTGATTACTTGGGAGCTTCCAGCTCAGAAACTACAGTTGTTTAAATAAATACGTATAACTGGAGTGTGGGACCCCTCAAAGCCTAGCAAAATAGATTCTTGCAAGCATGTGGGTGAAATACATAAAATCTCTAGCTGATGTCAATCCTTAGGCCTCTTTAATGCCACTAAGGTGGGCCTGATGATGAGAGTGCTTGTCATCATCTATTCCTCTACTGACATTTGGTGATTAGAGTAAAGGTTGCAGTATAAAATTGAAAAAGTCAGAACTGATACTACCGTGTAGGATTTTTTTTTTTCCCCTTAATTGCTACTAAGGTATGCAGGTCCTTTCTTCTTTTCAGATAAACTGAAAAAAAAAAGTCTGAGAAACACTGCTATATCTTGCATCGTGTTTGGCTGGCTTAAAATAAGCAGGTGTCATCCAAAATTTGTCAAGGATCCTAGCCAAATACTCATTCAAAGCTATCAAACAGTTGTTCCATTCTTCAGCTTTTATAAAAAAACCAAATTGTTTTAAGAAGCTGCATATTTTTGAATGTGTGACCAAAAGATAATGTCTGTAATAGATCAATTTTTTTTTTTAATTTGAAAACTGGTAATATTCTATTTGTAATAGTCCATTTGGAATTTTTTAAAAACTTCCACATGAGAAAAGTGTTTTTCCATTAGCAAACACTCATTAAGGTAACTAGACTTATAACTTCTTAATATTAGGCTTTTCAACACTGAACTCACAAATTAGAAATTATCATAAAATTATGTCATTGCAGAATGATCCTATTGCGGATTATTGTCATAACTCTGTGAACACTTCTGGTAAGTGTGAACCGTGGCAATGTTCAGCACGAGAAAGGCATGAGAATGCCTGGCTACTTAAAGGTGGTACCATGGAAAAAAAAACAAACAAAAAACAAACCACAAAACCAACAAAAAAAAACCCCATAAGACTGCAAAGTTTTGTACTGAACTATGAAGATTATCCACCCGTATGACATACATATTTCCAGTGAAAAGCAGTTTGCACCCATTTCATGTCAGGAGAACAGAAGAAAACAGAAATCAGAGCCATTCATATCTGTAACCAATTTCAGTACTGTGAAAAACTTCTAAATTTACTGCAGTGAACGACTTTATGACCCCGCTTCACCTTCTGAAAATTCTCTAGGACACTGTTTGATGTCTTCTGTAAGCTTTTCCCTTGTCAGTTCTTTGCACTGGAGCGCAAACTGCAGCAGAAAAGCTGGACTCTCATCCTGGGGCTAGCATTGTATATTCTTAGGCATTAGACTCACGTGTGTCCAATGTGATAATACTTCTAACATCGTGCTGCTGCCAGCCCGTATAGCACAACATCAGCACTCTCCACTGATAACCCTGTGGTTATAGAGTAAACATGAACACTTCAGGATTCAAACTGCAAATCAATTTGGCCTTGACAGCCTCTCTTTCTAAGAAGCATTTACCTCTGCACCAGCTCTTTTCCCTTCTATATTCCCTCACTTTTTTTCTACTTCTTTTCCTTATTCTCTTTAATTGTGAAGGCAGGAGAAACAGATGTACTTATTACCTTGTGAGTGATAATACTAATAAATGAGAAAAATACTGTTAACAGATGTTTGTTAACAGGACAGGAGAGGAAAGGGTGCTTTTAGTCCACAAAAGGTGTAAACCAGCAAAACTAACCCAAATTATCTGTAAAACTAATTTCAAAACTAACAACTGTAAGAATCTCCCTCTGAATAGGTTTTCACCCCTTGGCTGCCAGCTTTTGGTCTTTTGAAATTATTGGATTTGCTGCTTTCATGCAGAGCAGTCTCAAAATCCCTAGTTTTGGGTAAAGGTAATTTCCCAGTGTTTCAACAAGAAAGGTCCTTATTCAAGGAAATCAATTATTTTCTATTTTAATCACCTTCACTCATGAAAAGACCATCTACCTTTAGACGATTATCATGCCAATATACTGGGAGACACAAGCAGTTGTAGCAACGCACGGAGATCTTGCGCTTAGCTGGAGACATTTCAGAAAGCCTGCAGGCTCCTGATAAGTCTTTCTCCAACTCCACTAAAACCCACTGGACCAGCTGAGCACAAATGGAGATCAAATTATCAGATCTTGGCCCTCAGCAATGTCAGCTTCCTATACTGGTTATACTGCCAGTGTCATTCATCTATTGAACGAGACCCTTGTTATTTTTACTCAGAACAAAAATAATGTTGTCATGTCCAAAGGCTACATTTTCCCTTTTGAATACACCTTTTTCATCCTTTGCATTTTTAAAAAATCCTTTGTCTGCATTCTTTTGTAGTCTGAGGCTCCTGTATCTCGGCCAAACACTGATACATTCATTGCAGGCTTCAGCAGCTTTGCAGAACCTGAATAGACATTAAGGCTACACGGGACACTTCAATTAAGCTGCTCTATAGAGCTGATATTTTTTGTTGAAAAACAGTGTCTTTTTGCAGGGCTAAATAAAGTGGCAAATCCAGGGATGCAAATCAGAACTAAATACTTTAAAAATAAAAACTGCCAAGGCAACAAAGTGTAAGTATTCAGCAGAGAGTACAAAGACCCATTTACCCAGTTGTTCCCTTCTTTTACGCTACCATTGTGAAATTCCTTTTTTTGTACGTTATATAATATAATGTACATTACAAGAAAGGCACATGTGATAAAGTAGAATTTCAGTGAGAAATTTCCAGATCTTAAAAACCAAATTGCAGACTTTTTTTGGGCAGTAAGGTTTGTTTTCTTGGAGAAGTGTAGCTATGAAAATATACAAAAGTCTTTTATTCCTACGCACATGTACACAGCAGAGATTCTCACTGAAGGACAAGAAAGCAATTATTTTTCCTTCACCCTGCTGGTAAGACACAAAGACATTGTACTTCATGAAGAGCTTTAGAACAGCATATGCCACATGCTGATGTGTTCCTCTCACCTACCTGAGACTACAGCAAGTGCTTTGCTTCTTTTTTATTTGTTTGTTGGGTTTTTTTTTTTAATATAAGCTTTGCAACTTTCTTTGACATGTACTTTTTCTTCTCCTTTTATTTGTTTTTGCTAATATTGATCAGTTTATTTGCTGAAAAGTCAAAGAGAAGCTTCATTCCTTGATTTTCTGGAGAGAATATCCCACATAGCTTTAATTCCTGTTGCACTTGAAATGGTTGCGTTCAGTTCATACCCACCGCTCTGCGCCCCCCACACCCTTTTGTTCCCTTCTTCCCCTGGGTCAAGCAACCCAGCAGAAGTCTTTTTTGTGTGCGTGTGTTCCAATCTGAGCCAAATTATCACAAATTACTCTGTCTGGCCTAGGCTATTATTAGACCAGCCAGCAACTGTGGCTCTTTTGATTATTCCAACAGCTGGTTTTGTTGCTTGTCTAAAGCCTCAAAAGCACAGGTCTCTCCTCCCCCTAGAAACTGCTTACCCAGATAAAGGGCTGTGTCAGGATCTGTTCCAACACTGCTAAGGTGGATCTGACATTGCTGCTCAGAAGCACGCTGCCAGAGCCCCATCTATGTCCTGCAGACTTGTTAAAGCACACCTAGGTACCCCCATTATTTACACACCTTTATCAGGTATCAAAGCCAGTGATGTGATGCTGCATTTGACAGAGCAACTCTAATGCTGTTGATTATAAAATAGCAATATAAACTAGAAGTGAGGCACAGCCCACGGTCAGAGTATGGATGAGTGCATCTGGCAAACACTCACTAGAGAAGAATCGCTTGTAAAAAATGAAGCTCTAGACATCCATCCTGAATCTCTTTACTCCCTTGGAGACCTTGCATATTAGCAGATTTTGCAGCTGGGAGAAGTGAAGAGTATGTGAATGCACTGTCTCATGCATTCCTGTGTATTATCATAAATACACTTCTTTCACAGGCATTTAAAAGCTAAAAAACACCTCTAAGCTTGAAGGCTTGTGGCATTTGTACACAGGCAGTGTGAGTACACCTACAGACAACATACCTTGAAGAACTCTAGCTACTGGCAAGCAGCCTTCTTTTGGAGGCAATGTGCATTATTGAATTCTTTTTGCAATAAATGTTTCAGAAATGTGATTCAAGTATTTCATGCAATACTGCCTTGCACTTTAATTTCATTTAAATGCTGGGAATTTTTACTTGTTTCCAGTAGTACTGATTGGAAACTGTTTCCAGTGCTGTTTAAAGTAGTATGTTAGTTATTGCTATCTGAATCTTGCCTCCACATATTAATTGTGTCATAGTTTGTTCTCTTTCTTTCAGGTAAAATCTGTTCTCTATCAGTTCCAAGCATTTCCTGAATGGCTCCGCTAGCTCTAAAACTCAGTCCCTGTCCCAAGTGCGTTTCCTGCTCACAAAGGTCGGTATACAGTTGCTTCAGAAACTTTGTCACTTTATACTATTTAGGTATTGCACTTTCATCTTTAAGTAGGACTTTCCCTGTGAATGCTAAGGAACTCTTGATGATTGTCATTATTAAATACCCATGATCTTTCCATGCTGTATTATTTGAGATTTTGGGGAATGTTTTCTTCTTCATGGCTAGAACTACTCTGTTTAGCATGGTATTTTTTGGTCTAAGATATCTCCAAATGTGTTTTTTTTATATATATACTTGGAAGCCTCAGTGTTAATTTCATCAGTAGCAACAAAAGAAGGTTTAATTCTGTTTTCTGGGCTCATTGAATTTATGTTATGTTCTATGGTATATTTCTGGTTTTTCCCTCCTTGGTAATTTTACATGCTAGCAAGCTTCCTTTCCTTCCTCAGCATCAGTGAAACACACAGTATAAGGAAAGTGGAAAATGGATGGTCCTTGCTACTCTTTGTGGTAACTGGAGTTTAGCAACTGAATACAGGTGCTGCCTTTTGGCTCCACAGTAAAGAATCTGAATACAAACACCTATTCTTCGTTTTACATGGGAGATTTTCTTTTGTCCCTCATACACGCACATGCCAGTGACTTCCCTTCTGCTGTTCTTCCTCATGCTTTCCGCATTGGAACTTCTTGTGTTTTTAATTGCAGGTGAGGCTTTGTGTCACAGCTCTACAGCATATCAGTGCCAGCAGTGCTCCACTGAGGAACTTTGTAACCAACTGGTCAGGCTGTACAAGGCACGCTGCTCTTGCACTGACATTTGTGAGGTCAGATCCCTTTGACTGTCATGTAATCCACCCATGCAGAGGTCATTTGAAGCATGAGGCTTTTGAGAACACATACCTGTAGTGGAAGGTTTGATCTGTCTGTTATATAGTCTTGCTGTACATCCAGTTTTATGCCTGGCCCTATGTTCTTCCATAGTATAAAGCCTTCTGTCCTTCTAAAGTATAGCTGTTATACCTCTTGAAGACTAAATGTTCCAGTGGAAAAAAAACCCCAAAAAACCTCTATTAAGGAACAATGACTGTAAAGTCAAGCACTGAAACACTAAGAAATGCATAGGCAATCATCTGTATTCATGCATTATGACATATTTTTCAGTTTTGTGATCATGCGTAGTTTTTCAACATGAACAATTTGCTTTATTCAGCGTAGAGTAGGCGGTGCTTAGTGAGTCAACACAGATATTGCTCAATGTTAGTATTACTCAATGTTTTGTTGGATCTTCCTGGTCTAAATTATGGTCACATACTTTATTTATTTACTGTCCCTTATTCACTTGCTCTGAAGCCGAATTTAACTTCCTTATATGCTTCTTTCTTGTGGTGCCTAATATGGAGTTATCTGCAAAAACATGTATGAAGTGGTTTTACAGTAATCATATGATGTGAAGAAGCAATAAAGAAGCAATGTCATTTTAATTTTAGATATGGGCAAACTGAGGCCCAGGGAAGGAAAAAAAACCCAAAACCCAGCAAAAGAAACCCCAAAACAAATAATAATAAATAAATAAACCTAAAACTACACCTGACTTCTTGAAATGTGGCCAGATTTTTCATATCGCTTCTGCACTGGAAGTGTGTACCTCACCAGTATCAAGTGCCTCCGTCAGATTACTTCTCCTTAAGTAGTGTAAACCACCCTAACAAACCCCATGCCAAGAAATACATCCTCCTGGCCGCGAAACAGCGGCGGCTGCCGTTTGAACGCCTGCCTTCCTTCAGCCTTAAGTCCACGGGCCACCCAGGGCCCGGCTCGGCGGGGCCGGGCTGCTGCTCTACCCCGGCTGCACCCCCGGTACCCCCGGGGCTCCCGGCCCGCCCGCAGCAACTGCCCTTCCGCCTCCTTACCCTCTGCGTAAGGGCAGGAAAACCTCGGCGGTGACCCTCCCTGAGGAGCCCGGCCTGGCCCTGGCCCTCACCCGCAGGCCCGGCCGGCTCGGGAGCCCGACCCGGTCCCGCAACGTGCCCGCCGCGGCGGAGCGCTGCCCGGCGACGGCCGCCAGGTACCTCCCCCCGCCGCCGCCGCCACCACCGCCTCCTCCGCCCCCTTTTGTGGCGGTGCCAGGCGGCCGGCGGGTTTCCTGCTGACGCCGGAGAGCTGCGGATGGGCAGGAAAGGCCGCCACCGCCTCTCTTCCCTCCCCGCCGGCTGCCTCCCGCCTCGCTCCCGCTCCCTTCGTCGCAGGTGCAGGGCTGAAGGGAAGCTCGCCGGCAGAAGCGGCGCGGAAAGGGCGCAGGTGTGGGGCAGGCCCGGGGATCACGGGGGGCCGCGCTGAGAGGAGGGCGCCGGCCGCGGGCGGACATGGCAGCCCCCGCTTCTTGAATGCTGTCACCCGTCCCCGCGCCGCTGATGGCCGAAGCCTGGAGGCTGGAGGAGGATGAGGAGGAGCTGCGGGAGCTGGGCAGGAGGCACCGGAGGGTCGCCCTGAGTTCGGCGGCAGGTGAGAGGCGGGGGCGCGGCGGGGCCGTGGCGTCGCTCGCTTTGGGCCGGCCCTGGCCCGGTCCCCGGGTCCGAATTCCTGTCAGGGGCCGGGCGGCGTTGGCGGTGCCGCCCCAGCGTGTGCCGGCTTCGCCCGAGGTCGGCTCGGTTCAGCTCGGCTCAGGTGCATCTGAGCCATGGGCCGGCGGGAGCCGCAGGCGTGTTCCTGGCGGGCTCTGCTCGCCGAGGCTCAGCCCCAGAGCTTGCTCCTGCTCCTGCTTCGAGATGGTGCCAACGCGGACACGCGCTGTCCGCCAGAGACAGGTCCGGATGGTTAAGATGCTGTATCAGGAACTAAAATACGGAAGGTTTTCTTGAAAGTAACCAAAAGGTGACGGGACATCGAGATGTCAACCTCGTCAGATGGTTGTAACCATTTCCGTATAGGTATGGACAGCAGGCCTTGGCAAACAAGGCAAGAATCAGTGTATACGAGGAGGCATGGAGGAAGGACTTTAGGAGCATCCTTGTAGAGAGACTTGGAGGTCGCGACAAGCTTTTATTTCACAAGGTGAAATCCAGTGAAATCCATTGAAAGTATTTAATTTAGACATCCCTGTTAACTGAGGGGCAATGCATACATCACCTTTCCGTGGTCACTGTGGTGTGAATTCAGCATTTCTTTCTCTGTCAATGTAAAATCCCCTCCAGAATGAATACTTTTCCTGAGGTCTGTTTCCAGCGAAAATCTCAGTCACGCTGTATATTTGAATTCCAAATAGTCTCATTTTTAATAATCATGATAGAACCTTAACAGTATAATAATTTCTATAATCCTTGAGGCTTTGAATCCATTTGAGCGGCAAGAAAATGAATGTCCCCTTCTAGGTGACAAAAACAATTGTCATCTGAGGGATCACGAAGGAAAACTTGCAGTAGGCAGGCCCTGAGGCTTCCAGTGACCACTGCATATCTGGGCAGGTACAGGATTAGGAGGAACCTATTGAAACCATTATGGCTTGGCATGCGTGCAGAGTTTCACCTTGTCTAGTGTAGGGTACAAAAAAAAAAACCCAAACAAAAAAGTGTTGGTTCCTGTATGGTTTCCTCAATAGCTAAATGTTCATGTTGCTCGTCATGATACCTGCTTTTTAAAGGTATTTCTTCTGGATATTTTTTATTAGCAGAAAACATCTAATTGTTTCTCTATATATATGTATATAATCTTTGCCACCTTCTTGTGGAACAAAACCTGTTCCCAGTTTGTCTTTGGTACAAAGCAACTAATCAGTAATAAAGGCCCGTGTCCTTTTTTTTTTTATTTTTATTATTATTTTATTATTATTTTATTATTATTTGTGCCGGCCACAGCCCTTTGCAATAGACCCAGCACTGTTTACCTTACTAGTGTAAAGTATGTGTGAATGAGTAGTAGTCTGCTTCAGCTGTCCCTCCTTCTTTCCATCTGTTCCCTTGACTCTACAGTGGAAAACAGCACAAAGACTCCCAGCGGAGCATTTCTAAGGCAGCAGTGAAGAGTATCACCGGAGGTGAATGAGTTTGCTGTCCTTCCCTTGACAATTCTCTTTTACCTTTATTTACAAACCTATTGAAAGGAACTGCGGGGTTGGGCTATTATTTTTTTTTTTTGTGCGTAATGTGCAGTTACACTGCCAAAATGGCAATGTAAACAGGTGGATGTTTTTGCAGGGTTTAAGAAATGCTGTATCATAGCAGACTGTTCAAGCCTTTCAGTCTGTTATAGCTATTTGTGAGAGCACCTTAACTTTCTGGTACATTCACCTTGTGCATGAAAACATGTAAGGGCGGTTGCTCACCTTTGTCCTGCACGTACAAGGCATCTGTGCGAAGTGGTAGTTGAAAGGTGAAAGTTCACAAATGCTCCTGTCTTACTAAACACTTTGACATGTAATTAACACTATTTTATTGGAGAACCAGAACACAGGAGACTGTGGAATGAAGAACTAGCATTTTCTCTTGAAGATAGTCATGGTTGTGCTAGACCTGATACTGTAGGATGAAGCCATCTAATCTAACAGCTCGCTGCGGCTAGAGATGTGATCGCTTTTGTGGATATTTACTTCTGCTCTCTTCATGTGCCAACCCTGCTGCTTGTCTGACCTGTTGGTGAGTGGAGTCGCCGAAGTTGTGGTTTGGTGGCAGCCTGGGCTGATCTACTCGGTGGCTGCTGAGGCTTCTCTTGGAGCCTTTGTGCTCACTAGAACCTGCACCAACCTGTTCCAGTGTGTTGGCTGAGCAGAGAGCTATTTTTCCTGTTCTCTTCGGTGGATGGGAGCCTGCTGATTCAGCTCGCTGGAATGGTTTTGTACAGGTTCTGATGAATGTTGAAACTGGCAGAAGGGAAAGAGTAGGAATATGCAGCCAGAGGGAGGTAAGAGACTATGCCAGCCAGGAATTAGTCTGACTTGGGTTGCTGTGAAACTGCAGCCTGAGAGCTGTTAGAAATCTACTCATGTGGTTTTTTGGTTGGTTTTTTTTTATTTTGTTGGTCGAGGGGTTGGTTGGTTGGTTGGTTGATTGAGGCTTTTTTGATGGATTGGGCTGGGGGCGTTTTAGCTGCTATAATGACTGAAGAAGCTTCCTTAAGCACTGGACAAGGGCCAGAGCAGATGTTAAAGCAGGGAATGAAAACCTGGGGATGTGAGCAGGTAAAATGGGCAGAACCATCTTTGTCCATGGAGTAGAACCATCTTTGTCCATGGAGTAGCTGTAAATAGCTCAGTTAACTTGTCTGACTACCTGTTTTTACACCACTGCATGTCATGAGGATCAAATTGTTTTCTTTGAATTCAAGAATGCTTTTTAATTAGCATGTTTTGAAAAATCTGTGAGAAGATATTAAGTAGAGCAGTTTGAGAGTCTTCTAATGAAATGATTTTCCCTTTGAGAAAATGCAGATTGATTGAATATTTTTTTTATAGGTGTATTTTTTTTAAGTGATAGGGAGGAGAACTAGGATACATTCTTTAAAAATTGAGAAGAATAAAAGTAGCTGCATAGGTTCATTAAACTGAATAATCTGGTCACCTGCTGTGGGAAAGGAAGCCACTGTTGCTGAAAACCTGTAGGGTTTTTTTTACTGTAATATAAATAAATAAATTAACATGACTGATTTCTACCCCCTTGTTGTATGTTCCTGACATATATATTATTGCTCTGGAAAGTAACAGAACACTGGTTTTTACTGGGCTGTTTTTGTTTAGAGCCTTCTTTTGTTTGCTTTTAAATAAAGTGGAAACAAAACCACCAAACAAACAACAACATTAAACCAAACTAAAATCCTATTTCTCCATAGCTTACAGGCTCTCTCCAGTCTTACTCTGGACCTTAATCTGGTGTGCTTTCTTATTTTGACTTCCCTTTTTCTTCTGTGACTGCTGACTAAATGAAGTGGACTTGTGTTACAATTTATAGTGAATATAGTAAATCTTCCTTATGAACTGCATTGGTTAATGATGTGAAATTGTTGCCGCATTAGGGCTGAGGGAGTATCTCAGTATTCTGATGTTATCTAAAGTGCTCAAGAATTTTCTTAACATATTCAGTATCCATATTATTTCACTTTGAATTCTGGTCAGTATTCCTTGAGAAAGCTTAGCCCTTTATAGATATGGCAGGTGTTTCCTTACTTAAAAATAAAATAAAATTGCCAATTATAGAAGTCAATAATGAAATTTATTTGAATTTGAATAATTAAGAGCTATTGTGATTTGTACTTTAATGTGTGGTTAAAAGTACAGATGGTCAATAGCACATGGAAAGGCTTTGACTTAATTTAATATTGCTCTGTTTTACTTATCACAAATGCTTGTCTGTGGTTTGTTCCCACACGATGGCTGTAGGTTTTACATCAGTTTTGCTATGCTGACTGAAACATCTCTGGGGTCTTTTTATTGTTTGGTTTGGGTTTAGACACCCCCATTTCTGTTTCCTCATAGTATTTAGGATGTTTTTTGGAATTTTTTCAACTTTAGTGGGCAATTTTAGACTATAGTTGAAATAAGCTATTTCTGGTTGATTGATTGACTGAATGCTGTGGGGATTTTTTTTTCTTTCTTTCTTTACACTCCCACTACTCCCACATCAAACTGGCGCTGACTTGTTTTGGAAGCTGAGAACAATGACCTGTGTCCATTATAGCAAATTAAGGTTGAATATTTCACTGCTCCACATGCTGAGAGGTTATGGGGGTACACTTGTGTAGTGTGTATGATGAAATTCAGTGAACATGAATTTGGAGGCATCATAGACTTTTAACAGCTAAATGAATTTGATACAAGAATACTCAGCAGTTGTTCCTGTGCTAATGTAAAAGATGTGTTCGACTTTTAGAAGTAAAGAATAAGATGGTCTGAAATTCTTCGTTAAATTCTTAAGTCTGAGACTGATCAAGTGATAATGTCTTTTTAGAGTTCACTGGATCATAACATGAAACAGCTTCACCTTAGTACTTCCCAAAGGGTGTCAGTGATGCTGGAGCAGAGAGAGAGTACGGTTAGGAAAAAGGTGGCTCTAAGAATTAGTTGCTGTTTTCTTAAAATCTTAACTAAATCTTCTATTTAAGAAGTTGAAGGATCTGCATCTTACAGAACAGAACTCAGCATTGTTCATCTGGAAACATTTGTCTGCATGCCTGCGTCCTTCAGTGCTATCTGGAAATTGTTTTGCTTGTCCATAGCAAGAGTGACCATTTTTTGTCTCTTATTCAGAGAAGAAAAAACAATAAACTTGATAGAGGAGATCAACTGTCTTGAATAAATACATAACGTCTACCTATGATCTGCTAGTCTGTCCACGTGTACACAAGAAGCCCTTAGAAATAGGTCTGAGAGGAGAGTTGGGGGAAAGCAGGTGTTTTATTTATTTAATTATTTAATTAATCATTTGGCTCACAAGTTCAAGAAGCAGTAGAGTTGATTGCCAGCTGGGCACCTCCTCCCTCTTTCTCTTGGGATTCAGTCTCTTTTTATTTTGTAACCCTAATGCAGGCTGAAGGGCTTCAATATTAGTAATTGCTTGAGACACCACCACAGTAAAACACTTAAAATTCAACAAGTATAAATAATGTAATTCTTCTCTAATAATCTCTAACTGGTGCTAATATGTTGTATCATATAACTAGTAAAAAGATTACCTGATAAGGTCTTTTTCAGAGCACATTCGAGTTACTGCACACATTTCCACTGAATTTCATAGTCTTTGAATTTAACTTGCTTGAGATAAATATAAGATACTAGCTAAAGCTTTTGTGGAAGTTAATAATGTAGTGTACATGTGGAACTTCACCAGCATATCTTGAAATTCAGATCTGCTGTTAGTGGTGAGAAAAAAAAAAGCCCTGCTTGTGATTACTTGGCCAAGAGTATAGACTGAACCACAGAGAATGTTGTGTCTTCTGAAGAAACAACCCTTTTGGTGTTGAAAATGAAGGCTGCTCTAAGGAAAATAACTGAATAACTTCTGGTAGTCAACAGGGTGATTCCCTAGCCAAGGAAACTGTATAACAACAAATAGTAAGTATTATTAAGCAATGAAATGAACCTTCTTCATTTAGGCTATAGCCAAAGCAAGGCACGAAAAGGTATCATTGCATAAGGAGTGGTGAGTATGGAGCCAAAGAGAATAGCCCATTAGGCTAGGATTGCTCAAAGACCATGCTGTTAACTATGTTGCAAGCAATCATTTCCTGTCAAGGTAATAAATGATAAATCAAAGTTGTTGCATCAAGAATGGGGATAGTCAGCAAAGGGCAGAGTGAGTCATAACCTCATTGCAAGAAGCTTTTACAATAGGGACTGTTGTTTACAGATGGAAAAAAAGAAACATGAAACGTATTTACAAATATTGTAAATAAATACATTTGTCAGTATTTACTTTTGACAGCATAGCCTTGATTTAAAATCTGGAAACAACAGAGAAGTGTTGCTGACACTTTCTCCATTAAATGTTAATGTAGTTCTGCGTCTGTTGTTTCAATAAGTATCTTCTTTCTTTTCAAACTGCATATATTATATTTTATTTGATAGCACTTGGAGCCATTTGACATCTACTTCTTTTGATGTTCTTTTATGTTTATTATCTATAGTGAAATACAGTGCTTTACATATACTGTAGTTTAGTTTCTTAGCTCTGATGATTTTGTGTTTGTGGCCATGGTGCAGTGTTGGCTGGAAGAGACCCATGGAGTCACCTAATCCAGCTTTTTGCTTGAAGCACGATGTGTTGTCAAGGTTAGATCCATCCAGCCAAGGCTTTGTCTATCTGTGCCTTGAAAAGTCTACCTCTTCATGAAAGAATTTTTCCTCGTGTTTAACCTGAACCTCCCAAGGCACAGTTGTGACCATTGCCCCTCGTAATATTGTCCACTGATACCAGGAAGAGTTTGTGTTTGCGATCTTTGTTGTAGCTGCATGCTGCTATTACATAGCTCCTTTGCCTCCTCTTTGCCAGACTAAAGAAGTCCGGCCCCTTCAACCTTCTCATTGTGCAAGTCCTCCCTCGCTTATTCAGGTTCTCAAACTGTACAAAAATGGGGTGGAAGTCCTGTCTTCCTTGAAAAACAGCGTGCACCAAAGTTACTGAAGATTTGGGAAGACAATGTATCATCTGTTTATCTGTGGTTTATGCTTGGCAAGCATCCTTCCCTTCAAAGAAGGACAAAAATAAGTTTTGCAGGAAAGCGTAGATTTAGTGGTTGATGGCACACAGCAGGAAAACTTCCCTTTTTCTCTCAATGTTTTATGGATTTTGAAAGACACGGGATTTTATGGATATTGCTGTTTTTAAATTGACCATCTGATGTAGTGCTGTGTTACACTAACTGCTTCGCGTGGTCTTGTAAATTGGCAGAGATTTGTACGAACTGCATCAGTTTGACTTCAAAGATGAACTGTATTGGTTTATGAACCCTTGCATATGTTATACAAGACAAATCCATACCTGCTTTTATGGTTGTATTTATGTCCAGCTTGAAGGACTGGATGAAAGCAAGGCTAAAAATGTTCACACTGTAGTAGAAACTGAATGTGACAGGTCTTACTGTTCATTTTCTTTCCTACTGCCTTTTTCAAGTGGTTGTTTTTTGTGTGGGTTACCACCTCAGTCAGCTTATTCAGGCTTTTGAAGAAAGTGTGGTTGGGTCAAAACATGCAGAAGATGTCAAATGATTGACATTGTTACTCCTATAACTAACAGGGTGTCCGGCCTCAGCTTTTCAGAGTCATGGAAGTAGCTCATATGTGCCCCAGTGTGCAAACTGGGGAAAAAAAGTGGAACAAAAATGTTTATAATTTTCACATCCTTAGGAAAATCACACTGAATCAGACAGAAGGTTCACCTTCTAACGTAACCTGTTTGTTACAATTGCCTACAAATGTCTTCAGTGAACTAGGCAAGAAAGCTGTCTTAGGATTCAGTTTGCACTTCCAAGAGAGATTCCTTCCTCTGTTCAATCAACGTCTTAGAAACTTCTCAGAGGCTGCATATTAAAGGCCCTGCTAAATCGTTGCCAGTGGATTAATCTTCCACAAATTCAATTCCTATTTTGGATCCACTTACACTTTTGATCCTCAGCTCTTACATGGTAGCAAGGAACAGAGTTATTTGTTATATAAAATCAGTTACTACATTTCACACAGTTGGTATTTTTATGGCTATTCGCTATTTCTTGAACTGTAATGATAAATTTCTTATCTATATTTTGCTTTTTTAATATGTATTTGAGTATAATGATTTACGCTCTTAAAAACTTTCAAGCACTGTGTTTCCTACAAAGGGATTTCTGATCCATTCTTCTAGACAGAATATTGTATGTGTAAAACCGCTTGATGTTTTTTCCTTTGTCTACAATGTTTTCCTTCTATTTACAACAGATAAATTGAAATTAATATCAGTTGTTTTCTTAAGGTGATTGATTTGTATTCATCATGCAATCTGTCTTGCATTAAAACCTGAGTACTCCATATCACAGATCTGCACATGAAAATTTATTCAGGTTTTGCACATCTGTGCTAAATCATTTACAAGTATTTTTGAGTGTACAGTGTGCTGTGATGTTATTCATTATTAAAATACTCTTGGCTCATCCTGTTGGAGCAATGGGGCATAAACACCTGGAAACAAGCTCAGCATTTTGATACCCTTCTCATAATAAACTGCTCCATCATTGTGCTGTGTTCATTTTAGAACTGTCTGCACTGTAAATCTAGGGTGCAAAAACGAATAGAAATGTAGGACTTGGGACCAAAATAAGAGTTTGGAAAAAATATCTCTCCTTCTGCCTAATACTTTGAAAATGGTGTTGTCAGGTGCCGGAGTTTAACTGATGGCAAATGCTGTAAACTTTGTCATTTGTCATAAGCTTGTCAATCTTTGCAAGTACGTCTGATGAAACACCCTATGATAACCAGGCTGGAGTGATGGAGTTCTCCTGAGAACGGACACCTGCTGTAGTGCATCACATCTGTTGTTTAAGCAGGCTGAGACAATGCTTGGAAGAGTGTCACTGCCAGTGTGGGACAGGTATCACTGAAGGGTGAGAGAGGATAATGATGCAGACCTCATGAATCCACCACATTGACATCCACTATGTCAACTTCATGATGACAAAATATGTTTTTCCATGCTGGTGTGCAAAGCTTGCTGCAGATCACCAATATCATGTCTGGGAAATGCATGGTAGCTGCTACCGTGACGTTAAGCACACTTTATTTGTCTAATTGCTCTTCACTAGCTTGGTGTTGGTGGATCCATTACCAAGAACTATTTAATTGAAGTGTGTCGTGATGGTATTTTACTCTTAGCACGCATAGCAATGTGGAGGTGCTTATTAGTATATTTACAGAGGCTGGATGCTTCTGCCAGGATCTGTAGGCCTTTTTGGTGTGTGCACAGGAGTGGCAAGAGGAGAGGTCGGGGAGCACGTGGGAGGAGAGGTGTTTCTCCAAGGGACTGTAGAATTGAAACAGTCTCTGCCAGCATTACCAGAGCACCCGGGAACTGTGGGTTTATCTATAGTCAACCCAGGATCCTTTGTTTTGAGGGTTTCTAGATGCTTATGGCTTTGCCACCCTTTTGATTCTTCATTTAAAGCTGCCTTATGGTTTTTGAAACCTCTCATGGGAGAGTAGGAAACTGCCTTGTGTTAAGGTGGGTAGCAATAGAACTGGTAGAATTTGCATTTAGAAGACTGATAACAAGATGGGTTAACCTGATGTCAAGGCTGGAGGCAGCTAAAAAATTACAGTTTATAATAGCTGCTTTTTCTATCGTGTCTTTTTTGAGAGGCTGTAAGGAGGAGAACATACAGTTGATAAACATTTGTAAAATCAGATGGGAGAGCTCTGTAAAATACTGCAGTTTCTCAGGAGCCCCGAGATAGGCACAGTCAGCTTTTGCCTGAAGTACAGAGGCCACATGAGAAGACTGAAAGGTGTGTGCATCTAATATGAGTGATTGTTTAGAACACATTTCTTAGAATTCCGAGTTACCACTTTCATTGTGTACATAGAGACACGGTGTTTTTAGTATGATTTGAACACGTTTTGTAAATTATGTTGAATTCAACTATGTTTTCAATTCTTAATTAAAATATAATACACGAAGCTGTGTGTTATGAACCATACTCATTTTTGCTGAGCGTGTTTGAATTTCTTAAGAAGTGGTAATAAAGCCCTGTGCTCTGGAAGGGTTGCCTGCCTCTTTTTCATCACAGCACGTGGTGTTTCACTATTTCCTTGTTGTCCCACTCTCTTTTCCTCCTGTTTTCCCCCTTTATAAAACATTGTTATTTTCTTCTCTTTTGGAGCTTGGGATAGTAGAAACAAAGGGGTCTGAGGTACCTTAAAGGGGATTTGTTATGTGTTTTTATATAGATAGATAGATATATGTTTATATACACTTAACCTTGGGATGAATGTAGATAAACTCCTCTTACCTCAACAAAATGACTTTAGAATGCTGAAAATGAAGTTTGGATGTTTATGTCTATGTTATCAAATAATATGCATTAAAATATGACACATTTCAGGAATAGGCAAGTGCTGGGTTTCCTGTTCTGGGGAATATTAGTTTAGAGTTGCACAACTTTTAGTCATGTGCTCAGTGCTAAGGGATGAAGGTTATCCCAGACTGCAGCATATATTGGCATATACCAGCATTATTAAACAAATTGATTTTTTTACACCTTTGAATTAATCCCTTTCATGATGTTTCTAGATCTTGTAATCTGTGTTTTATGATAAGTACAAGAGAGCTTTTAGGGAATAATCCATTCTGTGGTACTTAAGAAAAATCCAATGCATGTGAAAAGCAATTGTTACATTCACTTTCCCAGAATTTTGTATTTTTGTGTGGCTATTGGGCAGAATTACCTATGTCACCGGAGGAAAATATTTTGTTAATAGGCTAATTTCAAGTGCATTTCTATAGAAAATCAGTAATTGCAACAAAATAATTGAGGGTTAAGAATGTTCTCTTGTTAGGTGTCTTTATGTGGACTAAGTAAACAATTTTGAGATTCTTTCACCATAAATAGTGACAAGGGACCACAAAATATTCCGAGAACAAGATATTGAGTATTTCAGTGGCATCGTAAGAGAAATAAATGTTGTTATTTTGTCTCGTATGTTCCTTCTTTTTTTTTTATAGAGGTTGTTCTTTTATGGTTGAGTGTGTTACAATCTTTTTTTTTTTTTTTTTTTAGTAAGGAATTTTCTTTGTGTCATTTCATCCCCCTCCAAATTACTCCCAAAATGCAAATCTGCTCACTTACTTGCACTCACCATAATCTCCTATTCCTAAATTGGAAGCAGTGTCGTCTCTGTTGCTGTCAGGGGTTTCACAGGATTAAATAACCAAGGAAAGATTTTTCTTGTTTGTTTTAAAGCTGAGTTAGTTTCCTGTGGTACAGAAGTGGGAATATTTTCTGCTGATACCACTATTCAGCACTTTATTGTGAATCCGTGTCTCGTGCACGTTAAATAAGACAACTTCCAAGTGCATAATGTGTAAGATTACACTGGAGACAGTTGTTGTTCAGGTTTGCCATCTCAACAATTCAAACATACAGTTTTGGTTAAGCAAATTCAGAAAACTTTTAATTGCCCAACGGGACAAGATTGTTGGGTTGTCAGGGAGGCTGTGAAAGGTGAAATTTTGCTAAGTGTTTTACATCCAAGAATTAATATTCTTAGTATGTAACATAGTAGATGGGAATTTAATCTTTTGGAAGTTAATAAGGAAGGATGTAATTTCTCAAAAATTGTAAATGATTCACTGAAATGTATACAACAAAGGCTGTTTCTACAACACATGGTTTTGTACCACATAGGTCAAAAGAAATTTCTGGTGGAAGTGATATCCCCTGCAATCGTAGCCTCAAATTATCCTGCCTATGTCCAGGAATGCATGAGTTTAGGAAACTATTGTTTAATATGAAAAAATCCAAAACTAACAAGCCAAATGCCCTGTAGAAGACTTAAAGATAATGGTGATTCTTATATTATTTTCAGTAAGCCTTTTGTCATGATTGACTCAGTCACTCAACAGCACTATTTCTCTGTGCATATTTTAGGTCTCCAGGCATGGAGCATGCCCTAAATTAGCGTGGTAATGGGGATGCTGTGACAGGTAAATGTACCTACACACAGGTGTTCAAAGCTGAAGGCTCTTGTGGTGCTGGATGTATTTATCCACAAGCAGTGCAAACCCCTGAGGAGAAAATTAATTTAATACCTTTTAATCTTAAATATAGTGTATTAATAAGATGCTATGTTAATAGAGTGTAGGAACCACAAGTTTATTACACTTGTCCAACTGTATTGCATTTATTGCCTGTTGTGTCTCAGCACCCTGTAACAGGCAGACATGACATACCATACCATACCATACCACTCTGAGCTCTGTTGTCTAGTTGAGGAATATTCAGAGCCTCTACAGGCACGCTGAATCTCTGATTTGGAAAGAAAAGGATTGTACCATACTCTAGAAAGATAATTTTCTTTTATAGGCTATGCTAGCAACATCAGAGAAATGTTTTTCAGAAATGTAGATCCAACATTTCTGGAATGCCTGGAGAGGAATGTATTTTGTGGTTATAAATCTTTTGTCTCTCAAACAGTTGAGTCAATTGGTAGTTTCCTCAAGAAAGTATTAAAAAAAAAACAAACTAGTAGAGCTTGTCTTGAGTGGCTTCCACTGTGAGATTGTGGCACTGTGCAGATACCTATGTCTGCTTGTACCTGAAGTACATAATCCAGGAATTACATTGCACTGATCAGCTGAAGTGTCCCATATGAAGATACGGGGATTTGTACTTTCAGGAATTGCTCATTTCTTGAAAAAAAAAAAAAGAGCTTTAGAAACAGCTATCCTAAATTTCTTTCTTAAGCAAGTGTGGGAGAAGCTACAAGTGTGGTAACATATGCATATGCTGTGTATATTTGCCTGCTTGCATACTGTGTTTATCATTCACAGACGGAGAACAAGACCAGCTCCTGGTGCTGAGTTTGGTTTAGGTTCTTCTAACATTGACCTTTTAGAGAAGCGGTGAGAGCTTACGCAGTCTGTTTCCTTTCTCTCTTGTTTCTATATCAGCCCCACTCGTATGTCGGCACGTATGTTCATGTTGATGCACTCACACTTTTGCTGTTGCAATGCAGGAGTAACATAGAAGCAAGAATAAGGGGGTGGAAATTCAGAGTCACGGAACAAAATCAGCAGCAAATGTAGCACTGGCAAATGTGGCTTCTGTTGTCAAGTAAATTAATTTTTTCACTTCTATATTGTAACAGTGCACAAAAGTTTTGTAAGGTGACTGTAGTTTATTATTAATCTCTTTAGCAAGTTAAAGAATATAGTATCTGGATAATTACAAGCTTTATGGTGGTCAGTAGACCTCAAGGTTAAGTACTCACTTGCAGAGGCTCAGTGCGTTCCTACGTACGTGTTGGGGTACCACTTCCCAGCCATGTATCAGTCATGCTTAAAGTGGGGGGGAAAAAGGCATTACTCCCAAGTATAAAAAAACTGCAGGAATGCTTTGTGCTTACAAGACTCGGTTACTGTTTACAGTGGCAGATTTACGTCACCTCATTTGTGGGAGGTGGGGGGGCTATAATGTTTTTTTTTTTCCCTGCATTGTATTTCTCTGGAATTCAGCGGCATACTGTAGCGTTTAAAGTATAAAATCTGCCTGCCTTTACAGTTATAAACTTTGAGTGTGTCCTGGTTTTGTGGCCTTCTGGAGTAATGGGAAAGCTATACATAAACTGAATGAAAAGACTTTCTTCCAAGCTTCTTATTAATCTCTCCTTCAGCCTTCTGCCTTTTAAACAACTGATAAGAGACTCTGCTGATATACTAAAAGACATAAAGAAATGTTGAGTTTTATGGGTTTTGTTGTATAGCAGCTCCTAATAAAATGGAGTGAAATTTATAGTATAATCTATATTGCGGATTAATTTGTGTTATTCTGACTCCTTACCTGAGATAAGTGCTAAAAAGAAGGAAAGGTTGCTGTAAGCCACAGTGTGTCTTACAGAAGGGAAGGCAAAAACATTGCAATATCAATGGCAGTTACTGCTTATCTCAGTGCAGCTAAAGCAACTAGCATGGAAAATCCTGCAGAAATGCAGACCTTTTTCCCAAAAAACATGCACTTGGGTTTGAGTGAGGGTGCCATATCCACTGGCAATTTAAAATGGAAATTTGGGGCTCTTGATCTAATGTGGTTGGCTAACGGGAACTGTTGCACCATTTAGCTATGATCAGCTGGGTAACAGTCAAGATACACGTTACTAAAATAATGGTAGGAGCCATCCCATTTCTACATGCCTTGTGAAGTTGCTGCATCAATCTTAACAGCTAGGTTTGTCAAAGCCTGGAAGCCTGCAAAAGTGTGTTCACTGGGAATGAATGCATTCAGATCAGGGCAAGTTGTATAGCCTTTTTCAACAACTGCCTGTTCTGACCTATCCGTGTATTCTGCATTTTGGTGTTGTCAGCACTGCTTAAGAGCCTGCTGTTCCCATTGCTTTGTTTATCTAGAGGTTTGCCATTGGTACAGAAGTATTGTTAGAAGGATCTCATGCTATTTTTAATTAAGAAACCACTGCTATGCCATCAGGGGCTAAATCTAACAAAGATGGAGACAGCTGGTTGCTCTAACTACATCCTCCTGAAGAGTGCTACAATGTCCTGCCCCATATGGTAGCTGTTCAATTCAAGTATTCATAATTAAGATGAAAAATACAGTATTTTTCCAGAAATGGAAATAGGGTGGAGCTCCTCAGGGTCAGTATTGGAAGGTGTCCCTGCCCATAGCAGGGGGGTTGGAACTAGACAATCTTTAAGGTCCCTTCCAACCCAAACCATTCTATGATTCTGTGCCCCCCCTTTTCTCCCTTCAGCCAATTCAGCTTTCAAAAGAGATCAAGCTGTGGGATGATAGGATGTGAAAGCAGGAAGGTACCTGCCTTGGGAGGTAGTTTTGCAAGTTCGAAGTGGCAGTGTGTGTTAACTTTTTACTCACTTTTCAACAGATTTTCATGTTTATACTTAAATTTTTTTCTAGTGAGAGCATGCTTTTCGGTTGAAGCCACTCTTAGCAACAACATACTTTGAAGAAGCTTGCAAAATAAACAGACAAAAACAGTGTCTGGTGTGAGTTGCCTTTTTACTTTTCTTTGCTTGTCTTCCAGGGGCAAGAGTGAATGCCTTAAAAGCTATTGTTTTCTGCTTTGGTGGTCTTTTTGGCAAAAAAACGTAAGCTATTCTGAGTTTGTGAGTGACCAAAATAGTGTTGAGTCAGTTATTTTTCTCCTGATGGTTATGTTTATATTTTCCTTGAGAAGAAAAGCTGTTCTATTATATTAAAAGGAAACAAACAAAGGGGGTAATTTTCCCATACTCAAAGGGTAAGAGAATCACCAGTTAAAGGAAGCTGACCCTTTCTAAAAGCAACTGGAACACAGCATTTCTGTCTGCCGCTCAATCTTTGAATGCTGCAGAAAGGTATGATGTGTTCAAGCTATTGATGAAATACACACAGGATGATTTTGTAAATAAACAGTGTATTTATCAAACAATTATAATATAAATACCAGATCTTTCTGTTCTGATGTTTTCCTTGATTCTTCCGCAGTGCTTAAAACTTGGCACTGGTCTTCCCAACCTCAGCCAGGAGTCTCTGACTTGTTCCACCTCATCTGCCCCACCTGCCAGCTCCTTGACTTTCTGCACTGTGTCCTGCTGCTGAACAAGGCTAAGACATTTCTCCCGCGCTGGCTGTATTTGTATAAGGGCAGCAAAGGTTTTGTGAAGAGTAGATGCTAGCATGAAGTAGAGAAAATCTGTTTAAGCCTTGACTGCAGGAGGTTGGAGGATGGTCAGTTCTTAGGGATTGAAAGACTACAAGTCTCTGGCTATGTGAAGTGTGGATTGTGGGACAAGCAGAAAGAGCTTTCATTCTGTCTGAGGAAGAACGTGCATGTCTGTGTTGTCTGAGCTAGCTGAATTAGCTGGCAAAACCTGTAGTTGTAGAATGAGAGAGATGATAGCCCCGCATCACCTCTTGGGCAGTTGTCAGTAAACTGGGAGCAGATCTGCTGTGCTAGCACAAAGCCCAAACTTCACACTGTTCTCCTCTTATCAGGTTAGGGAGATGATGCTTATTTTCAAGAACAGTTCATTAACCAAAATAAACTTAGAATCAAGCAATCCCATTCTTTAGCTTGTGTGTTCTAGCTGCTTAGTAGTTCCTAGCCTATTTGCCTACAGCTACATACACGGTCAGGAATTGCATTACTTTAGCAATGCAAGGATTGGGAGAACAGCACTGGTGTCTCATCTGTGGAAGCTCGTGTCTGGAAGGTATTATCTGTCACAAGAAGTGGATTTTTTTCCTGGAAATTTCCCATGCTGGAGTGCAGGCTGCCTTGTTTGTTCACTGTGCATGCTAGTCCAGCAAACGTTCAATGTTTGCTCTAATCTGACAGGCGTTTTGGCTTCTAGAGTTTAGAATTGAAGGATCCACGGTATTGTGCTAGAAAGAGATCATGTCCTGTAAAGTTTTACAGAAATTTGTATCTTTGATATTGATTAAACTCTATAGTGCAGCATTTAATTTTCAGATTTTCGCATCTATATCATCCTCTTAATTATTTCTGTTAGAAAAGAATACAATACCTCTGTTGTTGAGGTGACATATAGAGAGTTAATCAGCTGTGGACTTGCCTGCAGAAAGCAGGAATGGGATTGGCATGTATGTGTGTTTAAATGTAGCATATATGGGTGTGTATGGTTGTGTGTGTATGTTTAAAAAACAATAAATAATCTATTTATATGTTTTTCTGGGATTTCATATCTAGAGGTGTGTGACACTACTTGAATTGGTGCTTGTATGTAGTGCATCTAGAATTGCAAAATTTAAGCACTAATTGGAAATATTAATCTCTTTGAGTCTCTTGATACACTAAATCAAATTTAATTGATTATGTTCACAGTAACCTTAAACAGGTGCAGGGTTTATTTCTATTTTAAGATGCTAACTGTGTGTTTATAGAATTACATTTATCTTTATTCATCTTAGTACAAGCAGTGTACATGTGGGTGATGTGCTTTCACTAGGTTTAGGAGTAATGATGTGTAAAAGCAGAGGTACTATTTCCTGTTTCAACATTTCAATAAAACAAAAGAGAAAAGGGAACTGCACTGACTTCCTGAATGAGCAGGTTGCAGTGGTGTAGTTGGGCTCTGGTGGATCTGCCAGCTGGATGTGGGCTGAGAGGAAAAGCTCCCAGATGCTGTGTTTACATGTACTGTGACTCCTTTTATTCCTTCTCACTGATTTATTCACACGGTCTTTTTAGAAGTGGGAAGGTTTTGTCTGAATACTGTCAGATTGTGGCTGTGTACATAACAGGGAACACCAACAAGCAACAGATGCAAGAAGGTTTCAGTAGGAAGTCCTGCCTTATTTCTTGCAGTGCTCACAGGTTATATATGAATAAATGCTAAGGATGGAAGGAGCCTTTCTCTGTGTGTTGGAACAACTGTTGCTGTAAGTCTGGTTTGAGCTATACCATGCTGTTTCTAGCTAACAGAGGAGCACACAGTGTGATGTAATGGAGTTCACTGTGAGTCAGAAACACAATAAATTATACACTGTGTGGCTATGACAGCTCAGTAGGAGCACCTATGGATGGAAAAAGCATTAGATGCTCTTTGAGCAGTGTTGATATGAAATAACTTTTTACCACTTTAATGAAAACCAAATCAAAGGAGCACGTAAAACTTGGAGAGGAAAATATTTCTTCTGTACAGGAGCTAAAACTATACAAACAAATGTATGGTCTTAAGAGAAAAAAATGTATTTCAAACACAGAGCCTTAAGGTTAAAAACGCAATCTGTGAGTATGGAATTTTTTTTTTTTAGGAATACTCTTATTCTTCTATATAGACAAGCTTTCAGTAGAGTGTTTATTAACACCAGAAAAATAGTTTTCTGTTTGAAATATACACAGATGGAGTCAGAAGCAAAATTACCATGGTCAGGGGAGATTATACGTAGCTGTAAGAATATCCTTCTAATTGCTTAGTGGATCTTTCTGTAATAAATGATTAAAACTCTCTAGTTTTAGAATATATGTATTTTAGGAGGACACAAATCTCAGTTGCTTCTTTCAGCTAGCTCAAAAGTCGTGTGGTAAGAGATATTCTAGATTTACAATGTAACTGGTAATATGTGATTTCTAATAACACAGTACAGTGGCTATTTTGTAATGGTTCTATGATAATCTTAACTCTTAGGAGACGTATTTTATACTTTCTTTGCATATTTGAGCTTTCAGAAATTACAAGAACTTTTAGAAACGTAGCTAGGGATGTAGTAGGCTTTAGCAACTGATAAATTGCTCGGCAGAAGTAGTTTATCTGAGTTGATATGATTATCCTATGTAGATTTTTATTTGCTGGTGAATGTCAGTAGCGCAAATAAGCTACTTGAAATGCTCAGAGGGTAAACAAAACCCTTTCTGAAAACACAGAAAGATTCAGTATCTGGAACACGAGAAGTCAAAGAGTTAATGATGGGGCTGCACTGGATTCAGTGTATTTGCAGATGTTACTGCAACCAACTGCTGATTTTTCTCCCATCCTGTCAGGGAACTGTGCCAGTTGTGATTCATGGAATGATTTTTTTGCGCTGAGTAATCTGTGGTTTTTCTTTTTTTCCTCTTCCTTCTCCCTTATTTTTACCCCAAACTAAAGTCCTATTCATTCCAGCTAAAAGGAGGGGAAGCTTCCAAAGCATTAATGCAAAACATTAAATACACTGTGTTTTGAGTAGAGGAGTTTTCACAAACGTTAAACTTGCAGTAATTTCACTTGGGCTCAGGCAGAGCAGTCCAGTGCAGGAAAAGAGTTTTAAAACAGAATTAGCTTTTGGTTTTGCTAGTCATACGGTGTCATGGTTATTTTAAGACTTCTGTGCTAGTATTGCTAAACAACATCCCAACTTTTGTGCTGATATTATGCCTCCTTTCTCACAGATCGCTCTGAAAGAAATAAACCAGACTGCCGCTCTTCGGGGTAAGAACCATATTTCTGTATTTATTCTTGCCTTCTTTTCCTTTTTTTTTTTTTTTCCTTATTTTTTTCCTTTTATGGGATGAACTAGGATATTAGCCAGAAAAATAAAAATGCTGTTCTTTTATTTCTCTGTTGTGGTAACAGTAACAAAATACCAAAATAACTTTGTGTTAAAGGTAAATGTTTTATATTGCTTATGGATAAAATTTTCCAGGGAATTAACAGAGCTTATTACACTATAATTATGTGCACTTAAAAACCAAAGGTTTGTTTATATATCATACACAGGGTTGTTTGGTAAAATTCTGGTTTAAGAAAAGAAGTCCTCATGACTTTTGCTTCTTTGGACTGTTTGCTTCTGTAGCAAGGAAAATAGTTCTTGGTTCAGTCAAAAGTAGCAACACTTTATGATTTATTCCATTAACTCTGATCCCATCATACCTAAGGTTTCAAAACTGAGATAAGCAAATGAATTGGGTATTAAACAAAACACACACACACATTTTGTGCTTATTTAGAATCTCCATCAGCAATTGTCACAAATGTCTAAGTTACTGATTTGAAAGTCCACATTTTCCTTTAAGCTTCTGAATGTTGTGTGGCTCTCCTTCTTATCCTCTTGTTCTTTAAAAAGTCTTTCACTTTTGCCTTATTTCCAAACTCTCCCCCTCAATTCTTCACCAGGGAATAGGATCTCAAACATATCCTGTGGTGGCTAACAGGGTTTTAATAGAGTAAAGTGGTAGAGCAGACCAGCTAACACTGTGTCTCCCACTCCTTTGTGAAAAGCCATTCCAAAGAATGCCCCTGTGTCCAGCTTTCTGACATGACACGACCTTTTTGTTTGATTTTTACAGTCTGATATTTGGGTTACATCTTTACAGTACAGTGAGGTAGCTTTTATAGCTAGAACAGAAGGAATTGTACCCTCATCTTATAGCACAGCTCATGTGTTGTATCTACCATATGATGTGATGGAAGAGAGGATGTTTTTCCTTTCCCTTCTGTATCTGCAACAGCACTGTGGCTGTTTCAAGCAGTGTGTTTAAGTTGCAGGGGAGTATTGCCTTTGTCTTTGATTACTTACATCTACTTATAACATCAATCACTGTATTTCCTTTTGGAATTAAAAATACTTATGGTTTTTTCCTAAAACTATATAGTTTCAGTCTACACATTTGAACTCCTATCATGTCATATTATAAATATGGCATAATATAAAATAAATCCAAATCATGATCAAAAGAAAATCTAATTTTATCAAAATGTTTAGTTTAAGGTTGAAATGGTTTCAGTCTGTTCTCCTTTCTTCTGACTGGTCCTTCCTACCTTTTTTGTCCTTCCTTTTTGCTCTGGAGTGTATTTTTTAAGTTTTATTTTGGAACCAAAAGCAAAGTAAAGCTTCAGACTTTTTATATGGAATTTCAATTTCAAATGTGGACCAGCCCTGACAATAAAACACTGTCCTAAGTTGTCTAGATTACAGATTCAAAATTCTCATGTGGAAAGCACAGAGATATTAACATTATAATGTAGGTTGCTCATAATTTTCAGAAAAAAGGGCTTTCAATAGTCTTTCATTCCTCTCAGTAGTGCATGTGCTTTCTAACTGTATCTATGTATCTTCTGCCCCGCTCTCAATCTCACTGGCCATCATGTCATGATAATTCTGCTTTCCAGGATGAGCTATGAGAAAGAAAAGTAATTTTTTAAAGGGTAGTGTGGTTTTGTGTGTCTTGCTGCTGCTTCCAGGCTAGAGCAGGAGAAGCCTGCCTTACTGAGATGACATACTCTGCTAATTGATGCTGCCACACTCTGTGGTTCTTCTCTCATTAGAGTTGGAAGCATAATCTTGTGATGACAAATTACTGAGTAAGATTCTTAGCTCCAGTCTGACTGTATCCTGTCTGGGAAAGTAGCTGCAGCCATATGAAGACCAGAGCCCCTTACCGTGAGAACTGATGGAAAACTAAATAGTGAAGCCTGCAAGTTTTAATTAAAGTGCAAAGCACACTTCTCTTGTAACATGGGCAGCATTTCAGAGCTGTTTGAATTCCATTGGCTTATGCCATTTTATGAAGAGCTACTATAGCCATGACACCTCCCTCTCTGGGGGCAGCTCATACAAGGGAAAGAGAAAATACAGTGGTTCAAAGGCATCTTGTCTTCTTTTTCCTAAAGCTGAAAGTTGTAGGATGCATCTCATAAAAACACAATGTACCATCCCTCTCGTAATCTAAAGTGGAACAAAAGTGACCCTGCAGGTCTTTGTACTTAGATTCAAGGCCTACTAAGAAGAATTTCTGCACTATAAAATAATGGAGAAGGACATGGGGTTACTAGGTGAGCAGATGGAGGCACATGCAAGGAGCCTTAAGAATGATAGATATCCTCAGATGAAATAGTAGGTGTACATGTTTCAAAGAGAGAGACAAAGAAGTAGAAATTTATTTCATGCAGAGTCCTGGTAAGCTGCTGCCCAGAAGTCTGTCCAGTCTAATCATAAATGTGGAATCCCGGGAGAAGAAGAGACAAAAGAAAGCCCAACAACCACCAACAACTCTTCCTCGGGCTGTGTAAGGTTAAGTTTTAGTCTGGAACATGATCAGCTTAATAAAAAGACCACATGACAATATTTTTTGTGATTGCAGGGGCCCAAAGCTTGTTCTTTCCAACACCACGTTCTTCTATGTTTCTGTGTCTGCGTATTTTCAGATCAGCTTGAGCCTTCACAGTATTGCAACAAAACAGAGCTTGGACATAATTAATTTGCAATGATGAGCACATAAAAACTGTTCTAGACAAAACATTATATAAAATGATCTTTTATATAGTTCTTTTCATTATAGGGTGAAGCCATTTAGATAATGCAGGGTGAAATATTTATAGTGGTACCAGGAACTCTGCAAATTTTCTGGTTTTGTTACTAGTCTATCAAATGTTTATAAGAGGAGAAATGTTCCAGGAAGGTGGAATATTCTAAGCGGTGATACCAGGATCTAGCATGACACTGGGAAGAAATTTGGAGAGTGGATGAATCAAAGACCATAGGTAATGGTTTAAAAGAAGGGAAACAGATACTAGATAATGCTTACAAATTATGCATGAATACACTATCTTTTGCCTCTTCTGGCAATTAGCAACCATCTGCCACACAGGAGAGTTTAAATAAAGTGCAGAGTACCAGAACAGGGCCTGTGGATACCTTTTTCCTGTACTGCTCTGCACTGATTTTTTTTTTTTAATTAAATATTAAGCACATTAATAAGATCAAAATAGATGCTCCCTGAATCCAAATAATAGCTATTGTTATGTTAAATTTTTATCAAGAGATATTTAATTTCATGACCTAGTATTAAGCATCCTTCAATTGTTATGTTTCAGATGGTATTAACAGTACATCTGTACTGGCAACAGGGACCTTTCATTATCATTATTTCTTGATTTTTACTCTCAGGTCACGCACTGTTGGCTCTGATAGCTCCAGGCCATGCACTGGTGTAACACAGGTCAATTAGATCAAAAGAAGTAGACCCTTTGGTCTTATGGCACTAGATGTTTTCAAACTGGAAATTATACGATAGTAATACAATAGAAGATTTCAGTCATCCACAGATTTTCAGTTAATCCCTGAACATGAGTAAAGTGCATAGAAGGAACCAGATTAATTTATTAAATTCATTATACTTTTTTTTTTCTTTGAGGTAAGGATTATGGATCAAAAAATCCTCAAATACAGTCTCGTAATGTGATGTATTGCATTGTAGTTGCCTTGACCTTGGACATGAGAGGATGAAGGTAGCTAGGCACTGCAACAATTTGAGAGATTTACAAGTGTGTCAATCACTTGAAGTCAAGAAAGAGACTTTGATTTTTAAAATCTAGGAGTCTGCTGTGAGAGCTTGCCCTCAAAAGGGATGGGGGACGGTGGGAGGGAGAGAAAATAATTAGTTAATTTCTAGAGACAGATTCTACCTTTTACTGGTGTATAGTCTGCCTGCTGATTGTAATGTGCTACAGTTCTTTTACACCTGATTGCCTTCATTTAATTGGACTAAACTGGGCTTCTATAGTTAAAATACATCAAGTCAACAATACAAATAAACACAACCCGTCTTTTGTTCCTTTGTAAAGAAGCACTTGAAGTGACTGATCAAAGAGGCTACAGATCCCTTCAGTGACAGTCTGGTAAATCAAGCTATCGTTTTTATGAATGGTATTTTGTATTTTAGTGCGTTTTTTTATGGCAGAATTCCATTAGTGAAAGCTCCTCTATATTTCTATTTGCTCTACTACATACTGTTGCTCTTGTGAAATTGTGATTAATAGATATTACAGTGATGGTCTGGCTACATCTTAAGAATATGTTTTCCCAGATCATCTGTGAAGCTTCAAAGACACCTTTTAATTAAGATCTTAAGCCTTTAACAGAACATGAAGGCACAGGCCTGAGAATGTAGCGTAGATGTCCTCCCTTTATGTGTAAACCAGTGTGTTTTTACAAATCAATATGTTTTTGAGGTCTTGAGAAAACAGAGTAACAGGATTTTCTATGATGTAACCATTATGGTCAGTCATTTAATAATTCCTGCTTTGTTTATCTGAAGAGGAATATGAGAACCCTTCCTTCTGGTGCAGAAGTCTTGCTAGCTCCTAACTCCTGCAGCCTGGCGTTCTAGCTTGAAGCATCTTGCACATTGCTGCTGACATTACAACTTGAGTCATTTTGTCCTTGGGAATAATTTCACTGCTAATTTTGTAGGCCACTTCACAGATTTTCTGTATTGGAGCTGGCCCTTGGAAAGAGTGAAAGGTGCTCTTGTAACCCTGTGGAAACCCTCTACTTCTCTGTCGTGTCTTAGTCAAATGGGCAGTGTGGAGAGACTCTTGATGCTACTGCTGCTTCTGCACTAAGAAATCACAGAATAGTGGAAATGTTGGGAAGGGACCTCTGCAGGTCAAGCAGTAAAACGCCTTGCTCATAGTGGGAAGGTGCTAGCACTAGATCAGGCCAACGATGTCTTTTTCTAGCCAAGTTTTGAAAAGATCCCAGGGGAGGGATTGAGCCCAATTATTTTTGGTCTATTTATAGCCTGCTTGTCTGTCTCATATTAATTCAATTTCTAAATGATACTGCTGTGGGAGACGGTGTCAAAAGAACCAGTCTAAATCTAGTTCTTTTGTTCAAACAGTGGACTACTTAATATCCAGGAGGACCAGATTCATTCCCACAAGCATCTTGAAATGTAGTTTTTCATTGCTGTTGTTCAAAAGCCTTATATTGTTCACTGGCAATGTCTGCCTTACTTTGTCAGTGCAGCCATTCTCCACACAGGACAATTTCAGGCTTCTGCCCATCTAGCCAGTGTTACAGGCTGTCATACAGACGGAAACTTGGAGACTTTGAACCTTGCTGACGCTCCATCTGAAAGAGGAGGGTTGTATATAGAAGAAAGAATGCATGTTGGGGATTGACACTTGTTTTACTATTAACATTCTTACTCCTTATATTTAGCTTTTACCATTTTTAAGGCTAGGAAGTAGCAGGTTACTCTTAGTCTAAGCATACTTTTGTATTGTGGAAAGGGGAATGTCCTGCTTTTTATTACACTCCCAGTAGGTAGGAAGTTGATGCAATAAGGGGTTTCTAATCTCCTTCCCAAACCATTGGGGTGCAGTTTCACAATTGCCCTGCGCTGAGCCTGTGCCACTCCAGAAGGAAGGGTCTCATTCCCAGAGATATTCCTCCCGGGAGTCAAGTAAGTTGGAGCAATTTTGTGCAGCATAGTTCTTTGACAGATTCTTTGCCAAAATAAATTGTTATCTTCAATTTATTCTTTGCAATGCTAATTTTCCCTGGTCAGTTTATACTTACCTGTAAATAAGAAAAAAAATTGCAGGTAAAGCAGCGCAAAAAAATGTCCAATGGGCTCAACTTAGTTGCTGGCAATTAGGGACCTTTTGCTGGGGGTGTTTGTTTTAATGCTGACAATTCACCACTGTTGTGTCAGGGATTTTTTTGGCTATTCATCTCACAGATAGCAGTAGAGTTATTGCAAAGGGCACATCCTAGTCAGCCTTCCAGATTCCTTATTCCTAAACAGAGAAGAAGGATTTCTCTTAATAAAAGAGTGCTCTGTTCCTGGCTTCTGCACAGGGAATTTTGAAGGACTGTTTGCTTTGGTGTCCTGAACAACTCCTTCTGTTGTCTGGCCTGCTCTCCAATGCTTAGGCTAGTTCATAATGGAAAATAATGCTGAGAATGAGATGGTTGTTGAAGGAATAAAGAGAAAAAGGTTCACTCTCCTTCTTCACTGAAAGAATTTCAGTTCTTCTTTGGGCGTCTTGTATGCATGAGCAAGTTTCAGTGCCCTATCACCTTTCAGAGGAGACTCCTGTAGAAGGTACTGAGGATCATCCAGACACAAGGTCACTCTCCTTGTGCATTAGGAGAATTGTCTGATGCATCAAACAACCATGACAGACCTAGAAAAAGTGGTTTCAGGAAGCACACAATTACACGTTGCAGTTTTTTTAATCATGGACCTTCCATTTGAAAGGTCATTTTGAGAAGACTTCACTTTTTTCATATAAAATGACAATAATGCTCTTCAAAACAACTCTATGGCTTTGTCTTCCTAACTCTGCTTTGAGGTGCATGGAAGATGTGGGGAGTACTGGAATTCTCTGTTTATAAGTAACATGATAGGGCAAATTAATCAGTCACAGTTATAATTCTGCTCCTTTATTATTTTTTTTCTCCCCAAGATATTTTGATGACAAATAGCACATGAAATTCATCTGGTGGATGGGAAAGAGGTCTGGAAGAGAATTCTTTCCAAAAGTATTTGTAATAGTCTCAAAGAAAACAGCGGAGGAGGATCTGCTAAGGGAAGCCTATTGGATGTGTCAGGGCTGAGGAGGCAGACTCAGCAGGTTGTAAACTTCCAGCTCCGAAGCAGTAGTAGTTCAGGTCTCTCTGAAAGAATTTCATGTTGATATTTTAAGAGTGCTGCAGCTGGTACTTGAGCTTTGGTTTATTTCCCTAAGGATTTGTGTAGGTTTCTGTATAGGCTCAGGTCAGTTATCCACATTTTCCTTCACCTCTGGAATTTGAGTGGGAGAGCTCAGTTTGCAGTTACATTGTGTTGGTTTCCATGGCCTCTTAGTCTGATGTACACAAGAGAGAAGAGATTGTTACTTCTTCCTTTTTACATCTCCCCACCTTTTTCTGTACTGGTTACCTATTTTGTCTTTTTATTTTAAGTTATTCTTTGATGTCTGCAGATCATTCTAATATAGATAATTAAGTAGCATCTGATTTGGCAGGCTGAACATTGAAATGATTAAACAAGTACTCTTCCAAAGAATGTTGTAGGTGCATCCTCACTACATCATGAGGGGAAAAAAATATTCCTAGTGAGGCTTGTTACATTGGTAGTTTCTTCCTTCTTACTGTGTTTTTGTCCACTGCTTGCTGTGCAGGTCGCACAGCTCTGCTTCAAGCTCTGAACCTGCCATTTGTGAGACATTGTATTTCTAATTTTGCTACAAAATTTCTCATTTCAAAAGCAGTATTTTGTTCAGTGCAGGTATCGCCATTTGGATTTAGTCCATGCCTACAGACAGGATTTGTCCTAGCTTTGGCCATCTGTGACAAACAGCAGGCTCAACTGAGCTAGTACTAACCCTTTGTGTAAACAAGGAGGAGCTGCTTTTCATCCGTTTCAAACTACTTCAACTTCAGGAAGAGAACTAAGATTCAGTGGTACAAAATGTCACGTTGCCTCTTCCCTTGGAGGCTATAACCAAGGCAGGTCACAGGCAGGTCTCTTGCTTACAGAGGACTGCAGTTAGAAATTAGTATTAATGTGAGTATGGTCTTTATAAGTATGCATAGCCACATTGTAATCTTGGGAGAGTTGTTACAAGAGGTCTGTCATCTCTTCTAGGTATAGTGGACATTCCCCATTCCTGAGGCAAAGGTTACCTTCTAATTAAAGAAAATGTCTAAATCTAATCATAGTGTTTCAACCACAAATAATGATTACTTTGTTAGATCTCTCTTTTGATCTGCAACATAATCTTTAGTTTAAGCAAAAGTACATCAGTGATGTCATGTTATATTAAGCAATATTTTTATTTGGAATATGTGCTTAGTGGAAATAAATAGCTTTGATTCTACTACTATAATTCCTCTATTCCATGTCATCTGGACTTCTGCTTCCCCATCCCTTCACGCACCAGCATCTAGTATTAATACAATATTAGTTTAAACAATCCTGACGTTATTTTACGATTGGACAGGTTCAGGAAGTTTGCCTTCTCTCCTAGAGACAGAGCTTCTTTTGGGAAACTGCTTTTAAGACCATTGTGTTGTTTCCTCTGCTTCTTCTAAAATGCTAGGTCCATGAAAAGCATGTAGTGCTGACAGGTGAAGGCTGGACAGCTAGGAAGGAAGGGAATGAGCATCACGGGACAGTACAGTAATGACAGCTGCAGGAGAGGCTTTCTCACCCCACCTTGTTGGTGTAGAGGACAGAAGATTACGTGCATTAGTGCCCAATTTATCTTCTTCATTCTGAGGCTGTTGACAAGGAAATGTATTCTGTTAAATTAATATTTTGCAGTGTGAAGAGATTGCCAATGCTTTCTGATAATAACAGCATTATTTTTTCAGTCTAAGACTGATCTGAAATACTGACATAATTCTCTGTATTTCCTTTAATTACTGTTCCCATACTGTCTTTTGTAGGGTTTTTTAAATGCTGTTTGCTAGCATTTGCATTGACAAAATGTGCTTCTTAGTGTGGTGACTGCTTTGCTGCCGATGTTAAACAGATACTTTGGTTAGTGCAATACAGATGGACTTGTATGATGGTATAAAACAAAATCATGAATGTTCTTGAAGGACGTAAAGTAGAAGTTGCCAAGATTATTTTCACATTTAAAAAAAAATCAGGATTTTATAATATCTTTATAAAGTAAGATTTGTCTTTTGTCTTAAGATTTATTTTATTAAAACAACTGAAGTAGCTAGAAAAAATGGTAAAGCTTTCAGACAGGCAACTTCCTTCCATCCTGAAAGTCATCTAAGGGTGTAAAAATGGCCTTTGTGGAGCAGACCAAAAGTTGACCTATTCCAGTATTCTCATTGTATCTTTTCTTATGTGTGAAGCAGAAGCCTAAGGAAGAAGATAAGGAGGAAACAAGTGTGCACTGGAACATATCTGTGCATTCTGTCAGCATCCAGATTTGTGTGACTTGAGGCCTCTGGGAGGGGTGACGCTTTATATTTAATAGCACTGAACTGGGTTTTCTTTACTTGTCTTTTTGTTTCTTTGTTTTGTTTTGGTGTGGCTTTTTTATTTAATTAATTTATTAATTTTTTTTTTAAATTTCATATACACTTTTAGCACCCACAGCATTTTGTAGCAAGCAGTGCCACAGCTTAACCACATGTTGCATGCTAAAGAATTTCTTGGACACTTTCAAACTTGGTGTCTACCAGTTTTATGTAATGCTTTGTATGTCCGGTAGTGTAAGAGACTGAGCTGTCATTGCTGCTTCTTGAGAAAGTTCAAATGCCATTGTTCTGGGTTTAATAGGTTGTGTTAATTAGGCAGTCTTAAGGAAATAAGTCACTATTATCGATTATTTTTCTATAATTCTTCTATAGTGATTAATTCTTCTATTATCAATCTGGACAGACTGGAGAGCTGGGCAAAGGTAAACCTAATGAAGTTCAACAAGGCCAAGTGTACACCTGGAGAGGAACACCACCATACACCAGTACAGGTTAGGGGTAGACCTGCTAGAACAATAAGTTCTCCATGGGACAGCAATGTGACCTTGTGGCCAGGAAGGCCACTGGTATCCTGGGGTGCATAAAGGAGAGTGTGGCCAGTAGGTCCAGGGAGGTTCTCGTCCCCCTCTACTCTGCCCTACTAAGACCACATCTGGAGTATTGTGTCCAGTTCTGGTCTCCCCAGTTCAAAAGGGACAGGGAAAACAATAGAGTCCAACAGAGGCTATGAGGATGATGAAGGGACTGGAACATCTCTCTTATGAGGAAAGGCTGAGAGCCCTGGGGCTGTTTAGCCTGGAGGAGGGAAGATTGAGAGGAGATCTTACTAATGTTTACAAATACCTGAAGGGTGTGTGTCAAGTAGAAGGCACCAGTCTCTTTTCAGTTGTGCTCTGTGATAGCACAAGGGACAATGATCACAAACCGGAACACAGAAGTTCCACCTCAACATGAGGAAAAATTTCTTTCCTGTGAGGGTGACGGAGCCTGGAACAGGCTGCCCAGAGAGGTTGTGGAGTCTCCTTCTCTAGAGAAATCCAAAACCCACCTGGATATGTTCCTGTGTGGGCTGCCCTGGGTGGTCCTGCTCTGACAGAGGAGTTGGACTTGATCTCCAGAGGTCCCTTCCAGCCCCTACTATTCTATGATTCTATGACTGCTTCTGGGGATCCAGAGGCATTTTAGCCAGGGGAGAGGGGGATAAGATGTTGGCTGACTGAGAAGGACATGAACAGTTTGCTGTCTTTGAAGTTAAGGACATTGCTGAGGCTGAAGGTTAGAGAAATATCTGAATCCAGAGCTTTTGAGCTGCACTGGAGATTTAAAAAAAAAAAAATAATTCTAAACTTGGGATCAGGCTTCAGAGGTAAGAGATGAAATGGTTGTTAGGAGAGGAGGGTAACTCCACTGATTGATTTGTGTCCTTTCAGTCACCTTTGTAAGCTGAACTTGATACCTTGTGGCTTTTATTTCCTCTGCCTAATTTACCTAGTGGCATCTGGTGCATTGACTGAAGTGTACAGAGGAGCGTGTGAGAGAGCTATGTGTTACATGCTAGGGAGGAGCATGGAATTCCACAGCTGTGAAATGTTTTGACAAGATATTTCTTATGAATGTTGCTTTGGAAAGGTCTGGGTCAATATGTCCTATAAAGTTTTTGAATCTACATTTAGTTGAGTAGGGAAAGGTGATGATAGTCATTATTTCTTCCAAGCTATAACCATCCATTAGAGACTGCAATATTTACTGATTTGCTATATAATTTGAGGTTTATACTGTTGTAAGACACCCAACATATATGACTGAGGGTAGAGGAAGTTCGCAGAATATTCATGGTAGGAGAAGATCTCTAAGATCACCGCATCCAACCATCAACTTGTCCTCTTGTCTTGTAGTATGTTTGCTTGGTGACTTGCTTAAAATGAGATCTGTTTCACTACAGAAGCATTTCAGACTTGGAAAAGAATACGAGCATCTATAAAAATTTGGGGTTTTTTTCCCCAACTTGAGATAACAAAGATACTACCTCTACCTATATGCTATACCTTACCTACATCCTTGTAGAATCAGAATTACAAGACTTGAAAAATAATCTTTGATGAGTATCTTTTGGGAAAAGATGACCTTAATCTGAGAGTTGCCGGAACTTTGTGAATGAATGAAGAGCACCACAGTTTAAGGTCATATTTAAACTTGGAGCTAAACATTTTTAGCCCTACAGATGAATGAATGCATGGTTTATTGTTATGTAGTGCAAGTTTCTGAGGCATCTTTCTGTACTGTGTAACCAAAAGCTCTGTCAATATCTGTAGTATAGAAGAAAATGAAGTGTCTGATTGATTTTGGAGGAAGGGCAAAGGAAGAGTGTATAGGCAAACATACCATTTCGCTGACTGAGCTGCATGCAGGTCACTCTCTGGAAAGACTGGTCTGGTGAAGGGTGTGGTTGTGAGATTTTATTTTACAGTTTCTGTGCACAGTGTAAGGGCCACAGTTGGAAGTTCATGGACCTCGTGTACTGTAGGGTGTAACTGGGTGAGTCAAAACAATGTGATCACTCATGAAGATAGTTTTACTTCTGTGAGGCTTTAATATGGGAGGACTGAAAATGAGCATTTCTGCAGCTTCTGAAAAGATGTATTTTATTTTGTTTATAAATATAAACGGCTGGTTTGAAGACAGTAAGTCTCTTTATATGGATGACTGTAATATTCTTACACACATGTTTTGGCCTCTGCTTCACATTTACAGTCTAGAAAGGGTTTTGGTTTTTTTGGTTTTTTTGGTTTTTGTTCTTAAGTGCTGAGTTAAAATTTCATTACATTTGATGCATATGTATTAATACATCTGTTTTATAGACTGTGCCTTCACAAATCTTTGCTCTCAACACACATCTATCATTAAAACAATGAGGTAATTTCTTCTGTTTCCTCACTCAGATAAAGCTTAAAATCCAGCACATTTTGTGCTGCTTATTTGTCTCAGATGGTCTGTGAAGAAGTTGAATTAGTCTAAAGGAGCATGGAACTGCTGTGGGATGAAACGTGTCAAAGAGTTCAGCATTGGCCATTGTCATACTTTGAAATTCTCAAAGGTGCTCAGCTGATTTTTTTGGCACTGAGGTCACACCAGCATTGAATACCTCTTGTAATCCCACTTCTGTGGGTGGGGTTGAACTTTACATTTTGGATGCTTCTCAAAGGGCTGGCTTTTATAATACAGTGCTGGAATTGTGTACTGTTAATCTCTGACTAGGTAGGATCTGGATACTATCTTAACTGCTCAGTGTGTAAGCTATTTGGTACTGTCCCCTGGAAATGAGACTCAGTTATCTATGTGCTGGAGACCTTAAGATGCCTCAAGATTCCCCAGGAACTCCTTTCTCATACATACACTAGTTTCCTCCTCAAAGGATGCACAATAGTTAAAGCAAACGGGCCTATACATTACAGATTATTTTTACACAGGAAACAAAGAGATATAGGCAAAATAAGAAACACCTGTACCTTGTTTCCTTGGCTTGATTACTGTTCTGAAGTCTATATGCTTGCCAAGCACCCAGGCTTTCTCCTCTAGAACCCTTACCTCCAGGTCATGCATCCTCTGGAGCCATGCACTGTTGTGTTTCTGTTCCTAAGCTTCTCAGTCTCTATTTTTTCAAAAAGCCAGCTCAAATGCACCCATCCTTTCATTACTTTGGATGTTTAACCCCCACATCCCCTATTTTTTTCCTCTTAGCAGATCTGCAGGTAACTGGTTTAGTAAGGATTTAAAATACTTGCTCTTGTAAAGCAAAGTGTTACTTGTTTTGTTAGTAATCATTATTAATGCTTCTAGATATATGAGGGTAATCACATACCACTTTCCTTCTTTACATAACTTTAAAGATAACTTTAAACACTGTACTTATGTACAGTTCTATAAAGTACACAGGGTATTTGAAGAAAATCTAATATCCATACTTTACAATAGTTATCCTGAATCATGTGGATCCAGATCTACAGGTTTTCTTTATGACTTTGTCCTGCTCATCCTTCGTGATTAAACCAGGTTTCATTAATCTGTGATGTCAGTTACAAAGGTTCTGGAACTCCTTCAGCCATCAGATTATATTTGATGTACAGAGATGTATGAAGCAAAACAGAATGTCCTGTCAGTAGCTAGAGAGGGCTTTGGTTTGCTAACTGAAATGTTACTGCAAATAATTGAGCCAAAGAACCATTCTTCAGAAACAAGCTTTGTTTCATATTGTTTAACTGCAGAAATAGGGCACTGCCATCTTCCTCCATTTGCAGATGCAGAAACTACATAGACTTTATTGGTAAAAGAAGTTTCATCAGAAGAAGCTGCAGTTTACAGCTAAGTTGTTTTATCTGAAAGAGATGGTTCTTCCCTTCAGTTTTTTTAACCCTTACTTTTGTGTCTAAATATATTGCTGCCTGGGCCCAAATACCCTGTCATTATCACTATGACAATTCAGTGATACTTGCATTTACATTTACAGTGCTACATTGTTATTATGCTATTATTAAAATTACAGGTGCTTTCTAATGCTAGAAATATTTACTACCAAGGTTAAATTGTCAATAAAGCATAAATACTATTTATTAATTTTAATCAAAACATACTGGTGGCTTATCACAGCAATGAGCAAAACAATGTTGGTAGATGGCATATAGGAGAATCTTCTTAGATGTTACAGGAGGGCCAAACTCTTCAACAAGCAGAGCCTCCATTCTTGTAATGTATATTTTCTTGGGAGCTGAAAACAGTCAATATGTAGTGAAGACTGAGAATAACTCGAATCATGCTCTGAGGATTTGCCTTTCTGGAATGGGCATATTCATACAGTCATCTCCAGGGGCAAGGTGCCTTCAGCTCAGGTTGGCGTGTGAAAGAAAATGCTAGGGCAACTCTAGCTAGCATGTCTGTAGCTCTGGGTCAGGACGGAGTTAATTCAGGGTGTGCGTGATCCAAGTGACTCAGAGTCACCAAAAATCTGGGAGGTTTTTCAGCTGTAAGATCTAAGCTGGACACTATTAAGTGTGGAAGCTGTTGCAAGCTCATGACTTCTAGTTTGCTCTGAGAATAGGAGTGTGAAATGTTATTGTTTGCTGACATTATCTGCCCTGACTTCCTGCCTGTGCTCTGCTTTAAAATTGAAGGTTCAGTTGTTAAAATATGATCCCCAAGTATGACAGTGACAAGCACATGAATATGTAATAAGTGGTTGAAGAAACAGCTAGAGAGCAGTTCCTGAAAGGATTTCCCTATGCTGATCAACATGAGCTGTTTTAATTAGCTGAGCAGCTGGATTGTAGCTGCTTCTTAACTACACCCTCGCTTGCCCAGACAGTGGGAGGTCGCAGTTGCAGCATTCATTAAGTGATGAAGGAGTAGACATCCTCAGCATAGTGATGAGGATTGAATTGTCACTGGACCTAATTACTGGTTTAGGGTTACTTTCTTTTGGGGCTGGACCCAAGAGAGAAGCAAAGTTGTACTGGGGTGAGTCTGAGTTCCTAGATCACCAGATCTGTACTATTAAGAATGTAATTTCTTAGGTGATTGGATCTTTATTAGCCTCCTCTTCCTAACCTGCAGGACCATGACAATACCCCATGATTTAGCAGAGAACGTGAGAGTGCATCTTCATTTTAGAGAGAGGACACTGTGGTGCCAGGCTACTGCCAGCTGCTTTTTTCTGGTACTTGTCTGATCTTGCAGTGAGCCAACCTGGATGACCAGCACTAACAGAACAAGAACACACACACACAAAGAGTGGATCAACTGATACTGAAGGGTGAGAAGAACAGCTGACCTGAGACATAGCTAGCATTTGGCGATTTGCTGTCAGATTATCTGCAGAGTCATGGATTTAAGCTTTGTTTTTGTGAGCTGAGCTGCTTACCCCAAAAATTTCCACTGGCCTCCTCAGCTGTCCACTCCCACCACTGCTCCAGTGTCACCGTGATGCTTTTGCGGCTCTGCAGCCAGCTGGAGCAGTCAGCCTGCCTGGCTGGAAACTAACTGGGATGTTTGGGATGGGCGTGTTTTTTGTTAGCAAAATCACATGACTGATCCAGCAGACTTGTGACCATGTCAGCACCAACACAAGAGATGGGGGAAGTGGTGAGTGTGGGGAAGGTGGGAGTAGTGGCTGCAGAGCCTCTGCTTCCTTACACTAATGGGGCAACCGCACCTCAAGTCCATATAATCTATTATAATCCATATATATAATCTATATAATCGTGTAATCTATTTAGACATATCAGAAGGAGGACTGGGAGTCCTCTGCAGTGGAGGCACTGAAGAGGCTGATCTCTGTTGGGTACATTATCAATGTAGATTCACTTAACCCATGGGATTAATACGATTCTGTCTACTGCATCCACATCATGCAAGATGGGATAGCTGTACCTCCTCTATCCTAACTTTGGGAGCTTTTTAGTTGAACTAATTGGTCTGTCTTTGGTCCTCTATCAAGGTGGTGGTAAATCTAATCTGTTTTACCACTCTTAATCTAACTATATAATTACTAACATTTTTCTGTGACTCAATCTGCAGTGAAATCATTTAGGTGGCATTTTAAATATTATGTGTTTGGAATAATGTTTTCTAGTAAGTTTTTGAAATGTTACACTGTAGTACACTGCCCGTTACAAAGATGGCATGAGAAGTATACGAGTGAGAGAAATATATGATGCCTTTTATAAAAATAGTGGTTTGCCTCACGATAATTTCAATATCAGCTATTTAAAAACTCCTGGTGCACAATTCCAAGAAGTCACAAGACATTAAAAATAGCAACATTCTATTTTTTTTTACTCTGTGTGTGTGTAAGAGAGTCAATAAGATTGCAACAAAAAATATGTTAAAAGGCTTCTACACGGGTGTGTGAACCTGAGGACTGATACTTCGAGCTTTGTTTAACATGACATGAAAAATAAGTTTTGAGACTGCAGCAGATGCTTCAGTATAGTAATTTTTTAGAACAAGTGATCATTCCTTTTTTTTTTTTTTTTTTCTCTCCTCCCCCCCCCCCTCCCCCAGTCAGGCTTTTGTGTATGTCTAGAGTGATGTATGAAAAAAGTGCAATCAGTTTTGCTGTAGAATATTCATTGTTATGTGAGTTTAGATACAGAAACCAAAGGTGGTGTTTCTGATAAAGGGAGCAGGCGTTGTGGAGGATTGCTTGATTGCTGCTGAGAATCCCATGCAAGCTAATGGAGACTGGTGGAAGTGGATGAAGGAGAGATGATGAGACAGTAGTCTAGTTTGGAATGTCTTTTGTATCCCAGGCAGCACCACAACCCACATGGCAGAAGACTGTAGATAGCGTGGGAGACCCCTCTAAATGTCTATGGGTCTATGCTCACAGGCAGGAGGGAGCAGTCTCTCCAGAGGGTCTCCAAAGGCTGGTAAAGCCCAGCACTCTTCTGCCTGTTTGTGCTCCACAGCAGAACTGGCTGGTGGGTACATGTCCATGAGGTGGCCTTGGCTGGGCTGGAGCCACTGCTGTTCCTGAAACAGCTAAAAAACACATGCATGAAAAGATAGCCCAGAACCTCCTGGCCTCTTTGCTCGGCCAGCATCTGCCTTGAAGGTTGTCCTGCTTCAGGCACACACAAATGCCTACCTGCTCTCTCTGGAATGCCTGTGTGATTTGAGCTCTCTTCAACAGCTCCTCCCTTCCTCTGCTGTGTGGGGACTGTTCAGGTGAGTGATACTCACAGGGTTGCTGTGTTGGGTCAGGAGTCACCCTGCAGGAGCAGGTCTTTGAGAAATACTTCAGCTGCACTGAAGCTGCCTTTGAAGAGAGACACTGCTCAGTGCAAGTAAAAGTGTCGGAGCAGAGCCCGTAATGAGGGAGAGACCATGGTTTATACACAGCAAGTGCACTTTACTCTGCTAAACAGTTTACAGATCTTTGCTCGGTCTCATTTGTGGCAATTTTATTTCCCCAATACACAAACCCAAAATATGCTTTTGAAGTGTTTTTCCTCAAGTGTTTGTATTTAGAAAAGCTGTCCTTGAAACTCAGAATAAAGCCTGCCAGGAAGAGTGAGTAGGTGTTTAACAACTTCAAACACAGCACTCCAGGTTCTTTATCTTTCAGAAATGGTGACCCATGGGACCCCTTTCATATTCCTGCTGACTTAAAGTACCCAACTGCTTTTAGTAGAGCAGGTACAGCAGCTTACAGATCCTCTCTCAACCTAGCGAGTCGGTTTGTTTGGATACAGAAAGGGCCCGAGAAAGGTGGGTTAGTTCTCCCTTTTGAAGGGCTGGCAGGTGACACTCAACAAAGCTTCTGCCCTAGCTAGAGATGAAATGAAGTATGTGCTTTAAATTAACAGTGAGGGAGGTCTAGGATAAATGTGCAGATGTCAGAAGAGCTGCTGTGGCTGTCCGCTCATGCATGTTAAATCCTGTAGGAGATAGATTAATAGTTTGCATCGTTACTTATTCCATATTAGGTATGGAAACATAGGGGTAGTGTTGGAGGTGATGTTTATGAGAGTCTTTATGGTCTGACACTTCCTGCTGTGTGCAGTGTTTTCTTCCAGGACTTTGCTTATGTCCATTGCAGGATGACACAGGAGCTGCTGTCCTCCACCCTTAAGGGGATAGTCATTGTCATGCTGTCACCTCAGGTGTTCTGATGTAACTGTTGGAGGATTAAACTTCTTCCCTCTTTGGTTTTTTTTTCTTGACATGTGCATTTGTGGGGACTTTTTTCTGTGCTCTAATTCATTGCTGTGCCTTATGGAGAGGAGGAGGAGATGGGAAAGAGGCAGGGACTCCATACAGTACAGTAATTGCTGCAGATCCTAGCTCATCAAATAAGAGAATTACATTTGATTTGGTTAAGTTAATTATTTGGATGACTTGAGAAAAAATGTGGCATTAACTGAAGAGCAGAGGAGGATATTAGTAACCTTATCACTTCTCTGTTTGCAAGACAGGACAAGAGACCAGAAATTGTTGCCTGTGTAGGGTTAGCTCAGCATAAGGTATGGGCAAAATCACCATCTGCCACAAGAACAACATTTTATTTAAATTACTGGGGTTTACTGTATAACAAAGTTACAGAATTTGCAGGTCCTTTACAGGGCTACATGGAAAAAAATAGTAATTCTGCATCCACTCCCATTTCCATGTTTTTAAAGGGCTTAGATAATTGTAAACTGAATGTGAATCAAACTCTCCTGAGGGTAGGAAATGTCATGCTTTGCCAAAAAGTTGTTGATGGGTGACCTGTTAATGGAAAATGGAAAAGAAAATCTATCTGCTAACAGCTTGTTTTGCCTGTGAGCTCATAAATTTTCTAACAGAACCATGTTATCCAGGGTTCTAAATCACAGGGACAGTTGCATGCTCGAACTGCCTTGCTCTTGATATATCCGTACTTCAACTTCACGAGGTTTGTTTTGTGAAAGGTTTTCCTTCTTTATTCTTTGCATTTTGATTTTAATATCATTTTCTCTGCCCCTTTGGTCCTCACGTTGCACGGAAACTTGAACTTTTGCCTGCAAGATAACTTCTATGTTTTCTAGCCCTAAATATTTGCTCTTATCTGAAAGTGCTCCTCAAGATTCTAAAGCAAATTGCAATGTGTCAAAGGGCTCTTTCCAGTGAAAGAGAGAACTTAACTCATTCCTTTTGATTCTTACTGTTACTTGAATATGCACTCTTTATAGATTTCCTAATTTCCTGCTATAAAACACAAGTAAATCTTGAATTCTGAGTATAGAAAGTTTTCGCTACTCCGGAAGATTTCAGATTCATGTTACCAGACCTCAGTCTCCTTCCTGTCTGATACTAAATATGATAAAAATGAAACACTAAAGATTGTAGTTATTCACAGCAATATAAGCAGAAGAACACAGCTTCAAATAGAAACATCCAGAAGGAAAAGACTTCAGTCTTGCAACTTAAATAAGGTCTGGGGTACATCTGGGAGGAACATACAACTAAAAGTGTTTCTTAAAGATAAGGCTGTATTATGATGTGACATTTTGGAGGAAAATTAGAATCTTTTTCTGCACAGTGAAATATGACTGATAGAAATGTTTTCTAATGCAGCTCTGCTAGCTCTGTGGACAGGGGCCAAGCCACAGTTGAACTGTTTCTGAAACCAGACAAATAGGCATTGTTTATCCTAGACTGGCCAAACTATTTCAGAAAACAGTTCAGTCAGAGCAACATTCATTTCTAGTCTTAATTAGTTTTCAGAATGACCGGAGAGGGAGAATATTTTTCATCCACATCCTTTTTGACTGTCTCTTTCTTCTCTCCTCCAAACCCTCCTGTTCTTCATCTCACTGGAGTAATTGTGGCCATCAGCAACTGCCATGGAAGTGCATGTGGAGTAAACTGAGCCCTGACGGGGCTGGTGTTGTGCATGCTGCAGGCAGAGCCAGAGAGGTGTTAGGATGCTCATGCTCTCCCTGTACTAACATTCCTGCTCTTGTACTGCTGATGAAGGCTGTGCTAGAAGCTTTCCCGAAAAGCCTTGATTAGTAGAACTTTCTGTTGTAATACTGTATTAATTTCAACCAGATACAGTCTATTTTCAGCCTTTAAAAAGACTATTCAGAACTTCCAGAGACTTCTCACCAACAAGTGTCCTTTACCTGTTTTGGTTGTTTGGTTTTGGTTTAGTTTTGGTTTGTTTTTGTCTGGTTTGTTTTTTTGTTGTGTTTTTGTTTGCTTGGTTTTGTTTTGTTTTCAAATATTTTTTTTGTCTCTGTGGGGGTTTGGCTTTTTTTCCTTTCAGGTTTTGTTTTTAAAAAATTTTTAAAATCCTTTTCTGAACTAGTTGTGCGTTAGTTTTTTTTCTTTAATTCGTAGCTTTGTACAAGTGGCAGGTTATTAATAGCATGTTCTCTAAATTAGCAACAGTTTTGGGAAATGATAATCCCAACTTAGTTTTGATTTTTACTTGCAAAAATAGTAAGGACTGCTATGTATGTTAAATAAGACATCCAGAAGAGAGACATCAGAAACCTTAGTCTTACCAAGAAAACAGACAAGTTGGCAAAATTCTTTCTTTCTGTTCTTGTTTATCAACAAATTTTTGGTCATGTTGTCTTTCTGTCTAACTCCACCCACTAATTTATTATTGAAAAATGCAATCTCAACTGAATGAAAAGATAAATTGTTAAGTAACTGTTAAAAATATTTAGCAAAGGTGTTGTGGTTTTTACCAGGCTGTGTAAGATTTATTTACAAAAAGTATTGTCATTATATGCTTATAATCTGAGAATACACACACCCATGTGGGCTCTTCTCCAAGTTGTCCCATCAAATAAGATAGAATGTGAACTTCCACACAGAACTGAGAGGAAAAAATGGTTTTAATAATTGGCTTTCTGTCTTTGCAGTCTTGAAGCTAAGCTGTAACCTGGTTTTCATTAGAAGGGGTTGGGTATGGCTGTATACTCCAGGAAATTTTGACAAATTTCTGTAAGATAAAAACCTAGGGGGAAAATGCACTTGGCAAACCTGTTACAATATACAGGGAATTTCTGCATGATGTTACTTAGTTGTTTTTTCTTTGGGACATTAACCACATTGTAATATTTTTTTTTTATTATTATTCCTTAAGCCAAGGACCCTTGTCATCCATAAGAGCAGCAATCAAGAGATGTAAGTCTACTTTTCCTGCTTTTTGAGAATCATAGTATTGTAAGATTGCTACATCTTCATTTTTAGTAACTGGTTAACTTTATATGTGAAAACAAAGTAGCTAGCAGGCTTTTCTGGGCTATAATTTCTATCTCACTGTTTTTCTACTTCATGTTAGACCATTTTTTGCTTTGCTGATGGGCTGTTCCTTCTTGCCAGTTACTAATGTTTGTGCACAGATGTGATCCATCTCTGAAGAACTTGGGTTACACATGCCCAATTTTCAGTTCACTTGACAAACTTTGTTCTATTGTATTCTATTTTGTTCTATTTTAGTAGAAATCTGCAGCAACTGCTCATTGACTATACTGGGGACAGGATTAAAGTCATGCACAAGTCTCATGTCCAAACTCCTCTTCCCTGATTTCATTGCTTAACTCCCCTTCTCCTTTCCCTGCTCGTGATATTTCCAGGCAGAGAATTTCTTTAGCTGCATCTTCTGAAGTATTTTATGCTGTTTCCTTCTTCCTCTTTTATCTCCTTTCTGTCCATAATTTCAATTTCATATTAATGAAACAGCCCTCAGGATTCTGCTATGGGGAGAAATAGTGTATGTACTACTGATTTGTTTCTCCTGTACCTATTAGTCAGGGGCTCATTAGTATGGATTAGGTTGGAGGCAGTCAAAGGGGATCCTGAAAGGATTATTCAGAGCAAGTCTCCATGATGCTGTAGTTAAAATGTAGCACTTTATCTGTGCTATTGCTGACATAGATAGGAAAATGGAAAACAGGGAGAACCAGATCTCAGATGGCTTTAGTGTTGGAGTCAGAAATTGATTCAGATTGCCTAAGGCCCAGTACCTCATCTAACTGAGAAACTGCCTAAAAGATCATTAAGCAATTGATATCTGTGTTTTTGAAAATATAAGGCACAGTCAAGTGAAAAAGAAAATGTCTAGTCAAGAAGCCTTGGTTCATATAACATCATACTTAATAATATGAATATGTAAATAACTATGATGAAATATAAGTACCACATGAAATATTCAGATGATAATCTAGAAAGCAAAATCTCCATGCATATATCAAGGCATTGTATATGAAACTGTAGTTCTTTCTATGCTGGTAACCATATCTGTGGGTGGACCTAAATTAAAAATGGACCCTGAATAATTTGTATCTCCCCTTGCCATGAATCTGGAAAAAATGTGGTATTCTCTGGAAAAGCATATTTCCCTAACAGAGTTAGAAATACATCTTTATTTCTTCATCACAGCTTCTGTGAGCTGTTTATCTCTATTTTTCAAGAAATACAATAGGTGAGCTCAGGGTTTCAACTTTCCAGCCTGTGGACAACTCTCTATATGACTTTATATTGGTAAGTCTCTCTTTCTTGTAGTCAGAGGAAGAGAGTTCATTTTCCTTTTAGGCACCCTGACTATATTGCTGAATAGAAAGACAGCATCATTCTGTTTCAATTGTTTGACAGCTCAGTAGAATTCAGAAAAGTGAGTCCAGTGTGCTTGAAAAAAGCAAGCATGTGAACATGAAATGCTCAGGAGTAATTTTTAACCTCATCTCTTCAGAAGTTCCCCCTGAATTTTTAATGATGGTCTCAGGTCAGGACACATCACTAAGTCCAGCTCCCACTGAAACCTGTGAAACTATTTCCATCCACGCCACTGCAGCAACGTGCACAAGAATGCCAAAGAAAGTAGAAAGTAGCAAGCCAAGTGCTGCAGCAGTGAGACAAAGAGGAATGATGTTTCAGCTCCCTTCTCCACCCTTCCAGAATAGGGTGGTGTTAAGGAGCAGAGCTACAGATGCAAGTCTGCTGCCCTAAAATGTTGGAATAACCTGCAAGCCTGTGCTATCCTCATTTGTCCTAAGCAAATACTGTGGCTGAACGAAGGATATGTAACAGCTTGTATGCACTCTGAGTCTGTGGCTTCCCATTTGGCTGTTTTGCAGCCATTTTTGGCTGTGGGTTTTGTTTGTTTTTCATTTCTATTTTGTTTTGCTTGAAGGCTTCCCAGGTTCTTTTGGCTCCCACTTTTTCCCAACCAGATCAATTCCGTGACCTCATTCTCTCCCCATCTGCACAAACATTTGGGCTGGCATAATGCAGGGAACAGTGCAGAGGCAGGAACACACATCCCAAGAAAAGGTGTAGGAAGGAGTGGAGTGCCTTCATAAATCCTGACTGTCAAATTTGAGTAAAACTGCAGGCTTGCTTTAGGGGTGTGGTTATGCAGATTCTATTCAGCAACAATGCCAGCCTCTAGGGTGCCCAGTTTCTTTAACTGTGAAAGTTTATTCCTGCTGGAGGTTGGAAGAGAAATCCCTGTCACCCCCCCCTTAGGTTGATCAGTTCCCTCACTGAAGCTGTACAAAGAAAAGGTGGAGCTGGGAAGCAGAGGTAGGAACAGAGACTGCCATTGGGGGTGTCCCCCTGTACTGCTGGTAGTCTGAGCCCAAGGTGAGCAGGTTCAGGGAGACAAAATGGACAAAAACTACACAGAAAGTGCTTATTTTTTTAATTTAACAAGCTGAACTCGCTTACTGTGGGACCATATGAGTGCTAATGTTTGTTCAGGAAGGGACAAAAGTCCATGTCTGGAAGGGAAATTTGGCATCACCATCTCTTTTATCTACATTTAACTATTAAATCAGCCCTGCTCTAATGTCAGACAACTTAACATTTCCCTGAGGTGCCTGGAAGCAGTACTAGAAGAAAAGGAGCAAGACCTCCCCCTTGTGCCAAGAAATAGTTCAAGAGAAAGGCTGATATCTCTTACTTCAGAGATGCATGACAGTTTCCAATTAGTTTGAACCTCCACTTCCACAGAAACAGTCTAATCAGATCTTGGGTGTGATCAGATTCTTTTTGCAGTTTCCAAAGACTCAAAAGTGCATGTCAGACTTCCGTGGCCACCAGCTTGTCTGTAGCATCACAATTTATGGGTTTGTGGTATAATGATGGTTGTATTTATACAGGCAGCTTGATCTCTGAGCTTAAAATGCCCACTGTGACATAATTGGTATGTGCAATGACATATTAAGTGCACTTGAAAGGTAGGATCCATAAACAGTATAGAAGGAAAAACATTTGAAACATAGGTATACAGCACAGAGTACCCTTTACCACTGCACATTCAAAAAGAATTGGAAAAACCCCACTAAACAGTGCTTATAAGAAATAAGTATAAAAAATGATTCTATAAGTCACTCATCTGTCCTCTATGTAGTCTTACCATTCATGCTTTATTGGCTTAAATTCTACTATACTGGGTTAAATGCATTTAGATGCCTCATTGACAATAACAGAAATAAATAGTGACAGTGTTATGAGTTGATTTGACTTGTTTTTTTCTTTCCTCTGAGACCAATAAAGCTGTAAGATGAGAAAGTGTGGGGTTTATGCATTGAGGTTTTCCTCTCCCCCCCTTTAAGTGTTTTGCTTACATTTTACTTAAATACCGCTGAGCATATGCTTCTGGAAATGTCAACAATTCTCACCTTGAGCATTCCTTGTGTGCTAGTTGAGGAGCCAACTGTCTTTGGTTGTGAAAGCACTGAAATACATTTCCAATGACTCCCCTGATGAAGGTTTTTAAATCTTAAAGCTGTCATAATTTGAAATGGGGGGGGTGGGAATTAATAGCGTGCTTTTTCAAGGGAATCCACAACAGGAATGAAGAATAGACTTCCAGGATCAAAAGACCACAAGGCCAGAAAAATGGCTGTGAGATTTTTTGTTTGTTTCTCTTTAAATCAGGTGTGTGCTATATTTTAAAAATTCATGTCTTCTCTCATACACTCATTAATTCATATTAATTTCTTTGAAATAGTGAAGGAATAAAAGCACTGCAAGTCTAGGGAACAAGGATTATTTACAAAGTTTACATTTTTCTCTTCCCTAGCATTTGTGCAACTCCAAGGAATACATGTGAGCAGAAGATGCAGTAGCTTTCATCTCTGCTCCTACTGTGGATTTAAGAGCTTCAAAAACAAAAGATGTTCTAAAAGTGTGTTTCTATCAAAAATGTGACAGAAAAGAAAAACCAAAGGGGAGTGGTTGATGGAAGGACGGAAGAACTTTGTCAAGGTCCTTAAGAAATAAATGTTTATATGAAATGTTTACGTACATGGAAGTAGATTGATTCCATAAATGCCTGGGAGCCTATTTTTGTTTGCAAACAGAATGAGCACATTCTAAAAACATGTATGATAGCTTGAACATTATCCCTTTTGAAGAGACATATTTTTATCTACTACTAAAGTTATTTTTTTATATAAATATTTTAAATATGTTGTTTTCAAGTTAGTTTACTTGACATTTGGATTTTGATGGATTAAATGGGTGCCTCACTGCAGTTTTTTTGCTTATATTAGGGAAAAGGTCTTTCAGACTTCTAAGAAGTTTTTCCTTATTTGCTTTTATAACTTTAATAAATAGAAGTACATTTACTGTTTCTCAGGAGAAAACAGTATGTAGAATTTATCTAGAAATTAAGAAAGAATGAAAGAATTTGACAGGTTTATCAATTCAGTTTTACATCCCACATTAATTAGCTTTTATTTCTAATGGTTTTACCATTGTAATTTTGCTATACCCCAAGCAGTTATGTCAAATATATTTACCAAACAAGCGCTTTCTTCCATCCTCTTTGCAAAAGTAATGTTGGAGTTGATTGGTTTGGGTCCTTGGTTTGGTTTGGTTTTCTTTAACGTGTGTATTAGATCAATGCTGTGTTAAGATCTCTGAAGAAGAAAGTGAATATGAGGTGTACAGGAATTTTATTTACTTATTTCAGCGAAAGAATTTTTACAGAACTGGTTTGAGATGTGCAGTCATGACCAAAACTTTGAGGAGTGCCTCTTATTGGGATCAACCTGTCTGCCCATACCTCTTTCATAGGTGGGAATATAAATTATGGCATCTCACATTCTTTACATCTGTATCAGCTCCTCAGTGTAACCCGTTATTTTAGGAAGGGAAAAAGTGCAGACCCAAATAAATCATGATTATAATCTAAATAAAGCATTCAAAGACATTTGATTTCCCCCTCCTCATTTCTACATGGCTCTTTGTTGAACCACACAGTGGACATTTCTGTATTTAGTTATGTTTTTCATGGTTAATTTATTGAAAGGGAAACTTCTAAACAGCCAGTGTTGAAGCCAGCATGAGACTAAAGATCAAGTCTGGTTTTATTTTAGTTTTTAAGATGCTGTATTGTGAATAGACATTACAGTCGTCCTCTTACAACACTGGCATGTGCGCTATCCTTGCGTGACTGACCTGTTTGATCATGGTTTCTGGCTTCTTCAGCTCCTCTTCCTCTTCTGTAACCCCTTCTTTTTTTCCTCTAGCACTCATGAATAGTGCACTTCAAAAATGCCCTGTGGAAGAGGTATGTCTGACACAACACTATCAGAGTCCTGAATCAAATCTGCTGTGCCAGTTTCAGTTAATGATTCTGTGATGGCAGAGGAGCAGAGTAATTGTCAGCTTTTGCACAGTAAGACTCTACCAGTTCCTACACTGCACTTGTTAGGCAAAAATTTGTCTATTGGATAATTTCCACTTCTCACTACTGAAATCAAAATGAAAATAGAATGTGGCCCTTGAAAAAAATTATTTGAATATAAATATGGAAAAAAAAAAAAGGAGAAAAAATAAGAGGTCAGGATACTTATTTTATGTAACTGAAAGCAGATGGTTTGAAAAAAAAATTAACATTGCTGACTTTTAATCTATAAGTGATTAAACATTAGGAAATTTCTAGCTGGGAATATTTAATTTTTTTCTTTTTACATAAAGGGGGGTGTGAAATAGCTTCTTAGATGTTTGTGCCTTGGTACTTTTCCCTTCTCTAAAACAAACAAAAAGAGAGAAACAAAAAAAGCACATCTCAGAAATGAGCCACCAGAAGCAAAGACAGACCTGTTTAGCATTGCACTTTTTGTTTTATTCCTGTATTGTATTAACTAAAAACGAAGTTTCAACTTTAGGGTCACCACAATGCAGGATGCAGGAACATGTGGCAAGGAAAAAGAAAGGGGACATGACCATCTCTCTTGGTGGTAACCTGAACATATAGTCACTTAAACTACTTATGAAACTGCACCCTAAGCATTTTAAAAGCTTCTCTTCATATTTAATACAAATAATTTTTTTTTTTTAATCTTGGCCACTCATAATCTGTAACTTATGATCAGATACTGTATGTTCTCCACTTCATTGATAGAGGATTGGGAAGGGCTCTGCTATTGTCCTCATCTTATTGCTGTGACCGTGTATTTTAACCTCTCCAAAACATTTGTTTCTTCTCTTTACATAGCTTCTCGGACCTCTAGCCATAGTGAACATCAGAGAGATAGAAGGTATGATGCTATTATTTATATTGCCATTAGCTGTTACTATAAAACCTGTTAGCCTGTGTCACAGTATTACTTTTTATGGCTTTCTCTTCCACTTTGTTCAGTTTTCTTTCTTCCTTTCCTTCCTTTTCTTTCCTTCCTTTTCTTTCCTTCCTTTTCTTTCCTTCCTTTTCCTTCCTTCCTTCCTTTTCCTTCCTTCCTTCCTTTTCCTTCCTTCCTTCCTTTTCCTTCCTTCCTTCCTTTTCCTTCCTTCCTTCCTTTTCCTTCCTTCTTCTGTTTAAAAATAAATTAGACTCTGAATAAAATAAAAATACTGTGATTCTTAAGCACAAGGTAGGTTAAGAGTTTAAGGAGTTTTGCTATCAACTTTTGTATGTGTCCTCAAAGAGAAATGCAACCAACCATAAAAGCTCTGCAGAATTGTTGTATTTCCTGCCATCCATTTACAGGTCCATTTCACAGTGGAAATAAGCACACTTTCAGGCCTCCTTCCAGTTTCTCAAAGGGTATTGAGAAAAGAGGTCACTAACCTGGATAGCTGGTGAACTGAGTCTGCCGGTGTGAAGGAACTTTTTGTTTAATTCTTCTGACAACAGTTGTAGAAGTTACACTGCTGCCATTTTTTTTCTGTAGCAGATGCTTTATCAACTCACAAACCTCACTTCTCAAAATGTATTTTGTGTGTGACTCTGGACTGATCAGTAGCCAGGCTCTGGCAACGTGAGCCATCACTGCAGCTTATGCTCTAAAGCAGTTGTTAGAGTGGTAAAATAGGGCTGGTTCCTACAGGCCCTTAACCATCACCAAAGTTCCTGTTGTAGTAGAAGCTGTAAGCAAATAGGCCTTGTCCCAAAGGCCTCCTGAGGCTCTCTCTGCCCCACTTTAGCACACTGGGAGGTTTCCTTGGGGGTCTGTGGATAGAAAAGCTTTTAGGTAGCCAGCCAGAAGCAGTTTCAGCTATCCTACTGTTTTCACATTGTAGCAGGTTAAGGGCAAACACATGATTAGTTCTCATTATCCCATGAAGACTAAGACTTCTTCCATCTAATTGAGTTACACTTGTGTTTAACTACTTTAAGCATGTAAATTATTTCACTGAAGCCAATAAACCTACTTTTGGCTTAGGCATTTAATTAGGTGCTTTGAATGGAAGCCTCGGTGCTTGTTAGAAAGGTCAGGTAAGTTACTTTGAAATCACAGAAAACATCTTTGGTTAAATAAAAAAAACCCTGAGATATTTTGATGTCCCATGCTGAGAAAACCTTGGGTTTTTATACTTAAAAGAACTATTTTTACATGTTTTAGGTAATTATTCCTCTTTGCCTTCATTTCTAGGCGTCCTGAAATTACAATAGTTGCTGCTGAACCCCTCCGGACGTCCTCCTGGTTTCCAGGTGCAAGCCCTGTCACTCCTCATGGATTAGGATTCCCTTCTGCTTCATCTCATACTCAGTGGAGGAGAAATGAGCGTGTTCCAGCTGAGGTGAGCATGCATTTACACAAGGTGGGTCTGATTTACAAAGGTAAAAAGCACATTTAAGTTATAGAGGAACAGTTTTTGCTTTCTTCACACTGAATAGAAGACTATGACAGTGTTCTTCATTCTTCTTTGCTTATGTTAATCTAGTATTTTTAAATCTATATGCTGCTTTTTTGGGGTTTTTTTTGGTTTTGTTTTTAAAGGATCACATCTGGATGTACATTAATATTTACATCTTTGTTTTGTAGCTTCCACCATCATATGAGCAGGTGATAAAAGAAATCAATCAAGTGCAAGTCAATACAACAAATAACAATAATGCTGCTGCTCCTAGACATACCACTACTTCTGCAACACAAACCGACTTTCCAGAGGAACTAATCAGTCATTTGCCAGGGAGTAATGCAAAAACTAGTGTGCCTACACACTGGAAACCTGCAGGCTATCCAGGTGAGGCTGGTTTGGATTTCTCATCAATGAAAATCTTACTCTGTCTCCTGAAGATGTTCTTTATTATTGGTCTGTGCAGCATGTAATATGAAGAATGGTTAAATTTCTGTGAATGTATATGATGTAGATTTCTGTAAAAATTCTCTCTTCTGAGGAACTTCCATTGCATTCAGTCAGGCTATAATTATATCTTGAAAGTTTTGCTCAATTCAGCCATAAATGCAATTGCTCTGGGGCCAGAGAAGCTCAGAGGTCCAATCAGAATAGCAGTAGTGTTGCACGTTCTGACTGAAAATTGTGCAATCCAGGAACACTTGGGGAAGTTACTATACTATTCTTTGGTCTAGGTGTTGTTTGCATGCCCTTCATGCTGCAAACTGACAAGTAACTTTGAAGTCACAATGTGTAGATAACATTTCAACAATCTTCAGCTTCTTCCTAGTTTGTTGTTGTTATTGATCTTTTTAGAAAGAGAACTGCATTTTCACAAGTAGTAGTAAGTTCTGAATGAAAACCATCGTATTTACCATCCTGATAGCTGAAAAAAAGTAACGTAAATAAAGTGTTCTGAAACAGATAACTGAAACCTCTTCTTTTCTGTTAGCAGGGCAGAGCCCTCTTAAACCTCCTAGGCCTTCAGCATCTCTCCTGAATAGGTCTCCTTCAGAAAATGAGAATCCCTTAAAAGGCTTTGAAATTTCTGAAGGTCAGAGGTGCCAAGAAAATCCCAGTGCTGTGACATGTCCTGTGCCAAAGCCAAGATCAAGAAGCAATCTAAGACCTGTGGTCAAAAATAGTGAAAGTAAGATAGACAATGGAGAAGAAGTGAACCAGGCTACCACAAAGAGGCAGCAATCTCCAATTCAGCAGTCACCTCTCTTAGATGATTGCTTACTAGACAATCACTTGACAGTGGACAGCATGAGTAAAGAGAAGAGCCAAAATAGTATTGTTTCAAGGATCAAAGTTTTTGAATCCCAAGGAACTGATGATACCTCAGGATCATTAAAAAAGCCAGAAATTGCCCCTCGTTCATTCGCTCCAAAACCTGTTACTGCAAAGAAGCCAGTAGTTGCTCCAAAGCCAGGGGTAAGCAGAATTTCAGGAGACTGGGATGCATGGGCAGAAAGCAAATCAACACCTTCCAAGGAATTGCAGCCTCAAGCCGAAGTAGTTGGGAGCGGTGCTGTAACCAAACCTGAACTGCCAAAGAAGCCAAAACCTGGCCTTCTTAAAAGTAGTAGTAGTGATTTTCTTGATGCAAGATGTGGATCAGTCACAGGGGACAGTGATGGACAAAAGAAGTTTCCTGTTCCTGCTCCAAGGCCTCTTGTTCCTAAAAAGTCACATTATGCAGAAAATCCTGCCCTTTCTTTGGCCTCAGTAAAACAAATTGCTGCTCCTCCACGGGCTTCCGTATCTGCCCAAGAGAAAGTTTTCAGGTCTCTGGGGGAGTTGTCACCTGCAGCCGACTCCTCGATGTCTGCTTTGCAAAATAAACTAGATGTGGAAGGAGATCTGATCAGTTTTGATGATGACGTTTTGCCCCTAACTCCAGCTTGTGTAGCGAAAGATAGCATCAGTTCTGAAGCAGCAGCAGGTAAGAAGAAATTTTTTTACAATGCCACTGTGTTTACTTTTTTGCAGGTGTACAATCCTGTGTGAGTTATGTCTGCCTGTCTTGACGGGATTTATGTGTGTATATGAAATTCTTAGTTTTCTATTATGTCAAGATCACTATGAAATTACTTGGATTTTGAGACTTGGGAGGTTTCAAGGCTTTATAAATCTCAGAACTTGCCTGCTGGATTTATTACATGATTACTAAAATAATGATAAAAGATGTTACACGCTAGATGTCATCTCCAGAATGTATCACAGTTCTCTCTGGGGAACCTGGGACATCTTATCTCTTGCCATCTAATCTGACTGATTTATTTGAGTGCCTGAAGTTCTGTAGTGGAAACCTAGTCATCCAGAGAAGCAGCGATGTTTGTTGCATTTAGGGAAACTTGTGATCAAACATATTGGGATACTCTGTCCATCTCACCAGTGCCTACTTATTTTCTCTATCCTGTCTTTGTGTCTTGTCTTGTCATGCAACTATGTTCTTATTACACAACTGCAATTTTTTTCTAATAAGTGAAAATAATTATTTCATATGGACAGACTAATTACTAACTACATCCCTTTCATAAAACTTGTTTGATTTCATTAAGCACTCAGGGTTGATTTTTTTTAATGCTGTTTTAGGTAGTTTAAGACACAGATGTGTGTTGGGCTGTCATTAAATTTTATAGCAACAGGATTTTCCCCTCTTAGTATTCAAGTATGTCTTGATTTACCTTACTGGCACCATTGCAATCCAGGGAGAGTCCTGCTTTAAAACAGATGCTGTCATACAAAATGCTTGTTTAAGGGACTACTGTGATTTTGAATCTCTTCTTTTTAAACCTCATTTATCATTAAACAGCTTTCTGAAGAGAGAAGCATAGATACTGTGTAGTTGTCACAGTAAATCACCATTAATTATTGTTAACAAATGTGATTTCTTCACAGTTTGTGGATTATATCATTAGATGGAGTTCTGATTTGGTATTGTTTGTCCTCTGTATTGGCATAAAAAAAAAAACCCAGGCAAAAAAAAAACCCTAAACTGTTAAGGTTGGTATGTATGGACATACAGATCTCGGGGGAGCTTATGAAAATGGTGAAATAAGGCAATAGAAGATCCTGCATGAGAGATGATTAGCTCAATGTGGATACAAGTCCAGTTTTTCCTGGACTGAGAGATTCCAGGAACCCTGCAGAAGCTGTACTAAGCCTGGAAGGAGTCAGGAGTAAAGGGTGACTGGAGAGGCATTTTGTACCTGTGTCAAAGAAAGGTATGACTGAGAGTGTCTAGCTGGGAAGAGAGTCATGATCATCATTGTAGTCATGGAACAGCCACTGTGCATGTTATGGTTTTAGAAGAATGTTAGAAGCGTAGGGGAGAGATGACTCTTGTTTTCCATTCATTTAGGGTAAAACTTGTCATTTCAGTCATTTTATTTTGATTAATAGTTGCAACGAACAGGGAAAATGTAACTCTTCTAAGTAGTAGGCAAGAAGAGAGAATACTTACATTTTGAAAGTGCATAAAAAGGAAAATGATGTTTTGGCTATGTACACTATAAAAATGCCTTTTCCTCAACTCGGAAAAGTTAAGTGACATTAATTCTTCCATTAAATCAGAGGTTGAGTGATTCCAAACTAAAATCACCAGAAAAAAAACAGCTTTCATGATGAAATGGTTAAGAATGTTAGTCTTCATCTTCTGATTGGTGTCCTAGGTGTTTTTCTTGATTTAATTAAGAAGAAAAATACCTTCTATTCTCATGTTTAACAAAAGAGTTATTCAGGGAGTAGTTTTCTGACTTCTTGAGTCACCTAGCCATGATTTTATTAATTCAACAAAGTGGCATCTTTGCTGCAACCACTCTTTGCCTGCCAAAGAGAAAAGATCTGATGACATTATCACTTTATTACACTGTAACATTAGGATTCTTTCCAGATTTTTGCGAGCATTTGTGAGCTCAAGATCATATCCTGTACTCTTCATTACTAATGCCGTGCTATGTCTTGACAAAGCCTGCACAAGAAGAACATTGGCTTTCTGAAAAATGAGGCAATACAAAGCTCTAACACTAGCTATTTCTCATGTTCCCATAGGAACATCTTAGGATTTGCAAGATGAATCCCCAGTAAAATGTTTTGTAAAGGCAGGAAGAGAAGCTCTAATCTTACTCCCAGTTCCCCAGATCTATGCATTTCTTACATATTTGTAATTACTTAACAAAATGACAGTGCTTCACCTGCTGCTGCTAACACCTGATGCAAAAGTAAGAAGGTGAAGCATTCAGTTGATGATGGGAAGGGCACAGAAGTTGAAGTGAGCATAGGAATGAAAAGGTGAGACAGGCAAAACAAATTCAGAGTCTCTGCAGCAATTTAGTTGACTGACATAAGGCTTCAGCTTCCTCTAACAGAAGGCAACCATCTCCACAGTAGTGAAAGAAAGATATTTGAATATGATTCGAGTGCTAAGATCAATGGTGTTGGCAACAAACCCATTTATAGTTTCACCAGTTTAACTGTCAGTGTTTAACTGGTAGTTTGACTACCAAAGCTAGCTGGATGATTTTCTTTCAACATTACCTCAGGCAATCACATTGTTTGACAGCATCTCCAACAGCACAGCTGTTAGTAGAGTGAACTTGTCCTTATAAAAACATTAATGATCCACTCTGCCAGTTGAAGTCCGTGGAATCTTTGGAAACTCGACAGCATTGAGATTCAGAGGTGAATTATGGCAGAACCTTCCATCCAACTCATGTCTCTGATGTTGGCCCAAGGAAAGTGGCAGGAAGAAGAAATCAGGAAGGACAAATCTGTAGAACTGCTCCTTTCATCAGCAGCCAAAATTGCTGCCAGTTTTAAGTGCCATAATTTTGGATTCAAAGGCTAGAGATAGTGTTCAAAGCCATTTGTAGCCTAATGAGATTACTCCTGTTCAAGTCAGTCATTTAGAATATGAAGGCATCTGTTTGAGACTGTAAACCTTGAGGTGCTAATGCTTTGATGACAGTTGTGGTATTTTGGATCATCGTTGGGTATTTTTACGTTTGTCTTATAGCTGAGAACAAGGATCTGTGCAGTTCTTGAAGGTTCAGAGTTTTGGTAATCTCTCAGGTGGGCTTTCTTCTCACTAATCCATTTTTACAAAGGCTTGGAAATGGAATTCTAGCGCAAGTTGAGTTGGGTAAATCTCATGGCTTCAGAAGAACCATGGGTTTACCCCTATCTCGTGTTAGTTGCTGCATTAAAGCTTGCATTGTACCTGCTTGCTAAATGTTCTGAGAATATATGTTTTGGACAAAGAAAATAAGGTAACCGTGCATTTAAACCATGCACTTAAATAAAAATCTGGAGGTTTTCTTGCTAGAATGTTTTCATTCCTTTTCATGTGTGGGGAGTTATTCTTCTCTCTCATCTTCTCTCTCTTAAAAATGGCATATAATTCACTGATTGCTCTATGCCTGATATAGAATCATAGAATTGCAGAATGGTATGGGTTGTAAGGGATCTCTGGAGATCAAGTAACCCCTCTGTCAGAGCAGGATCACCCAGGGCAGGCCACACAGGAACAGATCCAGGTGGGTTTTGGATTTCTCTGTGGATGCTGAAAAGCTGCTAGCAGAGGAATTTTCCTAGATTCTCACAATATTGGGTGAGAATCCTGCCTTTCTCACACGTGTTATGAGAAACAGTAGGACGATTTTGTAAACTAGACTAACACCTGGTGTTTTGCTAAGTTCTGTTTATGGTACATTGTAAAAATATTTTGAAATAGGTGCTGTAGGACTTTAGCCAATCACCCTAGGAGATGGGTGATCACTGAACAATCACCCTGTGGGGCTAGGGTATATAAAATGGGGTTGTAAATTAATAAAGTTGCTTCTTTTGCCTGCCCTTGCTGAATTTATATGTTGCATCCCTCCGCTCCCGGCATAAACAGCGACATTTCTCTAGAGAAGGAGACTCCACAACCTCTCTGGGCAGCCTGTTCCAGGGCTCTGTCACTCTCACAGTAAAGTTTTTCCCCATATTGAGGTGGAACTTCTTGTCCTATCACAGGGTACCACTGAAAAGAGACTGGCCCCTTCTACTTGACACTCACCCTTCAGATATTTGTAAACATTAATAAAATCCCATCTCAGTCTTCTCTTCTCCAGGCTAAACAGCCCCAGGGCTCTCAGCCTTTCCTCAAAAGAGAGATGTTCCAGTCCCTTCATCATCCTCGTAGCCTCTGTTGGACTCTATTGTTTTCCCTGTCCCTTTTGAACTGGACACAATACTCCAGATGTGGTCCCAGAGGGGGACAGGAACCTCCCTGGACCTGCTGGCCACACTCTCCTTTATGCACCCCAGGATACCAGTGGCCCTCCTGGCCACAAGGTCACATTGCTGTCCCATGGAGAAATTACTGTCCACTCGGACTCCAAGGTCCTTCTCCTTGGAGCTGCTTTCCAGCAGGTCTACCCCTAACCTGTACTGGTGCATGGTCGTGTTCTTCTCCAGGTGTAGGACTCTACACTTGGCGTTGTTGAACTTCATTGGCTTTATCTTTGCCCAGCTCTCCAGTCTGTCCAGACCTCGCTGGATGGCAGCACAGACCTCTGGTGTACCAGCCACTCCTTCCAGTTTTGCATCATCAGCAAACTTGCTGAGGGTACACTCAATCCTTTCATCCAGGTCATTGATGAAGATGTTGAATAAGACTGGACCCAGAACTGACCCCTGGGGAACACCACTACTTACAGGTCGCCAGCTGGACTCTGCACCACTGATCACAACCCTCTGAGCTCTATTGTTCAGCCAGTTCTCAACCCATCTCACTGTCCAAACTTCTAACCCACACTTCCTGAGCTTACCCACAAGGATATTATGGGAGACGGTGTCAAAAGCCTCGCTGAAGTCAAGATAGAAAACATCCACTGCTCTCCCTCCATCTACCTATTCCATCACAAATATGCCAGAACTCACTTTAAACCAAATCCTTTGAAAATGAATTCAGAGACAACTACTTTACCAGTCAGGGACAGCTCTCTCTTTTGATATCTTCATCATATTAAAGTATTCTAACAGTAGTATGACTACTGCGTTTCCTAAGTGCATGCTCTATCTATCTATCTATCCACTTAATTGCAGCTTAAAAGTTATTTCTGCCTGTATGGCAAAAAAAAAAAAAAAGCTCCCATCCAAACCAGTGCTGCTATCCATTTACAGACATTGTTCCTTCTTGTGGCATGAATGGTGGAATTTGTGTGACATTGTCGTCAGTTCAGAAAAACTGCTGCTAGAGGAACTCCAAATTTGTCTGCTGTGGGGATATTGCCCATCTGCTTGTTTTTAATTGCTTCCTCAGGAAGGAAAAGAAAAGATGAACTGAAATACTTCTAACTGACAGATTAGTCCAGACATATCTTCTGCTGTGTTATTTCCAATGACTGTTGTTGTGGTTATTTTAAAGTTACCTGTCTCCATTACAACCTACTGCCAGAAGTCTCATCCTCAGAAAAGAGTGAGCTGTCTCATCCATTTTCATGTGCTATTTGGTTTAAACCTCTGATAAAACCAGATTTCCCTGAAGACACACTACTGTGAGGTGGAGTAGTGGAGATACGGATCTGTGCTGTGCCCGGTTGGTTTTGCTGCAATCTTCAGCAGAAGTGGTAACAGGGATCCATTAACTCTTCAGATGTTACAGATAATTGCTTAGTATAAATTGGAACCTTCAAGGAGGTTGGAAACTATTCCACTGTTAGCATAGGAGGGGTCTTTATATCATAGTTTCAGGAAACAAGTAAGGTTTTTAAAACATAGCTACATAATAGATGAGAAGGCCTTTAGGTTGTGAAATCCAAATGAATTTGCTTTTGATTTCCATGTCTATAGATGTTGTTTAGTGGTAACACACAAGTACATGCTCTAGATAATAACTGTTTTCTCTGATAAGTAAATCTGTTTATTTTACAATAACACTTTAAAGACAGATATCCTTTGATCAGAAAGATTGACAAGGAACAACAAAATGCTTATTTAAAAGAAGTGTTTATAGTTTTATTTTCCTCCTCTGCTGAAAACATGTGAGATTCTTGCAAGATGGTAGATATTATAAACAGTATCATAAACTCCCTTGTTCACATTTTTTTGTTAAAAGGATTTTGTATGCCCCACACACTTGCAATCACCAATCCTCTGCTTCAGGGATTTCCAGCTTGCCTGTTTTGGGGCACTTGAATCTCTTGACAATGAACAAGAATTCATTTACCTGTCAAGAATGGAGAAGGCTGTGTTTTTCAGGTTCCAGGGTAATTCAGGGGTGTGGTGTTATTAGTTTGGGTTTTTTTTTGTCACCCACTGTACGTTCAAATATCCTCTGGCATCCAATTTTTGAAGTTAGACCGGGTTATGCAACCCATTTCTGACAACATTACCTTATGGCTGACCTCTTCAGGGCAGGAGGTTGGATTAGAGACTTTCTGAAGGCTCCTGCAATCTGAACAATCCTAATCGTAGTTCAAGTAGCAAAATAGATTAATGATGTAGGAATAGCCTTCAAACTCTCACATAATAGCTCATGCTGGTATAAGCAGTCCTTTTGTGTCAAAGGTGGTGCAATTACTATCACCTTTATTAAGGACAAGCTAGCAATCAACCAAATGGTTGTGCTTTTAGATACACCCAGATAATACGTGTGGGCATTCCCTCAGTTTGAGAGAGAAGTGCTGAAAGCTTAGAAAAAGTCCATTTTTATCCGTCTCTGTGTATGCTGTAGCACTGTAGTTTTCCACCCCATAAATGCTTGTATTGCCATTAAGTGTTACAATAGCCTGAGAAATGTTTCTTTTTCTAGGAGCTTTTATTTTATCTGCTCTTCAACTTTCTAACACTGTGGATGAGATTTTTCATTGCTCAGTTAAGGACATCTTGCATTTTCAAAAAGTCTATTTAGAATGATCTTCTGTCGCATGTCTCTACATAGTTTTTTCCCTATACTTCTCCTCAGGATATCAAACTCTACGTAATTCTTTGGTTTCATGCCCTTTTGTCATACTGATGGCTAGCCGCCTTCCCCACGCGTATCCTGTAAACATCATTCATCCTTTTGACTGGGCTCGTTCCTCAAAAATAGCAATCACTGGTCTTGAATTGCCTTGCCTTTTGTGGTGATCCATCAGATGTCAGCAGCGAACAGGGAGCAATGCCTAAAACCTGTGCATCAGTGTTCACTACATTTTCTCTGCTCTGAGTAGCAGTAAATGTTGTTGGATAAGTTCTTCCTGTTCTGAAGTCTTTGCACAATTCTTTTTAAAAATTCTTGTCGATGTGTGAGAATTTTGACATTTCTGTTTTGGGATGTGATTGTGATCAGATCATGGCAATTTTCCACGCAGAGGGAGCTGCAAATTGCCTGGTTTTAGAAAGGTGGTATAGTTCATATTATTCTCTCTTGGATCAGAAATACCATTTCAGAGAATAGTGAACTGTTCATTTTAGTGATGAAAAATACTGGGGGAAACTGAGATTGGAAAAATCCCTGATGCTGGAATTTAGGTGGATACCTACCTGATATTCATAGTTGAAATTATGATGTCTGCATGAACATCAAACTTTTGGTTGCAGCATTTCACAGAGTTTTTTGAGCATGGACCCCACTTCTCTTCGGGATGTTATCTGTCAGGTTTCCATTGAATCCCCAGCTATATTATCAAGAGGAGCCTGTTGTTTAAAATCTTGCCTGAGGTACAGGTTCAGTATGCTTCCACAAACACCAGAGTGGTTTCACAGGGCTAGGTTTTAATAAAACCATTTGTTGATGAGGTTTGGCTCTATCCTCTGTTCCTGGAAGACCCCGATAACAATACTGTTCTGTGTGAAGAGAATGTGTGAGCATCACCTTTTAACACCTGATTTAGGGTAGGGTTTTTATTTTTAATTAAATGTTGAAAGTAGACATGGTCACATAATTCTGTAGTGGCAAGTGTTGTAATGTTGGCATCAACACCTTTGGTACTACATTACTCTCATGTGTACTGAGAGTACTTCTTGCAGGACTGAGCATTTTCACAGCAGGTATTACTATTTGATGCTTTTAGCTTTCCACATCTGGTTTTTTTGGAGATTCCCATTATTGCTGCTGAGGTATCTGTTACCATTTTACTACCACTTACCTAAAGACTACCAATAAATATTTCAGTAGCCATCTGTTCTGCTTATATGGACAAAACCTAGTGTTTATTCTGTAACCTTCTAATTTTTAATTTTAAACAAGGATGGTAACTAGGGGGGGAGGAAACAACTGTCTCTCCTAAACTGGTAAAAGAAAGAGATGATATGTTGTGTATTGGAATACACAGCTTTCATTTGTCTTTCCTGCAAATAAGCACAGTAATGTATGTTATCACCTTTGAAAGAGAAGCTGCAGAAAAGGGAGACTAAGGAAGACAAAGGCTTTAAGCATCTCTGTAAAAGTTTGATTAAAAAAAAAATAATTGATAGAAGTCTATTGATATATGTTATGAAAAATGCCTTGCAGATTAATTTCCTTGAGCTGAGAATCTTTAAATGAGTATATTAACAATTCTATTTTTCACACCTCCATGAATTATGCTCAGAGTATGCCCAATTGTTGTTAAACAACGTAAAAATTTGATATGTTGTCAGTCCCATCGCACAAAGCAGCACAATCGTTTACTCAGCCAATTTCTGCTACAAATGCAACACTGGGGAATGGAGTAACACAAACAAGGTAATGAGTTTTAAACTAATTATGAGGTGACAACAGTATAATTGAACATAAGATAATGAGTGGAAAACTAAGGTTCATCAAATGGTTTTGTCAGCCTTAGAAATTACTTTTCTCAGCCTTAAAAATTGCTGCTCAGATTTATTGATTTAGAGAACTCTGCCAATTGTTGAATGGTGGAGAAAAAACATTTCTACTCTTTGCAATGATTAACATCTGACAAGCAGAACTGTTGTGCCATTTTAAATATCCCACAAATTTACATGAATAAAGATCTGTGATTATTTGGGGAGTTTAGAGCTTTTTCCACTTGTTCTCGCAATGTCTGTGTTTTTATAAGATGGAGACTTTGCAAAGTTGTTTCCTCACTGTTTATGTGGAACTTCCTTAACCTCTGCAGACCCTTACCTTGAGAGGTGCTCCGTGTGCCAGCATGTTCCCTATGGTCCTGCTGTGTCAAGGATGCCATGACTTAGCCCTGCTCACCTTTCCTTTTCTCACCCTGTGCCTCCAGCTTCCCAACAGGCCAGTGCAGCTTTGTGGCCCCACTGCTCTGCTGCCTTACCAGGGTCACTCCTCAGATCTGTCGCAGAGTTGCCAAATAACTGAAAAAGAGAAGACAGACAACTTCTGGTTTTTCTTTTTCAGCTGCACTAATGTCACTCTGAACACCAGCATAAGAGCTGAGAGTAGATAAAGCTTTTTTTAATGCAATTCAAATGCTAGCAGACATAGCTATAAAGGAACAGAAGAAAATTAAAACAGCAGACTTACTCTGAGAGTGGCATTTTTCTTTCTTGTAATGACCACACTGCCAGAATTCTTGCACCCCTGTTGTGGTCTGTGTTTTCAGGTCTTCTAGAAAAGCCTTTGCTCTGATGCAGCTTTCACTGAAGATACCTAAATCTTTTGCTGACTAGTGCTAATCCATAACTTAAACAAGATGTTAGTTTTACCCTTACCTTCTAAAACATTGTGGCTTGCTGGTGCCTAGTTTCTGGATGTTCCAGTGTCTTTGGACACGATGTGATGGATCCATTTTCTGTCTAGATGGTAACAGAGCCTGTTTTTAACTATAGCCTGTATACTTTCAACTGTAGGTAAATTGTTGATCTGTCATGATTCCTTCTACCTGAAGTGTAAGCTCGAAGCTGTTGTACAAGCAGCATGACAGAAGGACTTGAGGTGCTTTGATTCATCATTAAAATGTGATGTGAAGGTACCCAGGCCAATTTTTGGGAAGCCTCTAGGCAGATAGATGTCTTCACTTTGAGAAAGACCATGGCACAAACCCCCATGGGACACCTGTACGTGATGGGTATGCCTATCAAGAGAGCTTTAAGCAAGGGGCTAGTGGGAGGTGGACATCTGAGCAGGGGTGAGCATGCAGGGCCCCTGCGGCATCTTGCCCCTGCTGATGTGATCTGAGTGCTGGCAGTGGGAGCTGGGGATACCTAGGGGCATGGGCAGAGGAGGGGGACACAGCAAAGACTGGGGGAACTGTGGCTGACAAATTGTGTGCATGCAGGAGGGATGTCCGTTTACACTGCAGCTTGGTTTTACACAGTGCTTTCTCTCTCTGGAATTACTTTGGCCCTATCTTTGGCTAAAAAGAACCCAAACAACAGAGCTTGATGTATTTGGTTTTCTTCCCCTCTGTCTAAAACTGCCAGGGTTTTTTTAGTTAAAATGCTGAAAGGTTTTTAATGAGGTTGCTAATAAATAAATGCCATATTTCGGGATTTTTCTTAAATCTTATGTATATTCCCAGGCACAGATTTCTAGTGTCTTAATTTTGGATAGCATAACTGCATTGTGTTCTACTACATAAAATTATCTGTAAGAAAGAATTGCTACATGTTATATAAATGTTTTAATTGATTTTATAGATAAAGTTTTTTAAGATATTTTTTAAAGATAAAGTTTTCTCAAATACAGGCTTTCCAGCTTTGTCAGAAAGTGTCATGGTAGTTTTGGGAAAGGGTATGTTTTTAAAGAGATGCCCAACATACTTTCTCTCTGAGACTCTGACACTCCATAAATAACATCTCATTGAGCTCCACATCTACAAAAGGCTATCAGAGGAGACCTTTTAATCAAAGTCTGTTGTTGGGGCTATGAGTATGTGTCACGGAGAATATATCATCTGGAGTGCTTCTCCCAGTTCTATTTTACACAATTACGGTAGCGTTAAGCGTTGCCATTTTACTGTAGTTTTTGGTAACACGAGAGAAAAAGGCAGCAGTTATTAACAATGGAGAAGAGGAATAAATGAAGTATTGCTCTTTCACATGCAGGTGTACTTGAGAAAGAACCCGTTGATTTGGACTTTATGTACAAGTATCGATCAAGATCAAGCTGCCTTCTATGTGCACATATATTCCCTTACCTTTTAGTAAGAGACCACTGCTTAAGTTTATGAAGCATAGAAAACATTGCTCCTGTCTTACCAATGGAATTATTGGAAGGGTGTGTAGAGGAATGAATAATACAGGCAGCAGCAGAGCTCAGGCACGACTCCCAGTCCTTGGTCTGAACCAGTCTCCCCCATGGCACCAGGTTTATAATGTACAACATGATGCAGAATCTTCCGGGGAATTAGTTGTTCTACAGCAGAGACATTTTTTAATCAGTATTATTTAAATGCTTTGCATTGTTTTGTTTTGTTTCTGTAGGCATTTTAGCTGCTGCAGCGCTGATTGTTTAGCTTTGGCAAGATTTTATTGATTAAAAGTTTTTTTTAGGGAATGTGTTCACAGCTACGTCTGCATATTAGAGCAACTGCTTTGAAAATGTTTCCCTAGAGCCATCCTGATTTTAGGTCCCTATTACCAAGCAATGCAGTTCCTCTTGTTCAGTGGCTTATATAATCCCAGAAGGCATCTGGAGCATATTTATGTTAAGTCAACTGTGACTGCAGATGTACAGAAAAGACATGTTATTTACAAAGAGCTGAGTACACTATTTGCATCAGCCTGATTTATTTATATTTTTAATGATTTTTCTTGAGTGTGGAATATGAATATCTTTAATAATGAAAGCAATACTCAGTGAGATTTCTGTTCAAGTTAATATTAAATATCTTGGGGATTTTTTTTTTCCTTTCAGATCCATTTCAGTTCCTCATCAAAAGTGAACCTGCAAAGGAACAGACAGGTCAACCAGCTTTAGCCCGGAAACCCACTGTCATCCGAATTCCAGCTAAACCTGGGAAACGTAAGGTCTTCTCCCAAACTGTATAAGAAATCTCTGTCAGAAAATGATTTTCACTGGGACTTACTATTTACTAATTGATTTGCTGTTTACTAGCTATATTAGCTGCCAAAGGAATCCTATGGTACACTTGACAAGACAGAGAAGCCAACCTAAGGGCTGTGGTAGGAGGGGAAAAATAGCTGAGAGTCATGTTCCCCTGTCCCTGACTTGCAGCTACCTCATCTGGCTCCCTTCCTTGTACTAAGTTTGATGTCCCTCAAGCCTTATGGAGCTAATGCATATCAGAGATGAAACAGTGTCAAGGGGAGGATCTAAAGGTTGTCAGGGAATCACAGAATGTTAGGGGTTAGAAGGGACCTCTGAAGATCATCAAGTCCAACTCCCCTGCCAGAGCAGGACAGAACTAGAGCAGATCACACAGAAATGCATCCAGGCATGTCTTGAAAATCTCCAGGGAAGGAGACTCCCCAACCTCTCTGGGGAGTCTATTCCAGTGCTCTACAACCCTTACAGTAAATAAGTCCTTCCTCATGTTGAGGTGGAACTCGCTGTACTCTAGCTTTAATCCATTGCCCCTTGTCCTATCACAATGCACAAGTGAAAAGAGCTTGTCCCTGCCCTCTTGATGCCCAGCCCTTATGTATTTATAGACATGAATTAGATCCCCTCTCAGTCTTCTCCTGCCAGACTAAAAAGCCCCAGGTCTCTGTCTTTTCTCATAAGGCAGGTGTTCCAGTTAAATCCTCATAGCCATCCATTGGACTCTCCCAAGTAGATCACTGTCCCTCTTGAACTGGGGAGCCCAAATCTGGACGCAGTACTCCAGGTGAGGTCTCACTAGGGCAGAGTAGATGGGGAGAAGAACCTCCCCTGATCTGCTGGACACAATCTTCTTAGTGCCCCCCAGGAACCATTTTTGTTTAAATGGTCAACAGATTTCAAATTGTTGAAATTTAAACAATAGGGTTTTTGTAGCAGTTGAGGGAACTAAAAAGGCGTGCAAGAACTTGGATGCAAAAACCTGATACTTTCAATTTTGTGTCAAGGTCTTGACCATAGTTTTCTGACAGTAACCACATCCCTAATGCCTTCCACCTCTAATCCTTTACAGCCTTACAAATGAGGCTGACAATATCACAGAGTAGAAATTTATCAGAGAGATACAAGGGTTTTGTGTTGATCTTTGTATGCTTTGTATGCTCTTTAGCCTTATTTTTTATCCTCAGAGCTTAGGGAGAAATGTCATCAGATAGCTCTTAAAACTCATATTTCAAAATCATGTTTTACTACACTGAGTAAGCGTAGAGCTGACTTGTAGCAACCAGATGTCCAGGTGCCTTTTCTTCTAAGACTTTATCTTATTATTTTTCTGGATTCCCTTCTCCTTCCCACCACCACTGCATTTCCAAAATACTAAATTTTCTTTTCCTCTGCATATGTGAGAAATGCAGTGGGAATTATTAAAAATGCAGAGAAGGCTGAAGATAAAGCTATGAGAAAAAGTCTTTCTGTTAATACCCGAGCATAAATACAAGGGTTTTTTTCAGTTGGAAGAATACGTTTACAAACTACTGTAAAGCATCCAAGACACAATTCTTCTCCACAAAGGAAACTGTAATTTCCATTTTTAAAAAAGAACCTAAACAAACAAACAAAAACAAAGCAAAAACAATGGAAAAAAAAACCCAACAAAACCAAAAAACCAAAACCAAACAATCCTGACAATTTTTTCTTGGTCTTTTTTTTTCCTCCTGAGCTGGAGTCTTTTTTTTACACTTGTAGCTAAGTGGTCCCTTGCTGCTCTCTAGTGGTAATTGAACTTTCCACAGGAGACTGCCAGTCATGCTGTACTTGGCTACAACTGTGCCGGGGGTGTGAAGGACTGCTTTATAGGAGGCTGCAGCTGGAAGATTTATGGGATGTGGAAGAACAGAAGCAGGTTTCAAGAAAGCAGAGTAGCCTTTTGTCAGATTGCTGCTGCAGAAATGTAAACAATTAAAAGTTAAAAAAAAAAAAAGAAAAAAGTACAACTGGCCCAAGGTATAATAACATGGTAATAGAGTAGGATTAACCTTGTAAGAGGGCCACATAATCTCAGTACAAGGGGCCTTTCACCATCATGGGTGTGGAGGGAGATTAATTCTGTCAGGAGACAGTACAAACGAAAAAGAAAAATCCTAATAAACACCCCCCCCACCCCCAGCACTACCAAAAAAAGACAGAGCTGGATGCTTAAGAAGTTGAACTCCAGTAAAGCACTCATTTAACATTAGCATTTTTGTAGAGATGTGATTAGAAAGGAAGCATTAAACTTCCACTTCAGTTATTACACTTACAAATCAATGAAACTAACACCTGCCTTCTGGTTCATGGGGGAGGGTGGGTTCTTCCTTTATTTCCTTGAATTTTGGTCTTATGAAGAGTAAAGGTGAGGAAATTAGGACATCTGTGTATATATTGAGATTTGAAGTGGTGTGAATAAATAAATCTCTTGTGCTTTTTATATATCAGCAAGGTATGATAAGAGAAGATCTCTTTTGCAATTATTATCAGGTATTGTTTTTTCCTTTTTACCCATCATACTAGCTTAGAAGTGTGATGAAACTTCAGTAGTTTTTTTCCCAGTGCTTCGTTACTGCCAACACTGTAACTGTGACTTGCTCCTAAGAGTAAGGGATTTATCCTTGAACTGATCCATTTGTAGACATCACACCAGTGTTTTAGATCGTAGTAACTCAACTGACGTATTTAAACCAAACAATGCTTCTCCTTCCTATGTTCTGTTTCTTTGTTGAGTGTATTTTTCATGAAATGAGCAATTGAAAGTTTTCATTTGGATAGAATCTCTACTCTAAAAAAGAGGACTTCATAAAAGTCCAGATTGTCTACACACATTTTTACATAACTCCAAGACTACCTGGAAGTCAGAAGAGCTTAATTGTCTGAAGTTCTCTGTATGAAATTAATTTTCTTGATATAGAAATACATTGTAAAATAGATGGTAAGCTTCCAGTATATAAAGACAAAATATTTGGTAAATAAGCTGGCAAAATCTGTCCAAGTGCTCCCCAGGTTTCGATGTCAGACACGTTGAAAGCAAATATCATACAATTAGCAGGGTTTTGTGTTCTTTGTCGAGACTGAGGACATCATGACTCTTCCCTAGTAAAAGCTGTACTGTTTCCACTTCCATGTCCTACATTTGCTTAGTTCCTTAAAGACTACCAGGGAGCTTCCATCTCTGTTTTCTTCCTGTCACCCTGAATTTTGTAGCAGGCAACATTTTCTTTTCTTGTCTCTACCTTTGTGGACATTCTTCCATCCAAGTCTCCTGATCTTTCAGGGTTACTTGAAATAACCCTCAGCTGTTTTCCAGCCTGAAGGATATTCCAGGAGCTGACAGCTGAAAAAAAAGTGAGCCAGTTTAGAAATGTGGCTGAGAGATGGTGATGGTGTTTCAGGGTATCCAGTAATGAATCTGACATTCCCAGGGATAGAAACTCCTCTACTCATCTAATATTATATCAACAAGTATTGCAGCTGAAACCCTAGAGTAAATAACTTGCTGGTGTCCTGAGAGTAAAGTGAAGATGTGTTATGTGGGATGGGAAGTACTCCCAAAGTCAACCTCAGAGTTGCAATGTTCCCCTCATGTCCCTTTTCTCTTCACTAGTCTTTTAGTGGTCCTGCCCATTGGATGATCTGGCTTTGAGGAAGTAGGTTGCATTCACAAAAAAAGGCCCCAAACCGAGGAGGATTCCCTTACCTATTGTTGGTCCATGTTAAGAAACTATTAATTAGACTTTCACTTTTTTACAGCTTTAAATGAAATCCTGCATAGCCCTCCACCACTTCCTGCTGAAAAGCCTGTTGGGAACACCTCTGATATCACAATGGGAAAACCTAACAATGATGACCTAGGAAAAAAAGTGGTAAGTTAGAACCATCTTCCTGTATTACAACTCTGTCTGCTTTGGTTGACAGATCTCTTGTAACTCTCAAGCATTTATAAAGTAAATTATTTGAAGGACCGAAGGATGAAAAGGACTACTCACAAATACAAGGTTTTTTCCTTTTAATTGTGTTCTCTAATTTAATTAGGTAATTTAGGCTGCTGCTAGTTCTGAAAGGCACTTTGTTGAGTTTACTAAACTTTGATCACATCCACCTTCAATTTTCTGTATTTAGCAGCTGGGATCAGGATATTCCCCAATTTAGTTTCAAAAGCACTGCAAAGTGGTTCAAAGTCCAGTGAGACTTACATAGTGAAATATTGGCAAAGTTCTGTAGAAATGTAATTTTTTTTAGCTTTATACACGCACTAGCTCTCAGTGTACTGTGCTCATTTCCAGGCGGTGAAAACATTTCTGTAGATGAAGGAAACTTGCTTTCTTCAGCTTTTTTTGTCTAGTTCTTTTCCACTGGTCCTATCAGAACTTAAGGTGAACCATCTATTTTTTAAAGTAAAGCTCTGCTTCTTGCTTCTGAGCATATAGTAAAAGTAGACAATGTAGCTGTGTATCCTATGTGCCCTTTGACACAGATTTACACAAGGGAATTAAAATAAACTGGAGCATGACAGTAGAATTCCAGATATTGAGTGCTGTGATGGCAAAATGGCAGATAATCTTGTGGAAACCACAGGCAGTAAAAAGACCAGATCAAATCATAAGCCCTCACTAGATGGACATCTGTGAACAAAGTCTTTGTGGCTACCTCTAATAGGGTTTTAAAATGTCATGACTGAAGAGACTGTTCATAGAGGTCCCACCTTTTCTGGTTAATGCTGAAAACAAGTATTTCCAATATAAGATTTTAAATAACACTTTATACAATTCAAGCCCAAAAGTTCTGCAGTGTCATCCAGGTTATTGTGACAGGCATGTGTAAGCTTCACAGGATTTTATTTATTTATTTGGGTTTGGTTTTTTTTAAGAAAAAGACTGCATCAAATCCACTGAAACACTTAAGTTTTATCTTTGGAGAGGTAAGAACTTCTGTGCTTCTGAAACTAGTATTGTTTATCAGGGGAAGTGATTAACCAGCAACAGTAAAAATTGTTGCCCGTAAGCAGCAGCTGGCACAGATATCTTCCTATTCACACAGAAGAGGACAATTTTGGTATGAGGATAACACCCCTGTCTGACAGTGGCAGGTTGTTTTCTTTCTAGTCAGGATCATTTAATCAAGAACATTAATTTGTGGACTTAATCAAGGGTCAAACTTTTGTCACAAAATACCTCTAGGTATTTTCTAGGTGGAAAAAATCACAGAAATTGTTTACTGGTTCCAAGCACATGTATCCCTAATTAAGTAAACAAGACTTTTCAGACCTATTTCAAATTACTGGTTCAAAAAAACAGGATACTTTTGAACCCAGACTCAACAATCTGATTTTCCACACTGTTCCACAAGCTGCTGTGCTTGTTCAGTGGAGCTGGCAGTACTTTCTGGCACTGGCATGAAAATGAACAGTAGGAGGCAGAAAGGATGGTAACTTGTTACTCCATTACTGTGGTCCAAGCCCTTCAGACATGGCACATGTTACCCTCTCTGCAGACTGCTTCAGGATAGTAATCTCTGGCAGAATCAGCTGGGAAGAGTGATGCCTTAATCTGCCAAAGCAAAATTCACCAGGGTTTTTATCTGTTAGACTTCTAGGAAACGTACTTTGATACCTTCTTTAATGAGAGTTAACATTATTTGCAAGAGACGCTGTTCTGTGTGAGTTGCATCAATGTCATGTTTTCAGCTTTAAGCCTGTTCAAAGTGTTTGATCTGTCAGAGTGTTTCATCTGTCAAAGTTACATCAAAATTGATGATGTAACTGCAGCAACTGGAATCTTACGGACAGTGGAATTGTACATTTCTATGAGTCTCCTGAATTTGACTCTTGAGCCCTGATTTCCATGTAGTAGGAAAAGACATCTGGGTCATACCTATGCACAATTTAAGCTGTGAGTCAGCTAGTCCACCAGGTTATTTACATCTCCTTCTATGTCCAACAAGACTCCAGAATGCTAGAACACACCATAATACTTATTACTTTATTCCCAGACCTCCAGAAAATCTTGTTTTTCCCATCTGTATGATATAATTTAATATAAGAAATGTATATTTAAGCAAGATCATTTTTGTTTCTTAGGCTTAAAGAAATGGCTTTAATCTTTTGAATCTTTGCAGGAGTTGGATCATTCAGAAGAGGGTGGAGTGCCTCAGCTGGAACCTCTACTGCCCCCAAGGTAAGTGCAATTCTTCAGTGAGTCACTTTAAAGCTGTGTTTCCGTGTTAGTTTGCCTAGTTAGGCTCAATGTAGATACTACCAACTCTAGTCCTAACTCGATAGGCTTGGGCCAGTAGTATGCTCACTAATAAATAGGCAGGACCAAGTTGCTAGCTGATTAATACTTGTTTGTATATTATCGGTATGAGCAGGGAGATTACAGGAGGACAGCTGTTTGGCTCTTCAGCTAATGTACAGTGGCTGCTGACAGTCATTCCTTTCTGCAGCTTTAACCTTTTCACCCACAGCTGAACGTAGAACATCCCTTTCTGCATGTTGCTGACCTTTTGATCAACAGCACTTGCACTTGTGGCTGGCTTTGAGTGTTGAAGGAATGGAGGTGGCAGATGCTGCCACTCTGAGAAGGGCCAGTGCTGGGCCAGCACCTTCCCAGAAGCACTGGCTAGTTTGTACTGTTTGCTTCAGACCTAAAATGCCTGTGAAGATGCAGAATCAATGATAACCTTGGTTCTTTTATTCTTTTGAATCAATAAGAAAGAAGGTCTGCAGAGACAAATTAGCTGGACCAGCATTAAATTCAGGTCTACTAAATGCCAGAGAGAAGCTGGAGGGAGATAAGGCATTGGCTAGCTAGCCAACCATGACTAGCACAGCATCTGCACTTGAAATCTCTGAGTTTAAACACAAGAGTTTGCCCTGTGTGTCAGGACAAGAGCATCTTTCAGTTATTAAACTTATTCTACCAATAATAATAAGTATTCATTAACAGGAAGGAATGTGGCTGCACCCACAGGGAAACATCCCAGTGTTGCCCCTCTGGGCTTCTTACCCAGTTCCAGCATTCCTGATTCTCTGGAAGGTCTCTGGAACTGCAGTAAACGTTTTATGTCCTTCCAGTCTTCTGCTCAAATGGATTTTGTTATGTTGGTTTTTGGGTGGGTTTTTTTTGTTTGGTTGGTTTGGTTGTTTTTTTAAAGTAAGCAGTAATAACTCTGAATTGCTTCTTAGGGTTTTTATTTTTAGTTGAGTTGCCTTACAACTGTATGGGTTGGTTTGTTTCTGAACTTAATGCAGTCAAACTTGGAATTTCCCCTTTTGTTAATATTGCAAATACTTAGTTTAGGATGAGGCCAAGGAAGGGGAGCAGTGGAAGGTGAACAGAAATGGAAATTTTTCTTTGAAAATTAAAAAATAATCCATTCTCAAATTGTAATAGAGAATTCTTGTCAGGAGCATTAGTAGAGCACTAATATCTTCACAAGTGGTGGATGACACTCACAAAATATGTCAGAAGGATACTCCAGAAATCCACTAATGCACATTTGTTGTGGTTGATAATTTTTACAGACCCTTGAGGAATTTACACGAGCAAATAATTATGCTAAATTACAGCATATGAAAAAAGGAGAGACAACTGTAGCAGAAACTTGCAGTAACTGGCCAAGATTTCCCAACAGCAATCAAACAATATTGTATTTTTGGAATAGTGGTAGTGCCAGGGTTCTTAACAGGAAGTCAAAATTTTGTGTAAATAATGCTTATTTATAACAGAGGTGATTTTTAATTAGTGAATTATTGATTTGGCCACACTCTTTGACTGTAAAAAATCATAGCTAATATGTACTGTATAGGCATCTTTTTTTCACCAATGCTTAGTAAGAGGGATTTTTAATATTTTTAGATTGGTTTTTCTTTAATGATCACTGTAACTTACTAGTCTCTGAGTTTGGTTTCTAAACTACTGATACACTAGTTAGAGTGTGGTACCTCCAGCACTGCCAGAAAACTGGAGAATTTTCACTGGTTTTTTCTTTCTGTCACGAGTTTCAGCAGAAGCCCAAAAGTCACTTCAGGTAAGTGACAGCCCAGGGAATGAGCTAGGCTGATTCCTGAAGACCAGCTGGATCAGCAGAGCTTGTTGGGGCTTTCACTAAAGCTCTCCACGAGAACTTCATCCTGAGCAGCTTCAGACAAAGCTCTTCCTTAAGGTGGATTGCTGAAAGAAATCCTGCGTATGTAGTGGGCTCCCAAGAAAGCTGGCAGGCTGTTGATAAGCAAAAGTGGTGAGCAAACTAGAAAATATGTAGTCAAAGGATCTGTCTGAGGACTTGATCATCCAACCAGTATCTGAAGAGTTCATGTATTCACAGAGCTTCAGATGCTACATACTCTGCAGCCCAAGTTGTCAAGAGTCATGTTTCCATTGTGTGCTCTATAGCTAATGCTGTCATGGAGGATGAGATGGCAAGTGTACTAATATGCATATTTCTCTGATGGTTTGCCCAATTTTTAGGCTTGTGGATGGAAAAATTATACCTGCTCGACCTCCCCCACCTAAAGGTGTTCCTGGAAGGCCACCTCCACCAAAACTCTCTGCAGCCAAGCCCCAGAAGGATGCTTTATCACGATCTACTTCTGACATAGCTCCTGATAAAAAACCCAGCAAGTTCAGATTGGGACCTAAGAGAGCAAAAAGTCAAGTCTTTAAAAATGCAGATCCAGCATTACCTCCTAGACCTAAACCGGGTCATCCTCTCTACAATAAATACATGGTGAGTTCAGATACTCTGTCTGGGACTGTCATTTATAAAACAGTGCTGATTAAAAGAGTAGTGAAAAAGGTGGTAAAGTTACTATGGTGTGGCTACTATGATATGGCTTTCACCATGCATCTATCAGCATAATCTTCCTTAGAAAATACCAATAGATAAATAGTAGTAAGTACTGTAATGTAGTCCTGGAGAAAGCAACACACAGACACAAAGTATCGGTATGTGTGTGCATTTTTCTGTATATATGTAACTTATATATATCTTTAATGCATAAGTTTTGGTTCTTTTTACAGTCACCACTTCTGAATTCTCTTACAACACATAAAATGATGTTAAATAATAGTGTTTGTACACTGTTTTTCTGTGTATATGTCAAAATGCTTAAGAAAATTGGGGGAGTATTAGAACCTAAAAAGTAGTTTACCTTGCTTAATCAAGCCTTCAAAGAGTGAGGAAAGTAACACCAATTATCTTACATTTTCATCGATGCCATCCCTTTTCATTATAAAAAATGTTTCTTTTTGGTATTGTATGTGTTGTTAGGGAATATTAAATATAGATAGATCAACATTACAGATAAAAAGGAGAGTCTTTCCCCAGGCACTTGAAACAGGCTGGTGATCAGAGCTGGTGGCTGCTTGAACCAGTGCTGTTGTCAAAAAAAGCACCCACACAACAGCAGCGTGGCCAACATCAACATTCATCATGAAGTGGAAGCTTTCTGTTGCCACCTTTTTTATCTTCACACTTACATTTAGATTCTTGGTGGAGCAGAGGTGCAAGAAAGAGAGAGAAAGCTGTGTCTAAGTTGATAGTAGGAGCAGCTTTGAGATAAGGAAAATATGTTGCTTCCTCTCTTGTGTAGACACATCTGTTTACTCAAGAAACGTGTGACATATTTTTGTAGATGAGCTTTCTTTCAGTAGCAGATCACTAGTAATTTCCTGCCTTCAGGTGTGTTTGTCAATGAAATTTTCCTGCCAGGTTTTTCCATGACAAATGAGTACATTTCTCTGTTAGTGTGTTGCTGAATATCACGTACCATGTGGTGTGGTACCAGTTAGGTGGCTAAGGCACTTTTAAAGTACATGTTACCACCTGGCTTTCTCAGAATGGCATCTCATATCACCAGCAGTCCATTCTGAATGCCTTCCAAAGGACCTTGTCCTCTTCCACTGGACCTCTAAATTAGTTACCTGTAGTAGGTGGTCTGCATAGTTCCATTGTCTAACTGCATTTACTTGCAGTGGGAATTCCATGTGCTTAGATGTGAAAAACAACTTGTCTATTTGTACCTCTGTTTCTGTTCAAGCTACCCGTGCCTCATGGAGTTGCCAAGGAAGACTGTCTTCCCAGGAACACTGGAGAACTGTCCTGTAAGGTAAGGCATTTTTTTCTGCAGGTAAATATTTAATGAGTAGGACTCATGTTGCATTAAAGTATGGAGTGCTTTAGGCTTTAAAGGTTACACTAAGAAATGTAATAGTCCTAGGGTTTCTTTAATAAAAATAAAACAACCATCAAAATGAAACTCAGTAACAGTTATTTGCCTTAGAGCACAAGGACGTTCTGCTTATGAGGCAGAGCACCAGTAAGTACTTGGAGAGCCAGAAGCAAGGGGGAACTGGTAAAGTTCCTCTGTCTCATAGGAAGATTATCACTCCCTTGGCTGAGTATCTGAAAAGTGGGCAAAAGATAAGCAACTAGTTTTATGAAGTGCTGTACATGATATATCAGTGAATTGGCTTTGACATATGGACTTGAAAGTATTTTCCTCTCTCTGCTTCTACAGAACCTAGCCTGGTTCTAAGGCATAACTGTATTAATATTAAATAGATAGTATAAACTATAGCTATGAGCAGCTTTTCTGATTATTGTCAGAAACCTACATGGCTGAAATAGATTTCTCTGCAATCTGTTGGTATCTGTTGTAATTTATATTATTCTGGCCTTGTCTCTGCTGTCCACGTTGGGCATTTTTGGTTGGGTTTTTTGTACGCAGGGAAAGACTTAGAATGTAATTCATGCACAGTGATTGTCATCAGCACAGTCTAAAAATTCCTAGTGGATGCGATAGAGAAGGTGGCTCAGCATTTTGAATGTAATTTCTATTTACAAAGATGCCACAACAAAACCATCCTTTCCTCTCAGTGTTATCTTCCTGTAAGGAAAAGCCAAGTGGTTTGCTCCTCCCTCTAAAATACTTGGCAGTCAGCAGGCGTGCTGCTGAGCAAGGAAGAGTACCTGGCAGCACACAGTACCAAGCAGCAGAGCAAAATTTGGCCACGACTCTTGTCATGAGAGTTGCTATCAATGCTTCAGATTTCTGGCCCACAGAGATAGCTGAGGCTTCGTCTGTGCTGGGAAAAGTTACATGCCTTCCCTTCCATACACTGGCTCAAGAGCAGATTTTGGTGAAAGGCAGAAAGCATACAGAATGCAGACCCATAGCTGTGTGACCAAAACTAACAGGTGCCTCCAGAGGTGATTCTTTGATATCAGAACAAGAATGCGTCCGAAGTCAGAAAATTACTTTCACAGCACAATCTCTGTCAGTATTTTCCATGATTTATAACCTACTTTGATTATTTGTTGTTGTCAGGATTCAAACCACCCTCCAAAAATTTCTGACACAAGTGCACCTCATGCCATAGTCCTGCATGATTTTCCTGCAGGTAAGTAAATGTGAATATTCTGGAAGCTTGTTTTACTCCAATGGGAATTTTCTTGGGAATTGGAACTTAAAAGTGATGCAGAACCTCAGCCTGCAAGGTCTGCATGTAGAGTTTTCAAATCCATGGGTTTAGCTATAATTGGTTCTTTAATCTCATGCTTGATAAACCAGTTAAAGCTAACTGGTATATCAAGTATAATTAAGACTTTCTGAAAATTCTTTCTGGTTTTGTCTGGGTTATTAAGAAGGATTTTCTTAGTGAAAACCAGTGAGTGTGACAACTACCATTAACTGCAATGATGCTGTCTTACAGAGCATGCTGATGACTTGGACCTGCATTCTGGAGACACCGTTTGTCTTTTGGAGAAAATTGATACTGAGTGGTACAGAGGAAAATGTGGGAATCGCACAGGGATATTTCCTGCCAGCTTTGTTAAAGTAATTGTATGTCAGCTTTATATACATCGCTACATAAGATCCTGTTGCATTAATTTTCTGGTTCTATTTTATTGTAGCTCCTGTGTTTTTAACTCCATTCTGTATTTAGACAATCACTTTTCCCTCTGGCAGCACAGAAGACTTACCAACTTATTTGTATGGTATTAGAAAGATGCTTGTTTTGGCACGACCAGCTTGTGTTATGGGGATTATTTTGCTGTTAATTTGAAGCCAAGTGAGAAAATCGTGGCTCTTGCCACATTTGCTTTGTTAACCTGAGTAGCTTCTCAGGGTCTACAGAGCAGCTGCATGTAAGAATCAATACTCAGTCGCTGTTTGTGCCTCCCTGCAACCCCCCAGATTCTCTCATTTTCTTGTCCCTTGAACTCTGTTGGAATTGCCACTTTTATAGCCATCTAGTGAATTAGGTCAGGACTGCAGTTGGGTCCAACAAAATGGGTTTTTTTCTTCCTAGAATAGTTGGGTTTTTTTTTTTTTCCTCATCTGGATCAATTCGCCTAAGTGGCTTAATAAGTGGCTGCACAAATGGCTGTGCTGGCACAGCGCAAGGAGATTGTGTCGTTGCAAATGAGCAGCTTAAAGCAATCCTGTTACTGAATGTGACACTTGACAGTAAATGGCAGGCAAGAGACAGGTGCTTTTTTGGAGCCCAACAGCAATTAATTGAGTGCCCTTCTCTTCAAAAGAGATACAGTGTGGTTCACTGTGTCAAAAGCTGGGTCAAATCTACTGCAAGCCTGAGTAGGAGGTTGAAGTCCATTCTGTGACAGTAGAAAGGGCCTTTGGGCTGTCCACACCAGCCATATGGACATGAAGGAATGCTAAAGTGACACCAGGATGCATGGAAGGTGTATGGCTGGGCATTAAAGACAGTTAGTGTCTGTGTCAAGCTGGGTCAGCTGGCAGAGAGGAGCGCTGCTGCTTCATGGACAGTACCAAGTATTTGGTAATGATCACAGAGTGTAGGGTGTCTCTTCAGTCTGTAGTGGTGTTAATGGAGGAAAAAAAGAAGATTTGAGAAGTGCTGAAGAATAAGAACTAAAGTCATGGTTAGTAACAACAGAACCATGCTCGTTTCACTTTCCCAAGAAAGATATGTTAGCTAAATTGATCAGCTTCTACACAGACTAACAATTTAATTTAAAAGCTCCTGTTACTACTGATGGCTAACAGAGAAAAGATTTTATGTTAAAGCAGTGGAATGAGTATTTGGAGTCAAATTCAGCATTAATACAGATAAAACTTCATAAAAGCTAGAGAAGACGTGTTTCAAATTTCTATTTTAGTTGTAAAAGGTGGTTACCCTTTGGGTGCAAAAATCTTTTGTTTCAGCAAAAGTGAACAAGAAAAAAAAAAAGAATACAGTACATGAGGCTAATTTACTGTGTGAATGCTCCTGTTCATTCATGTCAGATTGGATCTTGATACAATACACTGTAGGGTGTTTTACAATATTGAGGTGGGTCAGAGCTTAGGTCTGGAGACCTAGCAATAATACACAGTTATTACTTCCCATAGAACCTTCAGAGCACCACAGGTACTAGCTTCTCTAGCAAGAGCACTGCAAAAGATTTTATGTCCTAAAAGGCAGCATGATTTCCTCTCGTCCTTCACACAAGCTAATGAAACATTCTTGTTGATTTTTATGGGAACTGGCTCATGCAATAGCAAGCTGTAACCCAAAGCTTCCTCACCAGGGTCTGCAGGCTTGTGCATCTCACAGATTGTCCTTCGTGTCACATCAAAAATACAACTGAAGTCCTGTTATGATAAGGAACTTGAATGCTGTCTGGTTGATATATCCATGTATTGATTTTCTAAATTATATTTCCCCAGTTCAAGTGAGATTTGAGAGATGTATTTTTGTTTGGAGGACAGCTAGCTACCAAAGCCCAGAAAGGATAAGTGTAAACAATAATTTTGTCTATTGTGATATATTGTGCTAGTAAATAATAGAGAGCAATTACCAACTGAAAATTGGTAGCCAAATGCAACAACGTGTAGTAGCATCCAGTCCCATATTCCATCAATCAGTCATTTCACAAGTAGAAACAGTAAATCAGCTTTGTAACAGAAAACACTAAATAGTGTTTCTTGATTGCATGAGACTGGAAAATGAGAAATTGGGCATACAAAACTGAAATCAACATTAATATGGTCATATATCATAGCATGCCCGTGACTATAGAGTGTCACGTGGAGGTTGTAACTGGAGCTGATGCTTAGCTGAAAAATAGATTATTTTAACAAATTCCAGGTTTATTGTCATTGCCATGAGCTTGAAATGGAAGCTTTTACTTATTTTGTTGTCTTATTAGATTGATGTTCCAGAAGAAAACAACAGGAAAACACCAGCCTGTTCATCACAATGTATTAAGTGAGTCAGATAAATCTTATTTTCTTTCTCTTGTTGCTTTACTAGGAAGCAAAAAGGATCAGAATTTTGAAGCAGGTGTTACCCGTGCTGAGGTTAATATGGTTAACAATTTCTTCACCAAAACACATTTTAAAAATTAATCTCTCAAAAATGAGAGTTTACGATATTTTAGTAAATCTCATATTCTGCTTAAAAAAAAAAAAAAAAGACTAAAACCTCACTTAATGGCTTCAAAAAATTGGTAAATCACTGTATCTTTGTGATTAACATTTCTATAGATACAGTCCCCTTCACTCACTTTCCTTCCTCTTACACGCTGTATTAGAAGAGCATTTTCTTTAGCTTTTCATGAAAATCGAGTGCAGAAACTATGAACCAATCTGATTAACTTCAACAGCACTACACTATCTTGTTACATCTTATGAAGATACTGGAAGAAATAAACATGGTAGGGCTCATTCCCGTTTGAAGGAACAAGATAAAATGGAACAGGATAGAACTGTATTTTAAGCAGAGAAATCTATCTAACCTTGAAGTGTGTAAATACAAAGGTGAATCTAAAGTTCCCCAGATCAAATTATCAAGTGTACTTCAAGCGCTTTAATTTCTGATTTGCAAATAACTCATACTAAGATTTGTGGGCAAGGAACAACTTTTCGTGCTATTTTTACTCAGTGATGATTTATTGAATTTTTTAATCATTCACTGAAGCAATTAAAGCAAATTCAAACAGAGGTAGGAACTAATGCTATCAATCGGATTGTTCAGTTTGTTCTTCAGATTGAGCTTGGCTTGTTTTAAGCAAAACTTTATTTTTAAAAGCTGCTTCTACAACTAAGAAAGAAAACAGAAAGTGCTAGCTCTGTCCTGAAGCTTTTGTTAAGATATGAGTGGGGGGCAGGGGTGGGAATCAAGCTCCTTACATTGATTGTGTGCTATGATGCTGTGAAAGAATTAAAGCCCATTATCACTTTTTTTCCCCAACATGGTATTTCTGGGAAATATACAGTTTTCTTAGAGTAATTTCTTACATTTCTTTTATTAGTTTATTGCATTATTAAATCTATTTAAGTGAGGAAAAAGACAATTAGATTTTTCAGTATTATACCAAATTATGAAAGATTTATCAGCTGTGTTGCTGGTTTTCTTCAACAGGTAAGTTATTTCCCCCTGCCTGGGACAGATTTTACAAAATAAAGTTTGTTACAGTAGATAAAAAACTAGCTTCCCCCTAGGAAACCTCCATGGATTTGGGACAAATACACAACACCCACCTCACCACCCATGTTTGATTGCATCTAAATTGGATGCTAGCTCAAAAAAAAAGCTCAAAAAACCCCATCAAACTCATAACAAAAATTTATCAGGGCACTTACTTGGATATAGGCAAAAAATATAAAATGGGACAGGTAGCCCAGAAGCAAAGTGAAATGTTTGCTGTTGTTTGGAAGAGAAAGAGGGTCCTATACAAAATACTGGAACAGCCAGGAACTGGGATGCAAAAGCTGCATCCACCTCCTCCGGACTCCATACTCATCCTCCTCAGAAAGGAGAGAGGAGAACCAGGGCTCGACCCCAGTTTTTCACCTTGATCATTTCACTTAAAGATATCAAACCATATATTTGCACAATGCTGCCTTATTATTAAGTGGACAATAATAATAAATAAGCAAAGTAAGTTTCCCTTTTTTGTGCAGAGGCCCAAGATGTGTAGCACGATTTGAATATATTGGAGATCAGAAAGATGAGCTCAGTTTTTCAGAAGGTGAAACTATTATCCTTAAAGAATATGTGAATGAAGAGTGGGCCAAAGGAGAGCTCAGAGGCACATCTGGAATTTTCCCCTTGAACTTCGTGGAAGTAATTGAAGATCTGCCTGGAACAGGTATGAATATGTTTGCAAAAATCTTCAAGAACATGGTTTTGTACTGCATGCAGAGAGACAGCATATAGGCACAAAGTCCAAAAGACCAGGAAGGTGGTAGAAAGGGAGAGAAGACAGACTTAACAAAACAAACAAACAAATCAAAAATAAGAGTAGGACTTCTTAAGAAGCTGTTCTTAATCATCACTTGAAGTATCTAAAATCTCTAGTAACCTTTTGAATAGTCATTGCTGCTATTCTAAGTTGTGCTTTATTCATGTAGGTACAGGAGCAGCACCGAAGAACAAGCTGGAGGTTTCTTCTTCCCTTCCTCAGGTAATAAAAATTCATAGGTGAGGTCCAGAATTTACATAGCAGCTTCATAAATTTACATAGTATTTCTATTATAATGTCAGCTTAGCTGCACAGCTTTAAACCTGAATGTAACAAAACTGCCACAGAACACAATGCTGCACGGTCACATCTTGAATTCTGACAGTTGGTCTAAACTGATTGAATTCATAGCTTCTGGCAAATTAGCATAAGTACATTTTTATCCTTTGTGCTTAAGCAAATTCTTGTTAGCTCTATTTTAAGTACTGCTGCAGTGGGCTAATTTTGAATTTATTAATCCTGTGCCTTGCCCCCAGTGATAAAAAGGAATGCGTCTCAGCCTAGATGAAATTCTGTGGTAACTGCTGAAATGCCATTCTCATCTACATCTGCAGTGAGCACTATTGTGTGAGAAAAAGCCAGGCCACCCGTGTTCTGTACAGCTGCTTTCACCAGTATCCATCAGCTTATGGACTCCATTAACACTTCTAAAATTAATCCATTTCTTCTGTTCACTTGAATAGCACGACAGACGCTCAGTAGAGTGGTGTGAAGCGCTTCATGATTTTACAGCAGAAACCAAAGAAGATTTATCCTTTAAAAAGGGAGACTACATCCAAATACTGGAAAAAGTAGATTTGGAGTGGTACAGAGGAAGACTGAATGAAAAAGAAGGGATTTTCCCAGCAGTTTTTGTTCAGACCTGCTCAGGTACAGTGCTCCCACTAGGTAATTCATTATTCCTGGGGCTGTGATGGTCTTGGCAGCGTTCTGGGAGAACCCAACTATTCCATTGCATTAGCAAGCCACACACCACCAGAGTCCTTAATATCCTGAAGTTAAACTAAGTGTTGAACTACCCTCTGTAATGCTGAAAACAAGATGTTCTAGTCAGTAAGCTGTCTGGGAGGTGATACAGATTCTGGGTTTCTACACTTTAAAACCCAGAATGTGGTGTGGGCAGAGGTGAAACAGGACCATTGAGCTGCCTATAGTAGGGATTCAGGGGTTCAAGAGGTGAAGGGGAGCCAGGCTCTTCCCTCAGCTGAAGAAAAACTGCAGCACAAAGAGCCATTAAGACCTGTAAATAACTACAACTCCTGCATCATGTTAAAGAACAAAACCTCCTTGCTCTCCTCAAGCTTCTGTTTGGTCTCCAAGTCAAATACAGTCAAAACCTTCACAGAAGACACAGAAAAATCACAATTTCTTCCCCTAGTTTTTGCAAGTAAAGCCGTCAGTGAAAAGTTGGCAGGAAATAAACTCCACCTAACTGGGAAATAGCACACACCGAGTACCACTTCATCTCTCAGTACAAGGAGGAAAAGACAGCTTTTATTAGCTATCAGCATTGGAAAATTCAAGTAAGTGAACTTCAAATTTAGTCCTCTTAGAAGCAGAACCATGAGCATGTGTTAGTACTGTAAGATGAACAGTGTCAGGAGAGATTTTTATTCCAATAGGACAGTGAATTTGTAAAGTAGCAGTAGTAATAACATCTGGACACCCTGTAGTACAATGGTGGGGAAAAACCATAAGAATGACAGGAAACTGCTCCAGAAACAGCTTTATTTCACTCCGATCCAAATAATTTGTCTTGTCTACATTCCACAGCCAGGGAAGAGCTGTCACACTCTGTAAGAGGGAAGAAAGGAAAAGCCAAAGCCCTTTATGATTTTAATGGAGAAAATGAAGATGAGCTTTCCTTCAAAGTAAGTACCTCTCTTAGCCCTGTATTCCAAAAGGTCTTAAGCTCCTACAGAGTGCTAAAAATTAAAATGTTATCTACTGTGAGAATATCCTTGCAACAATAAAGAACAAAGCACATAGAATAGGCATAGATATTAACACACTTGATAAATGGTCTTTAAAAATCCTTTTGTTTCATACTGGCAAAATGTTCACTGAAGACATTGAAAAGAAGCTAGGAGTTGCAGAAGTCCTGACTTCTCTGACCCAGTAAACATGACAAGACAAACCAACCTCATTTTGCTGTACATTCAGTTTGTGATCAGTTGATATGGTCAGGAGAGTGTCTTTTAACTACAGACACTAATGAGAGGGAGTGATAATAAGAGTGTGAGTGCTACAGCAGCACTGCCTCTGAGAGACACTTAGTACAGCAAAATCTCAACGTTTGGCAGCACAATACGTGGCTGCCGTGGGAACAAGCAGGGAAATTAAATACTTGCTGGATACCCAGATAATATTAAGAAGAATGAACAAGAAACAGCATGCTCTTGAGAATTCAAAGTCATGATTTAGGTAACTGTGTCCACAAAAGCAAGTCTCTCAGAGTAGACTTTCACAGCAGGCCCAAAATTGTTTACCACTTGGAACACACTATTTTCTCTTCTAAAACTAGCAAAATAATTAGTTTCAACATTAGCAGCTTGCAGTGCTGAGAGGATAGAAGAGTCTTGAAAGCAGAAAAGGGGAATGGAGGTACTGGAAGAAATGCCAGGGCCATGACAGTATTTCAGATGAAGGGTGTGGCATGGGACAATGAAAATAGGAACAGGGATCAAATACAGGAGCTGCAGTTTATTTTAAACAGCCACATTGAGGTACTTAGATTGCTCTCCTCTTTTTGGAAAAGGAAGATTTCCAAAGGAAAGTTTCGAAGTGCTGGAAAATACTGTGACTAAATTGGGGGTAAAAAAAAAAAAAATCATGCAGCTTTGAATCATTTTAAGGAAAGAAACCCTCATAACAGAGCAGGGAAACACACCAATAACAAGGCATGGAGCCTGTGAGCCAGCTTGCTAACATACCCACCGACCTGGAGAGCTCAGACAATGCAAGAAGTTACCCAGCAGTGCTGGGTAGTGACTGTTTCAGTATAGAGAAGCACTTGCCCTAAGAGAAGCTTCAGCTGGTTTTGGCAAACAGTTTCCAAGAGATGCAACCAACAGAACATCCTGCTTCTATTTGATTGATATTAATTGTGTCTGAATAACATCAGCTATGCATGCATTAACATTGCACGGTAAGCTGGACTGGCTCACGTTACTCCTTCTGTTACAGGCAGGAGATACAATAACAGAGCTGGAATCTGTAGACGAGGACTGGATGAGTGGAGAGATAGAAGGGAAGTCTGGGATATTTCCCAAGAACTTTGTTCAGATTTTAAAGACGCCATGAAACGTTGCCTCTCTTCATACTCCCTGCACATGGGAGAGAATGTTTTCTATCCAAAAGGCACAGCAAAGACATCAACGTGTTCTGACTATCAATGTTTTGCACTACTTTTTCTAGACAGTCATACTAGTATCTTGGAGTAAAGTAAGAAAATTTTAGTCTTGTGACAGTGTATGTAGTCATGCTTCATGAATGCTCTGAGAGCAAATACAAGCAGGATTTTTAGCAGCTTCCAACTAGCGAAATACTGTGGTGCAACACCATTTTAACTTAAACAGCATTCTAGTATGTTTACTATCTGGTATTACACTTATGCACAAAGTCTGCATAAAATAAGCTTCTTTGGGCTTCTATAAAACTTTTAAATCCACGTATAAAAAATTGTTTTAAGATAATTACAGCACTCAGTATGTAGATCAAGTTTGATATTCAGGTTTCATTACTGCTTAACTTCCATATTAGCAGTTGGATCCACTTGCTTTATGACTTAGAGGATAAGGAAGAGAACTGCTGTTTCACAGTAGAAAAATATCAAATCTAATACTGGCAAGAGGGAAAACTCAGAAGCAAATCGTTGTGTAGTACTCTTCTATTCTTAGCCCAAGCTGCTCATATAGTAAGATCACAAAAGTAAAACTTTATTTTGCCTCTTAATGAAAAATGTTCACATTGGTATGAATAGTCTTAGACCTTCCTCCCTTCCTCCAAAATCCTTTCCAGAGAGAGGTTGATTTTTCTGCTGCCCACTGTCCTTGGAGCACCATCATGCCCTTCTTTCCCAGCTGAAGTGAGCTGTGGCAGACAGTGTTTACTGAGCTCTCTCAGATCCCCTCCATGCAGTAGCTGCACTATTCCAACTATTTGCCCTCCCACCCCCTTCATGTAAGTGGAAAGCCAGTCTTCACTCCGTCTGCATTTTATTTGTCACTCAAGCACTGGAACATACTTCAGTAACACTATTCCTATCCTTAACATGAAAGACATTATACAGCCTTGGTTTTAGCTTTCAGCAGATAAGAGATTAGTTTCCAGTTTGTTACCACATACCAACTATACTGAGCATCATTATAAATGGTCTGTCGAGGCCTTAAGGAAAACACGCCAGGCAAGGCTTGTTACTTCAAGAAGCTCTAACAAAGGCCTGTTCTGAAAGGCAGCAGTGTGACTTGAACAACAAATGAAGACAGGCATGATTGAGGCAGCTTCACAGTATGGGAACTTCTGGTAGTAAACTCCTTTTTGCAGTGCTTCTGACAGAGTTGAATACATCTTCATTAACTGCTAAATTCATCAGACTGGAATAGGAAAACTGATGGAAAAGCCCTTCAGTGCTGAGGGTATTCCATCACTTTTATACTATGTAACAAAAAGAAACCAGTAAGCTGTTAACATGAGTCATTACTTCAGAGGGATTCAAGTGAGTAGGTATCAGGATACTCTTTCAAGATTTTTCTTTGTGGGTCTGGAGACTCACATGGCAAAATAGCCATCAGTTGAGTAGTGGATGGAGACTGGAAACTAGAATCATTGACTGACCTTAAGATAGTTTTGACTGAGTCATGTGCCTGCCTACAACTTTATCCATATGAGGTCTTAAGTGTTACAGCAACAACTACCTGCTGCTACAGGCATCTAAAGTGGTGTCTAAGCATGCCAGAGAGGGTAGCCCTCTCCTTGCTGGGCACTGCGCTTTGGTTATACCATCACAACAGGCAGAAACAAGCTTACAACTCTAACTGAACTGAAGGGCTCCCCCACAGCAGAGATTGGGTGTCCAGCCTCCACAGCACACTGGAGTTCACCTGAAGTGAGCCTGAGTGACCTACAGCATAGACTGGAGATCCTCAGTACCATCCTGCTCTGCAGTCACTTATGCTACAGCACTCACAAATACAGACACAAGCATTAGCCCTCCTGAACTTTTTTCTCTAGAAGCTTCATGGAACTTAAGTGCTGTGTATTTAAACTGCACCAATACCATTCACACAACTGAGGGATGATGATCACACAGTTTTAATGAGCTGAGAACTGGATTTCTACTTTCATTAAGGGGACTGGCGCTATAAAACCAATAAATGATGTGCTCCTCTAGAGAGATGGAAACAACAATTTATTGAATTTTACCATCCCCCACAAGCCTATCTGGAACTATTCTGGAATCAAATGCTAAAGTAAATCCACCTCAGAGGACAACCCTTCCCAATCTCCAAGATCTCCTGCCAGGAGATTCCAGATGTTCTTGTTTACTCCAATAAAACAGACATCTCCTAGAGAACTCCAGCAAAACAACCATATAGCTAGCTTTCCTGACTCCTGCAAGCCCGTTCTTTTTAGCCACAAACTTTCAGTGGATCACCCTATTAAAAGAGGCTTCTCCCACCATGACCTCTGCCAACACAACCCCTGAGCCGCCAGCGTGCACAGCAGGGGGAGAACAGCAGAATCAAAGCCCACACCAACAAACAGAACACCCAGGTCCTCCAAAGACACGCCACTTCGTTGTGGTGCTGGGTGAGGCTTAAGTGTATGATGTTTACTTACTGTTTGTCTGGCAGTTTTCTAAGATTTTGATACAAGTCTCAAAAGTACAACTGAATTTTTATATATTCTTTTTAATTTCCTCTTTCCCCATTTTTGTACCTGTGTATGGACCAGTTGTTTTTGTAGCTTCCACTGAATGTTTAAAGTCAGTGCCTGTCAGTAGGTTAAGACCACTCTGCTTTACTTTAATCATCTCCTCCCTATTATGCAGGGTAGGAAGAGCAGCAAAGCCTTATATTCAGAGCAAGGAGTGCCATCTGAAGGCTGCTTGCATTACTGCAGGCAGCTAAAACAGCAGAGTTTATTCGAACTGAAACAAGTTAGATGCTTGGCTTTCACAGGAAGGGATTGTCGTTAAGATTTGATGCCTAATATGACCATGAAACCACATACAGATTGTAACATAGAACTCTTAAGGTGTACAGTACATAAGCTGCAAAAAAAAAATCGAACATGAATGAAGTGTAGCACAAATTCTAACTGCAATAGAGTAGCAAATTTCAGCTGTAACCTTGAAATTCAGCTAGGTGCCCATGTTAGTATAATAAAACCCTCATTTACCAAAACATTTTCTGTTTGACCCCCCTTCTGGAAGTATCTTCAGGAAAATGTCTTTGTTCTGTGTGTAATTAACAGCGTCCTAAATAAATCTTTGTTAAGTCCAGTAAGTTTGTTATGGTACCTCTGTAAATTAAGAATGTATTTAACCAATAAAACTTTTATAATTAAGTCATGATGGCAATTTTCTTAGTCTTATGCTGTGGTGAGCTGAGCTTTCCCCAGGACATGACAGTTTTACAGACCTTATTCTGCAGATGTATTTAACCCAACAGGAGGAGAAAAACCCAACAAAGAACAAACAAAAAAATGCCAAAACAAATCACCCCTAAACAAGTACTACAATAGTACTGCATCCCTCGGAGAATCCCAATGGCTTTACCATGGTTTATTCAGGCCTTTGGACTCAGGTACATTTCAAACTCAGCATCTGCAGAATCTGTGGCATTTGCTGCCTGCAGCAATGAAGGCAAGGGCTGACCCTGGGCTATGAGCAATTCAACAGATACTCTGCTGATTGCAGCTACTCGCACACCGTGATTTTTCATCTGGTATTTGTACAGCAAAAACAAAGGATGCACAAAATTTTCCTTCCTGTTTATTCTTCCCCCATCTGAAATAATCTTGTAAAGCACACATCCACTCAGAGCCCCTACGTAACACCAGCAGTGCACTGTTCCAGAAAATAATCAAGAAAAATGAAAGCCACAAGTTCTTGTCCTTTCCCCAAACCCTCCTGGACTAGCCGTTTTGAAACGGATTCCTCAGCCACGCAGCTGAAAGAAAGAGGATAAAAAACACACGACTTTCCAGCAATGAGCTCAGAAACACCACCTTAGGATGTGTTCGCTCTCCTTGTCTACAGAGTAGAGAGGCTGGCTGCAGTGCCTTAGGATTTGTTTGATGGAACTATTGCTAAACAGGGGAAATGCATCTAAGGCACATCCATTACCAGAAAGCTCTGGCAATTCTCATCCTAACGCAGGGCTTTAATACATATGCACAGATGTGTATGTACACATCTGCATTCAACCTTCCTGTAGTAGGTTGAACACTTTCATCGATCTCACCACACTTACCCTAAATCATGGTTTGTTTTTCTGACTCTGATAAGAAGTTCTCATTTGTGTTTAAGTGAAGGGGTGGAAGATTTACTGCAATTTATGGCTTCAAAACTTCAGACTGTGTGGGATTCTCCAAGGAGAATAACACCCACCTCAGCAGTACAGACAGAAAGATGAAAAAAAGCAGATGAAAAGCAGCACTACTCCCTTCTCTGCTTTCAGCATTCTGACAGTTTTGGGAACGCACAACCCCTCCTCTACACAAACTAGGGAAAGCAGAACAAGCAGGCTTGTATTTTCAATCCAGTAAAGATGGTTACCTGAAAGTTAAATCATGGGCTGTTCTGAACACCACCCCCCATTAGAATAATTGGGAATCACATGAAATCACATCACCTGCAGCCTTCTAAGTAACTTAGAACACATTCATTTTGCATACTATTTACTCCAAACCAGAATAATCAACTAGGAAAAGGCAAAAATCGCTGACCCTGAAGATTGCAGCCTTCATGATTCTACTTTTCCCCTCATATCCTTGTTGCAACAACTTGCCTCCACTTCTCTGAAGTTATTTCATGGCTGACTGCAAGAGCCACCACTGACCTCCCCAAACAGGTTTGTACCATTTTGTTCTTGGGTTTTAAATCACAAACTTACCAACAGCACTAAGTTTAGGTTTGCTGCCCACTTCTAAACAAAACATGCTGACAGTGCAAAACACTCCTTGTTTTAGCCAGGAAAACACACTTGTCCATTTTTAGGTTGGCATAAGCTCACCAAGCAGCAAAAAATGCTATCAGGTAATGGACTCATTACACTCATCTTGCAACACCAATCACAAAAAACAGATTTCCAAAACCAGTATTTCCCCTCCACCCCTTTTTTTTTTGTCCAAGGCAATAGGTTTACCTTATTAAAAACCCACCCACACATCCAGTACCAACACTGTGTAGTGGCAGCACAGGCAACCAAGCAATCTTTCTGTATATTACAGATTTTATTGTGGAGCAATGTTTAGTTTCAGACAGACTCTTGCACAGGTGGCTCATATCCATCAGCTCGCTCCACTTTAGTGCCTGCCTCATCTCCAGAAGGCTTTCCGGCACCACCACCTTCACCATGCAGTTCCATCAGCTTGCCCACTAGAAAGAAGAAGTATTACAAATAGTGAGAGATGCACCTATTTAAACAGCTTTAAATTACTGAATTGCTCATCATATGCAAATTAAACCACCAGAACATTTAACGTAGGTATGACCAAGTCCATTCCAGAAAGCTCAGTCAAGGAGATGCTGCTGCAATAACTGACAGTCAGACAAAAAGAAGCAGTGGAATAAAGTGCTACATAACAAAACTGCAAATTAAGCTTTTCTGGTTTGTTTTTTTTAACAAAAAAAAAACCACCCAAAACAATCAATCAAAAAGATATACTGTCAAGAATCTACTACTGCATTACATGGGAATGTCAGAAAATGGGAAAACAGAATCATTCCATGTCATCTGGGACCGAAACATTTTTGTCATCATTCATTCCCAAGCCAAAACCTTTGAACATTCAGCAGCAGTTTCAGGTGAGAATTCAAAGCAGCTCCAAAACTGAACCACACATGGGCCTTTCAAACCTGAAAGCCCCATGTCAGACTCACAGGATGAGCCTTTTTACTGCTACAGCTACTTAAGCTTACGATGCTGCTTTAACATCTTTATCCAAGAGCAAAATAATTTTAAACTAATGGCTTCCCACATCCTCCTCCAAGAACACTGAATGTCTGCTGTCACTGACTTACATTCAAACTTGGGCTTCTTCAGCATCTTAACCTTGCGGACATAGACATCATGCAGAGGGTAAATGGACTGACATGCCTTCTCTATGTCTTTGCCAATGCTGTCTGGGATCCTGAGGGGGGAAAAAAAAAAAATACCAGAGAGCACATCAGTAGCAGAACATGAAAAATTGTGCCTGCTGCTTCATCAGCAACACAGGCTTAAAGAATTCTTAAGAAAGCATAGTATTCTACAGAAGCTTGCACCATCAATGCTACTGTCACTCGCTGACCGATTTCTTCAACTATGTTTAGGATTCCAAGACATTTTCCTTGCTGGGATACAGTGCAAGCATGCTCATTTCAAGAGCAAATCTGCCATCGAACTTCTGGAAGCAAACACCACACTTCCCTGTACTGGAAGAACCCAGCACATTCACAGCCCCAGGTGATCAGAATTACAATTTCAGTCTGGAGAAACACGAATCAAAGATCTCTGGAGCACCTGATTTTACGTTTACCCAAATATGGTCGTTGCTGGAGGTCAAATATGATACAGAGACTAAAGGAGCATTTGAAGAAAATGCCACATTAGCTTTTGGTCTCTGTCAAACAGTATGTGGAGCACCAGCATTCCCTAAGTGCTCTGTAACAACTGACTGACAACCAACTATTTCAACAGCAGGGGAAAGAAAACACAGGCCAGGCTTACAGCTTATTGACAACTTCTTTCAGGTCATTGGTCTGGACCTCTCGGGTCATGATTTCCATCATCTTCTTGCGAATCTGCCGAACCTGCTGATGCTGGGCATACGAGGTCTTGCGGATTTGGTTGTTACGCTTCTTTGTGAATCCCACGCAGAAGAGGCGCAGGAGGTAACCATCCGTGGTTTTGACGTCTATGTGGGCTTCGATCATCGTCTGAAAAAGAAACAGCCATTTACCATCAGCGTGAAGGAGAGGTTTCTCAAAAGCATGCACTTGACATTCGCTCGTAGCTGCTGATGGCACTTCAAACACATCAGTGGTTGCCTCCTTTCCTAACCTTGTTCTTTACGCACCTGCCATTTTTTGACCATGGAGCACATTTTGTCCCGGGTGAGGTCCATTCCATGGAAGTTGGTCAGACAATTTTTGCCCTGAACATCCTCAGTAATCAGTTTAAATTTACGGAAGGCAACCTCATCATTTTGCAGATCAGCCAGGCTCACTTCAAACACACGACCCTTCAGTCCATCAGAGGCAATTTCTGCATTATGAAACAAAATAAAAGACCTTTTATTAACATTAGAAAACTATTATTCAAATTAGATACTGAATTTCCCTTTGACGTTTTCTATTAGCAGGTAACAGAGCACTAGCTTCACAGCTCTTAAGATTACATGTACCCTGAACACCATCAAATCAACTCACAGAACTAAATACCTTACTTTGTTAACTTTGTGAGGAGTCTTTTTAAGATAATAATATGAGATACTGAATACAAATACCAGTAAACTGCAGATTCCAGCATGTGTAAAAGGGGGGGATTTTTTATGTGTAAGGGGTTACAAGTATTTGGAAATTAAAAATGATGAAAAAATAAACATAAAAAGCCACATGTGCTCAGCAGAGATAAAGCAGCAACAAACACCTACATTACAGTCACTTCACAGCTTTAATTCTAGCAACCATTTTAACACTGACTCATATTTGATTTACAGTGATCTTTATTTTTCTTGTTTCACATGTACACAGTTCAAAATAATGATCACCTTCATAACTTTAAGTGCAGCCAGACCAGTATAATGCAACTATTTGGCCATTCTACACAGCTAACCTTCCAAAAACGTCCATGGCTTGGCACTCTTGTACAAACAAGGACCACATCGTATTCACTTCTCTGCAACTAAGCTCATGTATTTAAACAACTCTGTCTACTTAAGACTCGTTCCAACCAAACAATTAAGTCAGAGGCGTTTTTTTTAACTTTCAGGTTCACAATACTACGAGCAAAAATTATCTGTCAGCAGTTCTTTAACTGAGTCTTATTAGGAGCTAGCACATGGAACATCTGCATCGCCCTCTACTGCATAAAACCCCACTACTCACTAGTTCCTTGAGTCCTGGTGACAAGTGTCTTCCCGATGTTTCGGATATTAAACATTGCTGGTGCTTTGACATCATACCAGTCCTTCTTGGAGAAAGGATCAACCCTTTATTTAAATAAAGCAGAAAAGATTTTTTTTTTTTTATTACTAATTTTCTCAGATTAAACCTCCTCTTGTGCTCTGTGAAAGGGAAATGCAAATGCCAACATTTTGCACTTTCAAGTGTAGTGTGGACGGGCTGGCAAGTATGTGAACACAAGACAGTGAGCACTGCCCACTACAGTGACACGGGCATTCATTCTGATTTACTTCAGACAGAAATTAATTGCAAAAACATCATTAATCCAATATGACAAAAACCCACACAGTGCTCCGCTCGGGGGCAACACAAGCCATGCATTTAACTAGCTTCGCCACGAAGACCCCATTTCATTTCTGGGCTTCTGCAGCTCAAACACACCAAGTACGAGGCGGCTTGCACCAACACCCCAGAAACCAGTTTCTACACGGGGCGAAACACCCCAGGCCTAGCAGGCCTGCACGCCAAAGATCCCCGCCAGTGCCCGAGCCGCGCCCGGCCCTGCCTTCCCGCACGGCCGCCGAGCGCTCCCCGGAGCAGCCCTTCCCGGCACCGTAGCAGGGCTGCAGGGAGCCCAACGCGGGCAGGATTCTTCCTTTCTCTCGGCGGCAGCCGGCCCACCACCCTCCGCGCCGGCCTCTCCCCGCGGCCCGCCCCTCCCGCCGCCACGCAGCTCCCCCCCCCACTGCCCAGGCGAGGCCGGCGGCCCGCTGCCTGCCGCCGCCATCCGCCCCGCATCCCCGGCATCCTGCCGCCCTGCCGCCGCGCCGCCCCGCACGGCGCCCCCGGGCCCCCTCCCAGCCTCTCCCGGCCGCCCTTACACTTTCTTCTTGGCGCCTTTCTTGCCGCCTTTGGTGAGCCGCTTGTTCTTGCCGACCGCCATCGTCCCGCCCTGCCCACGGAAAGGCCGGGCCCGCCCGCTCGCGCGAGATTATACGAGACCGGGGCTCGCGCGAGAACTGCGGCGGCGGCGGTCTCGCGACAAGCGGGACGCATTCCGCCGGGCGGAACCAAGTGCGCGGGGGGAGCAGGGGGAGCCGCTGGGCCGTCCCACCGCCGGGCACAACCAAGTGCGCGGCGGGAGCGGGCGGAGCCGCCGGGGCGCCCCCCCCGCCGGACGGAACCAAGTGCGCGGGGGGAGCGGGCGGAGCCGCTGGGCCGACCCCCCGCCGGGCACAACCAAGTGCGCGGGGTAAGCGGGCGGAGCCGCTGGGCCGTCCCCCGGCCGGACCGAACCAAGTGCGCGGGGGCCGCCTGCGCAGCGGCGTCTCGGCGGCGGGGTCGCGTCCGTGCGGGCAGCGGCTGCTCCGGCGGTGGGGACTGAGGGGAGAAGGAAGGAAGGAAGGAGAACTCCTAAAAAATGGAAGCGTAGATAATGAAGGCCTCGCGTTTCCAGCCCGCAGCCCACCCACGGCACCAGGCACCCAGTCCCGGCCGGCCCCGCTCCTTCAGAAGGCGGGAAAAGGAGCAAGCGGAGGCCAGGGCGGAGGTTGCTGTCGGGGCAATGGCAATAAAAGCCATAGAATTATCATCGGAGCACAGAGTGCTTTGGGTGGGGAGGGACCTTTAAACGTCCAGCCTCTCTGCAGGGAGCAGGGCCATCTGCAGCTAGAGCAGGGTGCTCAGAGCCCTGGCCAACCTCAGCTGGAATGGTTCCAGGGATGGGGCAGCCACCACCTCTCTGGGCACTCTGGGCCAGGCTCTCACCACTCTCAGGGTAAAATGCTTCTGCCTTTGATCTTGTCTAAATCTACCCTTTTAGTTTAAAACCCCCCACCCCTTGTCTTATCGCAGCAGGCCTTCTAAAATGTTTCTCACCATCTTTCTGATACCCTTTAGGTATTGAAATGCCACAAGAAGGTCTCCCCAGAGGATTCTCCAGGCTGAACAACCCCAGTTTTCTCAGTCTGCCTTCACAGCAGAGCGGTTCCAGCTGTCTGACCATTTCTGTGGCCCTCTAGACCTGCTCCGACAAGTCCGTGTCTTTACTGCGCTGAAGGCTCCAGAGCTGGACACAATACTCAAGGTGAGATCCCACCAGTACAGAGTGGATGGGGAAGTCACCTCCCTCAAACATCTGGCCATGCTTCTTTTGATGCAGCCCAGGATGCAACTGGCCTTCTGGGCTGCGAGTGCGTATTGCTCACTCGTTTTCATCTACCAGTACCCCCATGTCCTTCCACAGTGCTGCTCTCAATTCCTTCATCCTTGTGAAAGGATTTTGCCAACAGTGGGTTACTCTAGGTTTGCTTTTATTCAGCAACTCAAGAGTTGGGCTATCACTTCAGTGAGTGGCAAAGGACTTAGAAAATTCATATATATACTCTTAACACAACATTAAGTCAGCCATTCTTAGCCATCTTGCTTCAGTTCCTCTTCAGATGTCACAGGTCAGCAATATTCTGGTCATCATAGTCTCTTATCTTCACATGTTCACCTTTAAGATTCTAAGTAAAGCTCATATATATATATAATGGAAAATTAATCTATTTGTAACCTTTATTGATTCAGCTGGACTGGGTTTTAAACCAGCCATGGTATGGGCTATACAGTGGACAATGAGAAGAATTCGCATGGTCTTATGATATTATTCTATAGCACCTGCATTCTATTAATCATCTACTATTCTATAATGTCCTATTCTTCTCTAACTTCTAACTTAGCTAATCATCTTAAGGGCCTATTTTCCTTTACAATCCTCCAGCCTGTATTGATATTGGAGGTTGCCCTGACCCAGGTGCAGGACCTTGCAGTTGGTCTTGTTGCACCTCAGGAGGCTCACATGGGCGTGGATCCAGGTCTCTTTTGATGGCATTCCATGGCTCGGGTGTGTCAGCTGCACCACTTAGCTTGGTGTTGTCTGAAAACATGCTGAGGGTGCACTGAATCCCACCGTCCATGCCATTGGTGAAGATCTTAAACAGCACTGTAGTGTGGACCCTTGAAGGACACCACTCGTCACTGATCTCTATCTGGATATTGAGCTGTTGGCCACTGTCCTCTGGATGTGACCATCCAATCATTTCCTCACCCACCAAACAGTCCACCCATCAAATCCTTCTCTCTCCAGTTTAGAGAGAAGGATGTTGTGGGGGACCAAGTCGGAGGCCTTACAGAAGTCCAGATGGATGACATCCATAGCTCTTCCCTTGTCCACTGACGTAGTCAATCCACCATAAAAACCCCTTAGGTTGGCCAGGCAGGACTTGCCCTTGGTGAAGCCATGGCAGCATTCTCCCTGGAGGACTCAGGGACATGGCCATGATGACCGGGAGGGTGCTGGGCAGCAGCCACTGGTGGCCCCTCACTGAGAGGACAGAAGCTGGCAGCAGGCAGCAGCCTGACACAGCCTGGCTGGGACAAGGGCTGGCCTCTCGTGCATGGCCCACGTAGGAAACGTGGACCAAGGCTGACAGGGAAGAGAAGCCATGAGGAGGCTGTGTTCTGCAACCTGGAATGTAGAGCAAAAGTGCTGCTTGATAAGATTAACTGCCAGCTGATCAGTTTTGGGGATAATTGTTCAAAACTGCTGAAAATGGTGGTGGAGGGAGGTTCAAATAACAGGTAATTGCCTCACTTGTGAGAGTCTATGCGGTAAGGCAATAAACTTTAGAAGAAAAGGCAGTTGTAAAATATATTAATTGAATATCTCAACCAGAAGAACTATTTTCACCCATTTTGGGCCCATGTGTGCATTTTGTTGTTTCTCAGGCAAGCTGAATGGAACCAACATAGTCATTTGCTGATAACAGCTGCTGTACAGCTTTCCTTTTCTGGAAACACTCACCCTTAATACAACTGGTATTTCTCCCTGCCCACTGTTCTTCCCGAAGGGTTGCTTTTCACCACTCCCTCTCTCCTTTACCTTTTCTTGCCACAACATCTTTTGGATTCATGGGGTGCCTTGGAGAAGTGTTTGTTTGAGAATCAGATTTAATAATTGATTCCCAAATAGTACTGACCTGACCTGATGCTACATTGAGCTTGGTGCTGTTTTCATATAAAACATTTATTGCTGGCCAGCCTACTGGAAATGATAGGGCAGGGAACACGATGAAAGGGACAGGGGCCTCAGGGGGCTAAGACCTCTCTGGCTGGACTTGGTCTCTGAGGGAGAAACTCAGGCCTGGCTGGGCTGCCCTAGGCTGCAGGTTGTGTAAAACCTCAGGCAGGCTCTGTCTTCTGCCTTTTATGGGTCAACCTGTCCTCATTTCCTGCTCTGTGGCCAAGACCCGCCGGTCTCCTGGGGTTGGGGCAAAGGGCTAGGGAGGAGGCAGAGAACCCTTGGCACCTACCCAGGCTTTCTTCTCCACATGGGCTGTTAGTCCTCTCTCTGTGTGTTACTGGCCCAAGGCCTTGGCAGGTCCTGGCTCCCATCCACCTGGCACCATCCCACCTGCCTCACCGCTGTCACTCTCATCTCTTTGGCGTCTTCTTGGGTTTGCTGCAAAGGCAGCTCAGAAGCACAACCCCACTGAGCAGCAGGTACAGGGCCGGGCAGCTCCAACAGGACACTTCCAGGAACCCCAGGGTTATACCCAACTGGATGGAGGATTGAGGCTGCTCTGCTGGGCAGGGCTGGTAGAAGCTCTGGCTCCATGTGCCAGTGCCCTGTTGCTCCAGGTCCCAGGGATCCCCATCCTATGTGACCGTGGCCCAGGTGGGAAGGCTGGAGGGGTTGAGGGTGCTGAGGAGTAGAGAAGCCATGCAGAGACTGAGCAGCAGGTAGAGCCCTGGTCTGAGCACTGCGCTGCTCCCTAATGAGCTGCAAACCCTGCACAATCTCCTGCCATCGTGCCGACCAGAACTCAGTCACCAGCAGCACTGGCACCTGCATAAGGAGAGGGTGGTGGCGTGAGCTGTCACCTACCGTGCTGTCACCAGACACCCTGTAACATCAAAAGGGCCTTTGCCCAGCAGCAAGCAGGTGGGGAAGGCTGAGGCAGGGAGGGATGCTGGGGTGATCTGGCTGTCTAACCCTGCTGCTCCCACACCTGCCTCCTGCACTGGGGGTCTGTCTCCCCACGGGGGGAGAGGGCCTGAGCCCTGGAGGCTTTGGGCAGCAGCACTGCGGGGCACTCAGGGGTACTAGGGTCTCACAAGCACCCCAGGGTGGTCCTTGCACCTCTCTGGGCAACACAGCAGCATTTTGGTGCACCTCAGCCACCTTCCTGGGCCTTTCTGTGCCTTTCGTGACTCCTCAGAGCCCTCCTGTGCCTTTCAGTCCCATTCCTCTCCACAAGGACTTTTTGGGTTTGGACTTTTGAGATCTTTTGGTACACCTTGAGGCCTCCATGCTGAGGCAGCTGTGGGATGCTTTCCAGCATGTCACTTTTGGCCTTTCTGTGCTTTTGTGGCATCCCACCTTGTGTCTTTCAGGGTGACCTGGGGCCTCTGTGTACCTTTTGGGACTTCTTAGTAGCCTCTGTATGCCTTCTGGAGTGCTCCAGGACCCTCCTTGCACCTCTCAGTGCACCCAGTGTAATGGGAGCCTTGTGGAAGACACTGTACTTGGGGAATTAGTGATCTTAAAGAGGCCAGGATGGCTCTACTGTACCACATCCTTCAGGCTGGAGAAGTCCCTCTGTTATTAAGGTCATCCATAACATACAGTGTCTTTGGGGGAGGTAAGGAACGTGTGGATCAATGGGGTGAAACAAGTTGATCCTGACCACTGCACCTTTAGCAGATAGCGAGCCACGTCACAGCCTGGGCAGGCACAGGCCTGTGACATAACATTTACTCTCTATCTATGATGTACTTGAGACGTTCAGGTTTATTCACTATATTCTTCCTCTTCCTTTACCTTATTAAAACTTTCCTCTTCTTAAGCAATTTGTTGTTGGGCCTTTCTTGCTGGAATCCAGGAAAGCCCTCTCTCTCAACCTCACCCCAGCACCCCACCACACAACCCTGCCTTGGCACTCAGAGCTCCTTGCTGGGGCACCCCCACCTCCTCCATGTGCCATCCCCCCAGAGCCACAGCGCTGCTCTGTGGCCCCTTGGGTGAACACACAGGTAGCCAGCGACAGCACAGCACTGGGGACAGGGGATGGCTATGAAGCTTGTGTAAATATGGGGCCCCAGCAGGCAGAGTGCCCTGGGATGGGGTTTGCTGCTCTGGGTATGGTCAAACGGAGCAACACCCCGAAAGGCAGGTGCCACCTCCTGCAGGTTCTGTGCAGCCGGTAGCCCGCGGCTCACAGGTTAAATCTGAACTGGGACTTTTCTCTGGAGGCCTCAGATTGAGGATGGTCTGTGTCGTCAGGGCAGAGACCAAGGGACAGTGGTCATTTTCCAAGGGCTGAAGAGCTGAGATAGAGAGTGGAGACCAAGTCCCTATGTCTGAAGAGGTCCCAGGCGTCCTCTCCAGACAGCACCAGTCCACCCAGACCTTCCCACGCTATGAGGAAGCTGGGGCACCACGGGGCCAGCTAGAAGTTGCTCAACTGGGCTGCCCCAAGTACCTGGACTGACTTCACCTCTCCCCTTTGCACAGGGGTGCAGAGCCTGCCTTGCCTGGGGCAGGACATGCTGCCCACACACAGCCAGCCCACAGCTTCCCGCTCAGATGACTTGTGCGCTGCACAGCGAGCCTGGGTGCAGTCAGCAACGCGCTCCCCAGCAGCACAGCCCCAACCTGCGTGTGCAGGGATGGGAGAGGGAGATGTGGTGCCCAGGCCAGCACCCAGCAATCAGAACTTCCTTTGGACAAGAGTGGACCACAGGCTGTGGTTCACCGATGAACATCACAGCAACCTCTGGCGAGGATGCCTCAGGGTCATGCAGGTTGGGTAGCCTCTAGCACAGGTACCTGCCCCATGACAGCTGGGATGCAGAGCTGATGCAGACCTTTGCTAGGCATCCAGGCTTGTTCTTCCTCCTTGGGGACATCATCCCCTTCCCACCCACACCAGGACAGTGGAAGGCAGTGTGTCTAGGCAGCTCCTATCCTGCTTCCATGCCTAGCAGGAGCAGGGACTTGTCAGCCTCAGAGTCGGCAAGGGGTTGTGCTGCTCTTGTGCTGGTTTTGGCTAGGTGCTCAAGCTGTTCCTGCTGCAGGGGCTGTGTGACTTTAAGGAGGCCCTTCTTGAGAGGTCCACAGAGCTGTAGAGATGCCACCACAGCCCAGGTCAGGGCACTCTCCACCTTCTTTTCAGAGACAGGGATCTACTGGAAAGAATCCAACAGAGAGCTATGGGGATGATTAAGGAAATTGGGCATCTCCCCTGTGAAGAAAGACTGAGGGATCTGTGGCTGTTTAGTTTGAGAGAAGACTGAGAGGGGATCTTATTAATGTCTATAAATATCTGAAGGGTGGGTGTCAAATGGAAGGGGACAATCTCTTTTCTGTAGTGCCCAGCAATAGGACAAGGAACAATGGGTATAAATTTGAGCATAGAAGGCTCCACCTCAACATGAGGAGGAACTCCTTTGCTGTGAGGGTGACAGAGCACTGGAACAGGCTGCCCAAGTGGTTGTGGAGACTAGAGACTTTCACAACCCGTCTGGGTGCATTCCTGTGTGACATGCCCTAGGTGATCCTTCTTTGGCAGGGGGGTTGGACTCGATGATGTCTAGAGGTTCCTTCCAATCCCTAATGGTCTATGATTTTATGATTCATTCTGGCCAGTCTTAGTCCTTTTCCAGCTCTTTTGGGGAAGGTGACACCCAGGACCAAGCCTAGGTGGGCCTGGGACAGACAGGGGGGCAGTTCTGTGATGTTCTTGGGGACAAGTAGGTCAGGTCTGAAGGTGACACACACACCTCAAAGGGTGCATCTCTCCAGCAGCCCATGGCCCTAGTGCTGAGACCCACTGATGGAGTGTCAACATCCAGTGTCATTGTCCTCCTTGAATCACTGGCAGGATCAAACTTAGTTGCTTATGTGGAAGAAGGGCAGCTGAGGGCTCCTGCCCACTTTTTTTCATTATCCTCCATTTGCCACTTCCCATCATAGTCTCTGTCATGTGATATCATCCTTTGTCAGGACTTGATGATCTTAAAGATCTCTTCCAACCAAAATGATTCTGTGTCTTTGAAGAGGAGGATGGAGACCTGGTCCCTGCTGGTGGTGACAGCCTCTCCTGGGCACTGTATGCCTTTGGAGGGAACATGCTCTCCTTGAGACTCCAGCAGGTTTTTTCTTGATGGTTGAGGGAAAGAGTTGAGTTCTTGTTGGGCTTAGGCTGGCTCCTGGCTCTTTGCTTGTCTCTGCCTCAGTGGAGCAGCCAGGAGAATGTGAGGTAACAGTGAGGCAAAAAAACACCTCCTGGTACTTCCCAGGGTTACAAAATTGCCTGCGAGGGGGCACTTGGGGAAGGAACACAGAGCTGCCATGGACATAACATGGACTACTGGGGTAGCCTGTCCAAGAGGGGCTTGTCAGACGCCCTGGAGGTGATGCTGACATCCTGTTCCCCCAGGGAACAAGCTATCTTGCCTTGCCACCCAAGAGGACCCAGGTGTCCTGCCCGCTGTGGGACGCACAGCCAAGAGCAGAACGCGTGGGCCAAGGCAACGTGGGCTGGGGGCACCCAAGGGGACGTGCGCAGCCAGTCACGTGGTTCGTTAATGACTGCCTAATGACCTTGGGGGTGCCATGAGGGGGAACGGGGCCGCCTGGACGCCTGGCTCCCCCCCACAGATCCTCTGGACTTTGCTCTTTGCCCTGCCCCACCTCCTGGATCCCTGCCCATTGGGCCCAGCTGGAGCCAGTATAAAAGAAGCACGGATAAGTGGGAGGGATCCTGGACACCTCCAGACCATAAGGGGAACTGAGGCACGGACACAGGCGCAGGTGAGGGATATGTAGGGGACCAGCGTGCCTGCGGGAGGGGGTTGTGAGGAACTCAAGCATCCAGGAGGAGATGGAGGTGATGTAGTGGATCCAGGTGTCAGGGGGGTGGATCTATAGGGGACCCAAAGGTCCAGGGGGGATGTCGCACAGGGGACTTGGGTTTCTGCAGCGTGCAGAATTCTGGAGGCCCCAGGTGTCCATGGCGTGTTCTGTAGGGGACCCAGGCAGTCAGGTGGGATCCACAGATGGCCTGGCTCTCCAGGTGTGGTCTCCCCATGCATTTAGAGGGAATCTGTAAGGGACCCAGGTGTCTGAGAGGGGGGATTTATAGAAGAATCGAGCATCCAGGGTGGGGATCCCAGTTGGGGGCCTAGAAATCCAGATGGCCCTGACCCCACTTTCCACAGGTGCCCATGGCAAGCTGGGCATTATGCGTGGCCCTGCTGCTGGCAGTGCTGGCAGGGGCAGCGGGTGAGAGCCGGTACGACAAGTTCCTGCGGCAGCACGTGGACCACCCCCGGACATCCTCGCTTGCGGCTCACCGCTACTGCGAGACCATGCTGGCACGGCGGCGGGTGACGGCCCCGGGCCGGCCCTGCAAACCCTCCAACACCTTTGTGCACGCTCCGGCCGAGGACCTGGTGGCCGCCTGCACCCAGACACCTGACGCGGAGGGGTTCCAGAGCACCCCAGCACCCGTGAGCCTCACAGCCTGCCGCCTGCGGGGAGGGGACACGCGGCCCCCTTGCACCTACCGTGCCCGGCAGGTCCAGCACCACGTGCGTGTCACCTGCCTTAACGGGCTGCCTGTGCACCTTGCTGGCACCTACGCGCCCCCTCAGTGAGGCTTGAAGTGGTGGGGCTGTGTGTGGGGAACGTGGATTCTCCCTCCCTCTGGGGGCTCCTTTCAGGCCTGCAATAAAGGAGATGCCACAAGCCTGGGCTCCGGCATCAGCTTCTGGGGGGGGGACCCTGCAATCCTGCCTCTCTCTGGGTGTCCCTCAGCCCCCTTGGGTGCTCCAGTCACATCCAAGGTGGACCTGGCCTCATAAACCCCTGGGTTTTCCCACCCTCCTGGGTGTCCCATGGTCCCCTAGGGCACTTCCAAACTGTGCCTCCTGTGCCCTGTAGACTCCCCTTTCCTGGGTGCTCCACAACTCCCATGGGTGCTCCATAATCCCCCCAGGGTCCCTCTGATCCCCTGGATGTGCACCCAACTCTCTCCCCCAGCATCCTGACCCTATGAGTGTCACATTGCTTTCCTGGATGTCCCGTAGCTTCCAGAGGGTCTTCTAACCTCCCATGTGTCTCATAACGCCCTGGGTACACCCACGTTCCCCCATAAACCCACATATGCCCCACAGCCCCCTCTCCCACATACCTCTGACCCCAAGGGGAGCCTGTCTGGCACTGGGGCTGCTCTTGGGCCCCCACGGCACACCCATGGATCCAAGCACCGACTGGGACCACACACAGCCCTGACCCACCAACCCACTCACACTGAACACACACACAAAACCCCAACACACGCACACCCCCCAAGCACACAGGACGTGCACTGTGCAACCAACAAACCACCACACAAAATACACACACACAAGCATGTTCCTACAGACAGTGCACACACACACAGCACAACCACATACACACACCATACACACTCTACACACACACACAAACAAGTATTTCCCTAGGTTTGGGTGGGATTTTGTGTATTTCAGCTTGTGTTCACCACCTCTTGTCCTGTCAGTGGGCACCATTAAGAAGAGCGTGTCTCCCTTGTCTTCCTTCCTCCCCATCAGTACTTATCAGTTCACTGACAAGCTCACCCTGCCTGAGCCTTCTTTTCCCCAGGCTGAGCAGTCTCAGGTCTCTCAGCTTTTCCTCTTGTCAGAGACTCTCCAGTTCCTTCATCATCATCAGCCCTTTGCTGGACTGTCTCCAGTATGTTCATGGCTTGCTTGTACCAGGGAGTCCATCACTGGATCCAGCATTCCAGGTTTGTCTCAGTAATGCTGAGAAGAGGAGCAGGATCACCTCTCTCTACCTGCTGGCATCACTCTGCTCTGGCAACACAGCCCAGCAGGCTGGGGGTCCTCCTTGCTCTGGTCCTATTGCTGAGGGAGCCCTGAGGACTCCAATGGAAACGCTGGCATCCAGGTGCTGTGCTGCTGCAAAAAGGCAGCCCAAATGCATTCAGAAATTGTGGCTGAGGTGGAAAAGAAGCTTAGCAAATGGCCTTCCTGATCCTCTTCCCTGTCCGAGATGTCTCTTCCTTACGTGCCTCAAGTAACTCAGGTGCTTCTTTTCTGGATTTCATCAGAAAGGCACTCAGAGAGCCCTTCATAGACTGGTGAGCTCCAACTCTCAGCCCTGCCCCAGGGAGGAGCACTTTACCTCCTATATAATGGAGAAGAAACAAGGCATTTCACGGGTATTTGGAGAATGCCTGGTCTGACAACTTCCAGCAGATTTACTTCTCCACCCTGCTCCCTGTCCTGGGTTTGGTTCAGGTTAATTATTACTAGCAACTGCTGACCCAAGCACTTGGTAGAGGCCACAACTGAGAGGGGCCACAGCCAGGATAAACAACCAAGCCAGCCAATGGCATAGTTGGTAACATATTTATGTCATGCCTGCTATATAAGGGGAGGGCTGGCCCAGGGCAGGGATCCCTGTTTTCTACCTGTTCTGGTATGGGGCTTCAGCCTGTGACAGGAGCAAGGGAAGTGGCATCTTGGGTACAGGTAGAGCCTTGCAGTTTCTGTCATTTGCTTTGTATGTTATTTCATTAGTATTATCAATATTGCTATTGTTTTCTTATCTTTTTGCATTGCTCTATTAAACTGTCTGTATTTCAACCTATAGAGTCTCACCTTTTTCTTCGTCCCTGTTCTCTTTCCCAGCCCATGGTGGGGGGGAATGCTGTGGGTGAGTGACTGTGTGGTGCTTAGCTGCTGACAGAGGTTAAACCATGACACTGATTCCTAGCCAGGGGAAGAGCTGTGTGGGCTGACCCTGTCAGGAAGAAATACCTGGGGTCTCTACAAGAACAAAGATTTGAGTCCTGCTCTGTTTCTCTCTACCTTGGTCCTTCAAGACTCGAAGGACTCCAGCCTCTCCATCTGTTCTCTGGCAGCTCAGGTCATCCTGACACTGAGACACACCACAACTGTGATTTGCCCTACCAGCCTTGCACTACAGGCTCTGAAGAGTATGGGAGAGGTGGCACCCATCCTGGGGAGACTGCTTTGAGCAGCAGTGCCAGTCCTGAGATGCCTGGTGCACTAGGGCTACTTGAGCGTGCTGGAAAGTCTAGGTTGTTCCTGATGTCTCCCCTTTGCCTGCAGGGCAGCTCCACCCCTCCAGCACATCCCATCCCGTTATTGTGCCGTTGGTTCACTGCTCTGCAGTATTTTCTGGTAAGAAGCAGCTCTGCTTCTTCAATGTGTTAGTGTGTGTTCTTTGTGAAGGTTAAAGGGGAAAAAAGAGACACACAGGAGTTAGGATCATGAAGGCATTAGGATATCCTCTCTTTCCAGCAGTCAGTGGCAATGCAGATCATACTCTGGCACTTTATCTCTAAGGGAAAGCACCAGTTGATCTGCTGGCTTCAAAACAAGGGTCAGAAAAGCTGTAGCTGCTCCTGCCATCTCCAAAGGGAGATGCAGGAACAAGAACTGTCTCTCTGCAGGGCTTGCATATCATGTGAAGGGAGATGGGAGGGGAACAGCATGCAGATTGAGATGCTCTGTTGTTCTGGTTTTTTTCTCCCATCAATGGCTGCTCTGCATGGTCCTTGGAGCTGCATAACTCTTGTCTCCAGAGACCACTAGTGAAGCTGAGAAGAACTGGCACAAGGGATGGTCTCCAGTGATGTCAGTCCCAGTTCCATATCTCCCAAAATCTTGGGAGATACTAGAGGACCCATCTCCATCTGGCCTTGGTCTCAAGACCAAAACAGAAAAAGGAGTCCCTAATAGGTTTCTGCCTTGAAAATAAATCACCTCTTTGCTGCTGCTGGGACAGAGCTGGCTCCTCACCCATCCTAGGTTCACCTGATGTGGCTGAGCTCAAGGGTTACAAGGCTGTATAATAGGCAAAAAAAAAAGACTTGCAGAAATGTTACTTAATTTATTGCAAATTAACAGACAGTCTTGATTACTGATTTGTGTATTGAGAAGCACAGAAGGTATAAAAAAAGTTACTTGAGAACTTATGGAAATGCCTTTTCCTCCCCATTCCCCAGGCACAACTTTAGACGTTCATGAGTGGAGTCAGGGCTGAGATAAGAGAGTTCTGTGCTGTCCTTGAAGTACTGGGATGTGACCCTTTATCCAGGGAGACCAAAAAAACCCTTTGCCAGAAGCAGCAGTGGGCTGTTTAGAGGCAGCAGTCAGTAAATGTGTAATGGCAACAAGTAGCAAAAAGCCAGCATGGGACTGGTGCCTGAAAATAAGGGAAGGCTTTTTCTGGGCTTGTGCTTTAATAAACTATTGCATTTATTTCTCAGTTCTTTTTGCATTTCCTTTAATTTACTTGCCTATCACAGCCAAACGTAAAAATTGCAAAGTCAATACTGGGCTCCATGGATTTGGCAGAATGAATCCCGTGAAACGGGGCTGTTGCTGCATGCCAGAATTGACATGGAAGAAGCTTCTCTCCAGTACTAGTGCTTGCCCTTAAAATACACCCTGCACAAATACAGCAAAACGCTTCTGGTTTCTCTGCAGCATTTCTCTAATAATGTTTCCATGGGGTTTTAGTTCCCTACCTTCTTATAACCAAATAACTTATTCAAACAATGTGGTAATCTTTCCAGCATCATGATAGCTTTAAAAGCTCAGTGAAGAGTAAAAGCATTCATAAAAGCCAGGCTTGATATATCTTTAAAATAAAAATTTCTTTTGTTTTTTAATGAGCATAGTTCTTTCTGTAACTTTAGGCACTGATTTTCCTTCTTTTACTGAAAAACAGACTAATTAAATATTTTGAAGCATTCATGAAAGGAAGGGGGAAACCACCTTCTTCTATCCTTCCTATATGTTTTTTTTTTCCAGAAGGAAAATCCAGGGTATTCCTTTTGATAGTCACACTTTTCATTTGCCTAAAATAAAGCAGTTATCAACTGAGTTTTAAAGTATCCATGAACTTTTCATTTGACTTTGTCCATTTATTCTTAGCTGTATCTCATGAGGAAGAGACAAGTCCTGTAGACTGGTTTTCTTGGGATTTTGTTGGCTGTTTAGCATGAAATAACTGCTGGTGGCATTGTGAGAGCAATAGCAACTGGATTTATGTCACCCTAGAGATGACTCTTCAAATCACCTTTCAAGCTAGTCCAAAAGAGGGCTCTTTGCTTTCTCACGTGGCACATGAATGAGCAGTTTAGACAGTTTGTGATGACATTTCTACCATCACAAGTATCTCTCTGAGTCATTTATTTACTTATTGAAGAAAAATTGTTTGGAGAGAATAGAGCTATTCCTTTATCTGTGGTAAAATTAAAGGCCCTGTAGCTTGGTCTGAGTGGTGGTGCAGCTCTTGTCTCAGTCCATTCTCCAGGCATCAGAGGCAGTGGTAGAAGTAAGGTGCTTTGTGTGCTTGTCCTTTGCCCTTCAGCCCTGTACCACCTGGCAGCTTTCCCCTTCACAGCTCTCTTCTGCCACCTCTGTGCTGCAGGGCACCTCTCTCTGACTGCCCAGGATGTGTCCATCACCCCTGCTGTCATGCTGAGGGCAAGTCTTGACTGTGGATGCTTCTGGCGGCTCTCCTGGCCAGAGCTGCGATGGGATGCGTGGTAGTAAGTCCCTGCTGACTCAGGTAGGGATGTTTGTAGGGCTTGGATGTGAGCTGTCCCCAGTCCTGTCTCTCTGCAGCGGTGCCAGATTGAGGTCATTACGGACAGAACAACCAGGCCAGAGACTCTGGTGTTGTGAGAGCTGGCGTTATGGGTGTGCCAGGATGACCACATGGGGAAGGGGAGCAGGACAGGCCATGGGGACTGCCTCTGGTGTGACTAGGATGGGAGCCAGCAATATCTGCCCCACTCTCCCCTGCATTTCCACTTGTGGCCATGATGGACCTAGTGTGATCCCTCAGTCCTATGAGAGGCTAAGAGCCTGACTACAGGGGGACTGTGAAGGCTTCAGGACTCCAGACTAAGCCCCACTATCAACATCCTGCCAGGAGTTTCAAGTCCCATTTCCCCCAAAAGGCAGCTAAAGGGAACCTGGTCTCTTCTAGGTATGTATTTCTCCTCACCAGAGGATGTCTCCTTGCCGCTGCAGCCATGGGCAGGTATGTTGGGCAGGTATGTTGTGCTGGTCCTCATCCTTGCCACTGGCTCCCTGGTCATCTTTCTCTCTGCCAGCCCAGCCTGTGCCCGTATCTGGGTCTTCACCCTCCAGATGTCCTGGCAGACACTCTGCCACCTGTGTCTGGGCAGCCAGGAGCTGGACCCCCAGGATGCCAGGTAACGTCCCCACTCTGCCTCCTTCCTGCTGCTCCCATCAGCAGGCTGGGGACCCTTCTAGTCATTTTGTGAGGGTGGAGGGCCATCCGGGCCACGCTGGCTTGCTGTTCCACAGCCATCAGTGTCCCTTCTGGCTCCAGCCACATCCCTGTGCGTGGGGGACTGTGGCCATGGCAGCGCTATGGGGACATGGGACAACACATCCTCCCCGCACAGCTTTGTGTCCGTGCCTCCAACGCTCCCTTCAGCGACCTCTCAGCAGCTCTCGTGTGGCTTCTCCTTCCAGACCAGACATTGCCCTCGCTGCCATCGAGCTGCTCACCCAGAAGGCTGCATCTCTGGCCCCGAACATCCTCAAAGGGCTCGTGCTGCTCCAGCTGGGCCAGGGCCTCTTGCAGCGCTCACTGCCCCTCTGCAGCTACCTGAGCTTTTTCCCAGCCCTCCTGGGAGGTCCCCTGTTCTCCTGGGGCTGGTTGTGGGCATGGGCCAAGTCCTGGGGTGCTCTCCCCTGCCCGCTGAGGGCTGCTGGCTAGTGGGGTCTCTACACACTGGCCATGTGGGACTGGCCACCCCGGGCTGGCCACCCTGCCTCTGGGCTCAGACCCTGCACTCCAGGCTGCCCTGCTATTTGCACTGGGTGCTGGATGAGACCCTCCTTGAGGTGACAGCGTTGGGCCAGAGATGGGCTAGGGACACCTTTCCATCGACCACCTGTGGAGACTGGAGACCCCCCCACTGCCTGGCCATCCTCACCTGAACCTGGAACAAGAGCACGTCCCGCTGCTTGAGGAGGCTCGTCTTCCTGTGCTGCCCAGCCACCCCATGCCACCTCTGCCTTCTCTGCCTGGTGCCATGGCCTCTGGCATGGACAGGACTCTGGTTTCCTGTGCTGGGCTGTCATGGTGGAGGCTGACTACCACATCCAGGCCACCTCCCAGGGTGTGAAGCTTTTACTCTTGGGATGTTTCCCAGCTTTGAGAGATGCTCTAAAGCAAGGAGAAAAAGTCACCAGGCCACTGGGCAAGAGGGCTTCTAGAAGCACTGCCTGCCCAGTATTTGTCTTGGGGCTTTGGGTTTCAGCCTCATCTCACATAGGAAGCTCACAACCCTCCCACCAAGTTAATCTCTGCTACAAATGTACCCGTCAGCAACAGTGGTCAGCTCCTGGTAATATGTCCTCCATGGTGATAGCAGGCCTTGGCACCTTCCTTGTGCACATGGACCACTAGGAACCTGGGCATGGGGCAAGGGACTGTCAGTCTGTCTAGGAGCAGCACAAGACAAGAAACACCCCTTTCCCCACCCAGCAGTACCACAGAGGTGCATTAGTCCATTGTGCTCCTCCAGCAATTGCTCCTCAGCGTTGTCCCTGTGGTATATGGACCACAAATTATGCACACAATTAAGATGTCCCATGCAATGTTCACCCCCCACCAAGTGGGTGCCGTGCTTGGCCCCTAGAGAGCAGGAACAGCTGTGTCCCCTTCCACACGCAGAAGAGAGATGATCCATCCCCTCCACCTTTCTTGCAGAGGATCCTGAGCACAGGGGCAAGAATGCTTGTTAAGAAAAGGGGGGACTACTGCCCCTGGTGTGCTAAGGACAGCATGGGCAAGGGGGAATAAGCCAGCAAAGTCCTTAGACTCAGCTGTGGCATTAAGCTGGGGCCTAGGTGTTGCTTTCTCTGCAAAGACACACATCAGAAACCCTAATTCAGTTCACACATTGGCCTAGGACCCAAGAGCCTAGGACTGCTTAGTCTGCAGAAGAGGCATGAGCTACTGCAGGGGAAGGGATCAGGAAGAATGGAGCTAAGAGTTTCTCTTTATATGAGAGCAAGAAGCCACCCCCTAAACCTCAGAACAATATAGCTGAAAATGCTGCAAGACTATTGCTGGCGTCCGATCTGCTGGGCATGCTGCTGCAGGGTACCAGGACCAACACCCATCTCAAGTGCCCAAACTCAAGGGAACCCACTGTGATAAGTGTTAACATGCCACTCTGTGCAGGCCCTGTGCCAATACCTGCATCATTATTTGTCACTGAAGCAAAACTCAGCAGGCAGAATGGATCCCACCTTGTTTCATGCAGGTTGGTTGGATGTTTGAGTACTTCTTGAGGCACGCTGAGTACCCAACTGCTGTGTACCTTGCAGGCCCCTCATAGAATCTCCCCATCTCATATAATCTCCCTCTGCACAGCTCAGATTTGTCATGACCAGGCCCTGTCTCCTTCAGAGCTGCCTTCCAACTTACTTCCTATATCCATGCTTAGAAATGGAGTTGACTCTTCACTGCATCTCTGAAAAACAGGCTAGATCCCTTCAAGCAGGTTCTCCAGCCATTTCACCACTCTGCTGGGCTATGTAAAACCACATGCAGAAAGCCAGGGACAGGCTTCCCAGAGTGATGTGTCCAGGATGGTTCATGGGACAGTGGTTCTCAAGCCAGAAGGCTCCGGACACCTATACTGGGGGGAGTGGACCTGAGAGTCAGATGCAAGAAAACCAGTGTGTAAGAAAAAAAAAATCCCCGATGGGCCACAGTTGGAGCCATCCCACATTCTTTCAGCAGGCACGGACATGCTTGGCCTCCTCCCTAAGGGGATCAGGGGAAATTCATTGCAAATGGGTGCCCAGCCAAGGAACCATCCCCTCCCATCAGCGGAGCCATAGCCAAACAGATAAGAAAGAAGGGAAAAAAAAAAAAATTATATATATATATAAATAAAAATTCCAGGAGAGAAGCCTGGAAAAGATTCACAGAAAGTGTATGAAGTGTCCAAAAAAAAAATCTGGAGAATTAAAATTTCCTCAAGAAAGCAACAGGCTGGATCTGAAGGTCAATAAAGGCTGGATGAAAGCACTCATGAATTTCTTCCTGTTTTGAGCTGGGGGGAGGGGGTACCTCAGCTACTGCCATCCTGTCTCAGCTAAGCTGATGCTGAGCTCTCTCCATGTGTCCCAAACCTACCCCTTCTCCAAGGGCTGCAGAACTGGTGAAAGGAGCAGGACAGCTCTTCTCTGCCTTGGGCTGGAAGCGTAAAAGCAGTCTACAACATTTTGGTAAAATAGTTTTTTTCTTTTCCAAGCAGCAGCATGGTCTCTCTACCACGCTGAGTGGCTGCTGTAGGTCTGGAGGGACAGAAAGGGGCTGAAGGGAGCCAGGTGAGATTTTCCCTCTTCCCTTGTGCTGCTCTTGCCTCACATCTGTTGGAGGAGCATGTTCACAGTGTACCCAGCTCTATGGATTTCTAATTCAAATACCAGCAGCAGCTAGACTCTCCTAGACCACAGGCTCTGGTCTTTCACATGCCAGCTCATCTCTCAGTAAAGGGGTTAAATAAATGCTAGACACAAGGCATAGGTGAATTACCAGGTGAAGAGAGGGAGCTGGAGGGATGGGGAAGACAAAGCAACCTGGCCCTGACTTCCCCCTGCAAGGCCTTGAAGGTGAATTGGGGATTTTCCATCTCATTAACTTTACAAGGGGTAATTCCCAGCATGCAGCATCATCCTCAGGAACAGACCCATCCTGGGCTCTCTCTCCCCCTTACACAATCAACAGCCTGCATGGCTGCACCACTAGGTAGGAAAGCCACGCTGTGTTAGTGTCTAACAAAGGTAACAGGCAGCCAATATTGAATTGCCCACAGTGCAAAATGCAGCTGATACACAAAAAAAAAAACAAGCAGCAATTTTTGGTTTTGAAGTGAAAAAGCAAAACGGATGCCAAAACCCACAAAAGATATGAATTTGAAAAATCCTTCCTGGTTCTCCCTTGCAAAGGAGTATTACATGAATTGCTCTTGCTCCCCAGGAGAGCTCATCCCTCCCACCCACTCTGGAGAGGGATGGTGTTCCCAGGCAAAAAGGCTCGGATGCTTTAGTGGGGGTGGGGATCAAAGGACTGTCCCACAGGCACAGAAATCAACTCAAGTACAGGGAGTTCATTAGAAACATGCACACATGCTGGCAGGAGTTTATTAGCCCACAGACTTACCACAGCAAAAAAAAAAAAAAAAAAAAAAAGAAAATCCCCCCCCCAAATAGGGGTAGGTTCCCAGTTTTTGCCTGATCTCATATTCGGAGCGCTGGAGGTACTAAACACGTCTCGTGCACTCGGATGGGAGTGTGGGGCAGGAGCTGCACGTGCATTCGCAGCTGAAGATTCAAGCCTCTCTAAGGGCTTGAATTTCAAGGCAACCAGGAGCCCTGAGCTGCCTCCCGAGCTCAGAGCAGCTGCAGCAGTTTTAAGGTGTGCGAGAGGGAGGCCGGCTCGGCGGACGCTAAATACTGGCAGCACAGCCAGTCCTCCAGCTCGACGCTCCGCTCCATGTCCACGGCTCTCTCCGCGAACTTCATCATCAGCAGGGCACGCTTCACGTCCACCCAGTTCTGAAGCACCCGGCCGAGGGCTTCCTCGTGGCCGAGGGGCTGCTCGGTCAGGTCCTTGCGGGGCCCCCAGAGCAGACACTGCAGCATCCGCTTGGCCTCTGTGATCCGCACCCGCTTGATGGGATCTGCTTCCAGTAGCAGGTGGGCTAGCTGCTGGAGCCCCCGGGAGTAAATGGACAGGCTGGGAAGAGCAGGGAGATCCTCAGGGCTGTACTCCTGCTCCCTGAGGTGTACCTTCTCCTCAAAGGGGTTGGGCTGGTGCAGCAGCTCGTAGATGAGAATACCAGTCTGAAACTCGTCAAACTTCTTGTACTGAGAAGCCGACACAATCTCCGGGGCCAGCCGGGCCTGACTCTTCTTCAGTTTGGAGTCTCCAGTTCCTGTCTTCTGTTTGGCTTTCAGAAAATTGCTGATGATGAGGCGGGGTAAATGTTTGTCATCTTTGGTTTTCACGCAGCTCATGGGGGGCCTGCAGGGGACAAGCAGGAGGTTCTCCAGGCACAGGTCACGATGGATGATGCCATGCTCTTTGAGATGCTCCAGGCCATTGCAGAGCTGGAGGAGCAAGAAGCAAACGCGGCGTTCGTACAGCTCGGGCTTGGCTTGGTGTAACATCACCGAGTCCCTCACAAAGTCGGCGGTGGTCTGGCTCGGCACCTCCCGGGTAATGACCACCACGCAGTCGTGCTCGCTGGCAGTGCGGGAGGGATGGAGGCCATCCCCAGGCAGGCTTTTCCCCACATCTGAGGCCAGCAGCATGCTGGAGGGGACAGAGGCCACAAAATGCCCACAGTCCTGCTGGATGTTGAAGTGGACTGGCACTGCAGGGCTGCAGTACGAAGCAGCCACCTTGGACTCCTGGGTTTTACAGATCTGTGGGGAGAGACCAAAAGAAAAGTCTCATCAGTCAATGACAGAGAGAAGGCAGAGGCCAGAATTTCAGAGGTGGGTTCCTAAGCTGAGACTTGCAGATGCTAAGGAAGACGTCAGCAGAAGCAGGGTGCGCATGGGTGGTATTTTAAACTATTTCGTGTCCTGCACCATCCCCACCTTAGCAACCATATGTCTGTGTCACATTTCTGGGCAATGCCCAGTATTTGCAGGCAAGAAAGAAAGTAGTCCTCCCATGAGCAACTTCTGGAGATTTTGTTCCATTGCCAACAGAAGGGACGTAGCTTTTACATCACGGATGTTGTCGAGACTCCCCCCTGCAACCCAGGAGATGCTCTGCAGAGGGAAAAGCAAAGCCTGTGGCAGAAGATGTGCTGCCTCCATTTCTGGAGGCCTCACACAACATGACATGGCTATGAGGGTGACCCTATTTGGAGTGAGAGGTGGACAGAGACCTCCAGCACTTTCTTCCCACCTAACCCTCCTCTGATCCTAAGCCCCAAGCCCCAGAGCTGCTTTCATATCCTCCTCAACCACTCCCTTCCCTTGTGTCAGCAACTGATCTCAAAACCCCTGATCAAGGCTAAGCAACAAGCTTAGGAGAAGCAAGAAACCAGCAACAAGCTGTACTCATCAGCAGAGGGAAAATAACACCAGAGAGAAAGTGGGAGCTAACAACAGGCTTAGAAATAACTGAGAATGCAGCAAACTCGAGGGGAAAAAAGCATTTTACAGTCTGGATTCTCTTAAACTCACATGACTTTTATCTTCATTTTGTTCTGTATTTTAGCTTTATGACTGCATTAATGATGAAAAACTCAAACCCAGGTTTATTATAGGAGTATCCATTAGCTTATGGAGCCTTCTGGCGTTTCTATTATACACTTTTTCCCCCCCCCTTTTATTTAGCAGTGTATTTATATCTCACCCACAGGAATCAGCAACAGGCTGAAACTCAGCATAAAAGGTTTCAAACCCTGGAGCGTGCCACTGCCAGTCACAGCATGCGTGCAAAATCGGACAAGAAATCAATTTTGCCTCCGAGTTAAAATCAGTGCACAAATAGAGAGCTGGAGAAGTGGGCTGCTTTTGTATTCCTCTAGCAAGGGTTTGCATCTGGGCATTTGCAGGTAATTCACTCAGATGAGACCATACCGTGGAGATGGGGCATTTCAAATCCCTATTGTCCTCTCTTTTCTAAACAAAAATACTGCATGCTTATTTTGTGGAAAGACAAGCTTTGGAGAGCTAGACAGACTGCAGATTAGCACAGCGGGATGCAGGAAGATGCAGAAGGTCCCCAAAAGCAGAGGAGATCTCCCAGCCCTCTGCCGAACAGGCCTGCTTGTCCCTCCCCACAGAAGATGTCTAAGACAGGAAAAGGGGAGGAACTCCTGTGAGAGAGATGTTATCAGGAAGAACAACTGCAACCAAAGGAAGACAGGGAAATCTTCCCCAGCCAACCAGTCTTTGTGACTTTGGCTGCACCAGAGGCATCCCCCTTGCAGCCAGCTCCGAGTAGAAGCGTAGGGCTGGCTTAGTCACGCATCTTTAAGTGGAGAAAGAAGCCAAGGCGTGGAGCATATCTTGGCTTCATTCCTGTAAAGCCATTCCATGTAACTCTAGCTCCTTCTAACTGTTTTATACGTTGCCACATCTGCCCGTGCACAGCCCAAACTCTGGCTCCTACTCCTCAGGAGGCTCCTTGGCTCAAGTCAGATCCTCTGCCCATTTTGAGCTCTCCAGATCTCACTTTAACCACAGGTCTGTGATCTTTTTCATGTCAGAAAATCTGTACCAGAAGCGAGGAGGAGCAGCTAGGAATCAGCTAGTTAGACAGTTTCACAATTATTCTCAGTTTCAGCCACCAAAAGGAAGGTGGCAGCCAGGAACACTGCAGGAGATGCACGATGCATGTGTGCAAACACACAACTTCACCTAACGCCGGGGCAGAGTACAGCCCTGGTGGGGTGGTTTTGGCTTTGTTGACATGCTCTGCAGCCTACCAAGGGTACAGAGTAAGCCCGCATCACACTCAGGGGCACACGTGGAATCCCACCAAGAGTTTGAAATATGCTGTTTCTGCCTTGGCAAAAATCCATGCCTTACAGAGCTAAGCCTCTGAACACCACCTAACGCAGCAGGCGAGAGCAAAGGTGTGTGCGATGGGTTTAGGTATTACATGCAAGAGAAGCTGCAGGTCTGAGTGCTGGACTAGGGGTATTGGTAGAAGATCTTATCTAATTCCATTCTAGTTATTTACAGCCCCCCTGTTGAGCAGACTGTACTTCCTTTAGAATATGAGCTGGCTTTAGAGCTATCACTTAACTGAAACAACCCTTTGGGGTTCAGAATGGTGGAAACGATTCAAATGAGTTGGGTTTTGTTTTGTTTTTTTTTTTTCTTCCTTGCTTAATGCATCTCTGACAGTGCTTTTTGGGGAATTACTTTAGGTTTTGAAAAAACAACCTGAAGAGTAAGCAGCAATGAGATGGCCCTAGGGTTAAGTCAGAATAGAAATGAAAGGCTCTGTATTCACGTAGTAACGTGGGTCAAGAACCCAAAATCCACAGAATGTCCACGGAACGGGTTGGATAAGCTTACTTATCCAGGTTTCAAAGAGCTGAACTATTGCACCTCAAGTTTCCATTTCAAACATGGATTCTGTGGAGTTACCAGAAAATATGTCAGGCCTGACCTTACACAGCATGCCTGGGTCATCCTCACATTGTTCGACTGAGATCTTAATGCCTTACTTTCAAAATCATATAAGTACTCACATGGTTTCTGGGTCAGATCTTCCACTTTAAAGGCAGGGAGAAGCAAAAATGCTGTCTTTTGAACAGCCTTTCATCAGCTTGTGTCATCAGGGGCAAATGCCTCCGAGTTTATAACATCGTATTTGCACGAAGATTTGTTTAGAGAGAAACTGGTTGAGTTTCAGACCCTACCAGTCTGCAGCAACAAGCATCTGACTGGCGTTTGTTACAATGAAATCTACTTCACCAAATTAACGTTTACAAGCATTAAGAGAAAAGTGGCAATTTTGGAAGGGTTTTTTTCTTGCCAAGCTTCACCTGTGAGAAAGGCAACCAGAGAAAAGAAGCCATTGTGTGCTGATGGTGTTTCTCAAAGGGGTACCACTACGTGTGCTTCCCACTCTTTCATTCAAATCCATACACCAGAAAGGGGGAAAAAAAAGAAGCTCAAAGGTTCAGTCCCAGCTCAGCTGCAGACCCCCACGCAGCCTTGGACCCGGCAGCTCTTCGCCTCATCTTCCCAGCTGGAAGACAGAGATAAGCCTGGTTAGGATGCGGGCTTACCTTCACAGCATAGGTGGTAGAAGGGTCCTTGGAGCAGGTGGCACAGTAATAGATTGCATCCCCCGAATCACAGCAGGGCTTGTTGCACGCCAGCTTGAAGAGCGACCAGTTATTCTCACTGAAGTGCAGTTCGTTCTTCTGCTCCCTCATGAAGCAGTCCTCGCATTTGGCAACCAGGCGGCGCAAGGACTCGGCGTAGAGGGCCCCCAGCTTGGCGTACACCCCTTCTTTGCTGTCGATGTTGCTCAGGAGGTTGTGGAGCTGGAGGCTGGAGCCCGATGACACCTGGCTGGACACGCTGAGCTGCGAGGAGGAGAGGGACTGGAGGTTTCTGCTGGGGATGCAAGCCCCCGTGCTCTTACCAGCGGCTGAGCCCCAGTAGCCGTTTCCTTTGGAGCCTTTCTCCAGGGACTCGGAGGAGGAGAAGGTGCCAGGGCGGCCCCCCAGGCTGGCTGGGTGGATGAAGGGAGACTCCTCTCGGAGGCAGACATTGCTCTCGGAGTGGCTGACATTCAGCCTGGGGCTGTCAGTGTTGGCTGCTCTGCCTGAAGACACCTGTCCCCCAAAGAAGCCATCTGGGGAGGACACTGTTCTGCTCACTGTCTTCTTCTGGGGCAGAGGAGGTGGGCAGGTTGGCACAGAGGAAGTACTGTCCTCACTGGAGGCAAGAAGGAAAGGGACAGGGGGAAATACTTGGCTCTCAGCTGGCGGGGGAGAGTGGTTTGGTTCAGACGAGTGCCCTAGAAGACAGTGACACACAAGAAGATGCCATGAGTGGCCTTTGCAGGCTGGGAGCACATTCCCTCTCCATGTCCCTGCCACCCCCACAGGCTCTCTCTTTCCCAGGGCCCTGGCTGGGAACGGAGCAGCAAGCCAGGCTACATCTGTACTCCAAGCACAGTCCTCATCTACTCATGGCTGCAAAGCTTCACCAAAGGGGTCAGGGACCAACCATCTAGAGAAATGGCCCCCTCCCTCCTCGAGACCACTCCCCTGTGAACTGCATACATAGTAGTAAAATGCTACTTGAGGGTAAATATTTAAGCTGTGCTGTCATCCCCAGGAAGGTAAGAATGAAGGACTTGGGACATGAGGACAATCTCCTAAACACAGCCCAGGAGCTGCCACCCAGTGCTTCAGCAGCACAGCACGATAAGGAGTGACTGACAGCTGTACCAGAGCAGCCCAAGCAAGTCTCTTTGCCTCACACTGGGTAAGGGTTACTGGGCAAGGCCTGGGATTCTGGCAATTTCCACCCCCTGAGAAAATCTGGCCTCCTCACTGCTGCCTGTCCCCATTATATACCCTAAACTCCAAGCAGCTCCACATGCCACCTGCACATGGATTGGCTTGGGATAGCTGGCTCATTTCAGGCAGCTGTATTCCTACCATGGCCAGACTAGAGACAGGTATGACAGTAGCATGTAATGGAAGAAGGGGAAGGAAAACAAAACAAAACAAAACAAGGAGAAGAAAAAAAAAAAAAAAGATTTGACATTGAAATAAAGAGAACAATTTCAGATCATGGAGACAGAACAAATAAGGAGTGGAGGGGTCTGCATGGGAAAGTAAAAGAAGCAACACAATTATTTCAGAGAATTTTCTACACCACGTGAATGACAGGCAGGACTCCTGATAAACTTGAGCTCTTCTAACACCTTGCATGCAAGTGTAGTTCTTGAAATGTGCCTCATGGGGTTTTGCTCCAAGCAAGCTCAGCAGAGAGCAGAAACTATTGGTCTCTTTGAAGCCAGCTTCCAAAGCTGCAGAGTGGCAGCAAGCCATCCTTCCTCCTCACAAGGCTGCAGGTGAGGGTTCAGCTGCCAACAGCTGGTAGCATGACATCCATTTTCATTTGTCCCCTCCACTGCCAAGGCTGCCTGTATGTTCCTGCTGCAATACACCCCATCCCGAGTAACGGCATTGAGAGACAGCCTAGGAAGGAGCAGCACTGATTTTGCCTTCTGCAGAAGATGTGCTGCCCATGCAAGGCAGTTTCAGCACCCAATTTCTGACAACATGCTCAGAAACAGCTCTGTAGGAAATGATGTGAATCAGCACATGTCTCTCTTGCCCCAGTTCCTGGGTGCTGAGCTATCTCCTGTTAGGCCCTTGCCCCAGGTGCCTGCCTGTGTTGTACAGCCAGCTGCTGAGGAATGGACTTCTTTCCAGTTACAGCTGCTCTGCAGCCACACAGTTAACTGGGGAGCCAGTTAACTGGCTCTCAACAGAGTTTACATCTCTCAACAAAGATGCATGTCTTTAATGACAACCCAAACATCTGCATCACAGCCTGCCACATCCATGGGAAAGATCCCCTCCATTACAATCCTGTCAAAAGCCACAGGCAGGGATCATTCTGCATGGTATCGCTTGTCACTTCCAATCCAAGGGGCTCTGACAGAGGATACAGCCAAAAGAAATTCTTCAGCATACAACTCAGAGGCACCTCTGCCAGGACACGCAGCTGAAACCCCGTTTAGAGGCAAGATTTACTCGACAGAGTCTTAAGGAACAACCATCAGCACTGGAAGCTTTGGCAACCACTTCACACGTGTGGTCCACAAATGCCAAACTGCTCTTACATTATTTTCCTTACATGTTGCTGGGCTCTGCCCCCGAGCACAAGGTAACAAGTGAAGCTCTTTCACAACTATCCTAAGAGTGCTCTGCACCTTCATCGTAGAGTCCCTCTGCATGTCAAGGGCTTAAAAGCTCCTGCCCACTTTATATTTTAACATCTGACAGCACAGACAATTAATTTGAGCTCACCTCACTCAGTGATTGACTGCATAGCTTCTTACTTGCATCAGCAAGAAAAACTGCATTTGTGTTAGCCATTTAAAAACTCATCTTTTCCAAGATGAGTTGAAACAGTTGTTTCTTTTAGGGGAGGCAGAGAAATCCTCTTGTCCCATATCATTTTTGACAGCAAACTGCTTCTGTGCCCAGCAAGTAAAGATCCAGCATATGTGAGTTTTTTTTCCTTCTGTACAATTTCCTGGCATGGTCTCACTCTCAGACTCCTAGTTAGTGGTGGAAAAAATGGAGTTTCCAGAGCTCTGGCTCTTAATTTTATTGCTGCATGTTGTTGCTCTTGGAAAGACAGAACTTCCACTACACGAAAGTTGCTTTTGCAAAGGAAATACTTTCTGAGCTGCTGAACACGTTAGTGCATGTCTAAGTTACACACTGATGAAAAAAGTGACTTCATAGTAAGTATTTTTTAATCTCAGTTGAAGGAGAAAAAAAAAATCTGCCTGCACTCGTTTAAGAAGTAACTGGGAACACAACAAGAGGAAGAGATCAGATCTAGTACAAGACTCCTTCTGGTACTGCTCAAATCTATGGAGAACTTTCTATGTCAGGGCTACTCGTGACCTCGTGCAATGAATGAGGCACAAGCAAGATAAGGACAGTTTTTTTCAGATGAAGGTTTTTTCCCCAGACTAGAGGAGATGTGTGGGATGAATTATTTTGGCACTTGCCAAATGAAAAGAGGAAAAAAAAGTCCGTGATGTTGGCCTGACTCTGCCACATTCATCTTATGTGGATCAAGAGGCAGATTGGTAGAAGTGGGAAGACGAGGGGTTGCTTGGGGAACTAGGTGATTTGTGATCCTTGCTCTGAAGATACGATCCCAGCAGTGGGCCTCTGGATGGAGGTAACTCCTTCCTCGGGTCCAGTGCTACCTCTCCCACAGCCAGTGGTCACTTACTGCCATCACTGCCGGTCTGTGTGTCTGAGTCGAGGCTGTCTGTGGAGCCAGCTGTGAAGCTGACCCGGACGCTCCTGAAAGGTGGGCTGAGGCTCTCGGCAGAGCTGTTGCTGACCCTCTCCAACTCAGCGTTAGTAGGGTTCATTTTCAGAGCATGCCTAGAGAGAGTGAAAGGGAAAAAGTCAGGCAACAGACGGCAAGATACCCTGCATGCACTTGAGCTTGGTCCCCGACCATCCACACAGACACTGGGCAGCCTCTGACCATGCCACGGCACCTCATTCCTGTGCACTTTTCTTCTTTCTCCGGCACCTGCGGATCACATCCCACTGACACTCAGCAGGTTATAGGCTTGCAACCACCATGCCAGCCCCCCCATGCCAAACCAGCTGTACTTGAGCAGAGAGAACCATCGACAGCATCCAGCCCCAGTCTTGTACCTAACACATGTGGGGGCCCATCTTGGCCACCATTAGTGGGAAGTGGGGACCCACCAGTGTTTGCCTTCAGGAAAGCTCTCAAGGGAAGGGAGTGGCATCAGTCCACCCATTTTGGGGTTGAGGCTGGATGTCAGAACCCAATTCCTTCATGGTGGAGGCATAAGTAGAAGAAGATTCCTTCTCTAGGAGCTGTTGTCTCCTTGATGCCCCACAGTAACAACTGACACTTTCCAAAAGAAGCAGCACTTCTGCAGAAAACAAGGGTCTGCCAAACTCAGGACCTACCACACAGCTTTTAATGTACACCTACAGTTTCCCATGCAGCTTCCATCTGAAAAAATAAATAAATAAACCATAAACTGGGCTCATAACCTGCCAGGCCACAGTTTAAGTGATGACTTGTAGGAAAACAAAGCTTCTTGCTAAGATAAGGAATTTCCCCTGCATTTTCTTCATTTTTTCCCTCCTTGGAAAACAACAGAAGCTGTTGAAGTCAGGCAGCACGTCCGAGTACAAACAGTCCTCGCGTTGGTACGGTTCGGACTCTCTATCAGCCAGCAAACGAAGGTTATCGGTCCACATTTTTTTTAAATAAAACTGCCAATCCGCTGATAAAATTCAACATGCTGTTGATTGGGAATGTAAAAAGATTAGTAGCAGGCTTGTGAAAAAGAAAAAGGACTTCCACCATCTATCTTGCTGGAAGGTATCCGGCGTTTCCTAATCAGAGGGCTGAATGGCTGCTGAGAAAGACAAACAAAAGGCGTGCACGACCATTTTCTCATGGCACCCCGTTCACACGCACGGGACCCCTTCTCCTCTAAAACCCTCAAGCGCAGCAGATGCCACAAGTGGGTTTTTATTTGAAGATTGAGAGAGGTTTCACTCCCCACGCAGACAAAGAACTTACTCTCATGTCCACACCAGCACATGGAGAGCAGAGTGTGAGAGAAGCCCGGAAGAAACTTCTGCCAGACTTCCTCATTTGCCTGAGCAGCCTTGGTCTAAAAATACTCAGGGGCTGATGAAAATGAGACTCTAAAAACCACCTCAGGTATAACTCAGCAGAGAGACTGCTCTCGCACCAGTGATGAATTCACCTCTTGGGGATGATTGACAAAACTGCCCAATGCGCCACAGAAGCCACAGGGGAGAGAGAGAGAGACAAAGAGACGGAGAGAGGTATTTAGCTCTGTTACAATTAATGCTGTTGAAAATGACCAATTAGACTTCAACCCATTTCTTTCTTACTTTTTAGAAAGATCTATCTTTATCCTATAACTTCCTCAGGCATTTAACTTTTAGTAATTTGGGGGGGGAAAACGCCACACGGGTGCACACCCATGACTCGGCAAGAATCAAGGAAGCATTTGAACCCCTACGAGAAGAAGATTTTGCAAGAAAGCCAGCCTCGATTTGCACAGATGAGAGGTCTTCCTAACGCGTTCCTCCCTCCCCTCCTCCCCCAAGAAAAGCGGGCGCGTTTCTGTTTGCCTTCCCATCACTGAACACAAATCCGCAGAGCTGCCTTACCATTCCTGCACTCAGGGAGAGATGGGACTTTGCTCGGCGGGGTCCAAAGTCCACCGCTCAGCCCCACCTATTTATTCCTCCAAGCAACCCGGGCGCGCAACGCGGCGGCTGCCAGAGCCCTGCCGCCTATGGCGAGCTCAGCCTTGCGCTGAAGTCGGATGGACGGAGAGCCCCGCTTCCTCTCCGCGCCGCCGGTGACTTGTGTAAAATGCAGTTCCTGAAACAGGCACACCGAAATAGAAATTGTTTGCCGCTGAAACGACATCCTGCTCTTGTTTCAGATGTTACAGCCAGGCCAGCTAACGCCGCCTGGAAATACCGCCGCTTTACGTCCCCCCCCCCCATCTCCGCTTTACATCTCCTTCTTTTCCTATGAGCTGCTTGAAGCCCTGGCTGCAGCCTGCACAGATTAAAATGCCACCCACTATACCAACGAAGTACTGAAAACACTTGCTAGGGTCAAACTCAGCCATTTAAATAGAATTCCACCCCAAGAGCTGAACAGCTCAGCACTTGGACAGGCTGTGGGACCCTGATCTACAGCTAACCCAAACTTCCCCCGCTTGGTAAGTGTTCCTTCCACCACATGAGACTCCAAGGGCACACTCTCCATCTCGCCCGTTACACTGAAGGATATTGGAAACAAAGAGCATCAATCCATCTTAAACCTGAAGAATCCTTGAGACTGCCCCCCCCATAAGCTTGATAACATCTGCGGGCTCCACTCTCCTTCAGAAAGACGTAGCAATGGTTCATTTACCTCCATTTCAAAAGTCTGTGCTCAGCACCTTAATTGTTGGCAATTTCAAGAGAAGCACAAGACCCTCCTTCAAGTGCCATTGCATAAAGACAGGTCACAAGAGTCAGCTCTCCCAATCTAATAACATAAAAAAGACAGGATTTCCAGATGTCCAAATGATTCTGGTGGCTTTAAATACGCTTCAGTTACTCAATATCCTCTGTCCAACACACTGGCATATTCAGGCCATCCTTCCTGTTCACTATGCCCCAGTCTTCCCATCCTAAACAATTTAATCCAGCTGGTTTTTCAAACCATTCCCAGAGTCCTGCCTAAAACAAGTCAAGGTTAAAGACAGTGGTCTTGTAAAAAAAACCAAAACCTAACAGTTTGGATTTCTGTAACATTGCAAAGAGACCAGACCATTTGCCATGACCCACATTGCATCTCCAGCCAGGGCATGTTTCATCTTTCCTGGGATTCATTTTGGAGCAGTAGACGTGCATTTCATTTCACATTTCTTAATGGATCGGGGGCCCGCCTGATGCTGCTGTGGGACTCCAGCATCACCAACTGCACACTTTGCACTTCTTGGAGACAGAGTGAAGGCGGGAACCAAAGCGCGGCTCCCCTAACCACAGCAGGCACAAGTGCCTTGGGATATCACCTCAGGGATCCCTTGGACTCCAGGCATGCCTTCGGCTTGAATTTCCTGCCCAAGATTTGACATGCAGATCTGGTTACCTTCCAAAAGTTCAAGGGGCAGGGAGGTTTTGAGAGGGGGAGAAGGCCACTTAGATGCAAGAGCTACAAGGGTCCTGCTTGCTCCCTTCCAGCAGCCAACACATGCACAGCCTCTTGGCAGCAGCGGTGGAGGATGCTGGAAGGCATCTGTCCCCCACGCAGAGACCCGATCACAGGGAGTGCCCACTCTGAAACCCCATCGTGGGGGTTTCCCAGCCTTGCTGTGCTGGCAGGAGAGGATTGCTCCTTCTCATCACGGATGACAGGACTTGGACAGATAACAGAGATGCTGAGCATTAAAAACCGTGCAACAAGGTAAGGAAGCAGAGAAGAGCAGAAAATGCCTACAAATAACAACAAACCACACTGAGAGCTCCAGGATAAGTCGAGTAATAATGTCACCGGGGCACCCACTCCCAAAATAAAATACCAAAACTAATGCATGGCAGAGAGAAAAGCCGGTCTGCATTACAGCATCAAACACAACACATGGCCGGGCATAATTATTACACAAGAGGAAGCACCGTTGTACCATATGCTTGTCTATCATGAAACATGAATAATTATATCCTCCTCCTCCCTCCACTGCTGTTTCTTCCAGCATCCTCCCCTGGATGCACTTGGAAGTTAAAAAACAGCATACAGGAGCTTACAGCATTTAAGGCTTTTGTACTTACCCTTCTGCTCTCAGCTGGCAAACGCGGAGAAACCAAAATCAAGGTGAGGGAAAGAGGATTTTGAAACAGTCCTAGCTCTGTTCAGAGGACTACACTGCTCCTCCCTGTACCTAAAGGTTTTACATAGCGCAGCTCAAATTGAAACAAGAGTTTGGAGTCTGAAGATGCAAGTGGAAATTTGGATGGGATGCAGAAGTAAGATGGTAGATGGGTCAAAATTTAAATCACTTGATGGTCTGATGTGCTGAAGAGGACAAAAAGTCTAATTTCAATTTCCAGCTCTGAGGTTTTTTTAAGTGGTTAGACAGGAAACAGAGAAAAGCTAATGACTTTCATTTTAAAAGGAACAAAGTCTCCTAAAAGATCGGCTGATAAATGACAATCTTTTAAAAATGATCCACTGATGGAATCAGCAGAAGAAACTTCTGATTAGTTTCAGACAACAAAACACAGTAGGAACCCAAAAAGTGTATTCCCTCCCTGTTCTGGAACATGACTCTGGAACATGATTCTCCCTCCTGCTGGAGCCATACCATCCCTTCTTTGCTTTATTTACTTACTATATATTTAAATAGACTCCATCCAGAGTCTATTAATTAATTATTATTATTTTAATAATAATAAATTTGCCTTGTCATAGAACAAACAGCAAATCCCTGCTGTCATCCACAGTCACAGAGAAGAGGGTCAAAATTTGAGACCCACTGACTTCCAATTGCATTTGTCATTGCAACAGCAGCTCCGTGTAGCCCCTCTGCTTTCATCACCAGGTTGCACCCTGACACTGAGCTCCAAAGAGTAAAGGGGTGCCTCAGGAACGGTAAGAAAAGGAGAATATCCTGTCTCAGATAGTGTTGCTCCATCACAGACCAGTTTCTGGCAAGGAATACACAGCGCAGCCTCGCCAGCCAGCACCACCTCGCCAGCAAGGCACAAATCTGGCTCTTTTCCTAATGATCCGATTCCCCAAAGTCGTTTTATTGTAACGCTCTTGTCTTCTGTTCCCTCTGGCAACAAGCGGTGGCAGCAGCAGCACCATAACATGCAATCTTGGCACCCCTCAAGCTCATCTGTCCTGGCTGTTTTCAGCGATGGTGGGTGTCAGGATGTGCCGTGCTACACACCTCTGTTACCTGAAGTGAGCAGAGCCAGCAGATTTCAGAAGCTATCTACAGTTCTGCCTTTTGAAGGTGGCATTAATTATGATGAAAACAGCTCAAGAGCCAACAGCTCAAGATGCAAAACAGCATCACTGTTTCCTGTCTTCAAGAGGCACATGAAATAAATTAACCGGCAAGGTTTTGCAGTCTAGAAGGAACTGAGAGGCTCATTTACCCTGACCCTCTGTGTAAGAGAGACATAAATTTCAGCAAAGATTCATTCTTTGTGCCAAGAAACTGAAGGCCACGCTAGAGCACTTCACACTGAAGAACCTTTAAATCTTCATTGCACATAGAAATCTTGCGGATCCTGGTTCCCTTGGTGAGCCGCTTCCTTAGCCAACTACCTTCCCAGCTTTTCGAAGAAGACCATCTTCCCTTTCCAATCTCTTCCCTCTTGTAATTAAACTCATTTTCCATTCTGTTTCAGACCAAGCAAACCTTAAATATCAGTAATCTTTCAAACAAACAGGAAAAAAAGGATTGTATGAAGAAACAGGGTGCAGAGTAGCTTGACGTAAGACAAACCAGGTACGAATTCTTTATTTTCCTTTTGTGCACCAACTTCTAAAACTTCCTGAAACCACTCCTTCCACCATCCTAAGAGACAGCTTGCTGCAAAATCAGAGTTTCCTCAGCACCTGGAAGGAATTTACCCTATAAAAACCTTTTTTTTTCCTTTAATTGTCAGAGCCAAGCTGAACAAAACAAAATCTACTGACTGACGTTTTCTTTCTCTGCTTTGAAACTAGTTTGAACACACATGCCAGTTTTCTTTAAAATAAGCAATTACGTTTAATTAGGGAAGTCAAACAGGCAGGCTTCATTTTCCTACATGAAATCAAATACCTTGCTGCAGCTTGAGACCTAGAAGGAAAAAGGATGGTTACACACCTTTCCTGCAGCTGAAATGACTTGCGAAGTCCCAAGACTGTGCCACAACCAGATCTATGCTGGCTTCATCTCCATCCATCCACCCAAGGAGCCTTTGTAGCTGTGCCACCAGAGAGCATATTGGGCTGAGGCAGTCTCTGCAAGGGACTACTTAAGCATAACAGAAGTATCGGTGGTTCTTCCACTACAGAGGAGCACATGTCCAGACTGCCCAGGCCTAGGAGAGTATGGACACGTCTCAGAGTCACCTTTGTGTGCAAGACCTCCTCCCTTCTTTGGGCACTTGGCTACAGCCCAGGAGGACCAGAGATGTTCCTCCAGCACCAGGTCAGAGCCACGTCACGACCTGACACTGCAAGCCACAACTGCCCAGGGTAACACGACACGGCTACGGCGATCATAACCCGTTGTGCACATAGCCATTCCTCCCAGCACCCTGCATAGGTAACAACACTCCGGGTCCTGCATCGACACGCTCAGAGAAGCCACGCTTGAGACAAAAACAAGAGCACCCTTCGAAGCAAACAAACAAAGCAAGCAGCTGGTTTTGCACGGCTTGCGAAACCTGCCATCTGATCGAATCGCTCCCCGGGCCGGCACGCAGGGGGTTGGTAGCCAAAGGGCTAGGATCTCGGAGTACGGCACCCCGAGCTTCAGCTGCAGGCACCAAAGCCTCCAGGAGACAAAGAGATGTAGCACAACACATGGCCTACAGCCACAGCGGGTAACAGCAACACCAGCACCTATCTCAGCCACCTGGCAGGATTTATGACTCCGCCAGAGATCCCGGTCACGGATGCCACGTGTTCCCTGACCTCAGTTTTCCTGCTCGCTTTCGCGCAGACTTTCTAGCACGCAGATGCTTTCAGGATGACTCAGGAGCAACTCTTACTGTTGTCACAACCTGATCACATCAAGAGCATGAAACAGCCCCTCCGAGGACCAGAAAAATGTTCCACGCCCTTCAGAACTGATCCTTGTAAATCCATGTGGAGAGCAATAGCAGGGCATGCTTTTGGCTTTGAGCGCACCCTGAGGCATCAAGAAGGCTCCTGCCTCCACTCCCAGCCCTCACAAAGGCAGAAAGGGGACTCCAAGCACTGTCAGCAGAGCATCCTTACCCCCAGCACAAAGGGCTCTGCACAGCTTCTTCTCCATGAGTGGAATGAGGGCCTAGCACTGCAAGTGGAAGATGCTGCTGGGATGTGTATTGCTGCTTTTAAGTGCCACCACCTTTCCGGCCTGTCCAGTGACCTCTGCTCTTCAGGGGAAGGAATCAGGTTCTAGACGTCTTTCAGCAAGCAACTTGACATTTCATAAACGATCTCTACTCAACAGCATCATATCAGCTCTGCTAGGCCTCAACAACACCTCATGTGGCAAATACAACCCTAAGCCACAGGCTGATAGGAGACACCAAGTGGCAGCAGCCGTGAAAGAAGCTCACACCTTAGTGTTCTTTTTGATTTTTAATGCAATAAGGCATGTGTGCTCACTTGCTTGTGGACTTTTTCTTTCCCCTCTGACTCCAGCTGGCATGCTGCATCACAGCAGGAAGCCCAGCATCAAGGAGAACTGAAGCCTCTTGTTCATCTCTTCCCTTTCCTTGAGAAATCTACATTATTCACCACTTCATCAGTTTAAAGCACTAGTTCTCTGGGCTAGCCAACTCTAAAAACACTTGAAATTCAGTGTGAGAACAAAACAGAGGATAGGCCAACACAGTCTCAACCTAGAGGTCACTGGTACCTACACATAAGCTTGATCATGGACACCAAAAGCAAGTTCTCCATTTTAAATCAAGGAATTGGGAGTCAAATCTGTTGTACAATGCACAGTTCCGGGTAACAAAACTCACAGATGCAATAAAGCAAATACAGGACACTCAAGAATGTAAAAGCATCCCTCCCCAGTATGCTCAGACAACCTAATCCATTAGTTACATGGAAAGGATATAAATTTTTTTTCATCCATTTTGACTTTTCCCCTCCCCCCTTCTTTTATTTTTCTTGGTGATACACACAGCTGCAGATACTGAATGCACACAACATAGCGGAAACCTATTCTTTGAATTGCTTAGCAGAGCTACTTCCTTCTCAGATGGACACCTCTCCCTCACTTGCACTTCTTTTCTAGAGCCTGCTGTCACTCTGTCTGCAAAGCTGTCTTGAGGAGAGCGGCGAGGGGAAGGGTGCCTGAAGACAGGGCTCCCACACATCATAAGCGCACGCTAGGCAAGCTCCAATTACCTGCTTGCAGGCAATGAGCCCTCCCTGGGAAACTGCAGCTTCAAGAGATAACCTCAAAAGCAAAGACATTAGAGGCAGACTCAAAATGAGGATTTCAGAGGCCTTTGCTATTAGCACCAAGAGCAGTTGCCCAGTTCCACCTACAAGAGGAGCTCACAACAACAGGTTTTTTTATACCATTCAGCATCGAGGAACTACGCCAAGACTGAATGAAGCTGTCCTGGGAAACACGAACCTTGTTCTCACTTGAATGTTGGGATCCAAGCCCCTGAAGGGCTTTTGCAAGTACACATGGCATTCGAACCAGGACTCGCAAAGATGTGACAGTTTATCAGAGTAAAAAGCTAAACAGCTTTTCAGCTGTGCAGTCACCTCCCACACTCCCGAAAACCCATCTCTGAACAGAAAAGGAAGGAAAAAAGAAGGGGAAGCACCTCCTAGTCAATGAATCCCTGCAAAGAACATCCCAGTTGCAAATGGTTAACAGACCACCACGCAAACCCACAGGGCTGTACCTGGACTGCTTTTTTGGTGGCGGCGGCGGCGGTGGTGCGAACTCCACACCATTACTCTTGCCTTTAGGGAAATCGAAGGAGAAAGATGATGATTTGCTGATGCCAGGCTGGCTCTCCAGTGTCGGGCCGTCATCCTCAAGGTCAGCACCGGATCTTCCATTCTCAGCTCCCACTGCCCATGGGTGGGTTAAGAGCTCCTGCTCCTCCTCTTGCTCCTCCTCCTCCTCTATCCGACACTGCTTGGTCCACGTCGGGGTGTAGTATTTCTGCTTCCTGTCATAGGATGAGCCTGACAGGCCTCTGCTGGACTCCTCCACAGAGATGCCGTTGACATGAGTGCACAGAGAAGGGGATGCCCCAAAGTCACCTGTATCAGTATAGCTCCTCGGCAGCAGCTGCACACCAGCTCCATCATGGCTATTGTCATCCCCAAGCCTTGCCACATGAGAGCTTACTGGGGGCATACGGTTCCCCTCACTGCCCAGCTGGCTGTTTTTGGACATCTTTGGAGGAATGGCCGGACTCTCAGTAGCCGAGGTCTTGGCAGGAGCAGCCACACGAAATCTTGGGCTGTTTTCACTTCCAGATGCTTGAAAAATCTCACCAGGCTCAATGGCAGGTAATGAAGTCCCAAAATCAGACTGGGAAGTGGGGCTGATACATGGCCACTGGACTCCCACTGCCGAGTCAGGGCTGCTGAGGAATATCGTCTTGTGATCATCCTCAGTGTGCGCCGTCATTATAGTTATCTTTGCTGCCACCTGCCCCGTGGAATCCTGGTATTCCTTCTCACCCCCCAAAGCCCAGCTGCCATCCCTCCACGTCCCATCAGCTTGCTCCTTGGCAGCGCTGCGGGCCAGCTTCTCTGCTTTCGCCAGTCCACCGCCAGCCTTCAGCTGCGCCTTCTTCCTCTTGGTGCTCTCGGCGTAGATGGGATCGCTGCAGGCTGGCGAGGGGAGGCGAGGGCGCTGCGGCTCCACCAGAGCCTGCTGAGGGGTGCTTGAACCCTCAGCCTGGGGGCCTCCGGTCACGGGGGGCTCTCCAGCAAGAGCTGAGTCCTTGGACTCCTGGGACAAAGCGAACGCAGCCACTGTGGTGCTTACTGTGCTCTCAGGCTCGGGATGGAGAGCCAGCTTTTTCCTCTCTGAACACAGTGCATAGGGGAGAGGATCACCCTGGTCTTTTGTGATGCAGAAGGCCACGTTCACAGCTTTGTGCTCCTCTTCACTGAACTTGACCACCCTGCCACTAGGCCTGGGAATCTCAGGAGCATCCCGTTGCCTCTGTCCACAGGGAGTGGGGCTCTCCTTCTCACACCTGGCACCCTTCCCCTCCGCACGGCACAGCTCCCGGGCGATGGGGTGCTCTCTGCAGCAGTCCAGAATTGAACAGTACTCGCCCCCTTCACTTTCAAAGCCAGGGGAGAGGTGACCACAGTCACTCTCCGAGGGGAGCGCTGCTCCTTCTCTGGCTTGGGAAGAAGGGTTTCTGTTGGATTTCACAATGTTTCTTTCTCCCGAGGCAGATGGATTAGGGCAGGGGGCCCGATGTGGCAGGGCAAACTTGTCTTTGGCTCTGTCCTCCTGCTTGCCCACCTCACCCACAAGCACCAGGCTGTGGATTGAGACGTTTCTCTCCACTCGGCTCTCCAGGCTGTGCACGCCCACCATGGAGTAGCTAGGAGGACAGCAAGACAAGCAGTCACTGGGCAGATTATGAAGGAAGGGCTTTCTCACACCGCCGTTGCCAAAATTGTCGAGGCAGACCCGCTGCGCATCTCCTGATTTCAGAAGGAGTTGTTTGCCAGAAACCATGCCCCAGCTGACCTGCACAGGCCAAACAGACAAGTACACTGTCAGTATGTGCACATGCAAAATAGAAAAGAAAAAAAAAAAAAAGAGAGAAAAGAGAGAGGAGAGAAAAAGAGAGAGGAGAGAAAAAGAGAGAGGA